>CM038147.1:466957547-467618355 GCA_021437245.1 Aegilops speltoides | reverse complement strand
AAGTCTGGGGACCCCCGTTTCCAGAACTCCGACAGGGGCTAATGCATATTGCTGTTAAAATTTTACAAGTATTTTATTCTATACAAGCATGTGAAGGACCGGCTCAAACATGCTGCTTAAACCGGCCCTTGGGGACTATGGAGTAAGCCGGATTTTTTACACGTTTTATCCAAATATATCACTAATGTTCATAAGTTTGTTTCTAAGTCTACAACATATTCATCATAAGCAATAGACTTGGGGGCTGGCATAATAAGGATAATTCAATGAAGGGAAGAGTTTATACCTCAAATTTCTGGTGCATTTGCTTCACCATATCAACTTCGAGGTCACAGCTGCTGTGCACTTGGCTAAGATAGCTAGAAAATACTTCCCCAATGCTCATATGAGTATAATCAGCAATGTTAAATCTGACCTTATGGCATTCCAGGTGGTCCTCTTTGGCAGAACACTTGGCCAGCACAGTTGGTCTCCCCGGCTCAGTAAAGCCGGTCCTGGTAATATCAACATCAGCATTTTGCAGGCCGTCCACCTTGGCCGGGCTAGAGACTTCAGAATTTTCAGAGCCGTCGATGGCTTGCTCGGCAGGTAGGTCAGCAGTCGATGTTGGCGTCTCATGAGCCGGTTCAAGCGGCGGATCAGGAATGGAAGCATTAGGCGCGACCATCTGGAGTTCCGGCTCTTTGAAGATTGGCTCTTCGGCCGGCTTGTTATTCTCCGCCTTCTTTCTAGGTTTTGCTTTTCCGCTGCATAAGATAAAAGGACCAGTATAAATATAAAGGATTCAAATGAATACAAGATAAGTCAATCATCATTACCCTGGAGCAGTCTTGAAAGCCGGCAAGTCGGACTGGATTGAGTCGCCGGAGGAAGGTGAAGTTTCCTGATAATTTGAGTCAGAAGAGTTGAGTGGTTGACGAGTGAGACCCGCCAAAGGATAAAAAGAATTTAAGTCGGAGGTGACCTCATTCCGACGCTTCCTTGGTGTATTAGGTAAGCCGGAGGAGAGTTTCGCGTCTTTGCTGGTCCGGGTCTTCCTCCGGCTCTCGTGGATCTATCGCTTCAAAAGAAATTGAGGATCTTAATAAGCTAAGGGATGTGAAAATCTTACTTTCTGGGGTACTCTTCGGATTTTCTGTCTTGGCAAAGGCTCAAAGTCGGAGGAAATAATAGTTACCTCTTCATTCACTCCGTGACTCGTTCCTATGTCCTCCTGATGATAGTCAATGTCAATAAGGTGGTTAAAAAAGGAGCCGTGAAGAGCTACCTCCGACTCAAAGGAATCTTCTAATCGAAGCAAGTCAGAGGCGCTGGCTTTCTTTCCCTTCTTTTTGGCGGCGGCTTTCGTGGCGGCTCTCTTGGCTTTCCTGGCTTTCTTCGCAGCTTCATGATCATACTTTGCTTTCCAAAATTTATCATCAGCCTGTGAAAATCAGCAAAGGTTGAGTACAGACAAATATCAAGGATAAAGGTAATTTATTTAGATTGGCTGCTTACCGCTGGAGCCGGGTTAGCTTCGTAGAAGCGGCTTAACCCCACCTTACCACAATCTACTAGGCTTTCATTCAGGAGTGACTTTGTCATGTCATCAACAACGTGGTCTGGTAAATCGTCAGAGTTGTGCTGCAGAGGGTCATTCTTCTTACCCGTGTAGGTGCACATCAGACCAGAGCGGCGGCTCAACGGAATGATTCACCAGGCAAGCCAAACCTGGACCAAGTCGATGCCATCTAGCCCATTCCCCAAAAGAGCCTTGATTTTAGCCATGGTGCGTTTGGCGTTCGGCGGCTGTAATCTTGTTAGGAAGCGGATGATTGGACTCAAGACGCAGAGCACGAAGCCGGGCAGAGGGTTCTCATCAGCCGGAGAAGTGTCTTGGCAATAGAACCATGTCTGGTTCCAGTCTTTGGGGTGACTTGGTGGATTCACATAAGGAAAAATGACGTCTCTCCGTCGTTGAATTGAGACCCCGCCAAGCTCCAAGCTAGGTCCATTGGCACATTCATTCTGGCGGTTCAAATAAAATAACTCTCTGAAGAGTAGTAAGCTGGGTTCTTCTCCAAGATACACCTCACTAAACACTTGAAAGGTGCAAATATTGGACACGGAGTTGGGTCCGATGTCTTGAGGACGGAGGTCAAAAAAGTGCAGGACGTCTCTGAAGAACTTTGAGTCGGGTGGTGAAAAACCCCAGTTCATATGATTAGTGAAGACGATGACCTCCCCATCCTTGGGCTGAGGTTTCTCCTCTGTTGGGTCAGGAGCATCATATGACATAACTTCCTTCTTTGGGAGATAGTCAGTCTTCACAAAGTCATCAAGCGTACTATCTGTGACGATGGACTTGACCCAATTGCATGAAGTGGGTGGTTTGGGTGGCATTGTGATGGAAGCCTAACAAAGAGTAAATTCCCGGTTCAAATTTAAGCCGGAGAGAAATATTACAGTGCATATTCAAGATGGCGGCTTATAAAGGGGCCTAATGATATATGGCTAATTATGTCAGATTATTTAAGCCGCCATGAGCGCCATAAGCAGTCAAGTTATCTAAACCATCATGGGTGGTTAAGATTATCAATTGAGCATTGCAATTTTAAACTGGTGATAAGAGTCGCCATGGCTAGGTGGATCTAACAAAATGCAGTTTTTTCCTAAGTGTTGCAGAAACAAGTTTCACAGGCTGCAGCTATTATTTTGGATCAACGGCTATTCAGAAAAGAAAATATTCTAGACCTAAAAACCTAGTACAGATGAGTTCGTGAGTTCTCATGAGGCCTCTTTACATAAAAAAGGGATGCATTAGTATAAAAAATGGACGCAAAACAACTACCACATGAGTTCTATATTACTTTTGGATCAAAGGAGGCTGCAGTGGAAGAACTACGAAGAAACCGTGATGAACTATGAATAACACAGAGGAAACTCGCAAACCCTAATGCGGATCTGAGGTGCGGGAAAGCTGGAACTTACAGTGGCAGATCTACTGCGGAGGGTCGCCACCGTTTCTCTGGATCGATTCGGGTTGACGCAGCGGCCTGGACGAGGACGCCGGTGCGCTCTGTGGTGGCGGCGGAGCTCGAGTAGCAGAAGGGTGCGAGAGGTGGAAGACGATGGAAAGGGGGAGAATGAGTAAAGACCAGTCGTGCCTATTTATAAGGAGAGGCTCATAAGTGGGCGCGAAAAACGAGGAGGCCGAAAACATGGTTATCCAGCTACAAGGACGCCTCAATTCTCGGGATGGTCATTAAGATAAAGATCCGTTGAGATATGTTGGACAGAGTGCAAATTAAAGACAGATGACGTCATGACAAGTTATCACAAATCCAAAGGATGACATCATGGCGGGTTATAAAACTTCTGTACAAACAAAGAGCAGAAGAGTTTTTCTAAGTGTTAAAGATTGACATGAACCAGTTCAAATCAATCTGGGGCCTAATGTTGGGGATATAACTATTAGGTATGACCCGCTCAGGAGGGCCGGGTTATACCTATGCCGAGTCAAGATATGAAGCCCAAGACGACACGTGAAGATGGCGGTTCAATTAATGGCCCAAGCCCAAAGGCGACTCAAGGCCCGTAGAGATAAACCGCCATATGTATGTAACTTGTGTTGTAAGGCAGGAATAGACAGAGACCGAGCAGACACATCGCTTATGAGCGGCGGGACTCGAGAGCATTTGGCGTCGACCTCAGATATAAAGGGACAACCCGCGCGGTTCAGGCAAGTAACATCGATCGAGAACTAGGTCAAGCGAATTCGCTCCTCGGTAATCGAGACATAAGCGAGCCCCACTCAAAAGCTGGATCGTAGCTTTTACCTTCACCGTAAGGGGCCGAACCAGTATAAACCCGGTGTCCTTTGTCCCGATTAACCCCTTTAAGCTTCCTAGCTGCGATGGCTCCACGGGTAAGTCCTTTCACTAGGACATCTGACGTGACAATTCCACGACAGTATAATTTTGGTAGATACCATAATAACCAAAGTTGACGCGAATTTGAAAATGACGTAATAATAATTTGTAAATTTATGACTCAAAACACATACTATTTTACAAAAATAGCATATAACTATATACGTAAGTATGTATGCATGCATTGATTCATCTATTGATGATTATGGACGTGCTTAGCATTTTAAAAAGAGAAAAATGGCTATGTTACAAGAAAAATTTATGTGCTTAGTAGGGAATTTGACTCATGTACAAGAAAAATGACAACTTGTATGGTTGTTCATCTCAAGAAATATAAATTTATCTTTTACTTCGGTTTATTCGGTTAATCGTTCGGTTTTTTGATATATACCATAAAAACCAAAGTTCAAACCGTTATGAAAAGTTCATTGCATACCAAAACCAGAAATCATAAAAACCGTAAAATTAGTTTGGTTCGGTTTATTTTTGATATGATTTTTTGGTTCGGTTTTCATATGCACAAAGTGAGTGCGGACCTTTAGCCGTCTCCAACACGTTCCGTGTGATACGAGAGTCGGTCTTTCCAATTTGTAAACTTTCGTCTGCAATGCAAACAGATTCGAACATAATTTATAGAGAGACGACAGGTTTCATACAAACAAACATAAATTTGATACTAGCACAAATATTCGTGCATTACAACGAAAGAGGAATTTGACATGTCCAGTTAGTAAGGTATGGCTCTGGCAGTCCAACACACTAACTTACCGGTCATCGTTCAATCTGATTCTTCGGAGGCACTTTCGGCTTTGACTGGAGACAACCTATCCCGGTCGGCATATTGTCATTTAGTTGTTGAGATCAAGCATCTTATGGTACAGAAGGAGTTTATTCCACTGAAGATTAAACGTGAGCAAAATAGGGTAGCAGCTCGATTGGCTTTCTATAGTCGTACGGAGAGTACTACCGCTGTGTGGCTAGATAGAGGTCCATCCTGTATAGAGGAACTTTTGCCTCTCGATTGTAACCTTATTCATTTGGAATAAAACTCCTCTACCCTCGCAAAGAAAAGTCCATTAACGCAGCTTGACAACATCTGAATGGTTCATGCAACGGTGACACGTACATCAAACTTAAAAAGAGGGCCAATTCCAGTTCTGCCCCTAGCTCGAACCCACTACTCAGTTTTGCCCCTAATTTTCGGGTATGCTCAATTTTGCCCCTCTGACGTTAGTGCCACTTATAGAAATGCCCCTCTGTGCCGTTATCATCGAGTCAAAGGGCGTTGACCATTTTCTGGGCGTCTACTGGACATTTTTGCTCCTGGAAAAAAATAAAACATAAATTAAAAAATAAAAGAGAAAGGACACGCTTACCTTTTGGCCCAGGACGGCTCAGCCAGCCCAGCCCACTGGCTGGTCATCCTCCCCCTCTGCCGAGGCCGAGGGCATGTCACTCAGGGGCTCACCTGAGCGTCGCCGCTCCCGTGGCCAACGCCGTTGAGAGGCGGCACCGCCATGTCCCCGATGCCCGCCGCCAAGCTATGAATCACCACATCGGCGATAGAGACGTCGGGTGCCCTTCAACTTCTCAACCGAAGCCATCTCCGCCGCATCTGTCCGTCAGCCGCCATCTTCGATTCGCCGTCATCCGAGATCCCCTGACGCTAAATTACCGTCCCTGAGATCCATATGTCGTCGTGGATCTTCCAGACAACTCGCGGATGAGCTCCTCTTCGTACAGCCCCCTCCTCACGATACCTCGCTCCGGCGGCCATAGACGGGGTACATGTGCTCGCCATCGGGCCTCGGGAGTGCTTTCTACCACTCTGGCATGCACGAGGTGAGGCCCTGTTCCCAGTGCCTTCTATCCCCTCTTCCCCGTGCCTTCCAGCCCCTCTGCCACCATGCTTCGACCGGCGCCGCCGCTAGCCTCGGCCATGGCCGACACTCCGGCCATCCCTGCTCACCCTGCCACTTCAGTTCGAGTCTGAGCAAGCCCAGGCGCGCGCGTAGGATGAAATCATCGCCGTTTTGGTCGCCGGACATGGCTCCCATGCCCTCTGCCGTGGCTCGCCGGCGGCTTAATGTCGGTTGTTTGAGTTTTTTTTCTGTGATGGGTCCACAGTAAGTGAGTGAGAGAGTGGATATGGTTTTTATTTTTATTTTTCTTCAGTGGGTCCCACCCATAAGTGACACATGTAGTCAGGGGCAAAATTTCCAACAAACGCCCAGATAGCGGTCAACGCCCTTTGACTGGACGGTAATGGCTCGAAAGGGCATTTCTATAAGTGACACTAACGGCAGAGGGGCAAAACTGAGCATACCTAAAAATTAGTGGCAAATCTGAGTAGTGGGTTCAAGTTAGGGCACACGTGTAAATGTCCCTAAAAAATGCATATATCGGTAGAACAAATCACAATTAGCGGGCTTAAAATGATGATTAATAGTGTAGTGGCTCACTTTTTATCTTTAAACACCAATTTGGTAGTCTATTTACATGCCACAAGATTTTTCTTAGTTAGGATTTATTGGAACGTCATGAAAATTGCAAAGTAGTTTTCTTTTGCATGGTAATACATGTCTTCTTTTATATCATAAAATAAAGAACATAGTACAATCACGTAAACACCGACCTGACAAAGTGAAAAAAATAGCAAAACACTAGCCTTTACATAAAGGAACATCAGTCAAGAAAGAAAATTACAATCAAGACCGAGGAATATGACCCGTATTTCTCCGGCTAGTTTCCTAGCAAATCTTTTAATGGCTGTGTTAATTTCTTTCTCATTTACTTAACGGATTCTCTCCTGACTCTCTCCCAACTCAAAGTTCTTCTAAACCTTTTAATGGTTTAGGTTTCTGTCACTCCATCAACCCATCATAAGCAAATTTATCACATATTACAACACCCTACAACGTGAGTCTCACACGTGCGCGTAAACGGTGGGCACCATAGGACAACATCATAATAACATATAACTAAAATCAACCATGGCATATCACAACTAATCTATAGGACAAAAAGAAAGTACTCAAAAATAATAACGGCGAAGCAAACCATTGGATAATAATAACAAATCATGTTCAAGTAGGGATTACAACAGGTTATGGGAGAGTAGACCGTTGAATAGAGAGGGAGGAAGATGTTGATAAAGCCGCTGAAATTGATGAAGACATAGCAGCGACGATGGTTCCCCCAGCGGCATTCTGGGGCCACCGGAAGAGAGGTGGAGAGAGGCCTCCATCCTTCTTCTCCTTCCTTGGCCTCTCCCCTAGATGGGGAGAAGTTCTCCCACTGGTCCTTTGCCTCCATGGCTCCCAGAGGGTGGGAGGCCCTCTGAGACTGGATCTAATCTCTATATGGTTCTCTCTGTTTCGATACTTTTTTAGGCCAGTCACCGTTGGACTAATTTTCTTACATGGTTTATATTATTTTAGGATATTTTCTTGCGGAAAAAGTAGAGCATGAACCGACTTAAGGAGCACCCAGATGGGTCCACCATGCGGCCAGAGGGGGTCTGTGTGGGCTGGTCATCTGGAGCCTGTGGGACTCCCCTTTGGTCCATCTTCTAGCTGTGGAAGTTTTTTGGTTCATACAAAATTCACAAAGAAATTCAGCGTAATCTGACTGTGATTTTTTGACCTATATTTCAAAAAACACCATAAAATATGAGCTGTCCTTTGATGATGGATTAATAGGCTAGTCCAATTAAAAATAAAATAAATCATCACCTAAAGTATGTATAAATGATATAAATGTAGCATGAAAATAAAAATAAAAATTACAATGTGTTGGAGACGTATCACCCCACCTTCCAGGCGACACAACATCCATCGCTATCATAAAAAAACACCGTCTCACCCCATCTCTGCAGAACCTGCAGCTTGCCCATATCTCCTAGTTGTGACACGTGACACAATAGTAAAGACATGCCAGGTGTTGGTGTGGCTGAAGGGATTCGGGTGTGGGGTAGCTTGAAGGGGTAGTTGTGGCGACAGGCCGCCGGCGGTAGTAGTGGAAGCCGAAAAGAAGAAAAGACGATAAGGAGATGAGTCGATGGAGGTTTTCCGTGGCTGGCTTTGCTTTGGTCTGGAGAAGATAAGGTCAGCGATATCACATGAAAAAATGAACATTTTTATGGCATTTTAGTTGATGCAAGGATGATGATATTTTCATAAGCATAGCAATTTTTTGGCAAAAAAATATACCAAGACGGATTTTGTCATGCTTGCTCACTAAATTTGAGATTCTCAACAAATATAAATTGCTAAAAAATATTCGTTTTGTGATGGTCACCTACCTAACATTCGATAGTTATCGACGTCCTAAAATACATTACTTCGTCTGTTTCATAATTTTTATCGTGGTTTTAGTTGTTTTCATAGTAATCAGATGTAACCTGCTAGTAGAAGATTTGTGGCACCACTGATCGCATTTTCTATGTAGGCCTTATACCTTGCCCCATATTACTATCGCGAACCACCATCTCAGTCCCATACACTCGGGAAAAAAGAGGCCGGGCGAACGTCGACGGCGGCGGAGCTCCGGCGAGCGGCGGCCGGCATTGTCCTTGCGATCCACGCGCTCACGGTGAAAATTCCATAACCCACGCCCTTCCGCTCCCCAGCAGCAGCGCGGCGCCACAATTCACAAACCCCTAGCCTACACCCCCAGAGCAGGCGGCGTCTCCCTCCCCCGCCTCCATGCCGCCCCCGTCCTCCTCCTCCTCCCCCCACCGGAAGCTCCTCCACTCCGTATTCTCCTCTCCCATCTCAAAATCCACCCCGATTCCACCCTTCTACTCCCCTCCTCACAGCTCGTGTCGCGTCTCCGTTTCAGTTGATTTGCTGGGCGGTGCAGCGGTGCCGGATGTCGGAGTCGCCGTGCCGGCTCGCGGTCTCCCTCAAGGAACCCTCGGACCCCGCCGCGTCCTCGGCCCTGCGCGTCTCCGGTAACCTAGGAGCCCGAGGAACCGTTCCTTCCTCCTTTCCTTCCGCTTACATTTGGCTCGGTCCCCAATTGTGTGAACTGAACTGATGCAGTTTCGGACACTGGAGTCGGGAGCAAGCTGGAGGAGTTCCTGGAGCTGGATGCCCTGGCGCGTGAGACCCCCCTGGAGAAATGGGGTATGCGATCACCTGCTCTTGCACAAGAATTTTGTTTCATGATGCTAATCTAATCAACTTGCATGAAAAGTTCGGTTCTAATGTGTTGGAAATGTCCCTAGTTAGTAACAATGTCAGTAAGTTCTCTCCTGGGTTCCATCTTCAGTGATAGCCGGTTAGAGCATGCGTGAGAGATATGGAGATGATCAGGTGCTCATGCCATCAACATTTGCTTGTTACACGCCACCTTTTCATATAAAAAATATCAGCACCTTAGAAATGAAGATGGCATCCATAATTCCAACTTTCCAGCCAGTATTCAGATGTACCAACTGTGATGTGACATGTGACTTCGTTCAGATATTCATTTGGTTTAGTCCTGCAACATTCCTTGTTCTTAGGTTCAGCTTTCTCTGTCTAATACAGCTTCTCTTCATCTGCAGATGGTACCCTCTTAATCACAACTACTGGTACGCTATCTGTTTCCTCAATGCATTACGCTTCTTCACTGTTCCATTTGACTTATACACCATTTCCTGTTGCATGTTAGAATCTCAGTTCTTTGTGTACATTGGTGGTCACTGGTCAGTTGTTTTGTAAATACTCGTCGCACACATTCTAAAATGGTGTCCAAAAGGGAATGGAAGGGGAACAAATGTGTTTTGCAGATAAGGTTTTATTTGGTTAGTGATATTGTGATATCAGGAAAGCCGCTGATGGGTTCTTGCCTTTCTCCATTTTGTAGGAATCAATGACAAAGCTATTTATCATTACCGATTTAATCTTCATGAAAACGCATCTTCAACTACAAGATGCAGCAAGATGGCTACCACATACAAGAATAATGCAAAATTCAGGCAGGACATCTCTTGTCAGTTTGATATCATCCATCATATACTGGGATCAGTTGAATCATATATGCCTTTTGTCAAAGCAGTGGAACTGAAGTATGTCTTTGCCTTTCAAATGACGCTGATATTGATGACTTCGTATTATGGCTGGTTGGTTTTGCACGCAAGGTATGCCTTGCTTAATGTTTATGTTTCTCTCTTTTTTACCACATTTATGGTCAATGTTAGCCAATAGTTTAGCCTTGTGATATGTAATCCTTGTCAATATTAGAATCCCGATCATGAATTTCTAATAAATACTTCCTGAATAAAGTAAGTCAAATATGGTATAATTGTTAACATGTGTGGTATTGTGATTAACATTTATTTCTTGGATGATGGCTCATATATTATCCGACTTACCCATTTTCACATTCACCTATGCAGATACACGTGCTAAGAGCAGCTGTAAGTATTCTGTACTGCTATATTTTCACAACATATATTTATACATTTCATATGATTTCCTTGCCACTGTTAGTATCCATCTTCTGATCAATCACATCCCAATATTTTTCCTTCCACGTTCCCTTTAATTTTAAGTCATTGCATCCACAACTCAAAGTGCCCAGTGCCTACATATCGCAATGACTATACGGATACATGTACTCCCTCTGTTCCTAAATATAAGTCTTTTTAGAGATTCTAATGTGGACTACATACGGAGCAGTATAAGTGAGTCTACACTCTAAAATACGTCTATATACATCCGTATGTGGTCCATATCGCAATGACTTGTATTTAGGAACGGAGGGAATATATAGTAGCAGTAATAATGCTGTTTATTACCCCGCAAAAAAAAATGCTGTTTATTATGGGTGTGTTAAATTTTAGTCTTTCTTGTTCGAAGGACCATCTTACTCAAATTGCATTCTAGCTTATGAGTCATGCGTGGTCTTTTATTTGTTGAAAATGTCATGTTCTATATGGTACAATGAGAAACACCAAAAGTACATAACCCTAGCCTTATGAGGTTCCTGTAGATGTAGAAAGTTCTCAACAGGCTTCAGGTGAAAAAGTATGGATACATTTGCCAAAATTCACATACGTTTGATCTTGGTAATGACAAGACATAATCAACGAAAATCGGATTGACCACAAACAAATTTGCATTGTGTATATGTCCATGCTTTTTGCATATGTGGAACCTGCTAGCATATGAAGATCTACTGATTTCTGCACTGAAACTGATATCCCTGCTGATTAAATAGAGATATACTTATACCATTATTCCATCAATGATTCCATTTTTTTCCAAGTATGTGTTCTTGTTTAACTGAAGAATAAGTTTATAGTAGATAAGCATATGTGATGTCTTTAGCCTGACCTCTTGAGTGGTTGTGGCATACTTTCAGTTTTTATTGTTGAACATCCAGTTGGCATGAAATTGTAGCATCTCTCTGTTCTTGCCTCTTCCTTCTTAGCCTGACCTCTTGAGTGCTTGTTTGGTTATCTTATGTGTACTTACTCAGAACTTAGCAATTGAGCTCGCCATTGAGCAAACAATAAGTGCTGGATCAAGAAATGTTTGTCTGCCAAATGAATCTGATGATACCCATCTTTCTATTGCCACATCAAGTATTGAGCGGCTAGTTTCTGGTCTTGAAGATTATGCACTCTCACATGGGAACACATGTGACAAGTGTGATGCATGTTGTATGAATAGGTAAAACTTTCACTGTTCAATTTGATATGGCTGCTAGACATATTTTCACAGAGGATGCCAACATTGTTTTGCTCAAATTGCCCATACATGATCCACGATTGGCGTTCTCAAATCACCCTACTATTACCTAAACGCGTCTAGAGTAGAATTGTGCTATGTTTTGTTCATTTCCTCCTAAAAGAGCATACCTCTGTTATATTCTGTTTGTAATTATTTTATGACTCCTTCCTCCTTTTTTCAGTTTCATAGTTAATATGTATATATGTGATATCTTGGCTTTCAGTAGCACTTATTTATCACTGGAACACATCTTTATTTTCTTCCCTTGCACTTATATCTAGAAGGAATGATATGCTTGGAGATCTTTCATTTGCCTTCTTTTTGCATTTCGTATTTGATCTGGCTTGTTAAGCAGATCACTCAGTTTCTTCATTGTGAATTCGTGCTCATGTACTTTTTTTTTCAGTGTCAGATAGAAATAGGAAAAACAATTGAGAATAGTACTGAAAATTGTCTTACAGTAACTGATTCTTAGATGTATGTGTCAAACATATTTACAGTTGAAGGAATACATATTTGTACACTGGAAGTCTTCAAAACGTTGCGTTTGAACTCTATTTACTGATCTAGGCCTTGTCGTTTTCAGTTGTGTATGAGAGAAAACCATTTATGTTGACCCACAACATCCGGCACTGTACTGGATTATTACATTCGTTGCCCACACCCAAGCATGGTCACTTTCAGGCTTCTGTTATGCATGCGCTTGGCTCCTACTCCCTCCGTTCCAAAATAGATGACTCAATTTTATACTAAAGTTAGTACAAAGTTGGGTCATCTATTTTGGAACGGAGGGAGTAATTCCTAACCTTGCTGTTACCTAGTCTGTAGTCATTATATTCAACCCTTGGCATACTAATGGATAGCACATGCATATTATATAATTCTGGTATGATGAATTCTTCATATTGCTGTTCTACATATTAGACATAATCTCGAAGTTTATTCTTCCGCTTTCTGATTCTCATGTCAGAGATCGTCTGAAGGTTGGAACTGGATCTGCCAAGAACTCAGACAGAAGAAGAGATAAAGGGCTACTTGTTGAAATTGCCATAATGGTTGCGCACACTGCATCTGATTTGAGCTGTTGGATGGTTAATTGCTCATCTAGTCAGGTTTACATCAAACCATTGAGCTAGAGAATCTGACTTTGTAGTTACATACTTTCATTTTACTACTCATACGCATCTCATGTTTGTGGTGATATCGTGATTCAACTGAGCTCATTGCTTCTGATGGACGGTGAATGGCCTATTGCAGGTTTTGCATTTTCAAGACTTTGTACCCTGCCCCATTTCGCAGTCATCCTTCAATGTGCTCATGAGTATGGACTGGCAAAGCTTCGGTTTCAAGTTAAAAGGAGGTTTCATGGATGACGAAGGAAATGCTGTACTTGAGTGGGATAACCTGACATTTGCTCGTGTTGATATTGCCATCCACACTTACCATGCAATATATCCAGCCCTCGTTTTGTGCATACTTTCAATTTCTATTGATTGTTTGGGCGTGGATGCTCACCATTGGTTTTCCCCAAGTGTTTCTGTCTGGTTATCCTTGACTTGCTTTAGCTACAGTACAAGAATGGCAGAGATCTGAACCAGACAAATATGTTGTGAGGAAGGCACTTAAGCTTGCATTGCATAACCTGAAAGCAGATCATGCAGGAGAGTTTATCAGTTGTCATGGAAAGAAGGTATGTGTTGCATGTTTTCTGCTAACTAACATAATTGTGAAGACTTACATTTCTCATGGACCTTCAGCCTATTATAATTTTTCAACTGAAGAAATATTATTGTTAGTTGGACGAGAGCATTGCCTAAGGTGCAAATTGACTAAAGATGTTATACTGTCATCAGATAGGTAAAGTGCAAATTGTCTTAACCTGTGCAAATAATAATGCTAACCAACCCCGTAGTCTTCCAGAGGAGCAAACTGATCTTATGGTTACAGTTTTTAACAGAAACAAAAAAAACTTAGTAAGCATTATACATTCATATATTACATGGTCTGGAAAATATGCAGCACCATATTGGTAATGCCATTCCGGTTCATCTTGGTAATGAGCACTGTATCATATTTACAGGCTACCTACAACTTCCTAGTACTGTTCACTAACCACTACTGTTTGCTGCACCTTGCTACCTGAACTGACAACAAGCATTGTGGTAACATGCTGTTCATGCCATTTCCAGATCCTCGAATACGTCCCCGACCTCACGCAGTCGATCGCCGGCCTGATCTCGTCGTCCAACGACCGCGAGTTCCGAGACGAATGCGTCGCGCTCCTCGGGCTGGGCTCCGGTCAAGACATCTCGGAAGGGGCGGTGAGGTCCTGCATCGCCGACAAGATGGCCCGCATCATAGAGATGGGCGACGGCAAGGAGAAGGCCGAGGACGGCGCGCCGCCTTACCTGTTCGAGTGCGAGAAGCTGGATGAAGACAGTCCGCTGCTCGACGAGGAGGATGGAGACGAGGACATGATTTTTGATTTCTAGCATCGTAGTCAACTAGGAGTATGATACGACAGTCTTGCTATATAAGTTTATATAGGCTGACAAGTGTTTTTGCTTCCTTCTCCCGTATGCAAAATGTATTATAAACATCACATATATGTCGTAGATGTTACCATATTTTGTATGAATTTGGTTAGATTCAAACAGATTTGACGTCCAAGCCAAAATTTGGTACAAATTTCGCATTGTTTTACATGGAGCACGGGAATCTTCGCAGAAATTCCACGGAGATTCCCCCGTGGGAAGGCAGCAGGTGGACGGATGCGTGTGAGGTGTGCCCGAGCCGAACCCGCGTTTGGCTTTACAGCATGTGAAGGCTCCGCTCGCGCACCGCTTGACCGGTCCTCCTCGCACACCCACGCACGGAACCTAGCCATCAGCCCACCCCCCACCCCACCGACCGGCTCGCTCTCCCATCCCCCAGAAATCCCCAACCCGAGCGGCGAGCGACGACCATGGAGCCCGTCGGCGGCGGCGGCGGGGGCGCGTCCTCGGCGGCGGAGCGGTACCGCGCGGAGGCGGCGCGGGCGTTCCAGCACTACCTGGACCGGGCGGCGCCGCACACGGCGGGGCGGTGGGCGGGCACGCTGCTGGCCGCCGCCGTCTACGCGCTGCGGGTCTACTACGTGCAGGGCTTCTACGTCGTCTCCTACGGCCTCGGCATCTACCTCCTCAACCTCCTCATCGGCTTCCTCTCCCCCATGGTCGACCCGGAGCTCGAGGCGCTCGACCAGGCCGGCCCCGCGCTCCCCACCCGCGGCAACGACGAGTTCAAGCCCTTCATCCGCCGCCTCCCCGAGTTCAAGTTCTGGTAGTATATCCATCTCTTCTCCTCTCCACTCCCCTTTGATTTGATTGCGTGAAATTGATGCTAAATTCGAGATCAGATGCAATACCCTTCTCGAGACCCAGATTTGATCGAACAGCTCGCTTTTTTTTTCCCGGCTGTTTCGCAAGATTCGCCTGCCAGCAAGTGGGCTCACCAACAACCCATTTGTAAATGGGTGGATAGCTGGAACATTTATACAGCCTTGCTAATTCATGTGCCTTGCCAGCTCCTACTACGTTAGATGTGATACACCCATTTTGTTGACCTGCTTGAGGGTTTTCCTTTCATAGTCGGAGCCACTTGCTGACAAAGTTTTCTAGTGCAATTGCTTAGGATTGCATAGCCTGGGATTCTCTAGGTGAACTTCTTGCATTTGTGTGCAATTGGAGTTCTGTAGTGCTCCGACTTTAAGAGGTTGCGTATTCTGGAAAGGATGTGCCGCATTTTCTAGGCCATTCCATCTTGCTAACTGCTCTTGCTTCCCTATGAAGAGCTGTTAGCTTTCCATTTTGTAAAAGAGCTCCTTGTTAAGCCATTTGGTGTTCTGTCGGTGGTAGTCTCGGTGTTGTATGCATGGTTCAGAAGTTCAGATGGGATTCTACAATCAATATCTTTCCAGTTTGCAAGTAGTATATGTTAACTGCCTCTGCCGCATTGCTTTTCAAGTCATTGTGGTATTTAGTCTGCTGTTATATGGTAACATTTTTCTATGGAATAACTATTGTGTAGTGAATTGTAGATCAGATGGCATGGAGTAGGCACTAGTTTGCAAAGATATTGTTTTCCGGTGCCTATGGGTTCTTGGCCTTTGTTTGTATGTAATGTTGTGCGCAGTGCAAATGTAGAAAACCCTCACTAACCAACTGCTGCTATTTTCAGGTATGCCATCACAAAAGCCTTCTGTGTTGCTTTTGTCATGACATTCTTCTCGGTATTTGATGTTCCTGTCTTCTGGCCAATACTACTCTGCTATTGGATTGTGCTCTTTGTCCTGACAATGAAGCGCCAGATTTTACATATGGTCAAATACAAGTATGTCCCATTCAGCATGGGAAAGCAGGTGAGAATTTGCTGCCGGTTGGAAGTTACTTAGTTTTTTCAGCTGCTTTAAACTTAAGTAGATCGTGCTTTCTGCAAGATCTCTGCAAAATCAGTGCAAAATTCTTTCCATGCCCCATCAGTCATTACAGGTTTAATGCCGATTGATCATTGATGCACAGTTGCCTGTGTCACTTGTACTACTTGGTGCCATGAGCCTGTGAGGCAGTCAGAATTGAACCCTGTGAATGCTTTCTGATTGAACTTTCCTACTTTGGTCTGGAGTAAACTATATCTGTTTAGGAGCTCAGGAGCTAGCATGTCATTCTTGGCTGGTCATATGATGCATTATATTGGTCCACGTCCACCATGGATTAGCAATCTTTTTAACATCATACCAGAATATTCTCCCTAGGATCTGCACTTCAAAAGTTAGCGAATTTACGATATTTCGGCTTACATTCTTCGCTTGCAATTTCCAATGCAGAAGTACGGAGGAAAGAAAGGCCCATCAACCAGCGGATCCAAAGATTGAGGCGCGGATGCCAAATTCCTGTGTCGCTCTTCTGCGAGGCGACGGATAATCAGATGATGGTGCTGGCATGGTGGTTTTATTAGTACAACCTACTGACAGTGAATGTACAAACTAGTAACTCTTTCATTGGTTGGTGATACCTTGTTCTGCGTAGTAGATCAGTAGTAGCTTCCGTACGCTGATCATTTATCACGTGTTCTGTTGTAGTACTGTGAGAGTGTGCAATGCAAATCAAAACCATTGGGACTCCGTACTACTCTTGTTGCTACCACCTAGTACTCCATTTCCTGGAGGATCTCTGCAATTTGCTTCTGCAACACTTGATTTCAGTGACTTTTCTTATATGTTCATTTTTTTGCTGTTCAAATATATGTGAAGTTCAGACTTGGTCCATGAACTCCAATACTAGGCAACATTTTTTTTTCTCTTGAGGCCCAATACTAGACAACACCATTGATTGTCAAAAGACCAGACAGTTTTGGTCGCGCTGCTGGTGCAAAGTGATTTCATGGATGAAATTTGCCACGGCTCCTTTGATTCAAAGGCATTTAACAGAATTTGTGGAGGATTTGGATCCTTGGAGTTTTCCCTATGTTGGTCGTTATTTGATTTGCTGGATTGAAATCCAATGAACTTTTACTTGGGATTCTTTTGCACTATTGTGGAGGAAAATTTCCATCTACTCAAACCACTTGTGGAATTTCCTTTGCTTTTCTCGTGCTATCAAACGTTCATCTGAATTCATGTACTCCCTCCATCCCATAATGTAAGACGGTTTTTGACTCTAGTGTAGTGTCAAAAGACGTCTTACATTATGGGACGGAGGGAATAGTTTTGTGATTTCATAGGATAGGATTCAAGATGATATGGCACTCTAATCCTACTTTTTCCCCTATTCATGTGTTTTTGAGAATTCTTCAGAGCCCCTACTCTTGTTTGCTTCCTCACTTGACAATCCAAACTGGCATATCCAAGCTGATTTGTCCTACTAGATCGTGTGCAATGCTGATAGGAGCTAGGGTTCTTCCCGGTCTTGGACGAGGTTTGTGGGGAAGGAGGGCAAGGGTGGAGCCTGGCGGCGTGGCGTGGCGCCAAATCTGGCGAGGTGCGGCGAAGGAAGGAGGCGGCTAAGGGTTTAGGGTTTCTGGCTCCTCTGGGAGCTGGGCAATAGAAATAGTCTTATTACTTAAATCTCAAAATAGTCTTGCAAGTTGTATATATAACCACGATGTGAAATAAAAACTAAGATAACTTGCGGGCTAAGCTTGCCCGGTGGGCCTCCTACGGCCATAGGTCCGGCCGGTCATAACATCTCTCCCCGCCTGCGCAAACAGCTCGTCCTCGAGCTGAAAGTCGAGGTAGTGTTGGCGGAACTCCTTGCGCTGCTCCCAAGTAGTGTCCTCTTCTGAAAGTCCAGCCCACTGAATCAACACGTACGAGGAGCCGCGACGCAGTTGAGCCTTCAACGCCTTCTCCGACTCAGGAAGTAGACGCCGGTCGGTGACCGGAGGGAGCGCTGGAGGAACCGTGGGCGGCTCTTCACGGAAGGGCTTGAGCAGTCCCACATGAAAGACATCATGGATCCGCGCACCTGCCGGAAGCTGAAGACGGCAAGCCACCTTCCCAATGCGTTCCAGGATAGCAAAGGGACCGACATATCGAGGACCCAGCTTCCTCTTCGCGCGTGGGTCCAGGGACTGCGTAGAGCGATGAAGTAGACGCATCCAGACCCAATCACCCACCGCGAACTCCGCCTCGCGATGGTTGCC
The DNA here is from genome assembly GCA_021437245.1 of Aegilops speltoides. Taxonomy (NCBI): domain Eukaryota; kingdom Viridiplantae; phylum Streptophyta; class Magnoliopsida; order Poales; family Poaceae; genus Aegilops; species Aegilops speltoides. The sequence continues at coordinate 467,600,039 of CM038147.1, read as the reverse complement.
GTCATAGTAGTGTTTGGCCAACTGCTGGGCTCGAAGGCGTTGCGGACTTCGCCAAAGATCTCGCCACGGTTCGCGAAGAGCACCGGCCGCCTCGGTCCGTGCCAAGGCCGGATCAACAGGAAGAATCGGCGGACGTGACCGGCCATAAACCACCTCAAAAGGCGTAGCACGGAGGGCAGAGTGATAAGAGGTGTTGTAGCAGTACTCCACCCACGATAGCCAGTCCACCCATGCGCGAGGGCGATCACCTGTGACACAACGCAAATACATGGCAATCACCTTGTTAACGACCTCGGACTGGCCGTCCGCCTGAGGGTGGAAAGCTGTGCTCAGGCGGAGCTTAACCTGCCAGCCGGAAGAGGTCGCGCCACACATGTCCCGTGAACACGGGGTCCCGATCACTGACGATCGACGATGGGAACCTGTGGAGACGGACAATGTCGTCGAAGAAGGGCCGAGCGACAGACGCCGCCGTGTAGGGATGCCCGAGCGCGATGAAGTGGGCATACTTAGAGAAGCGGTCGACCACCGTGAGAATGACGGACTTGCCGCCCACCTTGGGGAGGCCCTCGATGAAGTCCATGGAGATGTCCGCCCAGATCTGGGACGACACCTCCAAAGGCTGGAGCAAGCCAGCCGGCCGTAGAGTCTCCGTCTTGTTGCGCTGGCACGTCACACAAGACTGTACCCAGTCACGGACCAGGGCACGATCACCTGGAATGTAGAAGTCGGCGCGGAGACGATGGAGTGTCTTCTGCACACCCTCATGGCCCGCCGAGTGGGCAAGGCGAGCACCTGATGACAAAGATCATCGTGCGCCGGAACGAAGACCCGGCGCTCATGGAGGAGCAAGTCGTCGGCGAGGCGCCACGGCTCATCCAGCTCCCCCGCAGCCAGCTACTGCTGAAGGAGGAGTGCGTCGGCCGCGGCTGCGGTCACCCACCGAATGTCGGTGTAGAGGGCGAAGGAGGGCCCGGTGATGATGCAGAAGGCCGCCCCCTCAGCCGCACCGTTGTCCACGTCGACGTCACGCCGAGACAGGGCGTCGGTGACGGTGTTAAGGCGACCCAGACGGTACTCGACAGTGAAGTCAAACCCGAAGAGTTTACTGATCCACTGGTGCTGCGGCACGGTCGAGAGCCTCTGATCCAGCATGAACTTGAGGCTGTAGTGGTCCGTACGGATCTGGAAGGATCGACCCCAAAGATAGGGCCGCCAGTGACGCACTGCCTGTACCAAGCCAATGAGCTCGCGCTCATAGGCCGCCAGCTTAAGATGGCGGGCGGCAAAGGGCCGGATGAAGAAGGCGAGGGGTCCATCGCCCTGATGAAGGACCGCACCGAACCCCGCACCGGAGGCGTCGCAGTCGACGGTGAACGGTAGGTCGAAATCAGGCATCTGCAGGACGGGACCCGTCGTGAGGGCCCCCTTGAGGGCCTCGAACGATGTAGTGGCCTCCTCATCCCAAGAGAAGGCGTCGCAACGGAGGAGGCGCGTGAGCGGGGCCGCGATGAGGCCAAACTCCCGGATGAATTTCTGGTAGTACCCCGCTAGGCCCAGAAAACCGCGAAGAGCCCGCGGAGACTGCGGAATCGGCCAGGCGGCGACGGCTTCCACCTTGTCGGCGTCCATGGCCACCCCCTCGGCCGAGATGACGTGGCCGAGGTAAGCGACAGAAGGCGTCCCGACCGAGCACTTCGAGCGCTTAAGATGAAGATGATGCACCCGAAGCTCATTGAAGACGATGGCCACATGGTGGAGGTGCTCTGCCCAAGAGGCGCTGTAGATAAGAATGCCATCAAAGAAAACGAGCACAAACCAACGTAAGTAGGGCCGGAGGACATCGTTCATCAAGGCCTGAAAGGTAGCCCGGGCGTTGGAGAGGCCAAAAGGCATCACCAAGAACTCAAAGTGGCCGTGATGAGTCCGAAATGCCGTCTGGGCGATGTCGTCCGGGTGCATGCGCACCTGATGATACCCCGACCGGAGATCCAGCTTGGTGAAGAAGCGCGCCCCATGCAGCTCATCAAGAAGCTCATCGACCACCGGGATAGGGAACTTGTCCTTAAGTGTGAGAGCATTAAGGGCGCGATAGTCGATGCAGAAACTCCACGTGCCGTCCGACTTGCGGACAAGGAGGACCGGCGCAGTGAATGGCGACGTGGAGATCCAGATGATGCCCACGGCAAGCATGAGTGCACACTGCCACTCCAACTTGTCCTTCTGCAGCTGAAGATACCGGTAGGGCCGTACGGCCATCGGGGCCGATCCTGGAAGGAGGTGAATACGGTGGTCGTAGACCCGGGCCGGCGGAAGGCCCTGCAACTCCTCAAAAAGATCACGGTGCTGCTACAGGAGGTTGTCCAACAGCGGATGCTCGACCTCGGTGGTGGCTGCCGCCAGCTGGAGCGGGGGCGTCGCTGGGGTGCCTCCAATGCCCTCCCAGCAGACACGGCGGCCGAGACGCCAAAAAGTCATCGTCAGGGCGTCGAAGTCCCAAAGGATGGGACTGAGAGTCCGCAAGAAGTCGACGCCGAGGATGAAGTCGAAGCAGCCCAAGTCAATGCCGGCACAGGTGATGGTGAAGTGCTCGTCGCCGATAGTGATGGGCACGTCGCGGGCGAGCCCATGGTAGTGTAGGCGATCGCCATTAGCGACGGTGACCCGTAGCTGCTCCCCGCCTGTCGGCTGTAACGCAAGGCGCCGCATGGTGGTCTCCGGCAGGAAGTTATGCGTGGAACCTGTGTCCAGGAGGGCCACCAGACGCTCGCCATGGATCGTGACCGGTAAAAGCATCATCCGTTCATCACGGATGCCGGCCAGCGCGTGGAGCGAGACGACGAGGGCCGTCGCCGGGGCGGGCGCGGGTGCTAGCGCGGGCTCCGCGGCGGCTGGGTCGCCGAGGCCATCCTCCGGTGTGTCATCCTCGGTCTCGTCGGTCGTCCCCAAATAGAAGAGGCGTGGGCAGACATGGCTCGGCGCATATGGCGCATCATAGTTGAAGCAAAGTCTCAAGCGCCGGCGCTCGAGCTACTCCGCCTGAGAATGGCGCCTGAAAGGACGCGTCGTGGACGGGGTGGCCGCCGGTGCGGCGGTCGAAGACGTGGGTGCTGTCGGAGGTGGCCAGAGGGGTTGTCGGCCCCCACGAGACACGGGTGGCTGCGTCAAGGCCTGGGCGCGCTGCTCAAATGCCCGAGCGTAGTACATGGCCGTCTGAAGGTCTTGGGGCCCCTTCATCTCAACGTCCACGCGGATGTGGTCGGGAAGGCCGCCGACGAAGCGTTCAGCCCGCTGTAAGGCCGTCACACCCGGCGCGTGACACGCCAGGGCCTGGAAGCGGTCGGCGAAATCCTGCACCATGGAGGTGAAAGGCAGGCGGCCCAGCTCGGCCAGTCGGCTCCCGCGCATCGGTGGTCCGAAACGAAGAAGGCACAGCTCACGGAAACGCTCCCACGGGGGCATGCCGACCTCGTCCTGCTCGAGGGCGTAGTACCATGTCTGGGCTACCCCGTGGAGGTGGTAGGAAGCCAGCCAAGTGCGCTCCAACGCGGGCGTGTGCTGCCAACGGAAAAACTGATCACACTGGTTGAGCCAGTTAAGCGGGTCGTCCGTGCCGTCATAGGTGGCAAAGTCGATCTTGGCGAACCGGGGCGGCGTCTAGATCAGTGCGCCATCGCCCACCGGCTCGGCGATGCGGAGAGCGATGACGGCGCCCGTTCCAGGGTGGGGAGGCTGGCGTAGGCCCCCGTGGAGCCCGGCGAGGCCCCGGACTGCAACTGGGGCACCGATGGATCCCCGGCCTCCGTGTATACCGGCGGAGGCGACGTCCCATTGAGCCAGGCCGGAATCGGAGATGGTGATGGTGGAAACCGGACCTGCTGGATTGGAAGACCACCCGACATGGACTGGCCCAGGCTAGGGCTGGGAGGCGGTGGTGGAACCTGGACCGGCGCCGTAGGTACGGTTGGCGCGGTGGGCCAGGCCAGCCACTGCGGGGCCTGGGCGGGCACGGACGGCACGGGTGGCGCCACGAGCGCGGGCGCCAGCCACTAGGGCCAAGGCGGCATTAGAGCGACCGTCGGCGGGAGCGCCGGGTAGCCCCCGGCAATTGCCGCAGGGACCGAGTACCATGGCAGGGCCAGTGGTCCGGAGGGAACGTCCGACGGCAGCGGCGGCGGCAGCCCGTACGGGCTGGCCAAATAAAGGCGGATGCCCTGGACCACGACCACCAGGTCATTGAGGACACCGGCCATGGCCTCCGGCGAGTACTGGTTCGGCATGGTGGACGTTGATGGCGGCGGATCCATGGCGGGGGACGGCGACTGGCCAGTCGACGTGCTGGAGGTGGTAGCTGTCGGCGCCAAAGGGAGGGCCAGCGAGGCCGTGGCGATCGGCAAGGATGCGGCAGCGGTGGTGGTAGTGGTGGTGGGCAGCGACGGAATTGGTGGTGGTGACGACATGGTCGAAACCAAACTAGCTGATACCAAGGTGATAGGAGCTAGGGTTCTCCCCGTTCTTGGACGTAGGCTGTAGGGGAAGGAGGGAGGAGGGCGAGGGCTGGGCCTTGGCTGACGTGGCATGGCGCCGCCCCTGGCGAGTCTTGGCGGGCGAAGGAAGGAGGCGGCTAGGGTTTAGGGTTTCCGGCTTCTCTAGGAGCCGGGCAATAGAAATAGTCTTATTGCTTAAATCTCAAAATATTCTTACAAGTTGTATATATAACCACGATGTGAAACAAAAACTAAGATAACTTGCGGGCTAAGCTTGCCCGGTGGGCCTCCTAAGGCCGTAGGTCCGGCCGGTCATAACAAATGCATATATCAAAACCGATGTGCCTTGTGCAACAATTGTTACCACTTCTCCATTTCAGAGGTTTGCTGGTACAACAATCTGGCACTCCTCCAACATTTTTATAGCGTTTCTCTGCTACTATCACATTTTTTACGCTTGGCTTATACAATCTGTATTGACTTCTTGCTGGAAAAAACACAGTATGTGTTGTAGTATATCTGAAAATAGTAGATCAACCACTCTATATAGCTTATTGGCTCTCGTAACAAACAATAACATAAGATCATGAATAAAATGAAACCGATGGAGCTACCGATTGGTTAGTAAACCAGAAGAAAATCCAGTTCCTTGTTTCTCATAGTGTTTTTTTCCTGGGACATGGGCAAAGAAGTAACCCTAGCTGCAACCCGTTCATCTTCCCTGCTCGTCAGTGAGCAAAGCCCGGTGCAACATCGACGGGGGCGAGGAGGTTTGGATCGGGGGCCTTATCTGAGGCCTTGGAGGGCTGTTGTGGAACGGTGAAAGGATTGATACAGTTGACTAGAGGGGGGGGGGTGAATAGGCAACTAACAATTTTTAACTTTTCTTTACCAAATTTAACTTTGCATCAAAGTAGGTTGTCTAGAAATGCAACTAGGTGAGCAACCTATATGATGCAACAACAATAAGTACACAAGCAAGCAAGGATAGAACACAATATAGCTTGCACAAGTAAAGGTGAGAAATAACCAAAAGGGGAACCAATGGAGACGAAGATGTGTTACCGAAGTTCCTTCCTTTTGAGGGGAAGTACGTCTCCGTTAGAGCGGTGTGGAGGCACAATGCTCCCCAAGAAGCCACTAGGGCCACCATATTCTCCTCACACCCTCACACAATGCGAGATGCTGTGATTCCACTATTGGTGCCCTTGGAGGCGGCGACCGGACCTTTACAAACAAGGTTGGGGCAATCTCCACAACTTAATTGGAGGCTCCCAACGACACCACGAACCTTCACCACAATGGACTATGCTCTCATGGTGACCTCAACCGCCTAGGGTGCTCAAAACCCAAGAGTAACAAAATTGCAAGGGATTAGTGGGGGAATCAAATTTCTCTTGGTGGAAGTGTAGATCGGGCCTTTCAGCCAATCCCGAGCAAATCAACAAGTTTGATTGGCTAGGGAGAGAGATCGGGCGAAAATGGAGCTTGGAGCAACAATGGAGCTTTTGGGGGAAGAGGTAAGACAACTTTGGAGAAGAAGACCTCCTTTTATAGAGGGGGAACAATCCAATCGTTACTCCCCAAAACAGCCCCGCAGAGGGCGGTACTACCGCAGGGGGCAACGGTACTACCGCTGGGCCCAACGGTACTACCGCTCCCCCTCGCGGTACTGTCGCGCAGACTGGGAGGGCTAGAACATGAGCAGGAATCAGACCCAGTGCGGTACTAGCCGCGGTGGTAGGGCGGTACTACCGCTCGTGAGCGGTACTACCGCTTCTACTACCGCTGCTTAGTGCCGCACAATCCGACACGAGAGGCGACCCCCTCGAGTCGAGGCGGTAGGAGGCCGGTACCACAGTGGTACTACGGCTGAGGACCCCCAGGCGGTAGTACCGCTGCAGAGCGGTACTGCCGCCTGTGGCTCTTGAGCGGTACTACCGCTGGGACCAAAACATACTCACAAGAAGGAAAAGGAAGCTCCATCGAAGTGGGAAGGCTCAGTGGGTGCGAAGAGGATGTGTACGTGATGATTCCACCCTAGCCTTACCAAAGCGGACCCCCTCTTGATAGTACAGTGACTCCTACGAAACAAGTCCACCAAAACAGAAACGAAAGAGCTACACCGTCTTATATTAAAACTCCGAGGGGAAGGAATCGTCTCGTGCCAAAGGATGAATCTCCGAAATGCTCAAAGCACATGATTAGTCCGCAAACGTGTTGTCATCAATCACCAAAACTTCATAGAGAGATATATGCCTTAACAATCTCCCCCTTTTTGGTGGATTGATGACAAGCAGGGATTTGCACAAGGATAGGACAAGAAAGTAAAGATAACCTCAGAACTACAAAGTATAGACGGGCTCCCCCTGAATGTGTGCACCTAATTAGTGGTGCTTTTGAAATGCAAGGCACACACGTTAGGATCAACACCCCCCCTATATTTTATAGTACAACAACATAGCTTAAATGTAGAAGGGTACGTGTGAGCAAGGTATATCACCCGATAAGCATGCAAACTCACAAATTACCAAAGTACTTGATGGACATAGATAATAATGGATAAGGTAGCATATGTCTCACACCATATGAACTGGAACCAGGTCTCACAGGCACAAAACAAAACAAAGCAAACGACGAGAGAAAAGTTGCAAGAAAGACAAGACACAACAAACCACAAACACACACTCGCAACTCGGCAACGACATAAATCCCTAGACTCTCTCCCCCTTTGGCATCGAGACACCAAAAAGGCAAAGAGCGTTGCTACGGCTCTAGGTGATAGCAAACTGAGGATCTCGAGCATCACATCCCAGCGGGATCGTCTACACCGTCGTCATTGGTAGGAAACTGCTCGGTGTCTGAATCGGTCCACGGGCAGTGCTGTTGAACCCACTCCTCCTCATCAGTGATCCTTCCCTCAGATCCACTAGCAACTGTTACACCCAAGTGACGCATGAGCTCCTTGTGACGGCTCCGGGCCTTCTTCTCAGAGACATGAGACATGTACTGGCCATGAGACTCCATGCAGAAGAGTTTCTTCCTCTTGCACTTAATCTTCTTTGCCCAAGAGGGCTCCACTCCGGAGGGCTCATAGTCCTCATCATCATCGGCCTCAGCCTCGCCCTCGGTCTCCATGTCAGCAGCTTTATATGGGCATCCAAACCTAGGAGCCGAGGTGCCCCAATTCTCCTTCTTCCTTAGATGCTTGATCTCATGAGAAACCAACTCTCCAGTTTCCAGCACAACCCTAGGATAGACATGTGCCCAAGCCTTCTCAATAAGCAACATGATAAACGGACCATAGATCAGGCACTTGCGCTCAGAGACGGTAGAGAGAAATTCAGACCACATGACATGGGAAATGTCCAGGGACTCTCTAGTGTTTTCTTCCTTCTCATGCTAGCAGAAGAGAAGCATGTCCACGAGAAAGGAGTGGACCATATCCAGATTCTTGATACGAGGGAAGAGAGTCTCTCGAAAAATGCAATGAAGGATGTCCAGAAAGGCAGGCAACTCATAGGTCTCCTTCTCAGTCACGGGGTGAATCTTCACAGGACAGCAGGGCCAGAGGGCTTGCTTGTGAGTGGAGGTTGCATTGCGGTGAGGACGGAAGCCGACAAGGGTCTCAAGCCCGTGATCTTCCACCCCAAGTAACTCCATGAAGGCCTTCCACTTGACAGAAAGCATCTTGCCATTTTTCATCCAAGTCAGAGTCCTTTCCTCATCAGTTCCAAGATGAACAGTGGCAAAGAATTGAGCCACCAAATCTGCATCAAAGTCCTTATTGAACTGCGTGATTCTGAGAATGTTCAGCTGCGAGCACATCCGAAGGGCTTGGCCAAAGCACTCAGGGTCCTTTTTCATAGCATTCGTGTCGATGGAGCACATCAACATAGAGATTCTTCTTAGCCTTGATCACATCAAAGTAGATGGCAAATTGAAAGTGGTTCCAGAACGGGCGGTTGACCAAAGTGGGTTCTTGGTCTTCCGCATAGGGGTTGCGGCGACGCCTTTCCCAGAATTCCTTGGCAGTCATCTCTGCCATAGTCTTGCCCCTCGGCTTTGGCTTGTTGGCAGTAAACTTCTTGTGCTGAGACGGAGGTTGAGCACTTGAGGAAGCACCCACTGTCTCAGAGGTGCGGTGGCGCTTTGACGTTGAACGCCCGGGGTTGACACGGTGGACATGCTGCTCAGGATGTTCATCACCTGGAACCAAACACACGAGCAGAAGAAACAAAACGAAAGCATAAGCCTCCAAACAAAACAACATGGATCAAAATGTGATAGGAAAATGATGGAATTGGGCATCCAGCGGTAGTACGGCGAACCAAAAGCGGCAGTACCGCTTGAGCAGTAGTACCGCTCTAGACGGGGAACGTCGGTTCCCTACTGCCGTGGGTAGATCCGGCACTACCGGGATGCCAAATTCAAAAATAATCCTACCAAACATCAATCCAAAAGGTCTAGATGCCATCTCCATCCTACTCAAGCCTCGACTTAGCCAAAAATCAAGAAAAGCAATGCCTATTGCCCCTAGCGACTAGATGTGAAATCTAGGCAAAGAGAGAATGGGAACGAGGGCAATACCGGCATCCATGACAAGAGGACACGGTGGGGATCGACTCCACTGAAGGAACTGGAGAGGGACGACACGAAGACGGCGGCATGTCGAAGCCCTCCTGCGGCGAGACGTCGCTGGAGAGACGACGAACACGAGCGGGTGGAGCGAATGGGTATGGGGGAGAAAGGCAACTCCCCCTGCCCCAACATAACCCCCCAACGCCCGCCCCATAGCGGTAGTTCCGCTGGGGTGGGCGGTAGTACCGCTTGATGATCATCAGTGGTAGTACCACACACTTCCAGCGGTAGTACCGCTCAGCTGCAAAAACGAGGACTGGCCCAAAAGGCTTAGCTCAAGAAAAGAAGTCAACTAGAAATGTGAGCAAACACACAAGCAAAACAAACCAAAAAGAAGATGAGAAACACACTCCTCTGCAAGAGAGGGCGGTGGCCGAGGCCACCTATGTTTGAGTCCGGAGGTATGGCGCGGCGAAGATTTTAACCTTGGGCCCATGACCAAAACTCATCTTTGAAGCACAAGTACCATAAAAAATGGCTAATGTGAAAGAGTTTGATCAATTTATGCATAATGGGGGGAGGGAAAGTTCATTGAGAGAACAACACTCCCCCTATGTCCATGCCTACACCTAGACAAGAGAGCATGATGAGTATGGTGGGGTGTGCAAGGGTTCAAACCACATTGCTCGAATCAATGATATTTAGCTCATGCCTTAACTCGCGAAATCTTGCTTCATCCAAGGGCTTCGTGAAAATATCTGCAAGGTTATCATGAGTGTTGACATACTTGAGCTTGATCTCCCCTCGCCTAATGTGATCCCGGATGAAGTGATACCGAATCTTAATATGCTTCGTCTTGAAGTATTGCACCGGGTTGAGAGAGATCTTGATGGCACTTTCATTGTCACGCCAAAGAGGCACTTCGTCACAAGTGACACGGTAATCCTTCAAAGTTTGCCTCATCCATAGGAGTTGTGCACAACAACTACCGGCAGCCACATACTCTGCTTCGGTGGACGAGAGAGATACACACCTTTGCTTGTTAGAAGACCAACTCACTAAAGAGCAACCAAGCAATTGGCACCCTCCAGAGGTGGACTTCCTATCCACTTTGTCTCCCGCCCAATCTAAATCTGTATAGCCCAAAAGATCAAAGTTTGCTCCTCTTGGGTACCACAAGCCAAAGTTTGGGGTATGAGACAAATATTGAAAGAATCGCTTGACTGCCACAAAGTGGCTTTCCTTAGGTGCGGCTTGAAACTGTGCACAAGTTCCCACACTCAACATGATATCTGGTCTAGATGCATAAAGGTAAAGCAAGGAGCCAATTATGGAGTGATATACCTTTTGATCCACCCGCTTTACCATTGGGATCAATGTCAAGTTGGCATTTGATGGGCATTGGAGTGGAGGTCGGCTTGACATCACTTAGCTTGAACCTCTTGAGCATGTCTTGAGTGTATTTGGCTTGGTTGATGAAGGTTCCTTCTCTTCTTTGCTTGATTTCGAACCCGAGAAAGAACTTCAACTCTCCCATCATAGACATCTTGAACTTTGAGGTCATTAGAGCGGAAAATTCTTCATTGAAAGCTTTGTTAGGGGAACTAAAAATAATATCATCAACATATAGTTGGCACACAAACAACTCCCCTTTGACCTTCTTAGTAAAAAGAGTGGGGTCGATTTTCCCGATTTTGAACCCACGATCTTGTAACAACTCCGTAAGATGCTCATACCATGCACGTGGGGCTTGTTTAAGGCCGTAGAGCGCCTTGTGGAGTTGGTACACATGATCGGGGAAATAAGGATCCTCGAACCCCGGGGGTTGTTTGACATATACCAACTCATTAATGGGACCATTAAGAAAAGCACTCTTCACATCCATTTGTTGCAACTTGAAATTATGATGAGAAGCATAGGCAATTAACAAACGAATAGATTCAAGGCGAGCAATGGGGGCAAAGGTTTCACCATAGTCGATACCCTTGACTTGGGAGTAGCCTTGTGCCACCAAACGAGCCTTGTTGCGAACAATGATCCCATGAGCATCTTTATTGTTCTTGAATATCCACTTGGTTCCAATGACATTATGATTCCCGGTCGGCCTTGGCACTAGTTTCCACACTTGGTTGTGCTCGAAGTTGTTGAGTTCTTCATGCATGGCATTGAGCCAATCCGGGTCCTCAAGCGCCTCATAAACCTTTTGGGGTTCGACACAAGAAACAAACGCATGATGTTCACAATAGTTTGCTAATTGTCTACGAGTTCTTACCCCCTTTCTTAGGCTTCCAACCACATTCTCCAAGAGATGACCTTTGGTAGTGAGCTTGGAAGCGATCTTCGCGGCACGACGCTCTAATTCCTCCTCGGATGTGAAAAGAGGAGGGGTTACTTGATCATCTTGAGCGCCGTCTTGAGCTTGTTCTTGTTCTTGAGCTTGTTCTTGATCTTGAATTTGCTCGAAGGGGAGAACTTGATCTTGGGCATAATTTGGTGGTTCGCCACCATCTTGAGGTTGATCTTGCCCTTGATATTTTTCACGAGGTTGAGGGCCTTCACTTTGTTCTTCGGAAGCATGTGGGTCTTGGGTTGGTGATGGCTCCACTTGAGTGGAGCATTGTCCTTCCCCTTCGGCCACAAGGGGTTCCTCAATGGGTAGGATATGACCAACACCCATTCTTCTTATGGCTTGGGGAGGAATTTCATCACCTACATCACAAGTACCACTTTGCTCCACTTGGGAGCCGTTATTCTCATCAAACTCCACGTTACACGTCTCCTCAATGAGTCCGGTGGACTTGTTGAGGACACGGTAAGCATGAGATTTGTAGCATAACCAACAAATATGCCTCATGAGCTCTAGCCTCAAATTTAGACAAGCGGACACCTTTCTTGAGAATGAAATACTTACACCCGAACACCCAGAAGTACTTCAGGTTGGACTTGTTACCGGTAAGTATTTCATAAGGAGTCTTGTTAAAGCCTTTGCGGAGATAGAACCGATTGGATGCATGACATGATGTGTTGATGGCTTTGGCCCAAAAGTTGTAAGGGGACTTGAACTCCGCCATCATGGTCCTTGCCGCATCCATCAACGTCCGGTTCTTCCTCTCTGCGACACCATTTTTTTGAGGGGTGTATGGTGCAGAATATTGATGCTTGATCCCCTCATCACTACGAAACTCATCCAAGGTGTAGTTCTTGAACTCGGTGCCGTTGTCACTCCTTATTGTCAAGATCTTTGCATCATGTTGATGTTGAGCTTCATTTGCAAAGTCGATGACGGTTTGTTGAGTCTCACTCTTCCTCTTGAAGAAATATACCCAAGTGTATCTTGAATAATCATCCACAATCACCAAGCAATACTTTCTACCCCCCAAGACTATCAAAGGATGGAGGCCCAAAGAGATCCATGTGAAGGAGCTCCAAGGGTATCTTCGAGTAGATGATAGTCGTGGGAGGGTGAGCCTTTGCATGTAGCTTTCCTTCGATACAAGCACTGCAAGCACAATCTTTGGCAACACTAACATTTGTTAGTCCACAGACATGGTCACCCTTGAGAAGACTTTGCAAAGATCTCATATTGACGTGGGCTAAACGGCGATGCCAAAGCCATCCCACATCAACTTTAGACATTAGGCATGTCACGGTCTTAGTGGATCGCTTCGAAAAGTTAATCACATAAAGACCGTTCTCGACATGCCCAACAAAGGCTACTTTAAGAGTCTTGCTCCACAAGAGGGCCACAGTATCAATATCAAAGAAAGTGGCAAAGCCCATGAGTGCAAGTTGACGAACGGAAAGTAGATTGTAAGCAAGGGACTCAACAAGCATGCCTTTCTCGATCGTGGGATCATGAGAAATGACAACCTTGCCAAGACTCAATACCTTAGAAGATGAGGCATCACCCCACTCGACATTGGTGGGCATAGAAGGGATCTTATGCACGTCCACCAGCAAGTCCTTGCTTCCGGTCATATGATTTGTGGCTCCACTATCGAGCAACCATGATCCCCCACCGGAAGCAAACACCTACAAGAGATCAATGCTTGGTTTTAGGTACCCATTTTGTAATGGGTACTTTGATGTTAGTAACAAGGGTCTTAGGAACCCAAATAGACCATTCAATGTACTCATAAGGAGAACCAACAAATTTAGCATAAACATGCCCATCACTAGCACGACACAACACATAAGAAGGGTTAAAGTCGCCGACTTTGTTGGAATGGGTGGCATTGCCCTTTTTGACATCACCACTCTTCACATTGTTCTTCTTCTCCTTAGGAGCACGCCCTCCCTCCTTCACAAAAGTTTGCTTGAGAGGGGGACACTACAGAAAAATACACTTTCATGATGATACGCGTTTTTCACAGTAGGTCGCGCTTTCTGTCATGCATGTACATCCATGACGATTTTATGATAGAATCAAGATAGTCATACATGTGCTGTCGTAGAAGTGTTCCATGACATTACCAAAATTATCATCACGGAAGTGTCCACTTCCATGACGATAAATCGCGCGACATAGAAGTGCTTTCGTCAAGGGTGACCGACACGTGGTATCCACCGTAACGGGACGCCGTTAACCGCCGTTAACCTATCGGGTCCGTTTTTGGATCCGATAACCCGCTAACAGCTACGACCAATGCCAATTTTCCACGTGTAAAATTCTCATTGGCTAACGGATCCACGCGTCAGCTCCGCGTTGGCACAGGTGTCACTCATCCAATGTTCGATATGGGCCTATGATATGTTGACACGTGGACCAGCCCAAAAGTGGCCCACAAAGTTTAAAGGGGCTGGCCCAACCGAAGGCCCATAAGATTTAGCGGACCATAATGGGCCGGCCCAGCTAAAGGCCCACAAGATTTTGCAGACCATAATGGGCCGGCCCAGCTAAAGGCCCACAAAATTTAGCGGACCATAATGGGCTGGCCTAGCTAAAGACCCACACGATTTTGCAGACCATAATGGGCCGGCCCAGCTAAAGGCCCACAAGATTTTGCGGACCACAATGGGCCGGCCCAGCTAAAGGCCCACAAGATTCTGCAGACCATAGTGGGCCGGCCCAGCTAAAGGCCCAACATTCTCTGTCAAATCGGCCCGTCAACGGCCTGTCCTAAACTTGTCATCAACGCGGCCCATGGTCACTTCTGGCCCGTTAATAGTCCGCTAAGTAATTGGGCCGAATTACGGCCCGGTGTATTTCCGGCCTGTTAAAGGTCCTACTTCATTTGGGCCCATTTACAGGACATCAAAACTTTCGGCCCATAAACGACCGTGAAGGATTTGGGTCATATTCGGCCATGTCTAACATTCGGCCTGTTAGAGGCCCACTATAGATTTGGGCCACTTTCGGCCTGTTGTCATTTTCGGCCTGTTAACGTCGGACGAAAACCATGGGCCATATGTGGCGCAATGTCATATCGGGCCCATTAACGGCCCATATAAAAATGACGATAATCTAGCCCGACCAAAGTTCCGGCCTGTTAAAGGCCCGTGTATTAGGTCGACGCATTTATGGCCCGTCCGAATTTCGGCATGTCAAAGATCTGCATCGTAAATGGGCCACCATTTCGGCCTGCTAAGACCAGTGGGTTATTTGGCACAATCAGGGCCCAATCTCACTTTCAGTCTATTAAAGGCCCATGTTTTTATGGGCTCGAGATATTTACACCAGAACGGCCTATTTTACCGAGGGCCCAAATTATGTTTAGGCTCATTAAAGGCCCACTATGGGCACAGCCTACCGTAAAAATATGAGAGCTTATGCTGATTTAGGCCAGATATTTTAGTGGGCTACATGCCAATTTCGCCCAGAATCATTTTTAGCCCAATTGGAATGGGCCCGATTTAATGTTGGCATGTTGGTCTCCTCTGAAGCTTTCGGCCGAATACATTACTAAGATAAACCTACACTATACAAAAATAGCGTCGTAATTATCGCAGCACTGTGGCAACATCATAAATGTTGTATCACAACAAAATAAATTCCAACCATACAACAAAAGGCCTGTTGGCATAAAGTTTCTGATCCTTCGGATAAAAGCACCATCGATGTATAGAAGCACGGATCATTTAACCTCGAGTGCTAATGTTTCAGGCTGTAGAATCTGATGGAGCAGCACAATCTCCACCTTTTTTCCGCCATTGCTCTTGAACAATGAACCGAATGTCCGATAGTATGGTTTCAAAACCATTCATATCTTGACGACATTTCTCAACCACTATTCTTGTTTCCAAACAACGCCCATTAGGGATTGGACTTGTGTCCGAGCACGATATATCACTGCCTAGCAGAAGATTTTGTTCAAGATGGCGATTTGGACGAGGTTACCTTGACAACCAACCCAAAATTACGCAGAAGGTGCTTTTTGCATTTGTTAATGGAGAGATTCGACGACCGCAGCAAGAGGTGACATTGTGCCTGTGGTAGCCTCGCCACCTTCAGTGGTTGTGGCTGTTCACCATTTGTTCCATAACTTCCGAAAGTTTGAACTTGTAGATTAGTGTACCGATAAGTTACTAATGAGACAAAAACAAATAAAGTAGGTTAAACGCTTATACATAACTTATTTTGGTGAACTATTGTAATACATTAGCATGTATTGTAGTGCCAACTACATAATAAAATCACTTCGGAACATATGTTCATGTAGCATGCCTACTGTATTGTCTATTTCCTCACATTCGTTGACATCTAAGGATAAAGAGACATGGTTTAAAGTAGGATGAACATACTATGACATCACTCATATCATGGGCAAACATATATAAAACAAACAGGCTATTTTATCATTGTAAAAGACGTGAACATAACAACTAGATTACGATCAAGACCAAAAGAATATCCTTCATCTCTTTTAAACCATGTAAGGTGAAATGATACATTAAGACAAGCTGTGTATAAAAGTGAACAGAGTAATCGACATTGGCTGCAAACCAAGTAGTTAAATGAACACATCACAGCACCAATCAGTTCAAAGGGGAGGAGTAAGGACTTACAACAATGGCTTGAACTAGTGTGCTCATGTCGCTCATCTTGCCGGTGTGGCAATCCTTGAAGATTTGCACCTTGCATTCGGTTCAGTTCTTTTTGGTCCGCACGGCTTTCTCTCGTATTTGGAACAAGTCAATATAGATATGATAATATGGCACAAAAAAGAAGGAAGTAGCAGCTATTTACAAGAGCCTCGCAGTGTGCAATATAGCTACGAGATCCCGTTGTCTATTGGAATTTCACTTTAGAACGGTTAGTTTTGTTCTTCAAACAGTTAGCCTAGAAGAAGATACACTTGTAAGGCACATACATAAATACAAGTTCAATATGTGGTCCGATCAAATACATATAGCCTACCCGATACTTTGGATCGCACCGGTGTTTAACGAGGGCTATCCGGTCTTCATCGTAATATATTCCATCGAGATGTTTGGGCGATTTCATTGTTAGCCTTGCCTTCAAAGTGAGATTTTCTAAGGTGGTACCGATATTGTCGCAGAAAGCGCATCGAAAAACATGAGTGCATGCTTGTTTAGTTGCATCATCTTTCGGATCCAACTTGAACCTCATCTGTTGAAAAAGAATGTGAGTCTTATTAGGAGGAAGCTAGAAAGTACGGGACAGAGGAAGACAATATTACTAATTGCTATGAATAACATTACTTACGGATAAATGGTCAAGGAAGGTGTTAAACTGGGTATTGTCTTTCTCATTCCTGTACTGGATCCACGTTGGGAGGATATGTGCATGACACCTAACAGCAACGGCTGCCTCTGATACTAACTTCGCTGACTCTATAGCATCACGTGGCCTTTTTAAAAACCTGCCTCAAAATGGATCTCCATTCTTCCTCCTTTAGATTTTGTTAATTTGTCAAGCATTATCCCTGATGTCTGTTTCCGCTTGCGCCGTGGTGCTAGTTCAACAACGAATATGGAAAGTGTTAGTGTACATCAAACTGTGCGAGTACATATAAAGGAGCATGCAATCGCAACTTGACTCGGTCAGTACCGCCTTGGTGTTGATGCTCATGAGGTTCATCTGATCTTGCCAAGTCTGTTGTGTCAACAAAGGCTTCGAAGTAGTGTTAGGTGTGAAGGCAGCTTGGGAACCGCCGCCCGAGCAAAGGAACGAGTAACTCGTTGAGCTTTGGTACAGTTGAAGCGATCTTGCGGTGGTGGAGCAGTGATCTTGTGTTTGTAGATTTAGCCGGTGGACTTGGACCTTCTACTGCACTATAAGTACCAGCAGAATCTCGATGACAGATCCTTTTCCGTTTCACCCAACGAGTAACAACACTCCCTACTATATTATTTTCCTTGCTCTTTTTTGACTGTGCCATGTCAAGCTGTACCCACAACACAAAGAATAAAATCACTTTTCAGAACTCATTGATGCATGATACAGACAAGCAATACTTTGATGTAAGACAACCGTATGAGGATGGAATATGTAAGAAAAACAGGACGGCATGACATATTCACAGCTACGATGTGCAAACTAAGCAGAAGGATTTTCAAGAAAATAGAAGTAATGCAAGCTAGACACCATATGAAAGATGCAACCAATATTACTCTGCCAAGTTAAAAGTGTCTTGTCAAAAGTGGCAATTCGAAACATTAGAAGCAGTACAACATAGAAATCAATGCAAGATGCAATCACTATCAAACTGCCATGTTAAAAGCATCCAATCATGAGTGACTGATGCGGGATACACAACGACAGTATTTTGATGTAAGAACATGGTATGATAGATAGATGTAGTGTATTCTAGACACAGAAAGACTTGTCATATGCACATGTATAACGTATAAACTCAACAGGTGCAATTTAATCAAAATAGAAGAAATACAGGCTAGACAACATATGCAACATGAAACCAATTATCACACTGTCAACTTAGAGCAAGCTCCTGCGATGCCGGAGTACGGGAGATGAACTCATCATGTAGACTTGGGACTTCAACTTCATTAGTAGTAGCAGTGGCAAATCTAGAGAGTCTTTGTTTGCGTCGGTGCGGAGGACCACTGTCGGTGTCAAAACCGGCGGATCTCGGGTAGGGGGTCCCGAACTGTGCGTCTAGGCGGATGGTAACAGGAGACGAGGGACACGATGTTTTACCTGTGTTGGGCCCTCTCGATGGAGGTAAAACCCTACGTCTTGCTTGATTAATATTGATGATATGGGTAGTACAAGAGTGGATCTACCACGAGATCAAGGAGGCTAAACCCTAAAGCTAGCCTATGGTATGATTGTTGTAATGTATGTTGTCCTACGGACTAAAGCCCTCCAGTTTATATAGACACCGGAGGAGGCTAGGGTTACACAGAGTCGGTTACAATGGTAGGAGATCTACATATCCGATCGCCAAGCTTGCCTTCCACGCCAAGGAAAGTCCCATCCGGACGGGACGAGTCTTCAATCTTGTATCTTCATAGTCTTGGAGTCCGTGGACGATGATAGTCTGGCTGTCCGGACACCCCTAGTCCAGACTCCTCAAGATCCCCGAACCAAGCTTCAATGACGATAAGTCCGGTAGCGATAATGTTTGGCATTGCAAGGCGGGTTCCTCCTTGAATAATCCAGAGAAGATCATGAACACCAGGATAGTGTCCGGCTCTGCAAAATAAATTCCACATTCCACCGTAGAGAGAATAAAATGTATACCAGTCCAACCTGCTGACGTATTATGCGGCGTGACATCACACCGCTACCAAGCCTTTGTTTGAATCGTTTTTTACCACACCACCTCAGCATGTTTAGCAAAGCGGTTTCCTTGGAACGTCTTGTCGAAGCAGAGATCGTGTTCCCCTTATTCCGGGATTCTCATCAATACGTGCGTGGGTAACCCAACCGCGCTATTGATGGTGGCGCTTGGGAGGTAAGCGAGTTTTATCAGGCCGGTGGGGACGCATAGTTTTCGTCCACCTATATATAAGGGATAAGGATTTACCTTCTCACCTACGCCTTCTTCCTCCTTTGCTTACCCATCTCCGCGTACTCAAGCTCCAACGCCCAAGCTCGCGCATCTCGCCCCGACCTTCTCCGAATATGTCCGGAGTGGGAGGCAAATGGTTGGCCTCCACCGTTAAGGAGGAGCACATCACCAAACCGCGCAGCGCGGATACCTTTCGGCGATATTGCGCGATTGGCGCCTAACGAGGGCAGCTCATCCCTACCCCGGGCCCCATGAGAGGGTTGTCTTCCTTCCCCACTTCCTCCGCTGGATGGGCTTTCCATCGCACCCATTCGTCCGGGGATCATGTTTACTACGGCCTGGATTTCCACGATCTGGCGCGAACTTCATCCTCAACATCTCGGCGTTTATCGTGCAGTGTGCGAGGCCTTCCTCTCGCATCCGCCCCACTTCGCGGCTGTGGCTCAAGACCTTCAACGTCTGTCAAGGTTGTGAAGGGCACGCAAGCGGAATGCGGAGGCGCCATGTTGGGTAAGCCGCCCAACGCCCTTTGGCTCGAAGGGGCCTTCGTGGACTCCATCAAGGGGTGGCAATCGGGTGGTTCTACATCACCGAGCCGCGAAGCCCACATGGGCAGCGGCCCCGAAGTTTAGATCTGGCGCCCCACGCAGCTCACCTCTGAAAGAGAAGGGCTTTGTGGGGCAATCCGAAGGAGGTGACGGGACTCGAGCCTGCATCCAGAAGCTAGTGAGCAATAAGCTCAGGCTCGTCGATGTGGTCCAAGTCATGCTCATCCACCAGATTCTCCCATGCCAAGAACGGGCATTCAATCTGTGGGAGTTCAATCCGGAACAGCACTAGGCGCTGAGCGGGCTCTTCGATACGACATACAAAGGCGCCTGGAGGGTGCTGTTTAAGGGCGCCGAAGCCCCTGCATCCGCGACGGAAGATCGCGATTTCGCCGCAACATCCAAACCGACGAGGTAAGTGATTCAACCCGTTCACGGGACACTTGTGGTAATTAAACCGATTCTAAGAGGGTTTCGATCTCTCTTTTCCTTTGACAGGAATGGATGGAGAAGGCCAAGCAGCTCATCAGCCCGGCTCCCATGCCAGAAGACCCAGAGAACGCCCGTTTAGCAGGGCTGCTGGTTCCGGCACCGCACGTGGTGCCGGAGAAGAAGGCCAAGAAGGCGGCCGCGGGGACTCGAAAGAGTTCCCGCAATCAGGCGTCTGACGATGAGGTGGACTCCTCCCCCGAAGACGAGGAGGAGAGGAGGACTCTCTCCCGGAGGAGGGAGAGAAGAAGAGGAAGGCTTCCCCAATAGGGGAGGCCGAAGGGTCCAAGAGGGGGTGGACTATCCCCCCGGACAGTTTCGCCAACACCACCGTTGGCGAGGATGAGTGGCCTCCAAGGGCCAGGCGTCCGGCAAGATCGTAAGTATCCGGATCCTTGATGTGCAATTTCTTTCGTGTCG
The DNA here is from genome assembly GCA_021437245.1 of Aegilops speltoides. Taxonomy (NCBI): domain Eukaryota; kingdom Viridiplantae; phylum Streptophyta; class Magnoliopsida; order Poales; family Poaceae; genus Aegilops; species Aegilops speltoides. Next base: position 467,579,576 of record CM038147.1, on the reverse strand, counting down.
CGTAGTGTCCTTCTAATGCCGCGTTTTGTCCGTAGCCCAGCCGATGATGATCTCCCTGCTTCATCGAGCGGGTCGTTGGCCCCGTCGGATGTGGATTCACTTCCGACCGCCTCTACCCCCCGCGCCAACGAGGACGCCGAGGTGGGATCCCAGAGAAGGACCCATCAGGAGGAGGCTCCGGAGGCGCCGTCAGGCTGCCTCCCGGACTTTGTGCCGGACTCTACATCGGAACCCGTAGTGGTTCTAGAGTCCGGCGGGCGGCCCCTTCGAAAGAAGGGCAAGACCGTGACACCAGCGACCTCCGTCCAACCGGAGGCGCCGGATAACTTGTTGGAGGCGCTTAAAGGCGCTTCCATCGAGGAAGAACACCACACTATCATGAGTGCGGTGATTCAAAAGGTTCAGCTCGCCAAGAGCGGGCTGACCGAAGCTCGCAGCAGCCTTCTAACGAGCTTTGAGGTAAGAAGTTAAAATTATGTAATGTAATACCGCATAGACAGTAGCCCCTGATGCTCAGTTCGGTGTTCGGAAAGAAAAGCCGGACTAAGGATCTAACAAGATATACGCAGGGTTGCTTAAAATATGTCAATATGGGTTTGCAGGCTGCGCCGCTGACCTCTGCCGCACTATCGGCGGAGGTCGATGTGTTGAAGAAGGATCTCGAGCGGTCCGAGCAAGAGCTCGGCCATGCCAAGAAGCAGCTCGAGGACAAAGAAGGTGAGTCACACCACTTTGAATAGTTACCTTACGTAAAAGGATTTTGCTGCAATAAAATTAACATGGATAATATGGGTATTGCGGGGCCACGAACGAGGTGGCAGCCACGAAGGAGGTTGTGTCCGCGTCAACGCAAAGGCGGCCGTGGAGCGGGAAGAGCGAGAGAAGCAGGAGGCACGGGTGGCGGAAACGGCAAGAGCTCCGTGCTCTCATGGAGAAGCATGAGAGTTTGGAGCGTGACTCCAAGACTCGAGAGTCCGAGCTTGCCTCGGCCTCGAAAGTGCCAAGTCCGCCAAGGTCGAGGCCCGTAAGGCCCTTCAGAGGTTGAAGATGTGAAGAAGATAGCGGCGGTAAGGCATTTTTCATGCAAAGCAAGCATGTTAATGTAAAATACCCGACACTTACCCGCATTCGAGCCCTCTAGGGCGTTTGCAGATCTGCCGCAGTGCGTCCGATGCCGCCGCATTCTATCGTGGCGAGGAGGGAGCTCGACGGAGAAAGTCTTCGGTCTCGATGACGCTGAGGCGGACACCGGTGCCTCAAGCGACCAGGTGAAGCGGTGGTCGAACTCCACAAGGTAGCCGAGGAGGCCATGAAGGGCCTTATAGTCCGGTGTGGCACGGACAGCCATGCACTGGAGCTACTTTGGCCTCGGCGGCGGCTGGTGGATGCATGCCCCGGTGGAGGTCGTCAGCGCCCGCTTTGTATTGAAGGTGTTTGTCGGGCCCTTGCCCGCACAAAGGTGCATTGGGGCAAGTTGGATGCGGAGAAGCTTCACGGACCCACCGCCACCGGCAAGGAGTATCGCACGCTGAAATGTATTATAAAATTGTCTCAAGGGAGCCCGCGATATTGCGGATGAGTGCCCCGTAAATGTAATCTTTGAGTAAACTCGTATGTGTATTATCCTCAGGCGCTGAAAACTGCGTTCATATGCGCCTTGAGCAACGCTTGTTTTAATTTAAAATATTACCTTCTGTTTGGCCGCTTATAAAATCGAGAGATGGCAAGTCGTTGGCTTCAGCCCCGAGCCACGAGTCTGCCGGGTGTTGGGATAACCTTGAGCACTCTTGTTCCCATTTTGGGTCCATCTAGGAGGCGCCAACACAACGTAACAAGGCGACGGACTTATAATGCTTGAACACTCTCACTTAGCCATAGAATTCTATAATTTTAAATTTAGTGAAGCCCCGGTATTCGAAGGTCAATCCAGGCGCTATCCACGCCTTCGTCGGACATGGTCCGAACTCGTCAAGTGGCGTGAGTCTTTAAGGACCCAAGAAACCTCTCGAACAGCGACCAGTCTCTCACCTTATCGTGCGGTCGGTTTAGCTTTCTCCATCGAGGCGCCGCCGGCTCAACCGGGCGCAATCGCAGTGGTTCTCCCAGTGCCACTTTAGCCGGCTGCACGTAACGTAAGGCACCAAAACGTGGGGCGGGCAAACCCAACTATTGACCCAAGACATGATTCGAGCTGATTCATATAATGCTATAAGTTGGGTGCCGCACTTATGAAAGTGTTCGGACTTATCACACCACAATGTGGGGAACATAAGCCCACGGTGTATTAGGCCGCACCAAAATATCTGGTGCAAGATGTCATGTAATGAACATATATATGTAAAGGTAATGTATTTGCAAATCGAAAAGTGCTGCATTATTTATTAAAGGAAGTCGCTATGAGTGCGGATCTGATACAAATAGTCTTGTAAGCAAGGGATTTGGACTAAGTAAACATGTCCCCCTCCAGGGCTGAGCTGCGGACTTGGTGTATATAATTGAATTTAATGCTCGTAATTGAGACCACCTGAGTGTTCGTCGCAGCCTTCTTTCGTCCCTGACAGTTGCATCGCGAGTTCGGTAGGTTCGCCGCCGGACAGGGCCTCTGGTTATCGGAGTCCTGTGTACACAAAGAAGGAAAATAATAAATAAGAAAAAGGGGGGCACACTTGCGAGCCCCTGGTGTGGTCGAACCGCACTCTGGGTCCATTGCGATCGTGCCCCTTCCCCTGCTCCCATGGTATCTCCAAAGCGTAATGATGTACGCGGAGTGTTATTCTTGCGATCATGCGCGGGTGGGGGTTGGGGCCGCATTACTCTGCGATGCTCGATCGCGCCAGTGGTCTTGGTTGGTATTGCTTGGCGCGCTTTTTCTGTATCCGGCCGCTTAACGGCCGAACTCGAATTGCCTTAAGAGGCTGCTCAGATTTCCGCGAGAGCGCCAGTATGTTCCTCCGTTCGGAGGGCGTTCAGTATTCCGCTGACCGTGATGACTCCACGAGGGCTGGCATCTTGAGCTTGAGGTATGCATAATGCGGCACGCGCTGAATTTTGCAAACGCGTTCGTCCGGCAGAGCGTGATAGCGGCTGCGAAATGGGACTATGTCAAAGATTAACTCCTCGCCCGAAATTGTCCGGGATCCAAGACCACTTCGCAGTTCTCGAGCCTGCATAGTTGGCTTCCACACCTGGTATGACACCTTTAAAGGTTGTCTTTGTAGGTTTAATCCTTGATGGGTCTATGCCCATTTTGCACACTATATCCTGATAAGGCAGGTTCAGGCTACTACCGCCGTCCATCAGGACTCTCGTGAGGTGAAATCCATCGATGATTGGGTCTAAAACCAATGCGGCGAATCCGCCATGGCGTATGCTGGTGGGATGGTCCCTTCGATCGAAAGTGATCGGACAAGAGGACCATGGATTGAACTTCGGGGCGACTCGCTCCATCGCATAGACGTCCCTTAGTGCGCGCTTCCTCTCCCTCTTGGGTATATGGGTCGCGTAAATCATGTTCACCGTCCGCACTTGTGGGGAAAACCCTTCATCCTCTATTGTTCGGGCGGTCGGGTCTCCTCCTCGTCGCTGTTTAGCCCCTTGTCGTTGTTTTCGCAATTAACTTGCTGCTGCTTGAACACCCAGCAATCTCTATTAGTGTGATTGGCTGGTTTTTCAAAGGTGCCATGTATCCGCATAAGCGGTCGAGTATTCGCCAAATTGACGGACCCGAGTGGTTCTTTTGAATGGCTTCTTCCGTTGACCGGTTTAGAGCCTCGAATCCGGCGTTGACCGCCGTATCCTCCTTGTCATTGCCGTTAATGCGGCGTTTGTTTTTGTTTCGACGTGACCTGCCGTTGTTGTCCTTAGTATCTGGACTGCCAGAATTTTTACGGAGATTGTTGCTACGAGCTAGCCAGCTATCCTCTCCTGCGCAGAAGCGGGTCATTAATGATGTGAGGGCTGCCATAGATTTCGGCTTTTCCTGTCCCAGGTGCCGGGCTAGCCATTCGTCGCGATGTTGTGCTTGAAGGCTGCAAGGGCCTCTGCATCCGGACAGTCGACGATTTGATTTTTCTTCGTCAGGAACCGTGTCCAAAATTGTCTGGCCGATTCGTCTGGCTGCTGAATGATGTGGCTTAGGTCATCGGCGTTCGTGGTCGCTTTACGTGCTCGAAGTTATCAAGGAATGCGGGTTCCAGGTCTTCCCAACACCCAATTGACTCTGCGGGCAAGCTGTTAAGCCAATGCCGAGCTGGTCCTTTAAGCTTGAGTGGGAGATACTTGATGGCGTGGAGATCATCGCCGCGGGCCATATGGATGTGGAGAAGATAATCTTTGATCCAAACCGCGGGGTCTGTTGTGCCATCGTAGGATTCAATGTTTACGGGTTTAAACTCTTCAGGGATTTGATGATCCATTACTTCGTCAGTGAAGCATAGCAGGTGTGCGGCGCCTCTGTATTGAGCAATATCACGACGCAGCTTGAGAGAGCGCTATCTGCCGTGTTCAGCCCGGCCGGGGTTATTATATCCGGTGCGACGGTATTCGTCATGGGTCGTGGGGCGCCCACGTGATCCGTAGATGGATCTAGATTGCCTTGCTTTGTCCTCCAATATATCTCGCAAGTCTGGCGCGTTCCCTCTTGGCTTCGTACTTTTGGAGCGATGCCGGGGTACGGTCTTGGTTGGGGGCCTGGATGCCTCTCTGTCACGACCGCAGGGTGGTCGGTCAGCCGTATCGTGCGCTGGTGATGGAGGTATGTATGCTTCCTCCTCTAATCGGGGGAGCAGCTTGCGTCTTGGATAGCTTTTGGAGGGCGTCGAAGTTTATACTCTTCGACGCGAGGACCTCGGTCCATCGATCGCCAGCAGGTCCGTATCAGCTTGAAGCTGCTGCTGCTTTTCTTTAGGCTGTTTGCCGTGGCGATAAGCCTGCGTTTAAAACGCTCTTGTTCGACGGGATCCTCGGGCACGATTTAATTCGTCATCGTTGAGGCTTGCCTCGTCTTGGAGGGAGGCATATAGTTGTAATCCTCAACCTCTTAATCGCCGCCTCTCGTGAGGGCTTGCTTCGCATCCTCTGCGCTGAGTCTTCTTTGGAGGGGGTTGTCTTCGGCACTTTACGGGGTATTATTATCTCTGTGCGGAATCTCCATTCTTCTTTGTGGCGGGATTTAGAGCGGCGCCATCGACGCCTTGGCGCTTGGGCTGTTTCTTTAAAGAATCGCCTCCATTTGTTTCTTCGCCGTCCCGTCTTTTGGGGTATCCACCATGTATATGTCATATGAGGAGGTGGTCTTCCGGTGCCTCGTAGGCGCTGGTTCTGTAAATCTCCGGCATCGCCGCCCATAGCGCCGATGTCTTCGGAGTCATAGTCTAGCATGTCGGTTAGATCGTCGGCGGTGGCTACAAAGTGGGTGGTGGGTGGGCTCTCAATTTCTTCGTCATCCGTATCCCAACCATCACGCCATAGTCCGCCAGGCTCTCGATAACGAGATGCTTTAGTGAATTCAGGATGTCGCCAAAAGGCGAGTATTGGAAGATGTCCGGCGGTGAATTCCATAACCGGCGCCCAATCCGATTTGGTTGGTAGGGGCTTGGGAGGTTCGGAGTCCGGCACCTCGGAATCACGAGTTTTGTGAGGGACAAGATTAGTGTTCGGCTCCATCGCCGTGGAAGTTGAAGCCCCCGAGGCGGTGTCCATCCACCGATCCTCTATCTGGGCAATCGGCTCCGGACTAATGGCCGGAGCGGATTCGTGTGCGGCCACCAAGGCACTGTTCGGCGGCAGAGCTAGATCATGCCCATCGCAATAGTACGGCGCGTTTGGCTGTGGCTCAAGTCCGTCGAAGATCAAGTCTCCGCGGGCATCAGCCGTGAAGTTTAGGCTTCCGAATATGACCTGACGGCCAGGGGCGTAGCTTTCGATCTGCTCCAGATGGCCAATCGAATTAGCCCGCAGTGCGAAGCCGCCGAATACGAAGATCTATCCGGGGAGAAAAGTCTCATCCTGGACAGTGTCGTTGGTTGCAGATGCCATCAAGCCTATCGGTGACGGCACAGAGGAACTCTCAATGAAAGCACCAATGTCGGTGTCAAAACCGGCGGATCTCGGGTAGGGGGTCCCGAACTGTGCGTCTAGGCGGATGGTAACAGGAGACGAGGGACACGATGTTTTTACCTAGGTTCGGGCCCTCTCGATGGAGGTAAAACCCACGTCCTGCTTGATTAATATTGATGATATGGGTAGTACAAGAGTGGATCTACCACGAGATCAAGGAGGCTAAACCCTAAAGCTAGCCTATGGTATGATTGTTGTAATGTATGTTGTCCTACGGACTAAAGCCCTCCGGTTTATATAGACACCGGAGGAGGCTAGGGTTACACAGAGTCGGTTACAATGGTAGGAGATCTACATATCCGTATCGCCAAGCTTGCCTTCCACGCCAAGGAAAGTCCCATCCGGACACGGGACGGAGTCTTCAATCTTGTATCTTCGTAGTCTTGGAGTCCGGCGGACAATGATAGTCCGGCTGTCCGGACACCCCCTAGTCCAGGACTCCCTCAACCACCAACATCCCCTAACTTACTCTTTTCCTTCCTATTTTCTGATATTTCCTTATGAAGTCAAAACCATAAGACAATGAATAAAATTAGCTCTGCATAACTGGTTGATGCATGATACAGATGAACACTACTTTGATGTAAGGCAAGCGCGGGATAGGAGGATGGAATATATACAAAAAAGACAACATTTCATATTCACACGTACGATAGGAGGATGGAATATGTATGAAAAAACAGTAAGCGGAAGGCATTTCAACAAAACTAGAAGAAATGAAAGCTAGGCACCATATGAAGATGCAACCAATATCACTCTATCAGGTAAAAAGTGTCTCGTCGTAAGTGCCATTTCAAGAAATTAGAAGCAGTACAAGCTAGAAGACAATGCAAGATGCAACCTACATCACAGTCCCAAGTTAAATGTGTCTTATGGGTAAGTGATCATTGCAGGTATAAGTTGTAAGCTACGCAGATGCAATTCAACATAATCAGAAGCAATACAAACTAGACATCATACGGAAAACGCGACCACATATGACAGTTCCAAGTAAGAGCAAGCACCTGTGATGGTGGAGTAGGGGAGATGTGCTCATCATGTACACGTATGTTCTAGAAACAGGAACACATGTCATATTCACAGGCGTTATGTGTAAAGTAAGCAGATGCAATTCAAGTTAGAAGCAATACAAGCTAGACATCATAGGCACCATGCAACCACATATAATAGTGCCAAGTTAGAGAAAGCACCTGTGATGGTGGAGTAGGGGAGATGTGCTCATCATCTACACAACTACGTTAACTGTCCAGCCTTGTGTTGTCTTGCAAATCTTGTTGGGAAGATGGCGGAGTAGAATCTGTAGAGACCCCCTATTTGAGTTGCTCCGAAGGACCACCATCATCCACTGCTGGACTAGTTTCCTTCAGCTGTAATGATTTTGCATTGTGAAGTCAAACCGATAAGAAAAAGGAATAAAATTTGCTCTTCAGAACTCATTCATGCATGATACTAACGAACACTACTCGGATGAAAGGCAAACACATGATGCGAGGATGGAATATGTATGAAAAACAGGATGTCATGACACATTCACACCTATGATGTGGTAACTAAGCAGAAGGCACTTCAACAAATTAGAAGCACTACAAGCTAGACACCATATGAAAGATGCAACCAATATCACTCTGCCAAGTTCAAACTGTATGGCGTTTCAACAAATTAGAAGCAATACATGCTAGAAATCATATGCAAGACACAGCCAATATCACAGTGGCGACTTAAAGGTGCCTTATCATAAGTGACTGATGCGGGATATGCAAGAACAGTAGTATGATGTAGAAACAGGAACACATGTCATATTCACAAGCATTTTGTGTAAAGTAAGCAGATGCAATTCAACAAAGTTAGAAGCAATAAAAGCTAGACATCATACGCAACGTGCAACCACATATAATAGTGCCAAGTTAGAGCAAGCACCTGTGATGGTGGAGTAGGGGAGATGTTCTCATCATCTACACAGCTACGTTGACTGTCTAGCCTAGCGTTGTCTTGCGAATCTTGTTGGGAGGATGGCGGAGTAGAATTTATAGAGAACCTCCGTTTCAGTTGCTCGGAAGGACCACCATCATCCAATGACTTGCCAATTTCCTTCGACTTTATTGATTTTGCATTGTGAGGTCATACCGACAAGAAAAAGGAATATAATTCGCTCTTCAGAACTCATTCATGCATGATACTGACGAACACTACTTTGATGAAAGGCAAAGTCATGATACGAGGATGGAATATGTACGAAAAAATGGACAGCTTGGCATATTCACACCTATGATGTGGTAACTAAGCAGAAGGCACTTCAACAAATTAGAAACACTGCAAGACACCATATGGAAGGTGCAATCAATATCACTCTGCCAAGTTAAAACCGTCTCGTCATAGGTGGCGTTCATCAAACTAGAAACAATACATGCTAGAAATCATATTCAAGACACAAACCAATATCACACGCCAACTTAAAGGTGTCACATCATAAGTGACTGATGCAGGATACACAAGAAGAGTAGTTTCATGTAAGAACATGGTGTGATAGACAGATATAGTATGTACCAAAAACAGGAAAGCGTGTCATATTCACATGTATCATGTGTAAGCTAAGCAGATGCAGTTTACACTAATTAGGAGCAATACGAGCTAGACACCATATGCAACATGCAACCAGATATCACACTGCCAAGTTAGAGCAAGCACCTTGGATGGTGGAGTAGGGGAGCGGAGACTTGGACCTTGTAATGCACTATCAGTACAAGGAGAATCGGTACAGATGCTTCGTTTACGTTGCTGCAGAGGACCACCATCATCGCCTTCCTTACTCTTTTCCTTCCTCTTTCTTGATTTTTCCTTGTCAAGTCAAACCCATAAGAAAAAGGAATAAAATTTGCTCTTGTAACTCATTGATGCATGATCTTGTGAACACTACTTTCATGTAAGGCAGCCGCATGATAGGAGGATGGAATATGTATGAAAAACAGGACGGCGTGACATATTGACATGTATGATGTATAAAGTGTAAACTAAGCACAAGGTGCTTGAACTTGTTAGAATCAATGCAAGCTAGAAACCATATGAAAGATGAAACCAATATCACTCTGCCAAATTAAAAGGGTGCCCTAACAAATGTATTTGACCAAATTAGAAGCAATACATGGCAACAGGCTAGAAATAATATGCAACGAATAAAGGTGACTCATCGCAACTGATTGATGCAGGATACAGAAGGGAGGTAGTTTCATGTAAGAACAAGGTTAACACATAGATGTAGTGTGTACCAAAAATAGGAAGGCATGTCATATTCACAGGTATAGTGTGTAAATTAAGCAGATGCAATTTACCCTAATTAGGAGCATTACAAGCTAGACACCGTATACAACATGCAACCACATATCACACTGCGAAGTTAGAGCAAGCACCTGTGGTGGTGGTGTAGGGGAAGTGCGGTCTTCAAGTACAGAGCTACGTTCAATATCTTCATTTAGGCTTGCTGTTTCTTGAGAATCATGTGGAGAGGATGAAATTGCATTCTTTATAAGAGTATTGCGTCTCATATTAACCCACGCGCGTGACTGTCTCATCATAAGCGATAGATGCAGGATACACAAGAACAGTAGTTTGATGTAAGAACATGGTGTGATAGGCAGATGTAGTATGTACCAAAAACAGGAGGGCGTGTCATATTCACATGTATAATGTGTAAGCTAAGGAGATGTAATTTAAAAAATTAGGAGCATTGGTGAGGGATACACAAGAAAAGTAGTTTGATGTAAGAACATGGTTAATAGAAAGACGTAGTATGTACCAAAAACATGAAGGCATGTCATATTCACAGGTATAATGTGTTAACTAAGCAGATGCAATTTACCCTAATTACAAGCATTACAAGGTAGACACCATATGCAACATGCAACCACATATCACACTACCAAGTAAGAGCAAGCATCTGCGATGGTGGTGTGGGGGAATTGCGTGATCAACTAGAGAGCTACGTTGACTATCTTCATTTAGCCTTGCTGTTTCTTGAGAATCATGTGGGGAGGATGACACTACACTCTTTAAGCGAGTAGGGCGTCTCACAGTAACCCACTCGGGTGACTGTCTCATCATAAGTGATTGACGAGGGATACAAAAGAGCATTAGTTTGATGTATGGACATGGTTAATAGACATATGTAGTATGTATCAAAAACAGGAAGGCATGTCATTATCAAAGGTATAATGTGTAAAGTAAGCAGATGCAAGTTAACCAAATTGGAAGCAATACAAGCTAGACACCATATGCAACATGCAACCACATTTGACAGCGCGAAGTTAAAGCAAGCACCTGGGATGGTTGTGTGTGGCAATTGAGATCATCAATCGCAGAGCTACGCCATCGTCTCCAGCTCACGACATTGCACCGATGGTGCGCTGAAACGCTTAATGCTTATCTTCGAATTACACTGGAGCGACTTCTGTCTTTTCTTTTCTGCATTCATCAACACTGCGTCAAAGTCTAAAATACCCATGCATAAAAAAACAATACTGTGAGTATGGGTGAAGTGTGTGCACAATTAGTACAGTGTAAAGGTAGCAGATAGCAGGTCGGTGAGAAATAAATGACGGGAGACATATGATAGATCTACAACATGCATGGCACACTAAATTACTACATGATTCTATGAAAATAATAGTCGAATGAAAGCAAATAGGTCAGTCCATTTTTTCTGCACCGTCCGATGTACAAAGAACGGGCAGATCGCCTTCATCTACCTCCAGCCAGTCAGTGTTGACGATCTTCCTCGAAACGCCAGCGACCATCGGCCCAGTATTCCTCCCCTTCCTACGCCCTCCCCTCGACCTCACCGCACCGTCGTTCTTGACACCGCCCCCGGCCATCCATTCAAGCCCCGCCGACCTCCAGATCGGGCGCAAGCAGCTCCTGCGCCCACACCCCTATGATAGACACCGATGCGCCGCTTCCCTGGGGAACAGGCGGACTAGGTGCTCCGCGTGCCTAAGCGGTCTTGCGCTTTTAATTGCGGTTTGGTGACCACGAATTGAAATCCAAAGGGCTCTCGAGCTCTAGCAAAGGTGAAATAGTAAAAGGGAGGAAACCTTGTGCATTTAGTATCATGAAGAAGATGTAGTAAGAAGCGCTCAACTAGTTTCTTTCATGGGATGAATACGGTGTGAGCGGAGACGTAAGATTTGCACGAATAAGGGAAGAGGAGTACCTCTTTATGCTGGCAGTGCTGTGTCCTCCTTCTGTTTTTCCAACGACCTTCTTGTGGTTCGCCGGAAACCAGAAGTTGTGGAGGACGGTGCAGCCTTGGACGAACCCATGGCCAAGTTGTTGAGTGTGGTGCGGTGGCCGTCTATCGGCGGCGGGGAAGCAGATCCGAGGCGGCGAACGACGGCGTAGCGGGAATAGCTCCGGTGCGGTGGACGGTTGCGACAGTGGAGCAGCAGCAGTGAGGCGCAGGACGGCGTGGTCGGAGTGGTTCTGGTACGGCGCACGTCGGCGTCGGCATCGTGGAGGCAGCTCTGCCTCGGCTTCAGCTGCTAAGTCCTTGAGCGCGTTGCGGTTGCGGTTGCGTTGGACGACAACACCGGGGTACCGGCTCCGGCGTGATGGAGGAGGGCGGCGGTGGATTGGCTGCTATGGGGTGGAGGACAGAGGAGGCTGGGGTTTCACGGCTGGTGGAGAGGGCGTTCCCATGAAGTATGAATGGGGAAACGGAGGGAGGCGGGGAACTAAGGGGGAACAATGTTTCGGTTTGAGATGCGCTTGTTTGAAATTTGGGGAAAGTTACAAACTTTGCCCCCATCTAAAATTTCGGACATATTGCGGGTTGGGGGTAGGACAGTCATGTCAGGTGTCCCAAATGTGGGTGGGATAGATTTCAGCCGAGCGCATGGGTGTTTAGGCGCCCACGGTGTATGAATGCTTCTCGAAGGCGGTTGAGACTGGCGTCTTGGTGAAGTTACAAACCTACCCCGATTTAGACCTTTGGACATCGAGCCGATAGGCTACACGGGCCAGAGTCAGGACAGTAATTCCCTACCACCAAACATTAGTCTCGCGCGGTTTCGGTTGACCAGAGGCCTATTTGGCGCTTTGTTCAATATTTGGGAGCAGAAGCATTAACGTTTTCGGTTCTCTTGAATAGAACTTTCAGGATTTGTCAAACTTCACAAATCTTTACTCTTGAAAATCATAAAGCTATGATTATTTTGGAATGGAGGGGGTACATTTGAATATACATTGTACACGAGTATATATTAAAAATATGCAACTTACCTCAGTTCATGCATGGTTCCAGATATAATCTCCTTGGTTGCAAAAAAAGTTAGATATGCGTATGAATATATATAGCATGTTCAAACTCACAACAAAGATTGATGCCCCCCTTTTACATCTGATTTACAAATGCCATCATCTCGGGTTCAAATAGATGAATGCACTTCCTATGAATTCGAATCTTTGAAACCCCCTTTATGTTGAATTCGACATGTATTCTATTTCGTAGCTAGCAATTTGGAATGTATCCATGCAAGTGATAAATGTATAAAGTGCTTCACACTAACAACATGGAGTGCACCAATTAATGTTTATATATGAATTGCAAAAGCATCCATTGCCTGCGTTTCAAACTGCTCTCACTCTATGGATCGATAATATGAAATAAACACATGCACATGCTAGAATTCAATAGAGTATGGGTGTCTGATAGACCGATTTTCGTCCATACGCAATTTGCAAAATTCATGATCTCATCCAAAAATAATAATGCCATTTATATTTTAATTTAATACGTAGAACCGCCTTTTACACGTAGATGCACTATGCCTCGGCCCGTTCTCACAAACGCGTTATATCTCTCTCTATCTAACGCATAAGTGCACACACTTTATATGCATCGACATTCTCTTTCACGCATGCTCACAATCTCTCTCAGGGTGTCGGGGTGTCTCACGCACATGCTCTCTCTGTCTCTCTCTCTCTCTCTCTCTCTCTCTCTCTCTGACTACTATGTACCACTTTTTTTCACTAATCTTAGTTGGAAAACACTATTTCTCTCACATGCATATATACACACACACGGTCTCTACTAGCCCTCTATACGCACATATATGTGCCTACGTGTCTCCCGCACGCACATTATCTTTAGGCCTCTCTTGCACACATTGCCCCCCAGACACACCTCTCTCTTAGTAGTTGGCAGATATGATTTCATCATATCATTCGGTAGGATATCCATGGCTGTTAGGCTGGATGGTAATATGAGGGAAAGTTTTACCCTAGTTCGGATCGGACCCTTGCAGTTGAAGAAAGAGCCTACTCCTGGTACTGTATATTAGTATAGGGGTGTGTACAAAGTACACGTGAATACCAGGCATTGTGCGTGTGTGTATACTATCAACGAACTAGCCCCCAAGCTTGTATAACATACTGGGGGCCTAGGGTTACAAATCATATATAGTCGGCTTATCACCAGTGGGGATAGAGTCCTCCGCGACTCTGGTAGCTTTGTGTTGTACGCCGAGTCCTCCACATGGGTCTTCGTATAACACATCTCGGTCCAACCTATATGTGGTGCAGGATGGAACCGACCCATGAGTCTTCATGTTGACCCACCACAACTAGAAATGATGTGCCCACCACACCACACACGCAATCGGCCACTAAGAAAATAAGCATATACAATAGTACAACAGTATCTAGCTCACGGTACGTCTCCATATTTTGTTGATGACACTGACGGACTTTGCATTTGATGTGTGCTCTGTATTTTGTTGACGACACTTATGGTCATTGTATTTGAAGCGAAAGCACGATATGGTCACTGGACTTCAGAATAAGCTCATCACGGTCACCACATACATTTTGTCATGCTAACCAACATGTGGTTGGATGGTTAGGAGGACAGTGGTTTCTCGAGCCCACCAAGGTTAAAGTCCCGGTGCTCGCATTTATCTTCTATTAATTTCAGTATCTTCCGGCGATGTGCATTCAGTGGGAGGAGATGTTCCACTCGACTACGAGGCACCTATGGTGACTTCGTAAAATCTCAAGATCATATATGCTGGCCCACTCTCTCGAAGGTGCTCATAGGGGTAGGGTTCACGTGTGTGCGCTTATGGCGGTGAGTGCTTGCGCGTATATATGAGCCCTTGCGTCTGTACCGTGTTAAACAAATACATGTCATGATTATACGGTCCTTTGGCTCACCCGTACAACTCCGTATTTTGTTGATGACACAATCAATTGACCAGTCAAACGTTCCACGCGGCGCAACTAGTGTTGCACCATCGGGGCGCGTAACCGTGGGGCCCACCTGTCAGCCCGTATATGAAAGAAAGAAATGGTAGTTTGAGTCTGTACTATGTTAATAAAATAGGAGTACATTTTAGGGTGATCATACGGTCACTGGCTCACCATATAGCTCTGTAATTTGTTGATAACACGATCAATTGACCAGTCAAATGGTCCACATTCAGCAACGCACATTACCATAGGGCCCACCTGTCAGCGCGTATATGAAGGACAAAAATGGTAATAAATTAGTGGTCGGTGGGTATTCGAAGTCGTGATACCTCTGGTTGGCAGTCGCCGGTGGTTGGGGGGCGTTGATTGGGCGGTGGGGTGGGGATCGCCGGAGAAAAAGCTCGGCGCGGGGGGGCCTAGAGGGTTGGCCGGTGCGGCGGCGGACCGGCAGTGGGGAGTGATTTTGGCGAGGGCGGGGCAGCATGGCGGCGCAGGCCAGCCGCGGGCGCCGGGGGCTGGCGGTTCGGCCGGTGGTGGCTGGCGGCTCAGGGGGTGGAGTTTGATGATAAACTAGAGGCCCTTGATTTTGTATCCAACGGCTGGAAAATATAATGACCAAAGATGAAAGAGTCAGTCGACTGACGTGTAGCCTCACCCCGCATGTACACATGCACGCATGCAAGACACGCACGCATGCATGCATGCAACACTGACATGTATACACAACATACACACACACACGCATGCTGGTGTGCAACACTGACACGTACACATGCACTCACGAACACACGCACATACGCACCCATGCATGCAACACTAAAACGTACCCTTGCACGCACGCAACACTCGCACGCCTGCATGCACACAACACACGATGCAAGACACACGCTCAACCTATATGTGCATGCACCCTTTGTTAAGGACATGGATTGTTACGGGTATTAATCCATTTTATCTGTGATAAGCAGAACATTGATGTTTGCAGCGGTCTTTATGAATCACAACGTATCGAACGGGCTATCAACATAGTAGGCTTCTCTACATGAAAAAGATGACGTCACACTCAATGAACAATCATCGGTTTATGAAATGCCCGCTTCTGACCGCCTTGGCCCACCAAAGGTTCCTCTGTTGTGCGCTGCCTGCGTTGGGTCACTGACATGCAGGCCATGTACCCAAAGAGCCCACACGTCAGTGGAAGAATAACACGGTGTCCTAGGTCAGAGTCGAGGGCGCCACTCGCTGCACGCCCGGCTGAACATGCCTCCTTGCCGCATTCAAACGGCTCCATGAAACCCGCCTGTGTGGAAGCCGAGAAACCCACTCTGGACACACGTCCGTTCATGACCGGGCCGGCATTAAACGCAACGCCGGCCGAGCTCCTCCCGGCCGCCGTCTATTTAATCTCCTATTTAAATGAGGCCAAATGCCGGCCAAGAATCGCACACCTCCGCCGCTCCCCTATCTCCTCCACCGTTTTGTCCACTCTTACAATGGCTTACGAAGAGTAGTTATTCCGCATCCATGCCGCCTGGGTAGCCCACCGGATACAAGCTATG
Source organism: Aegilops speltoides (assembly GCA_021437245.1). Classification (NCBI taxonomy): domain Eukaryota; kingdom Viridiplantae; phylum Streptophyta; class Magnoliopsida; order Poales; family Poaceae; genus Aegilops; species Aegilops speltoides. Next base: position 467,563,662 of record CM038147.1, on the reverse strand, counting down.
CAACTCGCTGATCCACCTCCCTTCCCTCTCCCGACGGAGCCAATTCCCGCCCCAAGCCGACGCGCGGTTCAGCCACTCGCCGCTCCAGGCCAGCTCGACGAGGAGCGGCGCACGTGCATCGTTGCTGCCGTCCAAGCTACCGCCTTGTACGGCGTCTCCCATTTATGTGGCCGAGACTCCCATGCCGCCGGCTGCACCATGCAAGCAGCGGCAGAAGCCGGGTGCACGGAGAGCGACGAGTTAGTGGCCAGCGCCTCCGCGTCCGCCGCCACCATCAAGGAGAAGTAGAACACAGGAGGCCATTGCCGCTTGGGTCCCATGAAGGCCACCGCAGAGGCGACGCCGACGTACACAACAGGTGTCTTGCCGGATCCTTTTGTTGCGAGGACCTTCGTCGACCCCGCATGGGCTCCACGGAAGAGGGGAATGTTAGGATGAACTCCAGCCGGTGCCGGCCATGGAGAAGTAGTGGCCGGTGATGAACCCGAACCGGTGCCGGCCACCATCATCTTCGGCACCAGCCAATGATATCAGTTGGGCAGTGGGGAAGCGAGCCCTCCTTTGCGCTGAAGCATATACCTCCGGGGCTCCCGGCAGTCCGGTGATCATGCTGTCGGACATGAGGAACACAAATCGATCGGCGGGCAACCATTTAGGCCACGTATTATATACATGTGCTGTCTAGAACTAGCACCGCGTAGTTCATTTGAATGTAATGAAATTCGTCATGTTTGTATGAAAATCGAGTATTTTATATGATTTCGGTCATTGTTTATATGAAATATCAGTTTGTCTACGTGTTTGCGTGAATTTCATCCGGTTGGTTGAGTTGTTGTCATAATGTGTGCGGCTACGGTTGGATGGCGTAATTTGCAGGTCGCCGGTCGGTCTACGGGCGGCTCGGGCAGCGTTGTGGGACGAAAAAACACAGCTCGTGTGAGCTCGTCTTCAACGTGCGCGCTGGAGGATGCATGACAGCATGAGCACCCGAGTCATTCCTCGTTCATCGGTGGCAAAGGCACCGGTGGACAAAAGGGTCGCCAATATTTTGGCTACCCCGGGCAAGATCCAAACAACCCCTCCCAATAGATTCAAATCCCTCGTTCGCTGTGGAATTTTTCCATGTGTTGTTTTCATGGACTAGCAAGATGCCCGTGCATTGCACGGAACATCAAGATGCATTTTTTACAAACTCCCGCATGCATGCAAGGGATAATTAATGTCCTCCTTTGCTAGTACCACGAGGCAAACACCATTAATATTGCATCGATTAGTGTTAGTGGCCTTATATATCTACAAATTGTAATTTTGATAGTGGCCCCTTGTATATAAAAATGGAGGGAGAAAGATGAGAGATAAGGTGAGGAGTGGGGCATGGTGGTGACTGGTGGTCGGACTGGGCGGAGGCATGGGGATGGACGGCGCATTATGTCTAGGTTTGTATCTCTCTCTCACACACCCACGTAGGTAGGGGACATCCACGTACCCCCCGTCTCTTTCCCAACCACACCCGCGCGGGTATGCGGTGGAGCTCATTTCTGTACTAAAAGGCAGCCCACGTGGTAATTTGACACGTGTACTGGTTGTCCACTTGGTGGAGGGAGGATCGTCTACCACGAGTGAACAAACAAATTGCGACTTGATGTGTTATGTTAAAAAAGAGGCAAACCATGTGGGGCCTACCTTAGAGGCAAGGCTCTATACACTAGAGTACTTTTGATGTGTCCCGTCAACTCGCAGAACGAGGAGAAGCTTGCTTAGTACGCCGTCTCCCCCGCCCATGGGCGCGGTGGCTCGCAGGATGAGGTGAAGCTTGCTTACGAGTAGTAGTAGTAGTACTAGTAGTAGTACTCCTACTACTATACGCCTTACGCCCGCTCCCTCGCCCATGCGTGCGGTGGCTCGCAGCACGAGGAGAAAATTTTACTACTCCCTCCGTTTACTCCTCGTCCCTACTATGTACCTTGGTTAGAGAGATTATCATATTGTTTGGAATATATATGTCCTTTAGAGCATCCAAAGTGTGCTCTTTTCTCTCCTCTAAGCCCGCCTCTAGCGACTTGGAGACCGGTGCCATACATTGCAAGGGATCGCCTCTAAGCTAAAGTGGCTGGCGTCGCCTCTAAGCCAAGAGGCGGCCTCCAAGTTCTCTCCCTACTAAAATAATTCTGTGTCCCCAGTCATACTCAGTAGTGCATACTACATGCTAGCATGGCTGATGAAAAAATGTATTCTTTATGTGCATGCTGCATGCAGTGGGCTCCACCTTAGAGGCCAGATTAAATTCGATACACTGCGTGACCTTAGAAAAATCTTAGAGGCAGGTAAGTGGACCCCATCTTAGAGGCCATGTTACCTCTACACGCTGTGGATGCCCTTAGTACTCCCTCCATTTACTTATACAAGGCCACTATAAAAAAATACTATACAAGGCCACAAATAGTAATCGAGACAAAAGTTACTACTCCCTCCTTTCCAGTTTATGGCTCAATTTCAAAATCTCTCCAACCAAGGTAGACGGTGAGTGGTCGAATTAATTTCGTAGTTTGCACAAGTAATTAGTACGCTCGTTTTTCTCAAGAAGTTATGTTTACCGAGGCATTAATTAGAACGAATGCGTGAATGACCACTAAATTTCCATGAACTTCTGCATGCATTGGTTAGTTTCCTCTTGACACTGCTTGCGTCGAGTGATCTAACGCACCTCGAAATCCAACATGTAATGGTACTACTACTAGTAGTAGAATTGAGACTTATCAAACGGAAAAACGAATGTTTTTTAGATGAGCCCTATAAACCCTAGTGGGTACGTACTCCGTAAAAACAGATTTTTTTCCAAAACTAAGTCGCTCCCTTTCATGAATTTTGTAGTATACTCCTCCGTCGATGCTCCCTTTTATGAATTCTATACTTCCTGTCACCGACATGTGGGACATATAGCAACAGGGTCGACGTGTCGAGCACCAAATAACAGTGCAGAACAGCAGGGGGGACGCACTCCACTCGTACCGGCCCAGTAGTAGTAATCAGGAATGAGACATCAAATCACAATGCCGCACCTTCCCAGACGGACGAAGCAACCATTACTTCACACTTCGGTTCGCCATCATCTCAAACCACGTAGTATTGCTTCTGCCTCAAGAGGGACACGCGCATCGCCTTGGTACATCATGACACGTGGGACCGCATGACAGGCCATGCTCCCCCACCGATCGCTCGGTAAAATCACCTCTTTTCTACTATACTTCCTCCGTATCGGTTTACTACATGGCATGCACGTCATTCTAGGTTGAGAATTCAACTGGCTATATATGTGATGAACAGTACTCTAGCCTTTTAAAAAATGTATACTTTTGTATAGTAGTATCAATGGATTGCACCATGGAGCAAAAATTGAAATTAAAAAAAAGGTGGTACATATAGAGAGCGCTCATCGCCAAATTATGCATATAGTACTATTAAAAAAGCTAGTACGTGCTTAATTGGGGTGCTAAATTCTATTAAAGAAATACTAGTAGTATGTACATCTTGAAGAGTTAAAGTAACAAGAAGAAACATAACATAGTTCTGCTGGGGCTCAAAGACAACACACCCTCAAATTAAACTAAGCACACCTGAAATTAAACTATGCAACTAATCCGGTAGACACTGCATTAGAACCACCATGAGTAACGATACTGACACATTACTCACTCGGAGTCCTCATCCACGTCCTCGACTTCGTCCTTGTCCGTCTTCCTATCGGCCGATACTTCTTTGCTTGAACCGCACACTTGGCTCTTGCTCTTCATCCAACCCTTGTAGATATTGAAACAAAGGTAGCCATCCATTGCAGCGTAGTGGATGTGGTCTATATCTAGTACATTCCGCTGCCATGCATGACGATGAAACGTGTAATGAGGTTTCTCCAGTTTACGGTACGAAGGATGAACCATGGCTCCTGCCAGGGTCAGCATTGAAGGCTGACAAGAGGGCAGCAGCCGATTCTTCTGGAGTTCGAAGGGGTTGCCTACAACGATGCCTATCTGACCCAGGACTTCTTTGTCGTTCGTAAAGTCTACAGCAACAAATTTGACTAGGTTGCTCTCGAGGAAGTTCTTAAAATCCAGGCATTCAACGTCGGCATGGCATATGTGGTAGACCAAGCATAAGTCATGCACACAAACCTATATCACGGCGGGCTTCTTCCTCTCTTCGTCCTTTAGATCCTTCTCTCGTCCCAGGACTATGGTGTACTCAACATCTAGCCCAGCGACCCACTCATCATCTGAGTTTTCAAACACGCGTCTGAAGCGAGAAAGGCGCATCCTTTCATCGTTGCGGAAGAACGGGTGTAAATGACGTCGAACTCATCGCCGGTGATGGTTCTAACCTTGTACTCACCGCTGATCATGGAGATTTGGGATGCCATGGATTTGGGAGGAGGGTTAGGATTAGTGGAGCTGCCGTAATGTGAAAGGACGGGACGACTAGGAGCGAACCACCGTAGTATTGAAGGACGTGCGGGGACGAGTAGGAGTGAACTGCCGGCGCGCGAACGGCAGGGTAGTGGCTTTCCATTCTCCCATGATACGGGCTTCCGAGAGCCCTTGGATCTGAGATCGAACGGTTGCATGGCGTGATTCTAGACCTATGGGTGAATATCCTATCCTGGAGGGTTATTCTACAAATTTTCAGCAACTTAGCATGCGATTGTTTGATCTCAGATCCAAGGGCTGCCAGCAGCCCGTATCATGGTCGCGCCTACCACGACCGTCGTGTCGCTCGCGCGGTCGCGCCCTTGGAGATTTAACACGGTGCGTTAGGCTATCTGATGTTGGCATGTCATACATAGTCATCACTTAGTCACTCATACTACAACAAGGTTAGCTATAAGGTTGGCTTAAGTGTATTTTTTTACTTTTCTCTATCTCTTTCTTCATACTCCCTCCATCCCATAATATAAGAACATTTTTGACACTAGTGTAGTGCCAAAAACGTTCTTATATTATGGGACACAGGGAGTACTAGTATTTATTGCATTTGCCAAGGAGTGACCTCTTCCAATGAAATGGTGTGCTTATTAGTTTTTTGTTGCTAAGTTTGCTTCATTTAATTAGCTATAGACTCAAAATTGTCTTTTCACCTAGGTACACGCGCTTACCACCGTTTCTTCCTTGGGTCACCAAACTAGTCTCTCTTTTCTTGATTAACTTACCACATCAGACTTTATGCCTATGTGGCAAGCTTAGCACCTGTAGGAGCAAGTAAGTACAATAGTGCGCTTTACATGGCATTTTTGCATATGTGGAGGAAAGTGAGGCAAGGAAAAAATGGAGAAGTGGGCTCTTATGCAAGAGCCAGCCTCTACTACATGGTGGAGCATTGGGAGAGGCACCTGTATGGAGGTGGTCAGGAACCGGGAGACTCACGCTGGTCGTAGCGCCGCAGTTAAAATGATAATGGCAAGTAAAATCACGGGCCCCACCTGTCCGTGAATAACTTCATTTGTCAAATCACACAGCCCTACGTTTGCAGCAGCCTACTCCCTTGTCTTCTCGCGTCTCTGTTGAACCGACTAGGCGGAACTGCTCCGCCTACCGTGCAGGAAAAGCCCCGCCCTCGACTTTTAAATACAACTACATCCGCTTAAGAATCCAATGATATACTTTTTGTGACATAGTAACTCATATTTAGTTAGTCAAATGGATGACCTAGAACTACATGCAGGCCCTATAAACCGAGACGCCTAAAAATAAAAAACAAAGACGGAGAGGGTAGTTCAGCACGTATCTTTTTAGATCAATATAGTCGGGATTCACCAAGGAGCAAAACCAAGTGGTAGGCTGCTCCTATCGTGTTGGCGTAGCAACTCAAGCAGGGTCAGTCCGCACACAACATGGCGACACACTTAATAGGACCCCTTTGGCCGACATGTGGCTCATCCACCGTCTTGTTCCACGTGCGATGCACCAAATTACAGTTCAGAGCAGCGGTTGGAATTGGAGGCACCCCGGTCGTAGTGCCGCAGTAGTAGAAAATGAGCGATGAGGCCCTCCACTATGTAGGCCAAAAGCGGTGCCAAATCGACTTTTGGTTTATTTGGCACCGATGCCCTCCATTGCCCAGCTGGTGCCATAAAAACTTTTCAGGGAACCGGAGCAAGTAGTTGCTCCGATGCCCAGCCGGTGCCAAATGATAGAAAGTAATAAACAATAGGCTCATGGACCACTGCAGAGAGCTAACCAGGCTAAGGAAACTCACGTGAACAGAGCATTTGGGTCCCATTTTTTGTCAAGCTACGAATGCAACATTGTGAGACCGGTGTCAAATAAAATCTTTGGGTCATTGCTGCCCAGCCGGTAGTATTTTAATGCATTGGGCATCGACTACATAGTGGAAGGCCTGAGGGGTCAAATCACAAAGCCCCACCTTTCCCGCATTAAGCTGGACGGACAAAGCAACCATCATTTCACTCTAGGGCGCAAGAGCATAAAGAAAAGAGAAAACAATGATGCGGCGGCAGCTACCTAGGGCACCCTAGGGTAGGGTCTCCCTCTGAGATCCTTTTTTGAAAGCGCCTCCACTACAAATCGGCTTCTCCCGTCCTCTTGAAGAAAACCGATGATGAGTGCGGCGGTAGGGTTTGTAGGAGTACTACGGCGTGCGGGGCCACGTCGTAGTAAACGGGTTCGAGTCGACACCTTAAATATGTGTGGGCCGCTTGGTTTTACGGGAACGAGGCAACATTATGGGTTTGGGGACCAGTGGAGATATAGTACGTACAAAAAATTGTGGACGTAGGTTCGACCGAAGGGCAATGATGCATGGGCCCTGCATTTTGATATACCTGGGGCCGCGTGAAATTTGCTAGTCTACTCAAAACTAGTAAGGTACACATGTATTAAATGCATGAGATTTCGAAACCAAATTATGAATAAATACACACTATAGCATGTAAAGCTTTGAGTCATATATGCATGATGTAGATGTTCGTTTAGTTCTTATAGTTCATCTCATTCAAAATCAATTAGTTTTATAAAAAATGTTAAGATACATGGGGTTGTGCATCGTAAAGCATAAAGTAAAAAACAAATAATGGCAATTGATTTAGAAAATAATAATCAATTATGATACGGAAGATTCTAGAACAAAGGAGAAGTGCTTGTGTTTTGAGGTTTGTGCATTATGCTTAAGTTCAACCATGGAGTCTTCTAAATTGTACATGTGGCAGATCTGGTGGAATGTTGATGATATCCAACGGCCAGTAGTGCTCGGATTTGCCTATCTATGCACTGTCGGATTAGCTTCATCCAGCGACCATGTTTCAAAGTTATTGGCACACTATATAGTTCTTGTGCCATTGTTGCATGTTTTGGAAAAAAGCTACTAGTGGGTTGTACTATCTATTTAGAAATAGAAGTTGTATACATGGAAGTTGTACGGAAAGAGATGACATGAAGTATCTCAATTCCTATGAGTAGGGATTGGAAAAGAGATGTCATTTGGTTCACATCATAGGAACTTTTCTATTGAATCTAGAGATGACATGTATCTCAATTCCTATGAGGAGGGATTAGAAAAGAGATGTAATTTGGTTCATATCATAGGAACATTTCTATTGAATATACGCGAATGTTTATTTTACTTTGAAATCAAGGGAGTATAGGAATCCCTTCATATGAACCAAGTGGCTCTAAAGCTATAGAAATGATATCATGTTTATTTCCTTTGAAATGTGGAGTATATGAATCTATTCCTATGAACCAATTGGCTCTAAAGGAAAAAATCCTATAAAAATCATATCATATAGAGTTCCTATGATATTCCTCGACACCAAAGGATGGTTGAAATTGCTGCGGGTGATACGATGGTCTTTCTTTGTAGACTCCTCCCCCATCTTTATAGTTACCTCTTGAAGATGAATGAAATGATATATACAGGGTATTCTACATGTGCAATTTGGTACATGAAAACTCGGTAAAAGTTTGCGAGGTTCGAATTTTCAATAAATCTATATGCACTACATTTCGGAACGGAGGGAGCATATGACAGTTGCTAACACTCACGTGGAAGATTTGTGTGTAGGAGGAGTGGCTGTTCTGTTAAATGACATGGCAAAACTGACACTGTCGGATGCCGATCTAACGGTTCTTACGGCGTTCGTCAGGAAAAGGCTTGTGGCGAACGTTTGTCGGATAATGATTTACGGACACATGCATTGCATTGACACGTGCCCCCCTCTCTCTCACGCACCCACACCCTCACGAGTCACGACTCTCCCGAGTCCTCTCGCAGACTTGCACGTCGCACCCACCGTCTATCTGCAGGTAAACGTCACGCACATATGTGCTCTTCACACCCTACCCTCAGAACTTCTAAAAAACAAAAGACGTCGCGCACATTTTATTTTAGCTCACACGTCACACACTTATACTATTACTCTTGCGGCGAACGTTCTTTGGGCATAGTATATTGTACTCTCACGAAGAGAAGCTGTGCACGCACGCACTAGTTCTCTCACACCCACTCGCGGGTACACGTAGGAGCACATTTTTTTGAAGCTGGTACAACAAAATCACTCCACTATATATAAGTAGGAGCCTTAGCACTTGCTTTACTAGGGTTCCTCTCGTTCACTCTCTCATGCTCTCCAGATCTAAGCAAGACATAGGTGGCCACACTCTCTCTCAGCTCACGGCTGGTCATAAATCCGACCGGACAACCTCGACCGGGGCACGGGTGTAGGTGCATCGTTCACGCTGTCGTCTGCGGCAAGGGAGGAGACCAACGGCTGCCTGCGCGTCTCGATCGGCGGCCGTGTCGTTCTCTCTGAGAGAGCGCCTGCTCGGGAGGGCCTTCGACCCCTTCTTCCTCCCTGCGGTATTGTGGCCAAGATGCGGCCTCCCGACACCGTCTTTGCCACATGCCGACAACCCTCAGGTATATATTCATTTGAAACCTGCCTTGCTCTACTGCCCCAGCTCCCTTCGTGTGGATCTTTTTCTACTTCCGTCCGCTGTTCCAAAGCCACCTAGACTTTTACTATTATTAGTGGTAAAGCTAGTTCATACAGTCGACTCTAAGCGTTGGTTCAAACAGGGAAGAAAGTGGGAAAGTTGAAGCATGAATCTAGGACTTGGTTCTAAGAGGAAACTGGGGAAAGTAGTAGATACTGGCTACCCAACCGGTCTGTTGGTTGAAAAGACGAAGAAAGCATGGTGGATGGCGAAGGGTGGGGGGAAGTGGACCTATCTCTTGGTTGAGAAAGGAAATAAAGTGACGGGTGTTGGGGGACAACGCAAATGAGAATGAGCAGGTCTAGATTTCCTGTGCTCACATAGGAAAATGTCGCCGAGGAGATAAAAAATGGGACAAATGCAGACATGTTGCCTGAGTGTTTGTCGCTCTCGGCAGCCACATCTGCCTCACCACTTTATGCCCCTGCTGTCCCTACGCCCATATCGCTACAGTTAATGTAAAATCACATGAAGCATTAAACAATGCCACCTAATGTCAGTATAAGTAATGGTCTAGTGCCATCGATAAATTAAAGCAATGCCACCACCATTTTATGAAGTGCTTCCGTCTTGCTTTATTTCCCATGAATTGTGTTTTTGCAGTTACACTTAAATCTCACACCGCTAACATTGCTTCATCCCAGTGGAACTGCACAAATTTGATTGCATAATTACTAACCATGTGCTACTCTCATGACAGTAATACTAATGCTATTGTTCTGCATGATAATCTAGTGGCATTGTTGATGTGATGTGATGCTACTTACTTAAGTATTCTTCATACTGTCAATCTAGTGCCAATTATAACACAATAGATGCTGCTGTTAATCATACGCCTTCGCAAATATCATCCTTTGTTTAAATAACCGTATTTCGTATTTGCGCAAACAGGGATGTTTGTCTCCATATCGTTTCGGGATGTCTGTCTCCGTATCATTTCTATCCGCAGAATCAAAAGCACACACATCAGTTTTAGTACAACTGCGAAAAATGAGATGGCTATCCCTCATTGTCGTCGTCTAACCTCCCGTCTTCAAGGTATCCCTACATTGGTAGTAACTAAGGTAGAATGACCAACACAATCTAAAAGAAGCTGATTTGTACATTTTACTTCCTGATTGTAGTGCAGGGACGAGCAAAAACAACTGCATCCTAGTCTGGAATGCACTTTCTACCAGTTCATCCATGGAATGAGGACTAGCTTGCACGGCTGCACGGCGGTTTTTCGGACAGGTGCGCGGACAAGAGGCATTGTGGCCTGCTTATTTCTGCAAATAGTGGTGCTTAAATTTAGTGGAATGCACAAGAATTTCACACTGGTCGATTACCTTTGCATGGTTCGATTCAGCATTCGGTGAGACCACAATTATAGTTGGTTATTCGGAATGAGAGAACCTAACCACGGATGGTGGCAACAAGAAAAACCAGAGTGAACTCCAGGAAATTTAAGCCTGCCGGGAGGCCCTTTGCTCAGAGAAGCCTTGCTTGTTTTTTCCTGATTTGTAAACCTTCTCACAACTTTGTCTTTTGCTGTGAACTAGTATATGTTTGTTATGTTCTATGAATCATTGAGATGTATAAAATTGCTTAACTTATGCTTTTCAAGTTTTTTATGAAGACGAGTTTAATGTGAGTGTTCCACATGAGCGCTGGACTAGCGTGTGAAAGTTTGGAATTTATTACATTGTGGCCTCAGTTAACTGCATGAACCACTGTAACAAGATACATAGTTGCTTATATGTCAGACAACGGATTGTTGATTGTTAGCTGGTCGATAGCCTAGTGTTGAAGCGAGCTTAGCCAATGTGCCGTGTTTTGCACAACTGCTTACAAGTGGGGTAGCACCAACAGTGTTTACAAGTACTTATGTATACGTCGGTGCACAGTTCTCGAACGAGTGCTCTATTTCATCAAAACACACACTGCTCGCATGATAAACCGTGACAACTTATGTCTTACCATGCCATATTCATGAAAAAACTAGTGAGTACGCATCTGTTTCGGCAACAATTACGATGGTTCTCACATGATTCACGGGCACACAAAAGTAGCAGTAGTTGCCATAGACGGATTCAAACAGAGTACTAGCCCCAGAGGGGTCGATAACAGGCAAGGTTCGGATAATTAGACACAATCCAAGGTACTATTAAACACTAGCTGGGGCAACTATTTCATGCCTCGATCTAATTTGGGCTGGACACAAGACGGACCTTGCCATGAACATCATCGAGGACGTCCCACAGCAGCTCAATCCTGTGAACCTTCATGAAGACAACCTTGTGGACTTGCCACTGATAAACTTGTTTGTGGAGGCATGCCACGTCATCTTCCTGCGTAAGCTTGACAAGAACAGTATGCCTCACTAACGAAGGAGTAGCTTTGAACTTCTTGTGCTTCAGTACACCCTGAACGACACACCTAACAACAGTGAGGCTGGAATACAACTCGTCATTGGTATAACCGCAAATGGCTTCCAGGATCCAATAGCCTAAGAACTCTGTTTTCCCAGTGCGTATATTCAGGTCATCGCCTCATAGCGAGTGACATGTACAACCACACAATCCTTGTCTGCATCAGGGCTCTAATTGAAACAGAAACAAATTCTGAATTACTTTTCAGTATAAGAAACACAAGTTATTTAAACCACTATGTATAGCACTTATCGAAGCTAATAAATTTTTTCATTATGAATCACCACATACTTATATGAAAAACCACAATCGAGATCGGAAAAGAAGAAAATCACCTTGGGCAGCTCAGTGGGGGGGGACACATCCTCGAAGGGGGAAAACTACTCCTGTAGTGCCACGGGGGTTGTAACCTCAAACGGGGTGTTGACCATCTCAGCAGTGGCCGTGAGCATATCTGGGGTCGGCTCGGTGGTTGCCTCCATCTTCTTGGAGCTCTCTGTCCCGTGGGGATCAGCCTCCCGCGTCTGCTCCAATATCGGCAGATCTTTGCCTGGTTCTCCTTGGTCCATCATGAAACTGACGAATACTAGGAGACCTTTGAAAGGAAAACACAATTGCAATGACAATGAAACAAAAAAGAGAGTGAGGATCGGTTACTGCTTTGCAAAAGTTCTTTTTTTTCTCTGAATGAAAATATACCAACATCACGGATCCGCTTACCTTCCCTTCGTTGGGAGAGAAGAACGGTGGAAGATGCGAGTGTTGCCTTTCTTGAAGACGGTGAGGGAGAAGGGGATTCAGCGAAGAGTGAAATGATGGTTGCTTCGTCCGTCAAACTTAGACTGCGGGTAGGTGGGGTTTTGTGATCTGACGGCTCGTTCTTTGCCAGCGTTACGACTGGGTGACTCTCCGCTTTGCATCTGCCTTCTAATTTGGTGGATGGCATTTGGGCTCGTCTGTTGCATGGCCCGCATGTCGGTGAACAAAAGTATAACGACATTCGAGAGAGGGAGACGTTTCAATGACCTAGGAGGAGCGAAGCGGTAGTGTCTCCTTGTACTAGTAGTAATTGTTTTTCGGGTAGTCAGAGAGTGTCTCCTTGTACTAGTAGTAATTGTTTCTCTGGGCCCAAGACAAAATAGCACATCCACACTAGTAAATAGTAAAATCAATTCAAAAGCCCATATATCTACTGAATGAGAGGTGCTACCCACACCCAGCACATCGCTCCCCCCTCCCCCAAAAAAACCTGGGTGCTCTTCTTCCTCCTCACTCCCACCCACCTCACGTCAGCTTGCTCCACTCGTACCCCCAAATTCCTCACCTCACTCCTACAGAAAACCCCAGCTCCCCTTCTTCCTCACTCCTATAGAAAACCCCCATATCCCCTTCTTCTTCACTCGCACTACAACTAGGCTCATCATTCGTTACTCTGCTCAAATCCATGAGCTCGACACAACGCCCTCGAGGAAAATGGAGTCGGCTGACCCTAGCGCCAAGAAGATGAGGCTCCCGCTAGCGGCGACGCCTGTTGTAGATCCCGCACCCGGGAGCGCGGGGAGAAGTGGCGACCCCGCCCCACCGGATCCCAGGAACCCGTAGAATCTCGGGTGGACCGCATCAGCGATCTCCCAGACGCCGTCCTTGGGGAGATCATGTCGCTTATCCCCACCAAGGATTGCTACCGCACCCAAGTCCTCTCAATTCGGTGACCCTCTATGGCGCGCCGTGCCTCTTAATCTCGACTGTCGTCAGCTATCTCTCTTCAATGATTTTGAAATCCCCAGAGCCATCATCTCCTCCCACCAGGGCTCCGTTCAAAGGCTCTGCATCCCATCATGCTACCTGAGCAAGCATACCATGCCCTGCACGATGGGCGCCTGGCTGAAATCCCCTGAAATCACAAAACTACAGCTGCTTGAGTTCTACTATCCCCTGGAAATCACATACCACATACCGAACGCCATGAACTTGTGCCCTCAGCACCGATGTCCATCTCGCGGTTTTCCCCCTCTCTCCACACCGCCACCTTTGCGTTGTGCTACCTACTAGACAATCTGGTACTAAACCTTCGACTCCCATTTCTCAAGAAACTTTCACTTGTGCGGGTTCGTATATCGGAGGCCTCATTGCACATCATCATCCACTCCAGTTGCCCTACCCTGGAGTGCTTGGTGCTTGTTTTCGCAGTTAGAATCGGTTGTCTCCAAATAAAGTCGCCTAACCTTGTAAGAATTGGAATTTCTTTTGATGGAAGGCAGCTCATCATCCATGTCCCTTCACTTCAAAGGTTGATCCTTGATTCTAGTTATTCACCGTTGCAAATAACCGTTCTCTCTGCGCCTAAACTGGAGACCTTGGGTGTAATACATGATCTCTGTGCTCATTTCAATATGGTGTTTGGCTCCATAGTTCTTCAGGTACTTTATATTATCATCTACACTTGTAACCATAAGCTGCATTTTAAATTTCTGCGCATAAGTTATATATCATCTTGGAGTACATATTTTGTACTAATATTATGTTCTATGCTCAATGAAGAGTTTCTCCATGGATGGCCTAACAATGGTGCTGGATTTTGTCAAGATCTTATATATCCAAATGAATAGTTTTGATCTGAACAAGATTATTGGCTTGCTGCAATGATTTCCATGTCTAGAGAAGTTGTATATAAAGGTGATAATTTCACGCACATTGGAAGCCGCATATAGTGTACTAGAATTAACCGTTCAGCTGTTGCTCTTTCGACACTCTTCTTTTAGACCTTAACTGTTTTCATCTTCATGTCTATTTAGGCAACAGGACTGGGTAAGAAAGTTATAACCAATTGGTGGATTTGTAAGCATCGGGATTTTCTCACTTCTCATGAGATTCGATTAAAGACAATAACGCTAGAACGATATGTAGCCAACCGTGCAAACACTAGATTTGTCACATTCTTCCTGCTGAATGCGAGGTTACTATTGTCCATCAGGCTTAAGTTTATCAGCAGCATGGTTTTAACGGATGGGTATGTCGAAGAGCAAAAAAAGGAGTTTCTGGTGGGCAAAAGAGATTTTGAACGTGTCGGGCTTCTATTTACAACATATTGTGGTCATAATCCAGTAAATTTTACGACCCAGGATGTTCATTGTATGGACCTGACCGAACCATTTGTTGTGGATTTGAAAGCAGTCTTTGGAGTTAGATGTTGTTGCCCTTTTCAACCTGTTTTTTTTGTAAACCTGATGAAAAATTAACCCTCGTTCTTTTGTACAGTTTGTAAGCTAGAGTTAGATGTTCCTGCCCTTTTCAGGTTGGCTGTGACTGTCATATTTTCTTTGAAACAAGGCAAATGGCTTGCCATTCGTTTAATTTAGAGTGAAATATTGTAACAAATCCCAACCAAGGGAAATAACATCACTCTCGCCGGCTGCTTGAGCTCACTTTGCATTACAGAAGCCAAGTGATTAGCCCCCACCAGCACCCACAAACTTATTTCAAACTAGCACATCAAATGGGTTGTAAATTTTCATAGGAAAGGCTGCATGACCATGACAGATTTGGATTCTGACATTTGGGACCCGCGAGGAAATAGCCTATCCAAGGTGGTGTCGACTTACTAGCCAGTCAACAAACGATTCTGCCTACCAGCCGTTGGATTGACATCCAACATCTGTCGTGTATCTTCTATCTCTTCTCTTCTTCTTCCTCCAGCCGCCCAAACCAAACCACCCCGTTGGCTTTGCCTGCTCCCGCCTCCCATGGCTGGTTGCACCTCCGCCACCCTACCGTACGTACCCTCCAACGTTGGCCAGTCCCTCCCTCTATTCCCCCACATGACCTGTTATTCTCCGGCGACGTCAGCCCCGACACGCACCCGCGCCCGAACCAGTCAACCCTCGTACTCCCCTCCGCTTGCGACTGGACCGGCGCATCTTCCATGTCTCCTGTTTGTTCCGTCCGAGGCCTCGCCGTTGTCCTCCGCCTTGCGGCCTTGGTTAGTTCGCCGTGCGCAGTACGCCGCCCTCTTGCGTTGCCAACATCTCCAACAACCGAGAGGAACAAGGAGATGACTGTACGTGGAGAGGATGACAGTAGGGACCCACCAGCATCATGGCAGTACGCAAGCAAGTGCCTCTATATTACAAGCCCAAAAATATGGTTCCTCCTAATGGTTGGACATTTGGGGCTCACTCCATTGTCAACGTAGTCAATAAACGAGAGAATTACACTACGAGCGGCTAACACCAGGGACCCAGCAGGTCGCGCAGGCTTTTTTAAGGAACAAGCAATTGTTATTTATACTAGTTTTAGCGACGGATCGTGGTAACAACGGGTCTGTGGGGGGTGTGGCCCATCTAGCCGTGGTTTTATTTATGTTTACCACATCATGAGCCCAGTTGTGTTTTTTCTTTTTGAAAATGGCTAGCCAGTTCTATTTTTTAAAGAAATACCCAAACAAGGCCTACTTGCTTTATCGGCCTATTTGGTGCAAATCTTTCAAGGCGAGGAGAGTTTCATTGGTTTGCCCGAAATGGGTTGTACATTTTAAAACACATCAAACCGGGAATTAGTTTCGATTTTTTTTCATTACAAGATTTTAAATTCCATTGATTTTTATGCATGGACAATTATTTGGATTTTATATTTATATAAATTATTTTTCAAAATAGTTTGAATGTGAATCGACATTTTTGGATTAAAAACAGTTGACCGCACCGAAATATGCAAAATTTCGTATACTTTTTAACCGTGGCCACAATATGGGGTGTAATGCTTACAAAAACAAGATGGGCTCCAAAAAAATTCTTAAGAACTAGATGATACCCTGCGTGTTGCTGCGGGTATGTCTAGTTGCATCGCTATAGAATTAGAGAAATAAAAGTAAAAGCAAACATTGAGTAATGGATAATAAGAGTAAAATTAGAATCTCATGCTAAGTACCATGTGCTTTTCCACAATCAATCATGTCTATTAATTTGAGGGTTTACCGCACAAAGGTTAAAACTGCGGCAATTTTGTATCAAGTAAAACTCAGTAGGTTATAGAATCATGGTAACATTTGATTAAATGTTACACATAGACAAAATTAGTAAATACCAAACATTTATGCTACTAACACATGATAGCATATATTGCTAGGCTAGAATGCTTTATATAGAAACATACTCCAGAATGATATAAATATCGTGGATGTGGACATTCTTATTACCTGCAAAAAAACAGTTGTTAATTTTTTAATTAATAAGCAAGAAATGATTAACTCAGAATTGACACTGACCAAAAGCTAACCTCCCTTAAATGGAGTCGTAAATTGGGGCAAAGTTAATCCATCTTGTAAATTTAATCCGCATGGAGTAAACAGGTGGGATATACTTCTTTTCTTTTGTGCTTTGTGAACGGGTCGCCATCTGCTTCTTGTGTTTTTAGGCAACCATCTGCTTCTTGCTAGGAACGACGGAGAATTATATGAAAAACATGTTGAAATAGTCAAATCAAAAGGTACATCTATGAAATAAAATGAATTACTTCAAATCACAAAATAGGGCAATTGCCTCAATTTAGCAGGCATGTACGACAGTAAAATAGGAGAGAGCACAAGCATAATATAATTACATAGATTATGCCTCAACTCTAGAGCTTCATACCCAGCGGTTGTGATCTCTTGCGTGTGAACTGCAGTGGCATACATAAATTTCTGTTGAAAAATCGAGACGATGTAAAAGCAAGAAATGATTAACTCAGAATTGACACTGACCAAAAGCTAACCTCCCTTAAATGGAGTCATAAATTGGGGCAAAGTTAATCCATCTTGTAAAATTTAATCCGCATGGAGTAAACAGGTGGGATATACTTCTTTTCTTTTGTGCTTTGTGAACGGGTCGCCATCTACTTCTTGTGTTTTTAGCGAACCATCTGCTTCTTTCTAGGAACGACGGAGAATTATATGGAAAACATGTTGACATAGTCAAATCAAAAGGTACGTCTATGAAATAAAATGAATTACTTCAAATCACAAAAGGGGGCGATTGCCTCAATTTAGCAGGCATGTACGACAGTAAAATAGGAGAGAGCACAAGCATAATATAATTACATAGATTATGCCTCAACTCTAGAGCTTCATACCTAGCCGTTGTGATCTCTTGCATGTGAACTGCAGTGGCATACATAAATTCCTGTTGAAAAATCGAGACGATGTAAAAGCATAATGTGTTAGATGGCAAGAAGCTAAACTTAACCAAAATAGTAAAGTGAATCATGGGATGCAATAAAGAATCAAAACGAAATAAGATTCATGGTAGTAGAAAGGAAGAAGGGTAGCACCTATTGGATTGAAGCGAGAGATCTGTGCGATGAGAAAATTGCCATGTCCACTAAACCAAGAATTCTAAGGGACGTGAAGTGAATGGAAATATGAATCATGAAGAAGCAGATGGTGGTACCTGAGAATAAATAGGTGGCCTGCTGCTCGCTTTCCTCACCCAAGATTGTGGCATACGTTAGGAGAATATGAAAAGAAACAAATAGGCAGCCGAGTGGTCATCTGCCTCGCTAGTGGCCTTCATGTGGGCCTAGTGCTATGAGGAGAGGAAAGGGTGAACCGTACCATTGGGAGGCAATGTACTGGTGCGCTTGTGCTAGAACCCAGCAATAATGGCAGCAACAGAGTGTAGAGGAAGATGCGGGCAATCCTCAAACTAAAATGGAACCAAACACATGAGGTGGGTGGAGTTTCGCTGACATGGCTGCATGGCTAAGGTGCATACTGATTGGCTGCTTTTCAAAACTGAATAATGACGTGGCACATCGCTGATGTGGACAGTGTGCATGGTGAGAGAATAGGGAGTAGTGAAATAATGGCAGATGTGTTGTATGCTGTTTTCCATAGATTTGAGGCTGACTTGTGCGCCTACTACAGGTTGACGCGTATGCTTTCATAAAAAAAAGGGTTAACACACACGCAACGCCCTGTCAACTTTTAGTCAACACACGAGAGCAGTGACTGTTGGATGTCCATCCAACGACTGTCGTGCTTCTTCAATCTCTGCTCTTCATGCTCCAACCGCTCAAACAAGCGCCGGCGGGACTGCCTGCTCCCTCCTCCCGCTGCCGGCTATGCTGCCGCGCAGACCTCACGGCTCCACCGTACTCCGATCGCTGGCCTAGCCATCCCTCTACTCACCCACACATGTTGTTATTCTCCGGGGACGGAAGACGAACCAGTAAACCCTCGTACTCCTCCGCGTGGGAAACAACTGCCGAGTATTCCCAGGCTCCGTGTCGTTCCCTTCCTAGGCCTCGCCATCGTCCACCGCCCTGGTGCTCCCGGCGTGGCCTGGTCAATGTGGTCAATGAATGACATCCATCGGAAGTGGACTGTACGTGAAGAGGCTGACAGTTGGGTCCATGGCCGCACGCAAGGAAATGCCTCCTTATTACACGCAAAATAATGATTCCTCCACCTGACAGCTAGGACCCACAGGAAGAGCCTCTATATTTCGTGAAAAAAACGTTCCCCCCACTGACAGGTTGGACCCACCAGCTATATCTTCGCACGCAAGGAAGTGCCTCCTTATTGCGCCCAAAAAAATGAATATCCCCCTGCTAGCTGGGACCCACCATATTGTTGGGCTGACTTGTGGACCTACTAAGTTGACGGGGACGGAGGGCTTTGTCAACTTAGTCAATACTCCAGTGACCGTATGATGTCCATCTAACGGCCATAGTGCTTCTTCAACCTCTGGTCTTCTTGCTCCAGCCGCCCAAAGCAGCGCCAATCGTGTCCGCTTTGCTCCCGCCTCCCGTGGCGGCTGTGCTACAGCTGAGGCCTCACCACCCCCATACTACTCCCACCACTGGCCAGGCCATCCCTCCAGTCACCCACACCCCCTGTTATTCTGCGGCAACGGCAGCCTCACACCGCAGCCGAACCAGTGAACGCTCGTACTCCTCTCCGTGTGGGCATCCACAGCCGCGTCTTCCCCGGCTCCGCGCCGTCCCCTTCCTAGGCCTCACCGTTGTCCACCGCCATGGTGCTCTCGGCGCGGCGTGTTCAATGTGGTCAACGACCGACTTCCATCAGAAGAGTACTATATGTGGAGAGGCTAACAGCTGGGTCCACGGCAGCCGCAAGGAAGTGCCTCCTTATTACGCAGAAAATAATTATTCCTCCACCTGACAGCAGGGACCCACCGGACGGGCCACCAGTATTTTGCGAAAAAAACGTTTCCCCCTGACTGCTGGGACCCACCGGATGGGCTACCGTATTTCGTGAAAAAAATGTTCCCCCCGCTGTCAGCTCAGACCCACCGGAAGTGCCTCCTTATTACGCACAAAAAATGAATACTCCCCCGGCTAGCTAGGAGCCACCTTGGTGGGAGGCTGACTTGTGGGCCTACTAAGTTGACGGGGACGAAGGGCTTTGTCAACTTAGTCAATATGAACGATTCTAGCTCCAGTGACCGTACGATGTCCATCCAACGGCCGTAGTGCTTCTTCAACCTCTGGTCTTCTTGCTCCAGCCTCCCAAAGCAGCGCCGATCGTGCTGCATGCTCCTGCCTCCCGTGGCCGGTTGTGCTGCTGCGGAGGCCTCACCGCCCCATACTATTCCCACTGTTGGCCAGGCCCTGCAGCGACGGCAGCCTCACACCGCAGCCAAACCAGTGAACCCTCGTACTCCCCTCCGTGCTGGCTTCCACTGCTGCGTCTTCTCCGGCTCTGTGTCGTCCCCTTCCTAGGCCTCTCCGTCGTCCACCGCCATGGTGGTCTCCGCACGGCGTGGTCAACGTGGTCAAGGAACGACTTCCGTCGGAAATCTTCAGACGTGGAGAGGCCGACATTTGGAGTCCTGGCGGCCGCAAGGAAGTGCCTCCTTATTACGTGCAAAATAATTATTCCTACATCTGACAGCAGGGACCCACCGGACGGCCACCGTATTTCGCGAAAAAAATGTTTCCCCCTGACTATTGGGACCCACCAGCTACACCTTCGCACGCAAGGAAGTGCGTCCGGGGAAAAAAATGATCCGCCCCCCTGACTGCTGGGACCCACCAGCTACATCTTCGCACGCAAGGAAGTGCCTGACAGTCGGGACCCACCTGGTCGAAGCGTACGTAGCGTTGTCATTCTGGTCGCGAATGTGTACGTACATACTGGTCGATGTAGAGGCACGCACGTGTCATAGTATAGGCGCGCACATGTCATAGTAGAGGCGCGCACGTAGCATGTACACGTACGCACATCGGCCAGTGTGCAAGAAAGAAAATACGGCCACGTATGTGTACATATGGGCGGGGTCTCGAACGCCCACTCGTGCATACGTACAGCCAGGGTTCATGTACATGGCTGGGTCGGAACGGAGAAACATCGTCGTCGTCGTGTTCATGGGGAGCCAACCGGCTGGGTCGGAACGGAATGCGTCGTCGTGTTCATCGGGAGGGCTTGGACGGAACAGGCGATGGAAACGAGGCCTGGCGTACCGCAGAGCGGAGGAAACGGCCTTGTGTTCGACCGGCCACGTTCGAAATGGGATCCTGTTCATCGGGAGGGATCTGGCGTATCGCAAAATGGAGAAGCGGACCTCCCTACGGTCAAGCGGGGTCTGTTGATCGGGAGGGTGTGGCGTACCACAAAGCGGACAAAAGCGGACTTGTGTTGGGCGCTACGGTCGAAACAGGGGTCCTGTTCATCGGGAGGGGTGTCGCGTACCGCAAAACGGGACTCCACGAGATATTGTTCATCTCCACCGTCGACCTCCTCCAGCCTCCACGGGCTACCGTCGACCTCCTCCAGCCTCCACGGGCTCCTGTTCATCCAGCCTCCACCACGCGCTACTCCACCGGCCACTGTTCAACCACCCCTCCACGGGCACCCCCCCACCGTCTACTGTTCATCCAGCCATCCACGGGGTTGTCCTGTTCATCCAAAGGCAACGCCACGCGGTCCTGTTCATCCACCCCCACCGCTCACTCTTCATCCAACCCCCCCCCCCCTCCCGCAACACTCCTTTGTTCATCTAGAGGCACCATCGATCGGCTTGATTAGCAGCGATGAGCGAAGAATCGCTCGTCGTTCGTTGATTAACGACCATCGATCGATCGCTCGGGTTCGATGTAGCGTAGCCTACGGTCTGCAATCGCCGGGTTTAGTTAGAGCCCAACGCCTCGCTTCGGGTTGATTAGCTAACGCCTCGACACACGCATGCGTGCGTACGTGTACGAGAGAAACATGCATCGCTCGGCCCCCGACCACCCACCATAACCGGGAACTCCTCGAAATTTTCCTCGCCCTCGCTTCTACCATGGTTTTTTCTATCATGGACATCCCAAAGAATGTCATGCAGCTGCGTCTCTGGCCTGCCCAGGACAAAAAGCCCATTTTCTGTCATGATTTTTTGTCATCGAACTAGGAGCCCACCACATCTATGATGATACCGGGTTTTGTCACAATTATCGTCATAGAAGTGTCATAAGTATGACAGAAAAAAATTCATTCGACCCAAAATGTCACGGATGTGTCTTTTTTTTGTAGTGGGAGGTCGTTTGGTCTTGTCGTTCTTCTTCTTGTTCTTGGACTTGGGTGCGAACCCAACTCCCTCCTGTTGGGGAACGTAGTAATTTCAAAATTTTCCTACGCACACGCAAGATCATGGTGATGTATAGCAACGAGAGGGGAGAGTGTTGTCTACATACCCTTGTAGACCCGGCGGAAGCGATCTGGCGTAGAGGAAGTAGTCGTCGTTCTCCTCGCGATCCGACCGATCCGGCGCCGTTACTCCGGCGCCCCGAGTTCTTGACACACGACAGCTCGATGGCGTCCCTCGTACTCCGATCCAGCCGAGTGTCGGGGAGAGTTTCGTCGGCCGACGGCGTGGTGGCGATCTTGATGTTTCACCGGCGCAGGCTTCGCCTAAGCTTCATGACAGTATAAGCGAGGTGGAATATGGTGGAGGGGCACCACACGGCTAAGGAGCGATCTCACGATCAACTTGTGTGTTCAGGTGCCCCCTGCCCGTATATAAAGGAGCCAGGGGAGGGCGGCGGCCAAGGAGGCGCGCAAGGAGTCCTACTCCCTCTGGGAGTAGGATTCCCCCAATCCTAGTTGGACTAGGATTCCTGAGAGGAAAAGAGAGAGAGGGGCGGCCCTTCTCCTAGTCCTAGTAGGACTAGGGAAGGGGGGCGCAGCCCCCTTGGGCTGCCCTTCTCCTTTCCACCAAGGCCCATCGATGCCCATTTACCTCCGGGGGTTCCGGTAACCTCCGTTACTCGATAAATTCCGCCGCCGGAACCATTCCGAACTCCAAACATAGGCTTCCAATATATCAATCTTTATGTCTCGACCATTCCGAGACTCCTCGTCATGTCCGTGATCACATCCGGGACTCGAACTTCTTGGTACATCAAAATACATAAACTCATAATAAGCATCATCGAAACCTTAAGCGTGCGGACCCTACGGTTCGAGAACAATGTAGACATGACCTAGAACTATTCACGGTCAATAACCAACAGCGGGACCTGGATGCCCATATTGGTTCCTACATATTCTACGAAGATCTTTATCGGTCAGACCGCATAACAACATACGTTGTTCCTTTGTCATCGGTATGTTACTTGCGAGATTCGATCGTCGGTATCCAATACCTAGTTCAATCTCGTTACGGCAAGTCTCTTTACTCGTTCCGTAATACATCATCTCACAACTAACTCATTAGTTGTAGTGCTTGCAAGGCTTGAGTGATGTGCATTACCGAGAGGGCCCAGAGATACCTCTCCGAGCAATCGGAGTGACAAAACCTAATCTCGAAATCGCCAACCCAACATCCGCCTTTGGAGACACCTGTAGTACTCCTTTATAATCACCCGATTCGTTGTGACGTTTGGTAGCACCAAAGTGTTCCTCCGGCAAGCGGAGTTGCATAATCTCATAGTTACAGGAACATGTATATGTCATGGATAAAAGCAGTAGCAACATACTAAGCGATCGTGTGCTAAGCTAAGGGAATGGGTCATGTCAATCAGATCATTCTACTAATGATGTGACCTTGTTAATCAAATAACAACTCCTTGTTCATGGTGGAAACATAACCATCTTTGATTAACAAGCTAGTCAAGTAGAGGCATACTAGTGACATGTTGTTTTGTCTATGCATTCACACATGTATCATGTTTCCGGTTAATACAATTCTAGCATGAATGATAAACATTTATCATGAAATAAGGAAATAAATAATAACTTTATTATTGCCTCTAGGGCATATTTCCTTGATCTCCCACTTGCACTAGAGTCAATAATCTAGATTACATAGTAATGATTCTAACACCCATGGAGTCTTGGTGCTGATCATGTTTTGCTCGTGGAAGAGGCTTAGTCAACGGTCGCAACATTGAGATCCGTATGTATCTTGCAAATCTCTATGTCTCGATCTGGACTAAGTCCGGATGGAATTGAAGCGTCTCTTGATGTGCTTGGTCCTCTTGTGAAATCTGGATTCCTTTGCTAAGGCAATTGCTCGAGATTGTCACGAAGATTTTCATTGGACCCGATGCACTAGGTATGACACCTAGATGGGATATGAACTCCTTCATCGAGACTCCTTCATTAGCTGCTTCCGAAGCTGCTATGTATTCCGCTTCACATGTAGATCCCGCCACGACGCTTTGTTTAGAAACGCACCAACCGACTCCTCCGTTTAGTGTAAATCACGTATCCGGTCTGCGATTTAGAATCGTCCGGATCGGTGTCAAAGCTTGCATCAACGTAACTGCGTTTACGATGAGCTCTTTGTCACCTCCATATCTGAGAAACATATCCTTAGTCCTTTTCGGTATTTGGGATGTTCTTGACGCTGTCGATGATCCACTCTGGATTACTTTGGTACCTTCCTGCTAGGCTTATAGCAAGGCACACATCAGTGTCGGTACACTGACATTGCATACATGATAGAGCCTATGGTGAAGCATAGGAACATCTTTCATTTTCTCTCTATCTTCTGCAGTGGTCGGGCATTGAGTCGACTCAACTTCACACCTTGTAACAGGCAAGAACCCTTTCTTTGCTTGATCCATTTTGAACTTCTTCAAAACTTTGTCAAGGTATGTGCTTTGTGAAAGTCAATTAAGCGTCTTGATCTATCTCTATAGATCTTAATGCCCAATATGTAAGCAGCTTCACCAAGATCTTTCATTGAAAAACTCTTGTTCAAGTATCCCTTTATGCTATCCAGAAATTCTATATCATTTCCGATCAGCAATATGTCATCCACATATAATATCGAAATGCTCTGAGCTCCCACTCACTTTCTTGTAAATCTGAGCTTCTCCAAAAGTCTGTACAAACCCAAATGCTTTGATCACACTATCAAAGCGTTTATTCCAACTCCGAGATGCTTGCACCAGTCCATAGATGGATCATTTGGAGCTTGCATACTTTGTTAGCTCCTTTGGATCGATAAAACCTTCGGTTGCATCATATACAACTCTTCTTCCGTAAATCCATTCAGAATGCAGTCTTTACATCCATTTGCCAAATTTCATAATCATAAAATGCGGCAATTGCTAACATGATTCGGACGGACTTAAGCATCGCTTCTGGTGAGAAGGTCTCATCATAGTCAATCCCTTGAACTTGTCGAAAACCTTTGCGACAAGTCGAGCTTTATAAACGATAATATTACCGTCGGCGTCGGTCTTCTTCTTGAAGATCCACTTGTTTTCTATTGCTTGCCTACCCTCGGGCAAGTCAACCAAAGTCCACACTTTGTTTTCATACATGGATCCCATCTCGATTTCATGGCCTCAAGCCATTTTGCGAATCTGGGCTCACCATCGCTTCTTCATAGTTCGTAGGTTCATCATGATCTAGTAGCATGACTTCGAACAGGATTACCGTACCACTCAGTGCGGATCTTACTCTGGTTGATCTACGAGGTTACGCAATAACTTGATCTGAAGTTTCATGATCAACATCATTAACTTCCTCACTACTTGGTGTAGGCGTCTCGAAACCGGTTTCTGCGATTTAACTACTTTCAAGTAAGGGAGAAGGTACTATTACCTCATCAAGTTCCACTTTCCTCCCACTCACTTCTTTCGAGAGAAACTCCTTCTCTAGAAAGGATCCATTCTTAGCAACGAATGTCTTGCCTTGGATCTGTGATAGAAGGTGTACCCAACTGTCTCCTTTGGGTATCCTATGAAGACACATTTCTCGATTTGGGTTCGAGCTTATCGGGTTGAAGCTTTTTCACATAAGCATCGCATCCCCAAACTTTAAGAAACGACAACTTTGGTTTCTTGCCAAACCATAGTTCATAAGGTGTCGTCTCAGCGGATTTCGACGGTGTGAATGCGGCCGTCTCTAGAGCATAACCCCAAAGCGATAGCGGTAAATCTGTAAGAGACATCATAGATCGTACCATATCTAGTAAAGTACGATTCTGACGTTCGGACACACCATTCTGTTGTGGTGTTAGGGTGGCGTGAGTTGCTGAAACTATTCGCATTGTTTCAAATGTAGACCAAACTCGTAACTCAAATATTCGCCTCCACGATCGGATCGTAGAAACTTAATTTTCTTGTTACGATGATTTTCAACTTCACTCTGAAATTCTTTGAACTTTTCAAACGTTTGGACTTATGTTTCATTAAGTAGATATACCCATATCTCGCTTAAGTCATCTGTGAAGGTGAGAAAATAACGATATCCGCCACGAGCCTCAACATTCATCGGACCACATACATCAGTATGTATGATTTCCAACAAATCTGTTGCTCTCTCCATAGTACGGAGAGCGGTGTTCTAGTCATCTTGCCCATGAGGCACGGTTCATAAGTGCCAAGTGATTCATAATCAAGTGACTCCAAAAGTCCATCAATATGGAGTTTCTTCATGCGCTTTACACCGATATGACCTAAACGGCAATTGCCACAAATAAGTTGCACTATCATTATCAACTCTGCATTTTTGGTTTCAACATTATGAATATGTGTATCACTACTATCGAGATTCATCAAAATAGACCATTCATCAAGGGTGCATGACCATAAAAGATATTACTCATATAAATAGAACAACCATTATTCTCGATTTAAATGAATAACCGTCTCGCATCAAACAAGATCCAGATATAATGTTCATGCTCAACGCAGCACCAAATAACAATTATTTAGGTCTAAAACTAATCCGAAGGTAGATGTAGAGGTAGCGTGCGAGCGCGATCACATCGACTTTGGAACCATTTCCCACGCCATCGTCACCTCGTCCTTTGCGAGTTAAGCAATCTGTAGTCCTGTTTGAGTTGCAAATATTAGCAATGTAACCAGTATCAAATACCAGTGCTACTACGAGCTCTAGTAAGGTACACATCAATAACATGTATATCACATATACCTTTGTTCACCTTGCCATCCTTCTTATCCGCCAAATACTTGGGGCAGTTCCGCTTCCGGTGACGACCGCTTGCAGAGAAGCACTCGATTTCAGGTTTAGGGCCGGACTTGGGTTTCTTCTCTGAGCAAAGAACTTGCTTGCTGTTCTTCTTGAATTCCTTCTTCTTCCCTTTGCCTTTCTTCTTGAAACTAGTGGTCTTATTGACCATCAACACTTGATGCTCCTTCTTGATTTCTACCTCCGCAGCCTTTAGCATTGCGAAGAGCTCGGTATAGTCTTTACTAACCCTTGCATATTATAGTTCATCACGAAGCCTTTGTAGCTTGGTGGCGTGATTGGAGAATTCATCAATGACACAATCATCCGGAAGATTAACTCCCAATTGTGTCAAGTGATTGTAGTACCCGGACATTACGAGTATATGCTCACTAATGTAACTATTCTCCTCCATCTTGCAGCTATAGAACTTATTGGAGACTTCATATCTCTCAATCCGGGCATTACTGTTGGAATATTAACTTCAACTCTGGAACATCTCATATGCTCCATGACGTTCAAAACGTCGTTGAAGTCCCGGTTCTAAGCCGTAAAGCATGGCACATTGAACTATAGAGTAGTCATCGACTTTGCTCGCGAGACGTTCATAACATCTGGCGTTGCTCCAGCAGCGAAGTTCTGTCACCTAGCGGTGCATCCGGGGCGTAGCTCTTACGTGCAGCAATGAGGATGATCCTCAAATTCGGACCCGATCCGTGTAATTGCTACCATCATCTTTCAACTTTGCTTTCTCAAGGAACGCATTAAAATTCAACGGAACAACAAAGACGAGCCATCTATCTACAATCAAACATAAACAAGCAAGATACTATCGGTACTAAGTTCATGATAAATTTAAGTTCAATTAATCATATTACTTAAGAACTCCCACTTAGAAAAACATCTCTAGTCATCTAAGTGATCACGTGATCCAAATCAACTAAACCATAACCGATCATCACGTGAAATGGAGTAGTTTTCAATGGTGAACATCTTATGTTGATCATATCTACTATATGATTCACGCTCGACCTTTCGGTCTCCGTGTTCCGAGGCCATATCTGCATATGCTAGGCTCGTCAAGTATAACCCGAGTATTCTGCGTGTGCAAAACTGGCTTGCACCCGTTGTAGATGGACGAGAGCTTATCACACCCGATCATCACGTGGTGTGCAGGCACGACGAACTTTGGCAGCGGTGCATACTCGGGAGAACACTTCTTGATTATTTAGTGAGAGATCATCTTATAATGCTACCGTCAATCAAAGCAAGATAAGATGCATAAAGGATAAACATCACATGCAAATCAATATAAGTGATATGATATGGTCATCATCATCTTGTGCTTCATGATCTCCATCTTGCTTTGCACCACCATGATCACCATCGTCACCGGCGCGACACCTTGATCTCCATCGCAGCATCGTTGTCGTCTCGCCAAACTTATGCTACTACGACTATCGCTACCGCTTAGTGATAAAGTAAAGCATTACAGTAGCGATTGCATTGCATACAATAAGCGACAACCATATGGCTCTGCCGATTGCCGATAACCGGTTACAAAACATGATCATCTCATACAATAAAATATAGCATCACGTCTTGACCATATCACATCACAACATACCCTGCAAAAACAAGTTAGGCGTCCTCTACTTTGTTATTGCAAATTTTACGTGGCTGCTACGGGCTTAAGCAAGAACCAGTCTCACCACGCATCAAAACCACAACGATACTTCGTCAAATAGACTCCGTTTAACCTTCTCAAGGACGGGCGTAGCCACACTCAGTTCAACTAAAGTGAGAGAGACAGGCACCCACCGGTCACCTTTAAGCAGCGAGTGCTCGCGGCGGTGAAACCAGTCTCGCGTAAGCGTCGCGTAATGTCGGTCTGGGCGCTTCATCTCACAATACCGCTGAACCAAAGTATGACATCTTTGGTAGGTAGTATGACTTGTATCGCCCACAACTCACTTGTGTTCTACTCGTGCAAAACATCAAACCATAGAAAAACCTGGCTCGGATGCCTTTGTTGGGGAACGTAGTAATTTCAAAATTTTCCACGCACACGCAAGATCATGGTGATGTATAGCAACGAGAGGGGAGAGTGTTGTCTACATACCCTTGTAGACCGAAGCGAAGCGATCTGGCGTAGAGGAAGTAGTCGACGTTCTCCTCGCGATCCGACCGATCCGGCGCCGTTACTCCGACGCCCCGAGTTCTTGACACACGTACAGCTCGATGGCGTCCCTCGTACTCCGATCCAGCCGAGTGTCGAGGAGAGTTTCGTCGACGACGGCGTGGTGACGATCTTGATGTTTCACGGCGCAGGCTTCGCTTAAGCTTGCGACGGTATAACCGAGGTGGAATATGGTGGAGGGGGCACCGACACGGCTAAGGAACGATCTCACGATCAACTTGTGTGTTCCAAGGTGCCCCCTGCCCCGTATATAAAGGAGCCAGGGGGAGGGGGCGGCCAAGGAGGCGCGCCAGGAGTCCTACTCCCTCGGGAGTAGGATTCCCCCAATCCTAGTTGGACTAGGATTCCTGAGGGGAAAAAGAGAGAGGGGCGGCCCTTCTCCTAGTCCTAGTAGGACTAGGGAAGGGGAGGCGCGCAGCCCCCTGGGCTGCCCTTCTCCTTTCCACCAAGGCCCATCGATGCCCATTTACCTCCGGGGTTAGGTAACCTCCGGTACTCGATAAATTCCGTTGCCGCCGGAACCATTCGAACTCCAAACATAGGCTTCCAATATATCAATCTTTATGTCTCGACCATTCCGAGACTCCTCGTCATGTCCGTGATCACATCCGGGACTCGAACTTCTTCGGTACATCAAAATACATAAACTCATAATAAGCATCGCCATCGAAACCTTAAGCGTGCGGACCCTACGGTTCGAGAACAATGTAGACATGACCTAGAACTATTCACGGTCAATAACCAACAGCGGGACCTGGATGCCCATATTGGTTCCTACATATTCTCTGAAGATCTTTATCGGTCGGACCGCATAACAACATCGTTGTTCCCTTTGTCATCGGTATGTTACTTGCCCGAGATTCGATCGTCGGTATCAATACCTAGTTCAATCTCGTTACGGCAAGTCTCTTTACTCGTCCGTAATACATCATCTCACAACTAACTCATTAGTTGTAGTGCTTGCAAGGCTTGATGATGTGCATTACCGAGAGGGCCCAGAGATACCTCTCCGAGCAATCGGAGTGACAAAACCTAATCTCGAAATCGCCAACCCAACATCGCCTTTGGAGACACTGTAGTACTCCTTTATAATCACCCGATTCGTTGTGACGTTTGGTAGCACCAAAGTGTTCCTCCGCAAGCGGAGTTGCATAATCTCATAGTTACGGGAACATGTATATGTCATGGATAAAAGCAGTAGCAACATACTAAGCGATCGTGTGCTAAGCTAAGGAATGGGTCATGTCAATCAGATCATTCTACTAATGATGTGACCTTGTTAATCAAATAACAACTCCTTGTTCATGGTGGGAAACATAACCATCTTTGATTAACAAGCTAGTCAAGTAGAGGCATACTAGTGACATGTTGTTTTGTCTATGCATTCACACATGTATCATGTTTCCGGTTAATACAATTCTAGCATGAATGATAAACATTTATCATGAAATAAGGAAATAAATAATAACTTTATTATTGCCTCTAGGGCATATTTCCTTCACCTCCTTGGCCACAACTTCCTTTTGATTGCTCAAAAGGTCGTTGAGGTTCTTCTCACCTTGTATGCTCGTCACAAGGCCTTTCTCAAGTTGCTCCTTCAACTTGGCATTCTCCTCCACAAGATGCACATGCTCACAACACTGGTTAGTGGCATTTGCATTATCAATTAATACCATATGAGGAAAGGTGGCTTTTTCCTTGGTTAGCTTCACTTGGAGTTGATCATGAGACTCCTTGAGGCTAGCATGAGCACCCTCCAAGACCTTGTGGGCCTTGTTGAGTAAATCAAACTCCTCCTTGAGTCTAGCATGGTCAACCCCAAGTTTAGCCTTCTCAGAATTTAGCACATGAGATACAACAAGAGCATGATCAAGATCTTTCTTTAATTTAGCATGGTCAGGGTTGTGTGACTCCTCAAGAGCCAAACGATGCCCATGCTCTTCCTCAAGAGCATTAGAGAGATCCGATATCTCATTGGCATAGTCACGACTATGACCTTCCATCTTAGAGATGGTTTCTTCATGAGCCTCGATCATGTCATTGGCTTCACCAAGTTGTTCCAAGAGAGCAACGAAGTGCTTCTTGGATTTGCCCTTGAGCTTACTCATAAAAGACTCAAATTCATTTACTTCCTCATTAGACCCCTCACTCTCATCAATGCAATTCATCAAGGAGGGATTAGTAGTGATGGTGGTTTTGATGTTGGGGGTTACCTTGTTGGTGGCTTTAGCCATGAGGCACTTGGCGGTGATGTTCTCGTTGGGTGAGTTGAAGAGGGATATTCGTGAAGTTGTGGCAATGGCAACGGAGGCCATGGCCATGGTTTCACTATCTTCATCATCATCATCATCATCCTCATGGTATTCTTCTTGAACCACCAACCCTCTAGATGGAGTCTTCTTGGTGAAGTTGTTCTTGTTGGGGATTACTTGGCTTTGTCTTTTCGGATGAGCTTGCCACCATTGTCTTCCCGCTTCTCGCAAGGGTAATCCACAACAAAGTGGCTCACATTGCCACAATTGTAACATGTTCTCACACGTTGCTTGCCCTGAAAGCCACTTGAGTTGTTCTTGTTGAAGTTGGGCCTTGTACTCTTCTTGCTCCAAAATTGCCTTGAAGTGAGAGCCATGTGTTCATGATAATCATACTTAGTATCTTCGGGGTTGCTCTCATCTTCTTCCTCGTCATCCTCTTCTTCCACACTAACCTTGGCCTTCAAGGCAAGGTTGGGCTTCTTTTCTCTTTGAGAGCAAAACACCGCATTGTCGGCGGTCTTGTCCAAGATGCTCATAGCCACAAACTCATCCAACACTTCACTTGAGGAAAAGGTGTGAAAGTCTGGCCTTTGACGAATGACGGAGGACATGGCCTTGTGGTAAGGCATCATGGCCTTGAGAAATTTGTGTTTGATCCAATTGTCATCCGTATCCTTACTCCCATGATCTCGGAGTGAGACTGCAAGAGTAGTCAATCTCTGATAGAGCTCACGAGGTTCTTCATCTTATTTCATGGCAAACTCATCGGCTTCATCTTGCACTACTTCATAGTTGGAGAGTTGAATGCTAGCGCTTCCCCTGTAAAGAGAAACAACATGCCGCCATGCATCCTTGGCCACGGTGAAGGGTCGAAGATGAGCAAGATCTTCGGCTGGAATAGCATCTTGGATGATGAAGAGAGCATTCTCATTGAATTGATTATCCGCGGCTTCTCAAGGAGTGAAGTTGCTTCGATCATGCGAATAGAAACCTTCTTCAATGATTCTCTAAAGGTTAGTATTAACATGGTTCAAATGCCACTTAAAGCGATAAACCCAAGAATCAAAGTCCTCATTTTTGACAATCTTAGGGGGAGGACCGGCATGATTCAAATGGGTGGAAGGAATCGGTCCACCATAAGTAAGTGGAGGTTCCACATGGGAAAAGATGCCATTGCCATTTTTACCACTAGTAGAAGGAGCTTTTTCACTAGTAGCTTCCCCTTTGTCGGAGTGCTCATCCATCACCTTATTAGTGGGATCACCCACTTTCATCGGCACGGTAGATAGTTTAAGCCCTTCTAAGAATTTATTAAACATGCTTTCAACCTCGGTCGTCATGGAGGTTTTCAATGTGTCCAAAGCCGCATTGAATTCCTCACGAGAGACCGCGGTTCCCCCATCGCCCATAGACGAGATCGGATTCACACCGGAGTGCTCCTCCCCACCGTCTACGGTGTCAACCATACTCTTTGGACGGCAAAGTCCTTAATAAAGAGACGAGGCTCTGATACCAATTGAAAGGATCGATATAGTTAACTAGAGGGGGGTGAATAGGCAACTAACAATTTTTAACTTTTCTTTACCAAATTTAACTTTGCATCAAAGTAGGTTGTCTAGAAATGCAACTAGGTGAGCAACCTATATGATGCAACAACAATAAGTACACAAGCAAGCAAGGATAGAACACAATATAGCTTGCAGAAGTAAAGGTGAGAGATAACCAAAAGGGGAACCGATGGAGACGAAGATATGTTACCGCAGTTCCTTCCTTTTGAGGGGACGTACGTCTCCGTTAGAGCGGTGTGGAGGCACAATGCTCCCCAAGAAGCCACTAGGGCTACCGTATTCTCATCACGCCCTCATACAATGTGAGATACCGTGATTCCACTATTGGTGCCCTTGGAGGCGGCGACCAAACCTTTACAAACAATGTTGGGGCAATCTCCACAAATAAATTGGAGGCTCCCAACGACACCACGAAGCTTCACCACAATGGATTATGGCTCTGCGGTGACCTCAACCGTCTAGGGTGCTCAAACACCCAAGAATAACAAGATCCGCAAGGGATTAGTGGGGGAATCAAATTTCTCTTGGTGGAAGTGTAGATCGGGGCCTTCTCAACCAATCCCGAGCAAATCAACAAGTTTGATTGGCTAGGGAGAGAGATCGGGCGAAAATGGAGCTTGGAGCAACAATGGAGCTTTTGGGGAAGAGGTAAGTTAACTTTGGAGAAGAAGGCCTCCATTTATAGAGGGGGGAACAATCCAACCGTTACCCCCCAAAACAGCCCCGTAGAGGGCGGTACTACTGTAGGAGGCAACGGTACTACCGCTCCCCCTCGCGGCACTGCCACGCAGAATGGGAGGGCTAGAACATGAGCAGGAATCAGACCCAGTGCGGTACTAGCCGCGGTAGTAGGGCAGTACTACCGCTCGTGAGCGGTACTACCGCTTCTACTGCCGCTGCTTAGTGCCGCACAATCCGACACGAGAGGTGACCCCCTCGAGTCGAGGTGGTAGGAGGCCGGTACCACAGTGGTACTATGGCTGAGGACCCCCAGGCGCTACTACCGCTGTAGAGCGGTACTGCCACCTGTGGCTCTTGAGCGGTACTGCCGCTGGGACCACAACATACTCACAGGAAGGAAAAGGAAGCTCCATCGAAGCGGGAAGACTCAGTGGGTGCAAAGAGGATGTGTACGTGTTGATTGCACCCTAGCCTTACCAAAGCGTACCCCCTCTTGATAGTACAGTGACTCCTACGAAACAAGTCCACCAAAACATAAAAGAAAGAGCTACACCGTCTTTGATTAAAACTCCGAGGGGAACGAATCATCTCGTGCCAAAGGATGAATCTCTGAAATACTCAAAGCACACGATTAGTCCACAAACGTGTTGTCATCAGTCTCCAAAACTTCATAGAGAGACATATGCCTTGACAAACGGCAAATGAGATTGTGATACGTCCATTTTGCATCATGCTTTCATATCAATATTTATTGCATTATGGGCTATTGTTACACTTTATATCTCAATACTTATGGCTATTCTCTCTTATTTTACAAGGTTTACCATGAAGAAGGGGAATGTCGGCAGCTGGAATTCTAGCTGGAAAAGGAGCAAACATTGGAAACCTATTCTGCACTGCTCCAAAAATCCTGAAACTCCACGAAACTTATTTTTGGAATTAATAAGAATTATTGAGCGGAAGAAGTACCTCAGGGGGCCCACGCCCTGGCTAGGAGGGTGGGGGCATGCCCACCCCTACTGGCGCGCCCCCTGTCTCCTGGGCCTCCTGGTGGCCCTCCGGTGTCCATCTTCTGCTATATGAAGGCTTTTACCCTGAAAAAAATCATGGGCAAGCTTACGGGACGAAACTCCGCCGCCACGAGGCGGAACCTTGGCGGAACCAATCTAGGGCTCCAGCGAAGCTGTTCTGCCGGGGAAACTTCCCTACGGGAGGGGGAATCATCACCATCGCCATCACCAACGATCCTCTCATCGGGAGGGGGTCAATCTCCATCAACATCTTCACCAGCACCATCTCCTCTCAAAACCCTAGTTCATCTCTTGTATCCAATCTTGTATCCAAACCACAAATTGGTACCTGTGGGTTGCTAGTAGTGTGGATTACTCCTTGTAGTTGATGCTAATTGGTTTACTTGGTGGAAGATCATATGTTCAGATCCTTAATGCATATTATTACTCCTCTGATTATGAACATGAATATGCTTTGTGAGTAGTTACATTTGTTCCTGAGGACATGGGTGAAGTCTTGCTATTAGTAGTCATGTGAATTTGGTATTTGTTCGATATTTTTATGAGATGTATGTTGTCTTTTCCTCTAGTGGTGTTATGTGAACGTCGACTACATGACACTTCACCATTATTTGGGCCTAGAGGAAGGCATTGGGAAGTAATAAGTTGATGGTGGGTTGCTAGAGTGATAGAAGCTTAAACCCTAGTTTATGCGTTGCTTTGTTAGGGGCTGATTTAGACCCATATGTTTAATGTTGTGGTTAGGTTTACCTTAATACTTCTTTTGTAGTTGCAGATACTTGCAATAGGGGTTAATCATAAGTGGGATGCTTGTCCAAGTAAGGGCAGTACCCAAGCACGGTCCACCCACATATCAAATTATCAAAGTACCGAACGTGAATCATATGAGCTTGATGAAAACTAGCTTGACGATAATTCCCATGTGTCCTCGGGAGCTCCTTTCTCATTATAAGAAATTGTCCAGGCTTATCCTTTGCTACAAAAAGGATTGGGCCACCTTTCTGCACTTTATTTACTTTATTTACTTGTTACTCGTTACAACTTATCTTATCACAAAACTATCTGTTACCTACAATTTCGGTGCTTGCAGAGAAAACCTTACTGAAAACCGCTTATCATTTCCTTCTGCTCCTCGTTGGGTTCGACACTCTTACTTATTGAAAGGACTATGATAGATCCCCTACACTTGTGGGTCATCAAGACTCTTTTCTGGCGCCGTTGCCGGGGAGTGTAGCGCTTTTTATATAGTGTGCTGAAATTTTCTGTTACTTGTCACTATGGAAACTAATCCTTTGAGGGGCTTGTTCGGGGTATCTTCACCACGACCAGAAGAGCAAAGAGTTGCTCCTCAACCTACTGAACTTTTTGAAAATATTTACTTTGAGATTCCTTCGGGTATGATAGAGAAACTGCTAGCTAATCCATTTGCAAGAGATGGAACATTGCATCCCGATTTACACCTTATCTTTGTGGATTATTTCAGCTTGCAGGTATTCCTGATGATGTTGTCAAAAGGAAGGTCTTCCCTTTATCTTTGAAGGGAGATGCATTGACATGGTATAGGCTATGCGATGATACAGGATCTTGGAATTATAAACGATTGAAGTTGGAATTTCACCAGAAGTTCTATCATATGCATCTTCTTCATCGTGATCGTAATTACATATATAATTTCTGGCCTCGCGAAGGAGAAAGCATCGCTCAAGCTTGGGGGAGGCTTAAATTAATGTTATATTCATGCCCCAATCATGAGCTCTCCAGAGCAATGATTATTCAAAAAATTTATGCTCGGCTTTCTCTCAATGATCGCAACATGCTCGATACTTCTGTCTTTGGCTCTTTATATGTCAAGACTATTGAATTTAAATGGGACTTATTGGAAAGAATTAAATGCAACTCTGAAGATTGGGGTTCCGACGATGGTAAGGAGTCAGGTATGACACCTAAGTTTGATTGTGTTAAATCTTTTATGGATACCGATGCTTTTCATGGATTTAGCGCTAAGTATGGACTTGACTCAGAGATAGTAGCTTCTTTCTGTGAATCTTTTGCTACTCACGTTGATCTCCCTAAGGAGAAGTGGTTTAAATATAATCCTCCCGTTGAAGTAAAAGTAGTTGCACCTATTAAGGTTGAAAAGATTGTCACTTATAGTGATCCTATTGTTCCTACTACTTACACTACAAAAAAATACACTTCCGTGATGATACATGTTTGTCACAGTAGGTCGTGTTTTTTGTCATGCATTTACATCCATGACGATTTTATGACAGAATCAAGATAGTCATACTTGTGCTGTCGTAGAAGTGTTCCATGACATTACCAAAATTATCATTACGGAAGTGTCCACTTCCATGACAATAAATCGCGCGTCACAGAAGTGCTTTTGTCAAGGGTGACCAACATGTGGCATCCATCGTAACGGAACACCCTTAAGCTATCGGGTCCAGTTTTGGATCCGGTAACCCGTTAACAGTCCGAACCAATGGGGATTTTCCATGTGTAAAATCATCATTGGCCGCAGCAAACACGTGTTGCCTCACCGTTGGGACAGATGTCATCCACTCATTGGACAGGAGGCGCCTATGATAGGTCAACACATGGCACGGCCCAGCAGTGGCCCATTCCGGTGAAAAAGGCCGGCCCAGTAAAAATTAGCATGCTGACCCATATAAGGCCTACTTGTGTCAGGTCCATTTAAGCCAACGGCCCATACGAGATGTGCCAATTCGGCCCGTCAACGACCCGTTAAATATTTGACACCATTGCAGCCCATCGTCAGTTCGAGCCCGTTAACAGCCCGCTACATATTTGGACTCAATATCGGCCCGATGAGATTTCAGCCTGTTAACGGCCCATTTAATGGATGGGCCAATTTTCAGGATGTACATCTTTCGGCCTTTTAGCGACCCATTTAAATGTTGGGCTAATTTCCGGCCCGGTGTGTCTTTCAGCATGTTGACGACCCATAAATCTGATGGGCCATTTGTAGTCGGACCTGAGTTTTGGCCTTCAATGCCCATTAAGTGTTGGGCCAATTTACGCCGGTGTCACTTTCGACTGTTGCTGACGCCCATAAATCAGTTGGGCCATTTGTAGTCGGACCTGAGTTTTGGCATTTTAGCGACCCATTTAACTGTTGGACCAATTCCCGGCCCTGTGTGCCTTTCGGCCTGTTAACGGACCATAAATGAGTTGGCCCATTTGTAGTCGGACCTTAGTTTTGGCCTTTTAACGGCCCATGCCCTTCATGGTCCAATACCACCCCGGTTTCTCTTTCGAACTGCTAAAGGCCCACAACATAGTTGGGCCATTTACAATACAATCTGACTTTCGGCCTCTTAGTGGCCCATGCTCTTCATGGTCCAGTACAAGCCCGCTGTCTCTTTCGGCCTGCTAAAGGCCTATAGTATAGTTGGGCCATATGTAGCCCAAACTTAGTAACGACCGTTAACGGCCCGTGAAATAAATTGGGGCCACATGTTGCCGCCGATGTCGGCTCGTTAACGACCGGGAGGTAAGAGGGCCGACCATTAACTTTCGCCTAATAACGCACATTAACTTAATGGGCCCACTAAAGTTCGTACATGTCTTTAGGCCAAATTACATAATTTGAGCCCATTACAATGAGCAATTATGCACAGGACCAAAACCGATCAAGCAAAGGTACGGCATACAGGGAATAACGTTGCACATCCAGCATATATTATAGGAAATTACATCCACTGGGCAATCAAAGATTAATGCCAGTGCAAATAAATGAGCATAACCTAACCATCTACAACGTCAC
This sequence comes from Aegilops speltoides, assembly GCA_021437245.1. Lineage (NCBI taxonomy): Eukaryota > Viridiplantae > Streptophyta > Magnoliopsida > Poales > Poaceae > Aegilops > Aegilops speltoides. Next base: position 467,525,318 of record CM038147.1, on the reverse strand, counting down.
AATCTGCAACCTCAGCACAAATGACGCCCATAAGCATGTGGGCAAGTTCTTGCTACTTTGCTACACTGTCTCTGAAAACATTGATCAGTTGTTGTGTCGCACGACTCTGCACCTCTGATTCACAATTTCCATCATTGCTTCAGCCATTAATTGGTTCACAAACATACATTTATTCCGTTGCATTCGAGACAGAGGATACTGAATAGATTCATATGGCGATTTTGGCAGGCTTGTATTATTGATAGTGGAGAGTGTCTCGACCACTACATCATAACATAAATTAGGACAGGAACTAAACAGATTAATCATGAGTTATTGCCATATTACGGCCTAGATTTCTTTGGAAAGAAACAATGGGGTTGCCTTCTTTGTTTTCGAGTTTGTCTTCTTATCTTGATGAGCTTTGCACAAAATTAACACACTAACATTGCTATCATTGGCCAAGTCAGATAATAGGAAAGCAACATTGACACAACAAACATTTGGGCAACTAGCCTACACCAAATTAACACAATATGGCACAGCTATCATCAGCCAGGTAAGGTAATACGAAAGCAACATTGACACAATGAATGAATGGGCAACCAGAGAAGCACTACAATTGATAGAATGCGTTATATGAGATAGTACATTCATGCATTTCAAGATGCAAAACTACGAGTAGCTTTTCCTTACAAAAATCAACATTGGCGCCTTTAACATTTTGCTACAACTAATTTTAGATCAGATAAAGGTTAGATTCACGCCGATTAACAAAATACATGCTGATGTAAAAATATAGTGATATACAACATGTACTTACATCAGCATTGGAGCATAGAGAATTCCCCCAAGATATTTTCCTCGAATACGATCCCAATGGAGGAAGTCTTCTATCGTTTAACCTTATTTTCTAAAAGAGAGATGGGTAAGAAACATGTAGAAAATATGATCAAAATGCTATAAAATTTCATGATGCAAGGATACGCACATGCTTCTTAGAATGGAGTTGACATTCTTTTCTTTGATGGAGCGGACTAGTTCTTTGGCCTTTGGAATCGCTTATTATCGATTGGGAGTTGGGTTTCTCTGTCTTTGGAGCGGTATCTATGAAAAATGGAGTTGGTTTATTATCTCCCGGCGTTTGGATCTTTTGCAAAGACCTGGTTTGTAACCCTTCAGATTCTAACATAGCCATCTTTCCCTTCCATGCCTTATATAGAAGAATGGTGATTCAGCTATAAAACATGCTCAACAGAGATGAAATAGGTACTGAAGAATAGAAAGGCATGACATATTGACATGTATTCCCTCCATCCGGAAATAAATGGATGGGTCTAGGCGTATTTCAGTTCTAGATACATCCAGTTTTATCCATTCCTGCGACATTTAATCCGGACGGAGGGAGTATGATGTAAGAGCTAGGGATACGACAGGACAACACAGTAAAAAAAACACTAAAAACCCACTATAGAACCAAAGTATTCAAACCCACTGATATGAGATAGTACACTCATGCAGCTCAGGATGCAAAACTACCAGGCAGTTTTCCTTACAAAAATCAACATTGTGGCCTTTAATCATACATTTTTCTACAACTAACCTTAGATCAGATAAAGTTTGGATTCACGCTGATTAACACAATACATGCTGATGTAAAAATATAGTGATATACAACAGGTACTTACATCTACATTGGAGCACAGAGAATTCCCGCAAGAATCTTTCCTCATAAACGATACCATTGCAGAAATTCTTCTATCTGTTAGGCTTATTTTCTAAAAGAGAGATGGGTAAGAAACATGTAGAAAATATGATCAGCATGCTATAAAATTTCATGATGCAAGGATACACACACGCTTCTTAGAATTGAGTTGATTTTCTTGGGGTGGAGCGGACTAGTTCTTTGGCCACTTGGAATCGCTTATTATCGAGAAGAGTTGGGTTTCTCTATCTTTGGCAAGTATCTATAAAAACTGCAGTTGGTTTATTATCTCCTGGCGTTTGGATCTTTTGCAAAGGCCTTGTTTGTAACCCTTCAGATTCTAACATAGTCGTCTTCCCCTTGCATGCCTTGTATAGAAGAATGGTACTTTAATTATAAAACATGCGATAGCAGAGAGATGGAATAGGTACTGAAGAATAGAAAGGCATGACATATTGACATGTATTCCCTCCATCCGGAAAAAAAAATGGATGGGTCTAGGCGTATTTCAGTTCTAGATACATCCTTTTTTATCCATTTCGGCAACATGTAATCTGGACGGAGGGAGTATGGTGTAAGAGCTAGGGATACGACAGGACAACACAGCAAAAAAAACACTAGTTGTCGTGGATTTGTCACGGCAGATGTCCTAGCGTAAGGACTTAGTCGTGGAGCCATCGCTACGGGTTTACTTGCAGGGGTTAAAGCGGACACAAAGACACAAGGGTTTTATACTAGTTCGGCCCCTTCGATGAAGGTAAAAGCCTACGTCTAGTTGTGATGGAATTGATGTGGTCTCGATGGCTAGGGAGCAAACAAGCTTCGCCTAGGCTCGAGTTGTGGTTGTCTGTCCCTTGAACCGTCGCCGGGTCGTCCCCTTATATACACGAGTGACGCCCGTCGGTTCGTAGAGTCCCAACCGGTTCATAATCGTATCCCGGTTGGTATCTCTCTATTCCTATCTTACAATACAAGTCATACATCAGGCCGGTTTACGGCTACAAGCTCTAAACCGACTATAGGCCTTGGGCCTTTCTCTGCTTATACCACTAACGGAGCTAATCCAGCCCAAGCTGGCCGATTTACACCTACTGGTAATATCCCCAACATTAGGCCCCAGATTGATTTGAACTGGTTCATGTCAATCCTTCACAAAGCCTGTATCTTGGACATCTTCTTTTGTTCGGTAAACCGCCATGTCGCTGCCGCTTCGATCATCAGAACCGCATGACGTCGTTGCTTCAGTCATCAAACCGCATGACGTCATCTTGAAATTTGATCCTTTGTAACGCCTTCTTTAATAGCGGTTCACGGATCCACGCGCTTGACCTAGCTTTTATCGCTTTATAAATAGGACCAAGGGTCATTCTTTTCCTCCTTCGCTTCCTCTTCTTCGTCTTCCTCGCGCCGCTGCCCTTGGAGCTCGCCATCGTCATCGACTTCGCTTCATCCTAGGCGCCGATCAACCTCGAACGCGTTCGAACTCTGCGGCTTCTTTCCGCATCTTCTCCATTCGGTAAGCTTCTTCCCTTCTTAAATCTGTTTACGCACTTAGTGCGCTTTTAGGGTTCTAGCTTCATACCGTGTTCTTCGTGCTTTCTGCTTATCCTTTAAACTCGAACCACACCGTGAATCTTGTTCGCATCAACGCCGACTTCGCATATCCGCTATACTTTCTCATTTTAATCCCATGGATCTTCTGCATATACATCTGCCTTATGGTCCACTTCTGTTTCTTCTTTACCTCCGCGAAATACTTCCTGTTTTCTGAAAACCCGCGTTTGATCCGTAGTAATCATGAGATCTTGTGAAACTTGTTTCTGTAAACTGTCCATAGCTTCAATTATCTCCAAGGCCTAGATTAGGCGGTTTAACTCACCATAATAAAAAAACTGCCAAACCGGCATGGGTACACCATTAGTCCCCTTGTTGAACCGCCAGAGCGCCTCTGACATCATATCACCATGAACTGATTTATAGAAACTGCCTCCGGTTTATCATAGCTTAGGTCAATCACTTTATAACAAGCATGCTCTTGAACCGGATCCGTTACTTTTGTAGGTCTTATCATGGCCAAACAGTGTATGAATGCAATCGGGTTCCTTCCCGCTTCAAAACACACTGAATGAACTAGTATCGATTGGCGCTTTAGATGACAAAGATACAGATTCATCGGAGGGTTCTGGAGAGGAATGTCCTCCCTCCTCGGGAAGGGAAGTTGTAGTTTTCATGATCACCTCGCCGGGGCTTCAAACCGCCGGTTCAAAATTTTACCGGACGTGTTGGCCAATTTTCAGCTCCGTCCCCAAGACATTGGCCCCAACTCGCTCACCAACTTATGCCACTTTCAAGTCTTTATCTCAAGCATATATCGCAAGAGGAACCTTCTGTTGAACTGTTTAGGGATCTCTTCCATCTAAACCGTCGCACTGAATTCACCGATGGCCCCAACACAGAATTAGGCGGTATGGCTATTCAGAAGAGGAAGGAAATCATGTATCCCCACGTCAAACTCCATACTCACCCCAAAGAGTGGAATGCGACTTGGTTTTACTGCAAGGATACTTCTCCTGAAGGTGAAAATCCTTTAACTGGCTTTCGTCCAGAGCGGCTAAGCAATACTCATCCCTTTCCTCAAAGATTAAGTGCCAAAGAGAGAAGCAAATATGCCCCACAACTGTCCAAGCTCCGAGCCTTTATGGCCAACGGTTTGGTGGCATTGATCTTGCATCTTCGCTGGTTATCTTGGGGCATCTCGCCTTTGAGCGGCGCTCGTTTGATGTGTCAAGATACCGCAGCGCCGACGACCCACTCCGACACACAAAACTTGAACTTTTCGATGATGAAGTTACGGACTCAAGAAGAAGAATCTTTGAATGAACCGGAGCATCTCTCGTGCTCAAACCGCTTGGCTCCTCATCGCACAACCAACACACCACCTGCGGTAAGTCTCGATGTGTCATCATTTAAACCTGTTATTACTTCATGTATCCAACATTTAATTATTTCGACGCAGGTGATAATCCGCTCGAGCAAGAAACTTTCCCAAGACAAACGGACAAAGTGGCGGCCAAACCGCCAAAACAAAAGTTGTCAAGAAATCAGCCCACAAGAGAAAGACCATCGCTTCATCCGACCACCATTGACGATGATGTGGGTAATCCGAACTTGACTCTCTTGGCTTGCTTTTTACACGCCTTATTGATGATGATGCTTGTCAAGATGACGCTGCCCAAGAACGCAGGATTTGCCGAGGTAACCATTCTTTCTTCCGATTCAACAAATTTGCCTTCACCAAAATTTCGCCAGCAAACCGGAAAGTTAACTTTTCTCACCCTCTTGCTTACTTGGATCCCAAACTTCTTATGAAGACACAAAGAACATGAAGCTCGTCGCACAACCCGCAATGATCGTCGTAGTTACCTCTCGCCGGTTTACCAAACAGCCCGGTTCGAAAGCGCCGCACCGAGGTTTCCGACCCTTTATTGCTTTAAATTCCAAAGCGGGTTTCTTCCACAACCTCTTAATCCGTCCGACCGATTATCGTGTCACTTCCCATTCATCCTCCGCGAATCCTCGGCCACTCAGCTACCGCCATTGAAAATAGCCACGGTAAGCCAATACAGCCATATGCTTTCTGATATCTTCTGTAATGGATATGCTTTTTCCCTGACTTTTGTCTCTTCAGAACCAAACCGAAACCCAGCAAGAAGGCCCGCTTGGACAAAACAGTTGAAGAGGCTGCCGCTTTAGATCATGAGCGAGCGCCGGATCTTGAAAACGTTGCCTCTGAAGATATTCCTAATGACCCTCCGGTTCAAGAGGAGGTTATTCCTGAAGAGAGGCTTGTCAATGCTTCAACCTCTACTGATCCACCTGCCAGCACTGTCCGGTTTGAGAAGCCTCGCAGTCCTACTGAAACAGCCGTGCCCACACAATCCGTCGAGTCGAAGATGATGACATTGTGATTATCGGTATGGGCCGCCTGAGCCGGGAATCTCGCAACTTTAACCCCGCATATCGTGAAAGAGGACTCTTCCACTTTTAATAAAGGAAAATGGGATGTGGAGCTGGAAACATATGCCGCTTTGAGCGCCCAAGACCTTCATTCTGGATATTTGAACCGGCTTTACAGTAGCCGTGACTATGAAGCTGGCTTGGTGAAATTAATGAGGGACAAGTTTGAGGTAACACTCCTTTCCTTATTACCAGTATATTAGTCCTTGTAGCCCCCAAGGGCCGGTTTGTAATCTTGATCAAACCGGGACTTGATTATTTTCTTGATCCATTTTGGAATCTTCCCGCATAACCACCAGGGCCGGTTTAACTCTGCATACTTAAACCGGTACTTCAATGAAAACTGCCTGACAAAACATTTGTAGAATCAAATAGTCATTAGCCCCCAAGTGCCAAGTTGAATACTCGTATTGAGCTTGGGACTTTGCCATGTATTAGCAGTAGAAAAATTGAAGGTACATTAGCCCCCAAGTGTCAAGCATATAACCGTGTTGTGTGGTTGAGACTTTGACTTGAATTGCTGGCTGAACGATATCGGTCGCAGTCGAGGTGAAAATCAAGGATGATCGGATTGCCGATTTACATGCGGCTTTGAAAATCCAAAGCAGTCAAACAGAGAAGGCCAAGAAAGAATTAACCAGCGCCTTGACCGCTGCTGAACAGTGAAGGAAGGCATGAAGAAAGAGCAGCGATGCGGGCCACCGAAAAGGCCAATTTGATCAAACGGGCGTAAAATGCAAGCTGCCCTTAAACCGTGGTGGATGATCCGACAAACCGAAGCGGCAAGTACATTCTATGACCGCAGCAATCTTTGGTAAGCTCCTTGTGAATAATTGTGATATGTTGCACCGCTGCATCATTAGTCCGGTTTAGAACTAATCATTTACCGCTTGTAGGCACACGCGCTGGGCACTTGGGAAATGATGTGCGAAGAAATCAAGGCTGTCTACACTTTAGTTGAGCAGCTATATACCGGAGCCCACCGCATCATCACCACAATGTCACATAACAATCCAGCGCCTTCCCGATTCAAGATACCCCGAACCGCTATCAATGCTTCCTTCCGGGTTGAAGAGGTGAAGAAGTCTGCTGCACGAACGGAGCCATCAATGCCTTGCTCCGAGCCAAGGCATGGGTACCAGACTTTGATCCCGTGGAAGCAGCTCAAGGCTATCCCAAGTGTGAAAGAAGATGGCTCGACTTGTTGAAGAGGACTTACAGGCGATAAACCGTGCAAGACGCCTACCGGCTTGTCAATTGGTCAAGAAGCCGACTTGGAGCATTACCAAGCACAATATAATGATCAAAACAAGCGAGTGTCCGCCTAACCTTTGAACCGAAAACCTGATCCCTCCAATCCGTAAGCATACTTACGCACCGATATTGAACCGTCTTCTTTGATCCACGAAGAGGCTGTTTTCCAAGCGCTAATGGGACTCGATCGACCATTGTGGATTTCCACCAATGGGTAGGGATGAAGAGGTCAAGCGGCAGAAGATGAAGAGCAGCTTGAACCGGTAGCCGGGTTAAACATCTGCTGCGGGCGGTTTTGCCCAGAAAACAATGATCTCATTTGGGCACTGTGTTGCCTTGTAATAACTTTAGTTAAAACTTTTGTGCTTGACTATGCTTCGTGCATAAGTTGTAAAACCTTTGCCTGATTTGTTTATCCTGCAACCAGAAAAAGTCGAACCTTGGCGGTGGTGATACCACCAGCCGGTTTATGGTATTCAAATAGATATATAAGAATTCCAATAAATGCGTGATACAAATACCTGCCGTATCTGGACATGAAGCTGGCGTAGCCAAACTTGAAGCGGAGGCCTTTTAAACCATGACCGTCTGGGGAGATAATAACTCCCATATAACCGTCTTTGAATCAGCACAAGCCCCTTGTTATTTCATGATGATGAACAGAAAAAGGTAAACCGGAAGATAAAACTCGATGTAATACCAAACCGTGTCCGTCGGTTCGTGGATCGACAGTGAACCGGATAAAATATTTGTCGGGTTTAAAAACGCAACAACAAAAAAATCGGATACCAATTATGTGAAAATATGGCAACAAAGGCAATAACTCTTTGCAAAAGAAAAGCTTCATGGAGCTGGTCGATGGCATTACCATGGTCGACGCAACCAAGCCCCCAAGGCGAAGCGATGGTGCTAGTCGGCCAGTCCCCAAAAGACTCTTGGCGAGTACGCCGCCAAGTGGCATGACATTGGTTCGGGTTCACCAAGCCCCCAAATGACTCTGGCCCTATTGGTCGACCAAGAGGCGTGACGGTTCAGACGTGACCGTGTCCCCAATGATCCGTGGCTTTCGCTTATCAAGAGGTGTTGCATTGGTTCGGACACCACCAAGCCCCCAAGTGATAAATATAAATGTCAAGGGTAAACCGAGGCCGCTTTAGAAATGTAAACGCTCCATGTAACCACGCATGATAAGAAAGACAGAGACCCGCTTTAGCTGAGGCTCCGTTTTATTATATCAAGATAATATATACATTGTCATGATATGTACATAAACCGAGTCGATGACTCAAGTGTAGTAAGGTCAAGATGAGCTATATTCCACGGCTGTTGGTCTCCTCCTCGACGCACGTGAGTCTTGACGCCTCGAATATCAATCGATAGTATGATCCGTTGTGTAGATTCTTGTCGACCACAAAAGGTCCTTCCCAAGGTGGGGATAACTTGTGCATATCCGTCTCGGTCTTGATGAGACGAAGCACCAAATCTCCTTCTTGAAAGGTTCTGGTTCTAACCCGGCGACTGTGATAACGACGAAGATCTTGCTGGTAAATCGCCGAACGAGCGGCTGCCATATCACGCTCCTCATCCAATAGATCCAAAGCGTCCTGTCGCGCCATCTTGTTGTCCGCTTCAACATAAGCCGCTACACGGGGCGAATCGTGCCGGATATCACTGGGGAGAACTGCCTCCGCTCCGTAGACCATGAAGAAAGGTGTATATCCAGTGGATCGGTTTGGCGTAGTATTGATACTCCATAGCACCGATGGGAGCTCTTCAACCCAGCACCCCGGTGTTCTCTGTAATGGAACCAGAAGTCGGGGTTTGATGCCTCGTAAGATTTCTTGATTAGCGCTGCTCGCTGCCCGTTGGATAGGGGATGCGCCATCGACGACACGTCTGCCGGATGTGCTCACGCTCACGTAATTCTTTCATAGCCCCTTGGATAGATTAGTGCCATTGTCGAATGATACCGTGGAAAGCCAAACCGAAAATCACCTTTTGATGAAGCGCACGGCTGTTGCTGCGTCACACTTGCCGATGTGCTCGCTTCGACCCACTTGGTAAATTTGTCCATCGCCACCAACAGTGGGTCTTCTTATCCTTGGATCGCTTAAAGGGTCCAACCATATCCAGCCCCAAGTCGCAAACGGCCACGTTATTGGGATCATCCTTAATTCTTGTGCGGTACATGAGCACGCTCGAGAATTTCGACATCCATCACACCGCTTGACCAAGTCCTCCGCATCAAGATGGGCGGTTAACCAAGAAATCCGTGACGGAACGCCGCCACTGTGGACTTTGAACCAGCGTGATGCCCGCAATCCCTTCATGGATTTCTCTTAAAATTTCACAGCCTTCCTCGAGGAAACACAGCGTTGAAACGCCGACGATACATCGCAATGATGCAACTCACCATTAAGAATCGCTATAGATTTGGAGCGCGGATTATCCGTTCGCCGTAACCTCATCTTCCGCAACTCCTCGAGTTAGATACGCAAGGAAAGGAATCGCCCAATCCGAATAGCATGTAATGCTGCCACCAACCGAGCCTCCGGATCGGGAATAGCCAAATCCGCTTCACCGGGAGCCGGGTGACGGGTTGTGCAAGACGTCCAAAAGACATTAGGCGGGACCGTTTACGCCGAGAACCCAAGCGGCTTAAAGCGCGTCGCCGCTTCATTCTTCCGCGATCCACATGATCCACTTGATAGCCCTTGAAACAACTGCGATATTATCCACTTCTCGATGATATGCGCCATGAGCGGTCCTTAGAATCCCAAGTGCCGATACTTGCCGAGCCACCGGATCCGAGTCACCAAAGCACTTAACCCGCTTAAGTTCATCTCCTTAGCCATTCGGAGACCATGGAGCAAGGCTTCAGACTCAGCTGCATTATTAGTACAAGGAACATTAAACGGAGAACGAATAAAACTTATCACCTCGTGGGGAAGTTAAACGACTCACCTCGAGCCTTCCAACCGCCTCGATCCGTCGAAATGAATAGTCCGAAGACGTGTGATCCGGCTTCTCCTCGGGCGCTTGTAACTCCGTCCGGTCATTAATGAAATCAACAAGTGCTTGTGACTTCACCGTGCGTGCGTGGTATATACTTTAGTCCATGTGGCCCAAGCTCGATGGCCCATTTTGCAATCCGCGATCGCCTCCGGTTTTGTATGATATCACCCAAAGGAGCTGAACTAACCATCGTGATAGGGTGCCCTTGGAAATATTGCTTCAGCTTCCGATCGCCATAAAAACGCCATAGACGAAGCTTCGCCAATGCGGATACCTTTGTTTGGACTCAATGAGCACCTCATCGATATAATAAACCGCCGTTGAACCGGATATTCCTTGCTCGCCTCCTTGCGCTCTACCACAATGGCCACGCCATCGCCGAGCATTGGCTGCCACATATAACAAAAGTGGTTCCTTGTCAACCGGAGCCGCAAGAACAGGCGGGTTGGCCAATTGCCGCTTTAGATCTTCAAACGCTTCGTCGGCGCCGGACTGCATTTAAATTATCTGTCTTCCTCAAGATCGGTATAAGGGATGGCCTTTCTCCGAGGCGGCCGATAAACCGCTCAACGCAGCGATCCGCGCCGCCAGACGTTGAACATCATCGATACACTTCGTTTAGCCAAGGAAGTGATAGCTTTAATTTTCTCCGGATTAGCCTCAATTCCTCTGTTGGACACCAGAAACCCCAATAACTTGCCTGCCGGAATACCAAAAACACACTTGGCCGGATTAAGCATCATCTTATAAATGCGCAAGTTGTCAAAGGTTTCCTTCAAATCTTCCACCAAGTGTCTCCTTTTGTCTTGATTTCACCACAATATCATCCACATAAGCATGTACATTGGCCGATCGTGTATGTAGGCAATTTCAGTACACACACCGATAAGTAGCTCGGGCGCTTTTGAGCCCAAAAGGCATAGATACATAACAGAAGGCTCCAAAGGGAGTTATAAACGTTGTCTTCTCCTGGTCCTTAACTGCCATTTTGATCTCATGATATCCAGACTACGCATCCAAAAAACTTAAACGCCACATCTCCGCCGTGGCATCAATAATCTGATCAATGCGGGAGAGGCAAAAGGATCTGCGGACAAGCTTTGTTGAGATCTGTGTAGTCCACACACATACGCCAGTGCCATTTTTCTTAAGGACCAGCACCGGATTAGCAAGCCACTCGATGAAACACCTCAATGATAAAACCAGCCGCCAAAAGCCTGGCTACTTCCTCTCCAATGGCTTTGCGCCTTTCTTCGTTAAACCGCGGAGGAACTGTTTCACGGTTTATACTTGGGATCCACATTAGTGTGTGCTCGGCGAGTTCCTCGGGACACGGCATGTCGATGGCTTCCATGCAAAGATATCCGGTTCTCACGGATGAACTCGATGCGCGCTTCCTATTTGGGATCCAGTTGGCACCGACGGTGAACTGGTTTGACGAATCGCTTCGCACGAAGTCAACAAGCTTGGTCTCATTGCCGATTTAAACTTCAGATCTGATTCATGCTCCGTGGTTGGCTTCTTTAAAGGGGTCATATCTGCCGGATCAACATTGTCTTTATAGAACATCAACTCTTCTGTGGCACAGACCGCCTCTGCATAAGCTGCGTCGCCTTCCTCGCATTCCAAAGCAACTCGGCGGCTTCCATGCACCGTTATCGTTCCTTTGTAACCCGCATTTTGAGCTGCAAGTAAATATAACAAGGTCGTGCCATGAATTTAGCATAAGCCGGCGTCCAAACAAGGCATGATACGGACTCGATTTTCACCACTTCAAAAGTTAGCTTTTCGGACCAGGAATCGTGCTCGTCTCCAAAAGCCACATCCGTGGCTATCTTACCAACAGATAAGCAGATTTGCTCGGTACTACGCCATGGAACACCGTATTGGACGGTCTCGAGATCCTTGTCCGTGAGACCCATGCGACGGAAAGTTTCATAGTATAATATATTAATACTGCTTCCTCCGTCCATAAGCACCTTAGTGAACTTATAGCCCCCCACCTGAGGGTCTACCACCAATGCCAGCTGACCCGGATTATCAACCCGGGGGGGATGGTCCTCTCTGCTCCACACGATAGGCTGCTCGGACCAGCGTAAGTACCGCGGTAAGGCCGGTTCAACAGAGTTTATCGCCTGCTTGTGAAGTTTCCGATCCCGCTTGTCCAAACTGGTTGTGAAAACATGATACTGCCCACTATTCAACTGCTTTGGTTGGCTCTGATAGCCTGACTGTTGCTGCTGCTGCTGGCCACCCTGATTATTCTGATTATTGTGATTGCCTTGATTAGGCCCTGAACCAGAAGCTCCGTCCGACCCGCCCATGGAAACCGGATCTGAACCGCCACCGACCCTGGTCATACGGAAAGCATTGGAGTTTTGAACTCTGCATAATATAACGATCTTTCCAGAGATGGTTCGATGGGGACTCCTTCGTCCGTGCTTGGGACAAGGCTGATTCAACAAGTAATTCAAATGGCTTGTATTAGGATTTGGACCCGATTCGCCTTGCCTCGCGCCTGGCCTCTCTGCGCAGATTAGTGTTGGCTACGAAATCCGGGTTGCCATCGGCCTTGCGCTTGCCCCCCGTTTCCATGACCCGCCGGTTTGTACTGCTGCCCTTGAGTTGCCGTTCTTCTTTCCCTTCCCGCTTCATCATCATCGACTTCAGATCCTTGGTACCGTCGAATCGGCATACTTTACCAAAGCGCCATGAGGGTTCCCATATCATTGCGTAACCGCTTCATGCGCCCCAATTTTAACTTCAAAGGCTCAAACCGCGGTTGCCTTCTAATGTTAAGATCGCCGAGTCAGCGTTGATCCGGTCAGAAGAGTGCAGAATCTCAGACACACGGCATACCCAACGGGTTGTTGACTCCCCTTCTTCCTGGACGCAAGCCGCCAGGTCTACGATGGATTTGGGCTGCTTAAATGTATCCTTGAAGTTCTGGATAAACCGGGCCCGTGACTGGGCCCATGAACTGATAGAATTGGGCGGTAAGCTCTTCAACCAAGTACGGGCTGTGCCTTCCAGCATCATGGTGAAGTACTTTGCACATGCGGTCTCATCCACATCTAGCATCTCCATGGCCATCTCATAACTTTCAACCCACGCTTCAGGGACAGATCCGCGGTGTAATTTGGCACCTTGCGTGGGCCCTTAAATCCTTAGGCGGGCGCACATTGCGTAAAGCGGGATTAAACAGGCACCCCAAAGCGGATGCGACTCGCCCGGCGAAGGTGGTAGGGCGAACCGTGTGTGTTGATCCGCCTCATCGGCCGCTAACTCGCCTCCCTGCGTGCCGGCCCGATCCACCACCTCCGAGCATCACGAATGCCGCCTATCGGTGATTGCCTCGGCCGCTTCACGGTCCCGCGCTGCTTGATAGGGCCGGTTCATCCATACGCCGCAGCAGCCCGCTTGACGGCGCGAGTGAATCCGATCACGGCTGTATGAATACGCTCTCATCGATCGGTGCAGCCCGAGAAGCTCCTTAACCCGGCGTGTCTCAAGCGCTTGGGGAATCTCCTTCGATGGGATTGCCTCCGATCGGCGGCGGCCGCAACAAGGTTGTCCATAGGGTTAGAATAATGGCACGGGGTGTATGCATGCGGCGGAGGAACCACCATGTTCTGCTGCGGAGGCTCCATCAGCGCGGTTGGACCGTTGCTCCGCCTCGGTGCCTCAATCCGGTTTACCTCCTGTCCGGGCGGGTTATCGGGTCCGCCCCGGTCCGAAAGAGATTTCTAGGATCAAATCGACGGCAGCGCGATCTATACTTCGCTTCAACACCTCTGCGCGACGCACTCGTCAAGCATGAGTTTGTAAGCTTGTGCATCTAAAGCGCCGCTCTGCATGCCATACGCTCCTTCTCTCGCCGCTAGATCCGCTTTGGCTTGCGTGATCTCGCTCTTTCACCTTTGCAATTTCTGCATTATGAGCCTCTGATCTGCTGGGTTGTCCTCCGCCATGAGCGCTGCTAGTGCATCAAACAGATCGACAGAACTTGAACTGGCGGCGACCGGGCCTCTGCGCCTCGCCGCCGCTGCTGAACCGGAAAGCATTGCCGCCGCGGTTGAAGAGTGGTTCGCTGCTGCGCATCGCCATGAATACTCCAACCCGGTTTAAGCGGCTTGGGGGTCCGAATCTTGTCACCGTCGGAACAGCCCCGATCATATCATCCTCGCAATCGGTACAATGACTCGGTCTCCTGTTGAAGATTCATCGCCGTAATAAACGACGGTCTCACTACCGTGTTCTAAACCGCGCCGTACTTCTCCATGGGTGACTCCAACGAAGACATGCTTCACGGCCGGTTTAACTGGGCAGGTCGCGACGCCGAGCCGCCTCGATGAGGTCGGTGCAGATGTCGGCTCAGCCCAGCTCCCGATCTTGCCAATGGCGTGTATGCCGCCGATGGGGACCCGGTATCCATACTCGATTGAATCGCCTCGGGACCCCATCCGGCGTCGTCGATGTAGATCCGCCGCGACGACTCTTGGTCATCCGCCCACGACGTAGCCTTCGAGTCCTTTGAGCTTGCCCTCCAAGATCGTCAAACCATCGTGCGATAGCCCCACGGTGGGCGCCAATCGTCGATGGATTTGTCACGGCAGATGTCCTAGCGTAAGGACTTAGTCGTGGAGCCATCGCTACGGGTTTACTTGCGGGGGTTAAAGCGGACACAAAGACACAAGGGTTTTATACTAGTTCGCCCCTTCGATGAAGGTAAAAGCCTACGCCTAGTTGTGATGGAATTGATGTGGTCTCGATGGCTAGGAGCAAACAAGCTTCGCTTAGGCTCGAGTTGTGGTTGTTCGTCCCTTGAACCGCCGCCGGTCGCCCCTTATATACACAGTGACGCCCGTCGGTTCGTAGAGTCCCAACCGGTTCATAATCGTATCCCGGTTGGTATCTCTTTATTCCTATCTTACAATACAAGTCATACATCAGGCCGGTTTACGGCTACAAGCTCTAAACCGACTATAGGCCTTGGGCCTTTCTCTGCTTATACCACTAACGGAGCTAATCCTGCCCAAGCTGGCCGGTTTAATGTAAAATTGTATGCTAGCGGAATACGTACAGAAATAGCTAAGGCAACATACACGTGTATGATTGGGAAAAAAGATGGCATTGCAACAGAGCACTAGAACAGCACTTCAATGTAAAAAAACATGGTATGGTAGATAGATGAAGTACATACTGATGAATAACAATGCATAAGATATTCAGAAGCATGATGTCCAAATTAAGCAGATGGCATTGCGATAGAGTAGAATGATAGTACTTGAATTTGAAAACATGTTATCATGAATGGAATAGGTACTGAAAAACAGGAAGGCATGACATATTTACATGCATGATCAGCATGCTAAGCACATGGCATTGCAACAGAGTAGATACACTCCGGGACATTATATGCATGTTGTACCCATATCACGTGCCAAGTTAGAGCAAGGACCTTGTGGGCTGAACAGATTCATCATCTTTACGCAAGTCTTCGAAGAACTACCTTTACATGTTCCATCATATTGGGTATCATTGACATCAAGTTTATTGGACTTTACATTGCTCCATGAGGTTCTTGTGGATATATCGGTGTGTGCAATTATATCCGATATGCATGGAAGACAACTAGTAGTTAGATTTATGTAATGAGTGCTCAGAGGAGACGACATAAACAAGAGGACTGGGGTTAACTAGCAGCAATGTGTCTCATAAACTAAAGGGAGAACACAGATGAAAGCTATAGAATATGTATCGTTTGTACTCGAGATTAACTAGATGGCACACAAAAGTATTAAAGAACAACATAGGTAATACTAGAAGTGGTATAATACTATAATCACCAGCCTATGGGATGGCATTGGCTGATGGATGATAACTATGGAACAACGTTACCTAAAGAACAAGTATCTTAGCTGAACTATGGAACATCGTTTAACTCCTGAACAAGACCCGTAAGATGTGAAATGTGATGATCTATTTTCCATGCTTAGATGAATAACAAAGCCGTAAATGTTGCACACAAGTAAGATGAGGGTACAACCTATCTAGCTGCCATCCATAGGAGTGAGCATCATGTGCTGACTTGTCGATGGCCCTGCAGTTGTTGTGGCTGTCCATGTTGGGCACGCACATTCGATGCAGGGAACTGTTGAGTGGGGACTATAGCTCCCTTCTGGTGTATGCTTCCCTTGTTGGAGCAGCTGCGGTGAGTCGGAAGACGGTGTGTCTGAAGATGCAGATAACGCATAATGTTAAGAATGACATATCTCTTTGATCTGAAGAAATACACTAAGAGATCAACAACAAGGTATGAGAGTGGTCACACGTCTGTTGACTGAAGACTAAATTGGGGTCACACAATTTTATTTTATTTTGGTACTGTCCGATCTACGCCGGATGGCTTGATGGTTGTCTTGTGCCTCCCGGCTGACACTGTTCTGAATCTTCCGCGAAGACCCAACGACCAATGATACGTCGGATAATTTTTGATTGTTCCATGCTATTATATTACCCCTTTTGGATGTTTATGGGCTTTATTTTACACATTTATATCATTTTTGGGACTAACCTACTAACCGGAGGCCCAGCCCGTATTGCTGTTTTTTTGCATATTTCAGTATTTTGAAGAAAAGGAACACCAAATGGAGTCCAAATGGAATGAAACCTTCGGCAGCGTGATTTTTGGAACGAACGTGATCCAGAGGACTTGGAGTGCAAGTCAAGAAGCTGCCGAGGCCTACACGAGATAGGAGGGTGCCCCCCCCCATATAGGGCACGCCCCCTGTCTCGTGGGCCCCTCGGGCATCCACTGACGTACTTCTTCCTCCTATATAAGCCTACGTACCCCGAAAACATCCAGGGAGCCAACGAAACACAATTTCCACCGTCGTAACCTTCTGTATCCGCGAGATCCCATCGTGGAGCCTTCGCCGGTGCTCTGCTGGAGGGGGAATCGACCATGGAGGGCTTCTACATCAACACCATAGCCCCTTCGATGAGTTGTGAGTAGTTTACCACAGACCTACGGGTCCATAGTTATTAGCTAGATGTCTTCTTCCTCTTTTTGGATCTCAATACAATGTTCTCCTCCTCTCTTGTGAAGATCTATTCGATGTAAACTCTTTTTGCAGTGTGTTTGTCGACATCCGATGAATTGTGGGTTTATGATCAAGTTTATCTATGAATAATATTTGAATCTTCTATGAATTCTTTTATGTATGAATGAGTTATCTTTGTAAGTCTCTTCGAATTATTAGTTTGGTTTGGCCTACTAGATTGGTCTTTCTTGCCATGCGAGAAGTGCTTAGCTTTGGGTTCAATCTTATGTGTCCTTACCCAAAGGATGTAAAGGGTTGCAAGGCACGATTATATTGTTGCCATCGAGGATAACAAGATGGGGTTTATATCATATTGCTTGAGTTTATCCTCTACATCATGTCATCTTGCTTAATGCGTTACTCGTTCTTTGTGAACTTAATACTCTAGATGCGAGGCAGAGTCGGTCGATGTGTGGAGTAATAGTAGTAGATGCAGAGAGTCGGTCTACTTGTTGCGACGTGATGCCTATATACATGATCATGCCTAGATAATCTCATAATTATTCGCTTTTCTATCAATTGCTCGACAAAGAATTTGTTCACCCACCGTAATATCGATGCTATCTTGAGAGAAGCCACTAGTGAAACCTATGGCCCCTGGGTCTATCTCTTATCATATTTGCTTCCAATCTACTTTTATTTGCATCTTTACTTTTGCATCTATATTATAAAATACCAAAAATATATTTATCTTATCATACTATCTCTATTAGATCTCACTTTTATGAAGTGGCCATGAAGGGATTGACAACCCCTTTATTGCGTTGGTTGCTTGAGTTCTTTGTTTGTTTGTGTAGGTGCATGGGACTTTTGAGGAGCCTCCTACTGGATTGATACCTTGGTTCTCAAAAACTATGGGAAATACTTACGCTACTATTGCTGCATCACCCTTTAGTCTTCAAGGAAAACCAACGCAAGCTCAAGACGTAGCAAGGAGGATTTCTGGCGTCATTGCCGGGGAGGTCTTCGCTCAAGTCAAGACATACCAAGTACCCATCACAAACCCATCTCCCCCGCATTTACATTATTTGCCATTTGCCTCTCGTTTTCCTCTCCCCCACTTCACCGTTGTCGTTTTATTCGCCCTCTCTTTCCCAATCTCTCTCTCTCTCCTCTCTTTTGCTTGCCTTTTTCTGCTTGCTTGTGTGCCTGTTTGTCCTTATGGCTTCGCCTAAGGGTTCTGACCACCTTCTCAGAAGGTTGGAAGAGATTGAATCAAATATTAGAAGTTTAATGAATTTGCAATTTGAGCATAATAATTTCTTTAGAAAAGAGCTTAAGGGACAAAAAGGCTTTTGGGGTTTTATGAACAAAGAGCTTGATGATATGAATAAAGAATTTTATGGTGTGAACGCTCAAATTACCCGGCTTGAAAATGCTATAGCCAAAATTTCTGATAAGCAAGCCACCTTAGTCAATAAGATGGCCGCCAAACCAGAAAAGTTAGATGAAAATAATGATGAGGATCTTAAAGTTATTGATGCATCTCCTATTAGATCTATGTTTTGCAATATGAATCTTGATAAATATGGGACTGATTATGAGTCAACTTTGCCTAGAAGTCATCCCAAGAATTCGGAGTTTTTAGATCTTGATGCTAAATTTGATAAAAGTGTAATTGGAGAGGTCACAACTTTAAATAACATTGAACCCACTATCTCGGATTTCAAGGATTTTGATTATGACAATTGTTCTTTAGAAGTTTGTATTTCCTTGTTGCAATCCGTTGTTAATTCTCCTCATGCTTATAGTCAAAATAAAGATTTTACCAAACATATTGTTGATGCCTTGATGCAATCTTATGATGAAAAACTTAATTTGGAAGTTTCTATACCTAGAAAACTTAATGATGAGTGGGAACCTACTATAAAGATTAGAATTAAAGATCATGAGTGTTTTGCTTTGTGTGATTTGGGTGCTAGTGTTTCCACGATTCCGAAAACTTTATTTGATTCTAGGTTTCCATGGTCTTGATGATTGCTCTTTAAATTTGCACCTTGCGGATTCCACCATTAAAAACCCAATGGGAAGGATCAATGATGTTCTCATTGTTTCTAATAGAAATTTGGTGCCCGTAGATTTTATCGTTCTTGATATAGATTGCAATTTTTCTGGCCCTATTATTCTTGGTAGACCTTTCCTTAGAACGATTGGTGCGATTATAGATATGAAGGAAGGGAATATTAGATTCCAATTTCCATTAAATAAAGGCATGGAGCACTTTCCGAGAAATAAAATCAAATTACCTTATGAATCTATCATGCGGGCTACTTATGAACTTAGTGCCAAAGATGGCACCACTTAGATCTATCTTCGCTTTTATGCCTAGCTAGGGGCGTTAAACGATAGCGCTAGTTGGGAGGCAACCCAATTTTCTTTGTGTTTTTTGTTTTTGTTCCTGTTTATTAATAAATCTTCCATCTACCTCCTGTTTAGATGTGTTTTTATCTTTTAATTAGTGTTTGTGCCAAGTAGAACCTACAGGATAACCTATGATGATAGTTGATTTGATTCTGCTGAAAAACAGAAACTTAGCACGCACGAAAATAATTTTGTTAATTCACAGAAACGTGATTTTGCGTTGATTCTTTTTTATGCTGATCAAGAAACAAATTTTCCAGGACTTCCTATTTTGGTAGGATTTTTAGAGTTCCAGAAGTTTGCGTTAGTTATAGATTGCTACAGACTGTTCTGTTTTTGACAGATTCTGTTTTTCGTGTGTTGTTTGCTTATTTTGACGCATCTATGGCTAGTAAATTAGTTTGTAAACCATAGAGAAATTGGATTACAGTAGGTTTAACACCAAAATAAATAAATAATGTGTTCATTACACTACCTTATGTGGTGGTTTTGTTTTCTTTCACTAACGGAGCTTACAAGATTTCCTATTGAGTTTTGTGTTGTGAAGTTTTCAAGTTTTGGGTAAAGCTTTTATGGACTATGGAAAAAAGGGTGGCAAGAGCCTAAGATTGGGGATGCCCAAGGCACCCCAAGATATTGAAGAATAGCCAAAACCCTAAGCTTGGGGATGCCCCGGGAAGGCATCCTCTCTTTCGTCTTCGTTCATTGGTAACTTTACTTGGAGCTATATTTTTATTCGCCACATATGTGTTTTGCTTGGAGCGTCATGTATTATATTAGTCTTTGCTTTTTAGTTTACCACAATCATCCTTTCTGTACACACCTTTTGGGAGAAGCCTATTTTATTATGATTTGCTAGAATACTCTATGTGCTTCACTTATATCTTTTGAGCTTGATAGTTTTTGCTCTAGTGCTTCACTTATATTTTTTAGAGCACGGTGGTGTCTTAATTTCAAAGAAATTGTTAGTCTCCCATGCTTCACTTATATCTTTTTGAGAGTCTTTTAGAACAGCATGGTATTTACTATGGTTACAAAGTTGGTCCTAGAATGATGAGCATCGAAGTTGGGTATAATAAAAACTATCATAGAAAAGAATTGGATTCTATGATCAATATGATGCTTGATAATTGTTTTCAGATATGGAGGTAGTGATATTAGAGTCATGCTTGTGTTAAGGGTTGTGATTCCCGTAGCATGCACGTATGGTGAACTGCTTTGTGATGAAGTTGGAGCACAACTTTATTTATTGAGTGTCTTCCTTATGAGTGGCGGTCGGGGACGAGCGATGGTCTTTTCCTACCAATCTATCCCTCTAGGAGCATGCACGTAGTGCTTTGGTTTTTGATGACTTCTAGATTTTTGCAACAAGTACATGAGTTCTTTTGACTAATGTTGAGTCCATGGATTATACGCACCTCACCCTTCCACCATTGCTAGCCTCTCTTGTGCCACACAACTTTCGCCGGTACCATACACCTACCATATACCTTCCTCAAAACAGCCACCATACCTACCTATTATGGCATTTCCATAGCCATTCCGAGATATATTGCCATGCAACTTTCCACCGTTCCGTTCATATGACACGCATTACTTTTGTCATATTGCTTTTTGCATGATCATGTAGTTGACATTGTATTTGTGGCAAGGCCACCTTCATAATTTTCATCCATTTCACTCTTGATTCATTGCATATCCCGGTACACCGCCGGAGGCATTCATATGGAGTCATATCTTGTTCTAGCTTTGAGTTATAATTCTTGAGTTGTAAATCCATAAAAGTGTGATGATCGTCATTATTAGAGCATTGTCCAAGTGAGGAAAGTATGATGAAGACTATGATTCCCCCACAAGTCGGGATGAGACTTCGGACTTTACAAGAAAAAAGAAAAAAAGGAGAGGCCAAAAAGAAGAAGAAAAAAGAAGGCCAAAGAAGAAAAAAAGAAAAAAGAAAAAAATAAAAATGAGAGAAAAAGAGAGAAGGGACAATGCTACTATCTCTTTTTCCACACTTGTGCTTCAAAATAGCACCATGATCTTCATGATAGAGAGTCTCATATGTTGTCACTTTCATATACTAGTGGGAATTTTTCATTATAGAACTTGGCTTGTATATTCCAATGATGGGCTTCCTCAAAATGCCCTAGGTTTTCGTGAGCAAGCGAGTTGGGTGCACACCCACTTAGTTTCTTTTGTTGAGCTTTCATATATTTATAGCTCTAGTGCATCCGTTGCATGGAAATCCCTACTCACTCACATTGATATCTATTAATGGGCATCTCCATAGCCTGTTGATACACCTAGTTGATGTGAGACTATCTTCTCCTTTTTGTCTTCTCCACAACCACCATTCTATTCCACATATAGTGCTATGTCCATGGCTCACGCTCATGTATTGCGTGAAAGTTGAAAGAGTTTGAGATTATTAAAGTATGAAATAATTGCTTGGCTTGTCATCGGGGTTGTGCATGATTAAATACTTTGTGTGATGAAGATAGAGCAACAGCCGACTATATGATTTTGTAGGATAACTTTCTTTGGCCATGTTATTTTGAGAAGACATGATTACTTTTATTAGTATGCTTGAAGTATCACCATTTTCATGTTAATATGAACTTTTATTTTGTATCATTTGGATCTGAACATTCATGCCACAATAAAGAAAATTACATTGAGAATTATGCTAGGTAGCATTCCACATCAAAAATTTCTTTTTTATCATTTACCTACTCGAGGACAAGCAATAATTAAGCTTGGGGATGCTTGATACGTCTCCAACGTATCTATAACTTTTGATTGTTCCATGCTATTATATTACCCCTTTTGGATGTTTATGGGCTTTATTTTACACATTTATATCATTTTTTGGGACTAACCTACTAACCGGAGGCCCAACCCGTATTGCTGTTTTTTTGCCTATTTCAGTATTTCGAAGAAAAGGAATATCAAACGGAGTCCAAACGGAACGAAACCTTTGGGAGCGCGATTTTTGGAATGAACGTGATCCAGAGGACTTGGAGTGCAAGTCAAGAAGCTGCTGAGGCCTCCACAAGGTAGGAGGGAACCCCCCCCTATAGGGTGCGCCCCCCTGTCTCGTGGGTCCCTCGGGCATCCACCGACGTACTTCTTCCTCCTATATAAGCCTACGTACCCCGAAAACATCCAGGGAGCCAACAAAACACAATTTCCACCGCCGTAACCTTCTGTATCCGCGAGATCCCATATTGGAGCCTTCGTCGGGCCTCACGCTGGGGGGGAATCGACCATGGAGGGCTTCTACATCAACACCATAGCCCCTCCAATGAGTTGTGAGTAGTTTACCACAGACCTACGGGTCCATAGTTATTAGCTAGATGGCTTCTTCTCTATTTTTGGATCTCAATACAATGTTCTCCCCCTCTCTTGTGAAGATCTATTCGATGTAAACTCTTTTTGCGGTGTGTTTGTCGAGATCCGATGAATTGTGGGTTTATGATCAAGTTTATCTATGAATAATATTTGAATCATCTCTGAATTCTTTTATGTATGATTGAGTTATCTTTGCAAGTCCCTTCGAATTATCAGTTTGGTTTGGCCTACTAGATTGATCTTTCTTGCCATGGGAGAAGTGCTTAGCTTTGGGTTCAATCTTGTAGTGTCCTTACCTAGTGACAGAAAGGGTTGCAAGGCACGTATTGTATTGTTGCCATCGAGGATAGCAAGATGGGGTTTATATCATATTGCTTGAGTTTATCCCTCTACATCATGTCATCTTGCTTAATGTGTTACTCGTTTTTGTGAACTTAATACTCTAGATGCGTGCAGAGTCGGTCGATGTGTGGAGTAATAGTAGTAGATGCAGGCAGGAGTCGGTCTGCTTGTTGCGGACGTGATACCTATATACATGATCATGCCTAGATAATCTCATAATTTTTCGCTTTTCTATCAATTGCTCGACGATAATTTGTTCACCCGCCATAATACTTATGCTATCTTGAGATAAGCCACTAGTGAAACCTATGGCCCCCGGGTCTATCTCTTATCATATTTGCTTCCAATCTACTTTTATTTGCATCTTTACTTTTTGCATCTATATTATAAAATACCAAAAATATACTTATCTTATCATACTATCTCTATTAGATCTCACTTCCGCAAGTGGCCCTGAAAGGATTGACAACCCCTTTATTGCGTTGGTTGCGAGTTCTTTGTTTGTTTGTGTAGGTGCGTGGGACTTTTGAGGAGCCTCCTACTGGATTGATACCTTGGTTCTCAAAAACTGAGGGAAATACTTATGCTACTATTGCTGCATCACCCTTTCCTCTTCAAGGAAAACCAATGCAATCTCAAGACGTAGCAACCAATGGCAGAGCAGCCTGCCTCCGCCGTCCGTGGCCCCGGCCAAAACCCCGCTCCCCGCCCCACCGCACTGCCGTGGTTGCGCCGCCTCGGGCCAATCCACAAAGACTCCTCGTCATCCAGATCCGCGGCGGCAAGATACCTTCAACCCACGCAACTCTAAAAGATAGCCATCTAAGCGCTGCTCATGGCAAACTTATGCCCCGCACCCTTATGTTAGACACCAGCCAACCGGCAGCCTAGGAGCTCCGCCGCCTCGAGGGGTGTTGCTTCCCATTGGGAATCGATTGGCCCAGAATAAAAATTCAGACAACTGACGCCTAAATAAAGTGATTTGAGATGAGCGTGCGACCTATCTGGCGGCATGGTGAAGTAGGTAGGTCCAGCTGTCGAGTCGGTGAGGCCGGCACGGTTGCGGTGGTGACCGGCAGCAGGGAAATAGCGATGTCACGATGGTCGACGGCTACGCGGAAGCAGCGCCAGGACTCTGGACAGATCCGAAGTTGGAGCCGCTCCGGCGCCGTGAACAATGGCGGGGCTGAATCGGCTTCGGTACGGTTCACGCGGTCGTCGTCGAGGCAGCACGGAGTAAGAGGCACACAGCCCAGTGCATGGCGGCAAATGGACAGCGTCTCCGGCATTAGGGAGGAGGGCGGCTGTGAAATTGGCGCGGTGGGGGCACCATGGAGGTGGGGCTGAGGTTTCGCGGTTCGGGAGAAGGGAGCTTCCGGGAGAAGGTGATTTGATGCCCACGAGGTATGAATGGGGCGGCGGGGGGATTGGGAGGAGTGGAACCATGTCTTACGGACGATTTGTGCGAAATGTGAGGGGAGTTACAGTTCTACCCTTGCCTATAGGCTTCTCGGCTTGGGTCTGTGTAATCGAGGGTCGGGATAGTAGAGTAACTTTGTTCTCCCCAAATAGTGGGCGGGCGATTTCAAGCAGGAGGGCGTTTTGAACTATAGTGGCGCGAGCGATTTCGTGCAAGGAGAGCGTGTTTTCAAATAGTGGGCGCGAGCTATTTCAGGCGAGGAGAGCGTGTTTTGCCGACCATGGTTTATGAATTATTCGGCACATGTCATTTACGCCGAGGACAAGGCACGATTGGATGAAGTTACAAACCTACCCTCGATGTACAACGGGCCAATTGATGCGTGTCCCACATAGGACGGTAATTTCGTGTCTCCCATTTATTTGCTCGTGCAAATTCCACCAAGCAGAGAGGATGTTTAATGGTTCGTTCAAATTTTGGGAGAACGAGCATCCATGTATACCTTACCAAGACGATTCGGATCAAATTTTGAAATATTAGCTTGCCACTTAATTTTTAGATGGAGAGATGATGCTCGGGAGCAATGTGTTTTTACATGCTCGTTGCTAGCGATTTACTATATGACAAATAGTTGACCCACTCAAAAACACGAATCAAACCCAAAAGGAAATATCTCGATTCAATGAAATAGCTCGTTCAGTAGGTCAAAATAGTGAACTAAATCCAAAATTGAACACCTCAATCGAGTAGCATGTTGTACAGTATTATAGTACTCCATGAACATGTTGAAAGTCAAATTAATGAACTTGTTTGATATAAGCATATATCCGTTCATGTGTGGATTGCAGACAACATGTTCTGCAATTTAAATATTTGAATGCAAGTTTATATCGAAACATGGTTTATATCAGTCTTTGATGCATAAAACGTGACCTCCCCCTCTCCCGGACTCCTCTCTCTCTCTCTCTCTCTATCTATCTCTATCTCTCTCTCTCTCTGACAGTTTTGCCAGATATCCTTAAACCCAGTTTTGCCATGAGAGTCCACCATACCTACCTATGGATTGAGTAAGATCCTTCAAGTAAGTTGTCATGTTGCAAGCAATAAAAAAATTGTTATCTAAATATGTATGACTTATTAGTGCAGAGAAAATAAGCTTTGTACGAACTTGTTGTGGAAGTAATAAAAGCGACGGACTGCATAATAAAGGTCCACATACAAGGGGCAATATAAAGTGACGTTCTTTTGCATTAAGATTTTGGGCATCAACCCTAAACGCACATGACAACCTCTGCTTCCCTCTGCGAAGGGCCTATCTTTTACTTTATGTTTTTACTTTATGCTTGAGTCAAGGTGATCCTCACCTTTCCCTTTTTCATTTTATCCTTTGGCAAGCTCCTCGTGTTTGAAAGATCATGATATATCTCTCCCTAATAATAAAGCATGGATTGAGTCTCCGGGTTCACCGTCACGGCGTTTTACAAAAAGGTCACCTATATTATTATCTACATCCGAGGTGGTACTATATTATTTTCGGTTGTTCCTTTGGGTCAATCTTTAGCGATCGTTCGGATCGATCGATCAGATCTCGGATCTCGGTCACGTGATAGTTGTCTTTACCCGCACGATCTCTGAGTTCCTGTTCTATCTGCCTCTTCACACACGAACGATACAAAGCATACGCCGGCCGGACTCGTTTTTCCATTTGGGACTCCTCACAACACGGACAGTTGGAGTTCAACTCCACATCTTGGCTCCAAAGAGAGGACGCGAGGGGTGGATGTGAATCCATGGAGGCAGAGAAACAACAGGAACGGTGTAGCACCTGTGTTGAACAAGAACTACATGGTGGCGAGGCGCCCAGTCCTACTACAGAAAATTCAGGAGTCTGACGCTCTATCTCTGCCTCGTCGAGAACCAAGCCACCATCGGGCCATGTCCGCACGAACTAGTGCTGCAGGAACTTGCCGATGCCATCCGCCATGTCTGCTTCGAAGCCTGATACTCTTCCTCCGTCTCACCGATAGCTGGATCGCCATCAGGCCATGCCTGCACGGACCCGATCCGCCATGAACACCGCTGACGTCTGTCGCGCTCAAAAGGATGTCATAGAGGCGCTGGGCATCGTGCGACAGGAGAATTGCTATCCGGCGGTCATCCAAGAGCGGCACCATTAGCTTCTCCAACTGATAGGGCTCGCAGCGCGCTGTGCAAAACGAACTTGACAGCACGGGCCACTAGCATGATGTCTTCGCGCTCCCCCAGCCATCCGAGCCCTCTCCTCCAATTCTCCCTGCATCACCGCGATTGCGTTGTGCTCACATTGGTCGCCTCTGTCATATACCCGCAATCGTTGCGCTCCGCGCCTGTCTCCACCAAGATTCATGGCAAGGTCTATTCATAGCCACGGGCCACGGCCCAGCTCTGCCGGCGTCGTCCTTCGAGTGGAGACAGCGACGGGAGGCCTTATTGGCCCGGCCTTGGGAGCGAAGGCAGCGAACTGCTAGCCGGCGTCTACCTTGAGCAGCACGGTTGGCATGCACGATTTTTTGCTGATGACAAGGAGCTAAGACGATAGATGGTTCTTTGCTCCATACAATTGTTGCTACTCCTATTTGACATATAAGTAGTGTCCGATAAAATTTCCTATAGGATGCATGAAACGCCCACTGTTGGGTACATGCATACAACAATCATGGCATGTATTCCCTATTCGATCGGCCGCACAGGTATGTTTTTTTTCTTCTTCTTCTTTTAGTTTTAGAGAAAAGATTAATTTTCTGAACTCATCATGTTTTTTAGTATGTATAAGCATGGATGACTAGAATAGTTGATTGCCAGTTCACTTATATTTCTCCTACGAAAAGGAGCATCGGTTTTACATGTGCTTCGTGGGCCCTTGGTGAGAGGCCTTGATGTTATTCTTTCATGTATGCTTTACTCCGGCCGCCACTAGCGACGATATGAGCGAGGGTGATGATGATACGACTGGTAAGGAAACACCGGGCGATGAGCCTGGGTCTGAGTTGGGCAAGAGGCCGGAGTCGACTGCTAAGGCAGCAGGAGGAGGGTCGGCGCCTAATACATCTGTGCCGTTGACTACTTTGAGATTTGGTTCCTTTGGTCCCGCGTCTGCACCTCCGAGACTTTGGAGCGAGCGGGTGGAGTCTCTTGAGGAGTTTGAGCACTCTCTACCGGCGTTGGACTTTGAGGACGCGGGTGTGGAGGGGTTTGGTGTGTCTGCGAGGGTGGAGATCGTGGTCTTGCCTTCTTCGGTTTGCGGTGACGTGGCTGAGTTGCAGGAGGTTGGTCCGCTCCTGTCTGGGGGTTCGGAGCAGGGTGCTTTGGAGACCCCTTCTCCTCTTCTTCCCGAGGAGGTTACCGGGAGAGACGATGGTCCTACGGTAGGGGGGCCGGGGCAGGTGGCCTCCGCACCTTCTACGCCTGTTGCTGGGACGACACTGCAGGCGGCTGGACAGGCTCCGAGAGAGGGCTTGGGGCGGGCGGCCTCAAGGCCCTCTTCACCTTCGGGGCCCGAGGGGAGCGCCCCGTTCGCGACATCGACGTGCACTCCTGACAGGCGGTCCGGAGTGGATGGGGGGCGGAGGCGGTGGCCTTTGCCTCCCCAAGACTGACTCAAGGCTCTCACCGGTCATGGCGACGGGTGGATGTTCGGGAGTGACAGCGGTCGCTCCTCGGATAAATTCTCGAGGAGGAGGTTATTCTGTTTGGCGGGATACCGGACCAGCTCTCGAGGGCCGACGCATGAGTTGTCGGCCGTGGCTATCCGGAGGTTGACGACATGCAAGCAGCGTATTTGTGCCGTGAGGGCGGCAAAGCCGTGACGCCCGTGTCACTACCGGTATGGCCGTCAATACCTCTAATACTATTTTGCATTTTTTGAATGATCAAATTGTGGATAAGGCAAACCAATTAGGAATTTCACTTGGTAGTAATGAGGACGAAGTTACTAATTCTGTTAACGATTTGCTTGATCTAGAAGCCGAGAGGGCTTTAGAAATGATTCGTAATCTAGCTGCTGTCAAACCGATGAACGATTCAGAGATTGATGCCTTGGGAGTTCGAATACTTGATTCTTTTTGTGATGACCTCGCACCGCCCCTCCAGGAGCCGGAGGAGGAGGACGAGAATGTTGGTTTGGAAGAAGTTAGATCCCTTGTTACGGGCAGTTTGGACCGGGTGGGCCCGACCAGCCCTAAGCGCAAGTGGAAGCGCAAAATATACCCGATGTCCGCGGTCCGTAGGAGCGCTAGGATCCGCACGGCTAAAAAAATTCATGTTGAGATATGAGAGGAATCTTCTGGGATAGCAGAGGTCTTAAGGACTTGGCTAAAAGAAGGTTCCTGGCGGAGGCATCCATTGAGCATAGATTGGACTTTATTGCCTTATCGGAAACGGGTAGAGCCAACTTCTCACCTCAATTTCTCAATACGTTGTCGGGGGGTATTGAGTTTGACTGTCATTGTCTTCCGCCGAGAGGAAGGTCGGGTGGAATCTTACTTGGTGTTAGATGTGACTCTCTCGAAGTTCGCAGCAGTGGTCATGGGGATTTTTTCGTTAAGTTCGTGGTGCGGTCCAAAGATGATGGTTTCGACGGGCTTTGGTGTTTGTATGGGGCAGCAGCAGCAGAGTTCAAACCTGACTTTTTGGCTGATCTTGTTAGAGTCTCGTGGGTCCGAGCAGCTTCCAATTCTGGTTGGGGTGATTTTAATATCATTAGAAGACGCGATGAAAAGAATAATGACAATTTTGATGGGAGATGGTCATTTATGTTTAATACTATTATTGAAAGCTTAGATTTGAGAGAGATTGAGCTTCGGGTAGGAAGTTCACTGGCTAATCGTTGCCAAATCCAACTTTCGAGAAGTTGGATCGGGTTCGCTAGTGTTGCTTGGGAACGTAAGTTTCCTTTGTAACGGTGCAAGCTCTATCCCGCGACATTTTCGATCACACACCCCGCTGCTCGACTGTGGGCTACCTATTGGGCAACAAGAATTTATTCTCTTTTGAGCTGGCGTGGCTTGAAAGAGAAGGATTCTTGGATCTTGTAGCCAGAGAATGGGCTAAAGATGCAGGAGGTAGGAATGCCCTTGAGCGCTGGCAGAACAAGATTAGGCACCTAAGAAGTTTCCTTCGGGGGTGGGCTAAACATCTAGGTGGAATGTATAAGGTGGAGAAGGAACGACTCCTTTCCCTTATGCAAACCTTAGATATAAGAGCTGAAACTACGATTCTGTCAGCACCCGAGCTTCATATCAAGCATGAGGCTGAGCTGAGGCTGAAAGAGCTACTCCGTGAAGAAGAATTAAAGTGGGCACTGCGGGCAAAGGTGACAAAAGTTGTCCAGGGGGATGCGAACACTCAGTTCTTCCACATGATAGCCAATGGCAAGCACCGGAAGAAGAGAATTTTCCAGCTAGAACAAGATGAGGGTACAATAGTCGGTCAGGACAACCTGAATCTTTACATTACTGAGTACTACAAACGTCTGTTCGGACCACCAGAGGAGAAATGTGTGTCCCTGGATGAGTCTAGGGTTCAAGATATCCCTCAACTTACTGCTGTGGACAACGATGTATTAACTGCCCCTTTCTCAGAAAAGGAGGTTTTCGAGGCTATTTCCAACATGAAGTGTAACAAGGCACCGGGGCCGGATGGTTTCCCGGCTGAGTTTTACAAGAAGTGTTGGCATATTATCAAAGGGGACCTGATGCCGATGTTCCATGATTTGTTCTCGGGACATTTGCAGCTTTTCCAACTTAATTTTGGAACGATAACTTTGTTGCCTAAGAAAACAGATGCCGTGAGAATTGAGCAATTTCGGCCCATCTGTCTTTTGAATATCAGTTTCAAGATCTTTACCAAGGTTGGAACGATCAGGCTCACGCAGATTGCGCACGCGGTTGTGCAACCTTCTCAAACGGCGTTCATGTCGAATAGGAACATCCTTGAAGGGGTTGTGGTCCTTCATGAAACGCTTCATGAAATTCATACGAAAAAACTAGATGGTGTTATTTTCAAAGTGGATTTCGAGAAGGCTTATGATAAAGTCAAATGGCCGTTCCTCCAACAAAGCTTTATGGATGAAGGGCTTTGATGAGCTCCGCGACATCGTGGAAACATTCACGCACAAAGGTAGTGTTGGCATTAAAGTTAATGACGACATAGGTCATTACTTCCAAACGCACAAGGGTTTGAGACAGGGTGAACCTATGTCGCCTATTCTGTTCAATATTGTGGTTGATATGTTAGCGATCCTGATTGGGAGGGCCAAGGAGGCCGATCAGGTGGAGGGATTGGTGCCTCATCTGGTTGATGGTGGTCTGTCCATCCTGCAATATGCTGATGATACAATCATTTTCATGGAACACGATTTGGCAAAAGCGAGGAACATGAAGTTAGTGTTATGCCTTTTTGAACAATTGTTGGGGCTGAAGATTAATTTCCATAAAAGCGAGTTGTTCTGCTTTGGTAGAGCCAAAGACGATCAAGAAGCATATACACAATTGTTTGGTTGTGAAGTTGGGGCTCTACCTTTCACGTATCTTGGTATTCCAATACACCATCGTAAGCTAACAAATGGTGAGTGGAAGTGTATCGAGGATCGGTTTGAGAAGAAACTTAGTTGCTGGAAAGGAAAACTCATGTCTTATGGAGGCCGGTTAATTCTGATTAACTCGGTGCTCACGAGTTTACCTATGTTTCTCTTATCTTTCTTCGAGGTCCCAGTTGGGGTTAGGAAGAGGCTAGACTTCTATCGTTCTCGCTTCTTTTGGCAGAGTGATGAGTCTAGGAGGAAGTATAGATTGGACAAATGGGATATTATTTGTCGACCAAAGGACCAAGGGGGACTTGGGGTTGAAAATCTTGAAGTCAAGAACAAATGCATGCTTAGTAAGTGGTTGTTTAAGTTGTCTTCTGAGACAGAGGCAACTTGGGCGCAGATCCTACGTAGTAAATATCTACACTCAAAGACTTTATCCTGTGTTACTCGAGACCCATAGATTCGCTGCTCGAAAGGGCTTATGAGGGTTAAAGCCGCTTTCTTTAACAGAACGAGATGTATTTGTTGGTAATGGTGATCATACGCGATTCTGGGAGGATACGTGGCTTGGTGACGCGCCATTGGCTACACAATATCCGACACTATATCGTATTGTTCAGCATAGGGATATTCTCGTTGCCACGGTGATGCAGTCTATACCTCTAAATATTCAATTTAGGAGGGTGCTTGTCGGGCCTCGATGGGAGGCATGGCTTAACTTGGTCCGTAGGCTGATGGAAGTTCAGCTAAATCCTCAGCCCGATCAGTTATATTGGAAGCTAACTAGAACTAGGGTGTTCACGGTTAAATCGATGTATATTGATATCATTAATCCTACTGTGATACCTACTTCCAAGGAGGTCTGGAAAGTTAAGGTACCTTTGAAGATTAAAGTGTTTATGTGGTTTGTGCATAAACAAGTTATTCTTACAAAGGACAATCTAGTTAAGTTTAACCGACAGGATCTACTAGGTGTAGTTTCGTGATCGGGATGAGACTATCAAGCACTTATTTTTGATTGTCCGCTGGCACGAGGGTTGTGGCGCCCGTGCAAATTGCCTTTAATATTACTCCTCCGACATCGGTCAACACGTTATTTGGGGCGTGGCTTGTTGGGATTGAACTGAACAGCCGATACATTCGTGTAGGAGTATGTGCGTTATTATGGGCAATTTGGAAGTGCGAAATGATTTGGTTTTAATGTAACAACAAATACTCATTTTTGCGTGTGTTATTCGAGCTACAAAGACCGATCCGTGACGTGGTCCTTACTCACTCCGACGGAGGCCGTGGAGCGTTTGGTTACCGGATATGTCCGTGGGAGACGGTAGCGGGATATCTTCAACCGGTTTGATGGCGATCATGTAATAGGATAGGCATTTAGTTTACCTATCTGTTTTTATGCCAGCCGGTTGTGGCTTTTGTGGTTTCTGCTTTGCAGTTGATGCTCTATGTGAGCTAGACGCTGCTTTTGTTCCATAACTGTAAGACCTTGTTGAGACCTTGTTTACTTTTTAATAATAGAGGCCGTATGCATCGATCTGATGCAGAGCCGGGGAATCCCCCCTTTTCGAAAAAAAATGTATGCTTTACTCAAGTTGCTACTCATGTGAGAGTGTCCATAATGCAGAACACATAAGTTAAATCAGGCCAATGATTTTGTTCTTTTAGCCCAGAGTCAGGTTCAGAGTTGTTCACTCTGAATCATTTGGGCACATTCATCAAGCAAGCTAGCACCTATTATTTAACTGAATCAAAGGGCGGCTAAGCTATGAGTGCTTCATCCTTTGTTCTCAACAAATGCAACTACAACTTTGTATTTGATTTGAGTAAAGGTGTTGTGGGAATTGTAGGATGGATGAATATTGTGTTGTATTGAACCGACCCTCGTATGGGTATATATAGAAGTACATGAGGGGTAGAGGTTTGGAGTACAAGGCAAGATATTGTTGGTTTAAACCAAATCTATCTCTATCTCTCCTAATCCCTAACTAACACGTGTATACTTCTAACATCCCCCCTCAGTCGTAGCGTGAGTGAAGCGGACGATTGCGACTGAATTTGATGTATCGTACACGCGTCGTCTTCTCCGCTTCACCATCATCACCAGCATCTCTGATGGGTTGACACGTAGGGCGGTGACTGCGTCCCCTTCCGGTGCCTTCCTTGTCTCTCCTCTATTCCCTCCCGCAGTCATAGCGGGAGAGGCGTGGACGCTAGAGACGACTCGTACGCTGTTGACTGGAGTTGTCCCCGATGAGTTGTTGCAGACATAGCCCTGTATGTCGATGTCGAGGTAGCCGATCATGATGTAGCCGTGGTCGATGATGTAGTCATCGTGGATGATGAAGCCGCACAAAGTCGGAAGCGCAAAAAAATGCACTATGACGGAGCTGCAGACGTGGACGATGCACCTTACGGATGTCAGAGGGTGCCGTCGGCGATGAGTCCACCGGTTTTGCCAAGACCAGAGGAAGCCCATCGAGCACACATCGGTTTTGCCAGAACCGTGCGGCTGTGTAGGGTCGTCACTGTAGTGATGCCGTGTCGTTGTAGTCGTGCCGTCGTGGATGATGCGGTCGATGCCGTCGTCGTGACGCGGTCATTGCCGTCGTTGTGGTCGCGTCTTGCAGAAAATTCTGTCAGAGGACGCTAGGTGTTCATCTTATGGACAAGGTGGCGGCGGTGTGTTGAAGAAGATGTTGATGAAGACCACGTTGATGAAGACCTTGGCAATGAAGTGTCGGCGATGGGGTTGCAGCGGCGTGTCGACGATGATGCGCCGCATTGGAGGCGTCCCTCGTGATGACCAAGTGTCGATGCCATGTCGCGTCGGGCGAAGAAGTCGATGAGGAATTGCATTGGCTGGATGATGCATATTGCAGTGCTTCCCTTGGATATACTCGACGAAGTATGTTTCTTTTCTTTGGCGATGTAGTCGTATATCTTGATGAAGATAGCAGGCCGTCACCCAGAAGATCGATGGAATCGGCTTGGTGCGAATTGCGATCACACGCTGGTTATGCAAGACCTGCGGGCTCTCGGTGTCCCAGATTGCGAGCGGCTCGGTGAAGATGTTAACGACATGCGGTGCTGCCACCGGTGTTGCCGGATCGGGTTGCCCGAGTTGGGCCCGTGTCAAGATGCCGTGATTCGCGGTCCGCGAGACGGTGCTCGAGTCGATGCATGTTGATGTGGACGGATCGATATTGTTTTCGTGTTGTTGCGGGCTTGCGGCCCAGACGTGCGGGGTCAGGCGATGCCGGCCGCTTCGACGGAGCCGCTGCCCTATTTGCCACTCGCTCGACGGCCGGGCTGCTCCCGCCTAGCTTCCATGGGGACGCCAGTGAAGGTCGATGTAACACGTTGTCGCCGCCGGAGACGCTGGATCCCGCGTGAGTCGATCGATTCGGACGCCGCCCAAATAAAGCAAAGGTTCTCCGCGCGAGGTCGCCTGTCAGCCCCGGCGGAGTCGACGAGATTGAGCTGGTGCCGCTGGATTCCATGTAGCGCGCTTGGGAGATCGCCTCCCGTGATCCCGACTTCCGTGGGGCGGCGTGGTGCTTGGTGCAGATGCAGACTAGGCTTGACGTCGATGGAGACCGCGTCGAAGCCGGCGGTGCTTGACTTCGCTGCTTGCTATCGGTGTCGAAGTTGCTGCACCCCGGATGGGGATGACCCGGCCCGCACATGCCATCTCTTTGATGGAGAATCAGCTGCCCGTGTTGCGTAGTTCCACGCCCGCCCAAGATTGATCTCTACTGATTTTCACCGGATAGAGGGTCGTGAAGATCTAAGAATTTATTTGGTGGCTAAAGAAAACCTAATCTAAAAGATTTCAAAAATTGGAATTGATCTAATCTAAGGAGTTATTCTAATCTACGGAATCGATCGAATCTTTGATCGATCGAGTGTCGCGCCCCCGGGGAGAGAAAATTAATCTCCCCGGGGGCGGCGCGCTGCGGAAATGGTGAAGGAACCTAGGATCGGCGTCGTGAGACTACCCGCTCTGATACCATGTGGGAATTGTAGGATGGATGAATATTGTGTTGTATTGAACCGACCCTTGTATGGGGTATATATAGAAGTACATGAGGGGTAGAGGTTTGGAGTACAAGGCAAGATATTGTTGGTTTAAACCAAATCTATCTCTATCTCTCCTAATCCCTAACTAACACGTTTATACTTCTAACAGGTGCAAGTGCAACCAATTGAAGTTATTTTGAAGAACCTGCACCTGAGTATATATGTCATGTTTTTATAGCCCGCAGCAGTCTGTAGAGTAAAATTCTACATTTTTTGAATCATTTCTTCCAGTTTACGTTAGTATACAGTATATACTGGATCACGTTTTTTTCTGAAGGAGTATTACTATGTGCAGATTTTCTTTTGCCATTGTTGATCATGTACTTCTTTCTGTGCTAGGAAGCATAAGCTCATCCTATCCCTTAGATCAGTATAAGTATATTTAGCTGCCATTTGTTCTTTAAAAGGCACCACTCCGTGTCCTCTCAGTCCATGTGATTTGCCATAAAGGCCAGGAGATCAACATATTTATTAATCCGCATTGTTCCTTTTCCACTGAGCTAATAAATCATTATTCAGAAGGGGCACTGCATGTTCCTAGATGCACTGGATTACTAAATTTGACATGTGTAGTAGGTTTTGCAAAACAATTCACCTATTGCAACGCACGGGCAATTTTCCTAGTATATCCAATTGGATGTAAGTTAGCATGGACTATTATTGTTGACATCACCTAAAGGTGAATACGTTGGGAGGCAACACAACAAGCCCCTATCTTTCTCAGTGTCCGGCTGAAACTCCATAACCACAAGTATTGCGTGAGTGTTAGCAATTATAGAAGACTACATGATAGTTGAGTATGTGAACTTGCTAAAAAGCTCTATTGTTGACTCTTTCTGATGTTACGATAAATTGCAATTGCTTCAGTGACTGAGATTATAGTATGTTAGTTCCCAATGAAGTTTTTGAACCATACTTGACATTGTGAATTGATTGTTACTTGAGCATAAGAAATCATATGATAAAATTTATATATGTTGTTGTTATAAGAATGATCATGATGCCCTCATGTCCGTATTTTATTTTTATCGACACCTCTATCTCTAAACATGTGGACATATTTTTCGATTTCGGCTTCCGCTTGAGGACAAGCGAGGTCTAAGCTTGGGGGAGTTGATACGTCCATTTTGCATCATGCTTTTATATCAATATTTATTGCATTATGGGCTGTTATTACATGTTATATCTCAATACTTATGGCTATTCTCTTATTTTACAAGGTTTACCATGAAGAGGGGAATGCCTTAAAATGAATTCGGCCGAAAAGGAGCAAACGTTGAAACCTATTCTACACAACTCCAAAAGTCCCTAAACTCCACTAAACATCTTTTTGGATTTAATAAGAATTTTGAGCTAAAGAAATACACCAGGGGCCCACACCGTCAAGGAGAGAGGAGGGCGCCTCTATAGGGCGCGCCTCTATCTCCTAGGCCCTCGTGGCCTTCGCATCCATCTTCCGCTATATCGAGCTTTTACCCCGAAAAATTGTGGGCAAGCTTATGGGACGAAACTCCGCCGCCACGAGGCTGAACCTCATGGAATCAATCTAGGCTCTGGCGGAGCTGTTTTGTCGGGACACTTCCCGGAGGGGGAAATCATCACCAACATCATCACCAACGATCCTCTCATCGGGAGGGGGTCAATCTCCATCAACATCTTCACCAGCACCATATCCTCTCAAAAACCCTAGTTCATCTCTTGTATCCAATCTTGTATCAAAACCACAAATTGGTACATGTGGGGTGCTAGTAGTGTTGATTACTTCTTGTAGTTGATGCTAATTGGTTTACTTGGTGGAAGATCATATGTTCAGATCCTTTATGCATATTATTACTCCTCTGATTATGAACATGAATATGCTTTGTGAGTAGTTACGTTTGTTCCTGAGGACATGGGTGAAGTCTTGCTATTAGTAGTCATGTGAATTTGGTATTCGTTCGATATTTTGATGAGATGTATGTTGTCTTTTCCTCTAGTGGTGTTATGTGAACGTCGACTACATGACACTTCACCATTATTTGGGCCTAGAGGAAGGCATGGGGAAGTAATAAGTAGATGATGGGTTGCTAGAGTGACAGAAGCTTAAACCCTAGTTTATGTGTTGCTTCGTTAGGGGCTGATATGGATCCATATGTTTAATGTTGTGGTTAGGTTTACCTTAATACTTCTTTTGTAGTTGTGAACGCTTGCAATAGGGGTCAATCATAAGTGGGATGCTTGTCCAAGTTAGGGCAGTACCCAAGTACCGGTCCACCCACATATCAAATTATCAAAGTACCGAACGTGAATCATATGAACGTGATAAAAACTAGCTTGACGATAATTCCCAATGTGTCCTCGGGAGCTCCTTTCTCATTATTAGAAATTGTCTAGGCTTATCCTTTGCTACATAAAGGATTGGGCCACCTTGCTGCACTTTATTTACTTTATTTACTTGTTACTCGTTACTATTTATCTTATCACACAACTATTTATCACCTACAATTTCAGTGCTTGCAGAGAAAACCTTACTGAAAACCGCTTATCATTTCCTTCTGCTCCTCATTGGGTTCGACACTCTTACTTATCGAAAGGACTACAATTGATCCCCTACACTTGTGGGTCATCAAGACTACACCTGCTTCCTTAGCAGTAACATCATCAGTGGGCTGTATACACACAAGAAGAGGTGATCCATCGGAATTAGTTTTCAGGCGCCAAAGAGTATATGGGCGCTGCTCGTCCTCATGCTCGTGATCATCACCATCGTCATCTCCCCCTTGGTTATAAAAAATTTCAAGTATAGGTGGTGCAATGTTCATAGGACCTTGGAAACACAAGAAGAAGGTTAATTAGTAAAGGGAAACTTGCTAACCCGCATGCATGTGGATGAAACAATTATAATTACGGCGGAAGACAAATGTACCGAAACTACGAGGATGCTATGTAAAAACAAAGGCACAGTGGTGGCAGCAAACACAAGGCCCTCAGATTGAATTGCATCACAAGACTCATCCGTGTAGAGAAACCGATTTTTGAGCAATATCCATCGAGTCAAACCACCAAGGGCGGCAACAAGCTTGTCGAAGATAGAAACAACTTCATAGTTGTTGTAATTTCAAGAGCGGTTGGGAACTCGACAAATTGCTATCTTCCGTAGAAGACAACCACCATGATCGATTTGAACGCATGCATAATACCGTGTGCTCAACCTCCGGGCAGTCTCGCTGAGATTTTTGAAGTGGAACCCGTCACGAGTGTACACATTCACAAGTTCCCACTCGCAGCTTGGACCCAATGTAAACAATCCAATCTCCATTTGCGCCGCCTGTGCCTTGCCCTCAAGCGATGGCATCTTAACATCATACATATCATTATCAAGCGGCATCAACTTGCATAGGGCGAGGCCTCCCGTGCCGCCACCATCGTGGTCATGGTGAAGAAGATAGGGAGATCAAACCGCCTTGACTCTTGGGTTCCTTGTAATGATGTTATTAGTTGAGTCGAGAATGGGATTGAACGAACTCGCCATGCTAGCCGTGGTGATGACGTCGCACGATCAATGAGTTCCTCCACCACGCCATCTTTCGGATCGGGCAAGAATAACGGGTCGCTTCCGCCTATTCCTCCATGGAGAAGACGATTGAACAATGGCGTAAGAAAGGGTGACGGGCTGAAGGAAAATGGAGGAG
This sequence comes from Aegilops speltoides, assembly GCA_021437245.1. Lineage (NCBI taxonomy): Eukaryota > Viridiplantae > Streptophyta > Magnoliopsida > Poales > Poaceae > Aegilops > Aegilops speltoides. The sequence continues at coordinate 467,486,446 of CM038147.1, read as the reverse complement.
GAGAGGAAGAGCATGCGACATCGCCCAAATCGAGAGGAAAGGCGAAGAGTCGGTGGACGGTTGCCGCTTGCCACAGTTCACTTAAGAGGCCTCGCCTACACATCCGTTCGGAAATACTCCTACTACTCGCTGTCGTCTCACTGATATGTTGGAACGGGACCACATGTCAATGATACATGGTGTGTAATTTCTCATGCAAAATGCGATCTGGCCACGTTGGCCCGAGGTGCCGCATTAATTATCGAACTTTATTTTTTTAATGGCGTGCCGTTCAGTTTTGAAGCACGACTAACTGGTATTGTACGCAAAGAAAATATAAACTACTCTACCACTACTCCACCTTCGGTACTAGTAGTATAAAAAAGATATATAGGCTGGAGCTTCAACGTTTTCTTGCTAAGGGCTGCCCACTTGCTTCTCACACTACCACCCTCTCTCCAGATCTAAAAAAGACGGCCCCTCTCTCCCTCCTCACTGGTGGTCACAGATCCGCCGGGGAAGAAAAGGACGTAGAAGCGACAACGCTTTTCGTTGTCGGCGAAGCGAGGTCACGATTGACGACAAGGTCGCCCTCTCGCACCTAGCGCCAGCTGGATGGCCCCGTCCCCAAACTTGTTGCCAGAGTGTGCGGAGGACAATGACCACGAGCGGCCACTTCCGCCGACCCTCGTGTATGCTACCTCTTTTGAACCATACCCTTTTTTCATCGCCCCATCCGCCACGTCGCTGCATGTGGATCATTTTCCACTCCACCATCTTCCCAATTTGCTATCCTCTCGCTCTCTGCGGCCATGCATTTAAAACCATAATTTACACTATTAAAGGAAACCCTACTTCATGCAGACTAATCCATGTCTGGGTTGAATAAGGAAAGGAAGGGAGACTATAATGTCCAAGAGAGTAGGCATCGAACCCGCATCTAGGTTGAAAAGGGGAAAATCAGTAGCTAAGGAACGAGTCTCGTGTCTCTTGGTTGAAGAAGGGTAGAAAGGCATGACAACGCAATAGAGAATGACCAGGTCGATCGGTTTGTTGTCCTCACATAGCAAAAAGGTGGCTAAAGAGAACAAAATGGGACGAATCCACATATGATGCCCGGATATTTGTTGCTCTCGGGCAACCATACCTCCCACACCACTCAAGGTCTGCGGAGATACATCGCATTGGTGCGCCTAATCGTCCGAATGGGCCTCCCATGCTCTTATTGCCACTTTTTGTTGTTAGTATAACGCTAGCAACAAGTCAAGCAATGCTATCGCTAAAGTGATGCCACATTTAACTAATGCCGCCTCGGTCTAATGCCATCGATAAATTTAAGCAATGCCATTTAATGTCACCGGATTATTTCAGGTTAGTTGTTGATTGTGGATGTATTAAAGATTTTTAGCTAAGGCATCCTAATGTCTGTTGCACCAAAGATACCAACGATGAAACTTGTTACTACCTTCAGATTTTTGCAATCGCTAATGCTTATAGATTACATACCTCACTTTCATGAGATAAGTTAAATTTTTTGTACAAGGTCACCAAAATGCCAAGGCTACGATGTCATTTTATTTTGGTTAAACCGCATGCATAATTATGAAGACAAGAGGAAAGGTCAAGTGGGCACCTCCTCCTCCGGTTGTTCTCTTGATTCGCTCGATCAAGTTTTTATGTTTGATCGATTATCAAGATTGGGATAGCAATTTTAAGGTCCCCGAGTTTGAAATAATATTTACCTTGGAGGTACATGGTTTGTAATTTTTATACTATCATTAGTTAATAATGCTAGTTACCTTCAGACTTTTGTATTTGGTTTAATGCTCATGCACAGCTAGTATACCAATGCTGAAACTTATTACCTTTACATTTTGTATTGTTAATTCTTATAGAAACCTTCCAGTCCTAGAGTTTATTGAAACCTATTCAGTAAAACCATTATACTGTACCCTGTAATAAACTAACTACTCTACTGTTGCACTAGCCACTAGATTAGTGTATATTTGTAGTATTCGAATGGTGTTGCATTAGCGTATGGACATAAATAAAGTGTGGCAAGCTTTCCCAGATATGCGCTCAAGAAAACTACTACCTGTTTTTCTAAATACTAGACGTGTTGGGTACTTTAAATTGAACCGCGAAAACGTCTTATATTAAGGAACAGAGGGTGTAGAGTTCACTCAAATTATCCCGGTAAAGCTAGTCACACCTTTGTTAAAATTAATGTTCATTATGTTATCGGAGGAGGTCTGTATGTTTGTCTCTAATGCCTGTCGACTACATACCTAACATCATGATGTAATGTTAAGCCATTTCCTTTTGTACAGTGTCACTGAATTGTCAAGGCGGTGATGGCATTTTATTTTAGTAGAACTGCACCAAATTTGCTTAAAAGAAGAGGAAAGGTCAGGAATGGCTCGGGCTCGTAAAAAACTATGTATGCCTTCCTGACATCAGCCGTTGTTGCTTTATTTATTCCTTCAAACAGGTGGTTAGAAACAGTCTTGCTACCTTTTCCCATTAAGAAATTGGAATGCTTATATTTGTGAGCCTATGCTTCAACTAGTGCCACTTTTATAGTAATCACACTTTCAATATCTATGCAAATAGGGATGCTCGATTTTAGTGGAACTGCACAAAAAGTCCAACTGGTTCAACATTAGGAGCATGTTTTTTCCAAACCTTTATATCCAATTGGTGGCACTATGAGCTGTTCATTATGAAGGTACATGGTTTGCTACTATCTTGCTACTCTTTTTGTACTGTCATTAGATAGTAATACTAGTGGTTTGCATGTGAATTTATTGGCAGGGTGGACCTACATTGGAGGTGCAGGACAAGATTCAATGATTGGATGCTCAATTTCGGTTGTATGGATTTCACCTCTTCCATCACTACGAACATGGATATCCTTGGTCTAATGAAGAATAGGCGCTATATTTCTGCTCTGAACCAGGAAATCAATTCAGTATGAAATTGTCCAGGGCAAAACATAACTGTATCAGATTGTCCAATGCAGAACATGACAGATGCTAAGCGGAAGAGACATGTTTAAACCGAAAATACATGGTGTGGTATATGTTTATTAGCTGCTTGATATTTGTGCAGATAGGGCTGTCTGCCCGTTGCTATTTGGCAAACAAACAAAGTGTCCGCAATTTTGGTTGAACTGCACAAGAGAATAGTATAGTCACTTCATGCAGTGCCATTTGAAAATAGACACAGAAAGATTGGATAGTCACTTCATGGACTGCAGAAAAATAGTATTGTACTATTTATTGGCCAGCACTAGGTGCTTCATTGCTTTCGTCTGATTATACAATGGGCATCATTTTGCCTAAGTTAAAGTTTGTATTCCGAAAATAGTCTTGCGGTGTGATCGAGAGAAGACCAAATCATATTGCAGTGGATGTTCCTCCATCATGTGTGGTTCATTCTCATGGTTCCAAATGTTGGTGAAACCACTTACGCCAGTAACAGAATTGTAGACTTCATGACAAATTTGTCTTTCAAACCAGACCGAATGTTGGCAGAGAAGCATCCATGTTAATAGGAAGAATAGATGTTTTTCTAGATCTTTGCTTTTGGAGCTACATATTTGTATATGATCTATGAATCATTGAGATGCATTAACATGTTGATCTTATGTATGGGAATCGTATTAGTTAGTTTTAGTTATGACGCAAAATCCAAGTGGCTGATCTTTGCTTTTGGAGCTACATATTTGTATATGATCTGTGAATCATTGAGATGCATTAACAGCTACTTATTTCGTTCGCTCGGTGTTTACAAGTTACCGATCGATCACTAGCTAGCCTACAAATGCGCCTCTGGCAGTTTTATTTGCAACGAAGATGCGGCGGCAGTTTTTGAATAAAAATGCCTACCTCTGAAGAAACTGACAAGCTACACTATCGATCCTACACGGATAAAAATGCCTGCCTCTGAAGAAACTGACAAGCTACACTATCTATCCTACACGGATAAATAGCAGATCACGCACGTACTACCTCCTTTCCGGTTTGCAGGGCCCAATTCAAGAAATGACCTACTCGATCCTACACAAATAAATAGCGGATCACGCATGTACTAGTACCTCCTTTCCGGTTTGCAGGGCTTAATTCAAACCTCTCACCAACCAAGGTACTCCTCCATCCGGTTTATTAGTCCCCGAACAAAGCAAAGAAGACCAAGGCATGGCAATAATTAATGGCATGCGAAGTTTAAGCCTAATTAATTCCAAAGTGATTTAAGTGGCTGCATGCGTTCTTTGCTGCGACTCGTTGCATCTGCTTCGCGCATCGCTTGCTGCGAGCAATTTCGAGTGCTCGCATGCGGCCGACGTAATTAAGGCAGCTAATCGATGCGAAAAAAGATACGCTTTAATTGTTGTGGGCTTTTTAAATCCGTGGAATCATTATTGACAAGGAGGGAGATGATTCGAGTGCACTCATTTGACCGCCATGCTGGCGTGCGACCCAGACGGGACGGGATGGCACAGTCATAATTTTAGTTTCTCTAGTTTTCCACGGCAAGCTGGCGCGCTAAGCCATTATGCATTGAATGTCGATGACTGTCGCACTACCTTCCGCCTATAAGTACTGTTTCCCGGCCTTCTCCGGTGCCACCGTGACCCAACTCGCCATATCCTCATAAGCCCCCACCGGCCCAATGTCGCTCACCACGTCCGCCATGCCCCCGCTCGTCCGTGGTAGGCGATGCCGGTGGCGGTCACCGCCGGAACTAGTGTTCGGTTTTCCACAGGAAGGCAGACGGAGGGAGGAGGCATTCTATCTATCTTTAGATGGCAATGCGGAGATCGAGGAGTTGTTGGAGCGCGACCGCATGGCGGAGGAGCAGGAGTTGTTGGAGTGCGATCGCCTGGCGGAGGAGTAGCGTATCGCTGATTTGCACCGCCAGCGGGACATGGAGTAGCAATAGACCGACGCCCGAAGTCGCGAGCAGAGCGCCAGAATCGGGCCGACTACGTGGAGGCGGTGCCCGCAAATAGCCCCGAGGCTGTCGGGCATGCACGCTGTCGCGACGCCGATTTTACTACCAGCTCGTCAAGTGGGTTTCCGCTGAAGCCAAGCCGGTGGACCACACCGGCATGGAAAGGGCCAACGCGCGCGAGCAACACGCCCTATCGCACCTCTTGCAAGTCCGAGGCGAGGCGCAGGACGCTGGTGCCGGTGTTTAGCGTGTACCACAGATGGCGGCCGACATCGTCTAGTTAGCTAAGAGTAAGTTAGTACATGTACGCTACTAGAGTATTAGTGGGAGTAGATAGTTAACTTGGCTGTGATGGTTGTCAACGTGGAAGTTCAGTATTCTATATATGGATCAGACCTGTTACTTTGCTCTGAATGTTGAACTTTCCATTTGAACGTATGGAATGGGTTGTTATTTTTTTAAATGGGTTGTATTTGTCCTCCACGGGTTTAGAGGTTGACTTGTGGGCCTAGCAAGTTGATTACACAATCAGGAGATGATTGTACGTGGAGAGGATGACAGCAGGGACCCGCCAAGGTCATGGCAGTACGCAAGCAAGTGCCTCCTTATTTCAAGCCAATAAAAAATGGCTCCTCCTAGTGGATTTCTGACATCTGGGTCCCATGCCATTGTCAACGTAGTCAATAAACGAGAGAATTGCACAACGAGCGGCTGACACTGTGGACCCAAAGAGTCGCCCAGCTTATTTTTGTTTTGGGTTAATTTGATAAATGCCACTCCAAATCTGGTGTATCCGAGAAATGCCACTACAATTTCCAAACATTGAAAATGCCATTTCATGCCATTTCTAGTGGCATTTTTCAAGTCCGGAGTGGCGTTTTCAAAGTTTGCAAATTGCGTTAGTTTTTCAAAGTTTGCAAAATTGCGTGGCATTTTTCAAAGTTTGGAAATTGCAGTGGCATTTCTATGAATCTCCATAATTGGAGTGGCATTTATCTAATTTGTTTTCGAGACGGAAGCAGGGTGTCAACTGGGCTGTGCGGGACACTCTAGCCTGTCTAGACAGCCTTTTCTTTTATGTTTACCACAGACCAGCCCAGTAGTTTTTTTTCTTTCTAACAATTGCTAGCCTAGTTTTTTGTGATTTGTCAAGTAAGTCGCTTTATCAGGCCTTTTGGGCTGCAAATCTTTCAAAACGAGGAGAGTTTCATTCGGCTGGCCGAGAAAATGGCCTATCAGTAATGAGAAATGGGTTGTACATTTTTAAAACACATCAAACCGGCAATTAGTTTCAAATATCTTTTTTTCATTTCGAGATTTTAAATTGCATTGATTTTTATGCGTGGACAATTTATTGATTTTATATCGATATACATTTATTTTAAAATCAGTCCAATGTGACTCAAATTTCGGATTAAAAAACAGTTCGCATCAAGACCGACATATGCAAAATTTCAGATAATTTTTAACCGTGGCCACAATATGGGCTGTAATGCTAACAAAAAGAATATGGGCTCCCAAAAACCCGTAAGAATTAGCAAATGGGTTGTAAACTATTTGAAATAATGGCAGATGGGTTGTATGTTGTTTTCCACATATTTGAGGCTTTCCACAGATGGTTCAGATAATCGTTGGATGTCCATCCAATGGCCGCCGTGCTTTTTAATCTCTCGCTCTTCCCGCTCCAGACGCCAAACAAGCGCCAATGGACTGCTCGCTTCCTCCTCCTGCGGCCGGTGTGCTCAAGCAGCCTCACCGCCCCACCAGATTCCCATCGCTGGCCTAGCCATCCTCTACTCATCCACACGCCCCACACTGCTGTTATTCTCCGCGACGCAGCATTTAACTAGTAAACCTCATACAACAGACTCCCGTCCGCGTGGGAAACAACTGCCGAGTCTTCCTCGCCTCCGTGTCGCTCCTTCCTAGGCTCACCGCCGCCCACCGCCTCGGTGCTTTGGCGTGGCGTGGTCAATATGGTCAACGCACCGACTTGCATCCGGCGGATCAGACGTGGAGAGGCCGACAAGTTGGTACACGGCCGCACGCAAGGAAATGCCTCCTTATTACGCCGCAAAATAATGATTCCTCCACCGACATCCGGGACCCACCGAAGGGCCTCTATATTTCGTGAAAAACGTTATCGCACCGACAATTTCGGACCCACCACTATATCTTCGCACGCAAGGAAGTGCCTCCTTATCATGCACAAAAATGAATACTCCCCTCGCTAGTGGGACCCAATATAGTGGGCCTACTAAGTAGACGGGACGAAGGGCTTTGTCAACTTAGTCAATATGCACGATTCTAGCTCGAGGACCGACGATGTCCATCCAACGGCCAGAGTGCTTCTTCAACCTCTGGTCTTCTTGCTCCAGCCCACCCAAAGCAGCGGCCGGTCGTGCCTCCTCCTGCCTCCGTGGCCGGGTCAGGCCGCCAGGAGGCCTCACCACCCTCATACTACTCCTACCGCCAAGCCATCCCGCGACTCCACTCACCCACACCCCTCGTTATTCTCATGGGCGACGGCAAACAAGAACCAACCATGAACCCTCGTGCTCCTCTCGCGTGAACATCCATCGCCGCGTCTTCCCTGGCTCCACGTCGTCCCCTTCCTAGGCCTCGCCGTCATCCACCGCCGTGGTGCTCTCGGCGCGGCGTGGTCAATGCGGTCAACGACCGAATTCCATCGGAAGAATACTATACGTGGAGAGGCTGACAGCTAGGTCCACGGCAGCTGCAAGAAAGTGCCTCCTTATTACGCGGAAAATAATTATTCCTCCACCTGACAGCAGGGACCCACCGGATGAGCCACCAGTATTTTGCAAAAACGCTTTGCCTCGATCGCTGGGACCCACCCGACGGGCCACCGATTTCGCGAAAAAATGTTCCCCTTGCGCACCGACCCACCGGAAGTGCCTCCTTATTACGCGACAAAAATGAATACCCCCTCGCTAGCTGGGACCCACCTTGGTGGGAAGTCGACTTATGGGCCTACTAAGTTGACAGGACGGGGCTTTGTCAACTTAGTCAATATAAATGATTCTAGCTTCAAAGGACCGTGACGATGTCCATCCAACGGTCGAGTGCTTCTTCAACCTCTGGTCTTCTTGCTCTAGCCGCCTAAAGCGGCGCGGTCGTGCCGCATGCTCCGCCTCCTGTGGGCCGGATAAGCCGCCATGAGGCCTCACCGCTTCTACTATTCCCACCGCTGCCAGGCCTGCGGGCGACGGCAGCCTCACATCGCACCGAACGGTGAACCTCAGACTCCTCTCCGCTGGCTTCCTTTGCCGCTGTTTTCCCGGCTCCCGTCGCCCCTTCCTAGGCCTCGCCGTCGCCCACCGCCTCGGTGCTCTCGGCACGGCGTGGTCAACGTGGTCAAGGAACGACTTCCATCGGACGTGGATGTGACGTGGAGAGGTTGATTTGGGTCCATGGCCACGAGAAGGAAGTGCCTCCTTATTACGCGGAAAATAATGATTCCTCCACCTAATAGCTGGGACCCACCGGACGGGCCACTGTATTTCGCGAAAAAAATGTCTCCCCCTGAGTGCTGGGACCCACCAGCTACATCTTCGCATGCAAGGAAGTGCATCAGGCAAAAAACGATTCGCTTCGATTCTTTGGGACCCACCAGCTACATCTTCGCACGCAAGGAAGTGCGTCCGGGCAAAAAAACGATTTGCCCCCTGACTGCTGGGACCCACCAGCTACATTTTCACACGCAAGGAAGTGCCTGACAGTCGGGACCCACCTAGTCGAAGCATACGTAGCGTTGTCATTCTGGTCGTGAACGTGTACGTACATATATACTGGTGGATGTAGAGACGCGACGTGTCGTAGTAGAGGCGCGCACGTAGCATGTACACGTACGTACAACGGCCAGGGTGCAAGAAAGAAAATATGGCCACGTATGTGTACATACGTGCGGGGTCTCGAACACCTAATCGCGCATACGTACGGCGATGGCTCGTGTACATGGCTGGGTCGGAACGGAGAAACAACATCGTCGTCGTGTTCATGGGGAGGCAACCGGCTGGGTCGGAACGGAATGCGTCGTCGTGTTCATCGGGAGGGCTTGGATGTATCAGCGATGGAAACGAGGCTCGCGCATCGCGAACGGAGAAACGGCCTTGTGTTCGACCGGCCACGTTCGAAACAGGGTCCTGTTGATCGGGAGGGGTGTGGCGTATCGCAAAATGGAGGAAACGGACCTCCTATGGTCGAAACGGGGGTCCAGTTGATCGGGAGGGGTGTGGCGTACCGCAAAACAGAGGAAACGGACCTCCTACGGTCGAAATGAGGGTCCTCTTGATCGGGAGGGGTGTGGCGCACCGCAAAATGGATGAAACGGACTTGTGTTGGAGCGCTACGGTCGAAACGGGGGTCCTGTTCATCGGGAGGGTGTGGCGCATCGCAAAACGGACTCCACGGATATCGCTCATCTCCACCGCCGACCTCCTCCAGCCTCCACGGGCTACCGCCGACCTCCTCCGGCCTCCACGGCCACCGTCGACCTCCTCCGGCCTCCACGGGCTCCTGCTCATCCAACCTCCACCCGCTACTCCACCGGCCATCGCTCAACCACCCTCCACGGGCACCCTCCATCGTCTCATCGCTCATCCACCCTCCACACCACGGGTCCTGCTCAACCACCCATCCATCATCTACTCGCTCATCCACCCTCCACACCACGGGTCCTGTTCATCCAGAGGCAACGACACCGCCATCGCTCATCTAAACCCCCGCAACGCCACTATTCATCCAATCGATCGGCTTGATTAGCGCGAGAGCGGCGAATCGCCGATCGGGTTCGATTAATGACCATCGATCAATCGCTGGGTTCGTGAACGCGAGTTCGCAAAGGTAATCGCCGGGTTTAGTTAGAGCCCAATGCCTCACTCGGGTTCGATTAGAGCTAACGCCAGCACACACGCTGCGACGTAACGAGAGAATGCGATCGCCGCCCCGACCTCCCACCATAATCGGGAACTCCCCGAAATTTTTCTCGCCCTCGCTTCCACCACGGTTTTTTCCGTCATGGACGGCCCAAAGAATGTCATGCAGCTACGTCTCCGGCCCGCCCAGGACAAAAAGCCCATTTTTTGTCATGATTTTTTGTCATAGAAGTAGGAGCCCACCACATCTATGATGATACGGATTTTGTCACAATTATCGTCATAGAAGTGTCATAAGTATGACAGGAAAAAAATTCGTTCGGCCCAAAATGTCACGGATGTGTCTTTTTTTTGTAGTGTTATGTTGAGAAACCTCCTTTTCCTGTTAGGATAAAGGATCATGCTAAAAGTTCGACTGTTGTTCGTAAGAGTAATACTAGGACTTATACACCTCCTGAGCAAATCAAAGTTGAACCTAGTATTGCTATGGTTAAAGATCTCTTGGATGATGATTTAGATGGGCATGTTATTTATTTCTGTGGTGAGACTGCTAATATTGTTAAACCAGATGCTAAGATACATAGACCTATGGTAGGCATGCCTGTTATTTCCGTTAAAATAGGAGATCATTGTTATCATGGCTTATGTGATATGGGTGCTAGTGCTAGTGCAATACCCTATGACTTATATAAAGAAATTATGCATGATATTGCACCCGTTGAGTTGGAAGGTATTGATGTTACTCTCAAGCTTGCCAATAGAGATACTATTTCACCAGTTGGGATTGTTAGAGATGTTGAAGTCTTGTGTGGGAAGGTTCAATATCCCGCTGATTTTCTTGTTCTTAGTTCCCCACAAGATGACTTTTGTCCCATTATTTTTGGTAGACCCTTCTTGAATACTGTTAATGCTAAGATTGATTGTGAAAAGGATATTGTCACAATTGGCTTAAATGGTGTCGGTGTCAAAACCGGCGGATCTCGGGTAGGGGGTCCCGAACTGTGCGTCTAAGCGGATGGTAACAGGAGACAAGGGACACGATGTTTTTACCCAGGTTCGGGCCCTCTCGATGGAGGTAAAACCCTACTCCTGCTTGATTAATATTGATGATATGGGTAGTACAAGAGTAGATCTACCACGAGATCGGAGAGGCTAAACCCTAGAAGCTAGCCTATGGTATGATTGTTGTTCGTCCTACGGACTAAAACCCTCTGGTTTATATAGGCACCGAAGAGGGTTAGGGTTACACAGAGTCGATTACAATGGTAGGAGATCTACATATCCATATTGCCAAGCTTGCCGTCCACGCCAAGGAAAGTCCCATCCGGACGCGGGACGAAGTCTTCAATCTTGTATCTTCATAGTCCAGGAGTCCGGCCAAAGGTGATAGTTCGGCTATCCGGACACCCCCTAATCCAGGACTCCCTCGGTAGCCTCTGAACCAGGCTTCAATGACGACGAGTCCGGCGGGCATATTGTCTTCGGCATTGCAAGGCGGGTTCCTCCTCCGAATACTTCATAGAAGATTTTGAACACAAGGATAGTGTTCGGCTCTACAAAATAAGTTCCACATACCACCGTAGAAAGAATAATATTTACACAAATTCAATCTGCTGACATATTCCGCGGCGTGACCTCACGCCACGGCCAAGCCTTTACTTTACTGTCCCACCTCAGCGCGTTTAGCGAGGCGGTTTTCTTGGCACGTCTTGTCGAAGCAGAGATCGTGTCCCCTTATTCCGGGATTCTCATCAATACGGGCGTGGGTAACCCAACCGCGCCATTGATTACGGCGCTTGGGAGATAAGCAAGTTTTACCAAGCTGGTGGGGACGCATAGCTTCGTCCGTCCATATAAGGGGATAAGGATCCACCTTTTCACACACGCCTTCTTCCTCCTTCGCTCATCCATTTCCGCACACTCGAGCTCCAGCGCCCAAGTCCGCACATCTCGCCTCAGCCTTCCCCAACCGGAGGGGGAGGCAAGTGGATGGTCTCCTCCGTCACGGAGGGACACATCAAAAAGCTGCGGAAGGCCAGATACTTGTCAAGCGACATCGCGCATCGGCTCCCCGACAAGGGGCAGCTTATCCCCACCCCCAGGCCCCATGAGAGGGTGGTGTTCCTCACCCGCTTCCTCCGCGGACTAGGTCTTCCACTTCACCCATTTGTCCGAGGGCTCATGTTCTACTACGGCCTGGATTTCCACGATCTGGGACCAAATTTTATCCTCAACATCTCGGTGTTCATCGTCGTGTGCGAGGCCTTCCTCTGCATCCAGCCCCACATCGGCTTATGGCTGAAGACCTTCAATGTCAAGCCGAAGGTAGTGGGCGGCCGCCAGGCGGAGTGCGGAGGCGCCATGGTGGGCAGGATGCCCAACGTCTTATGGCTCGAGGGCTCCTTCGTGGAGACCATAAAGGGGTGGCAATCGGGGTGGTTCTACATCACCGAGCTGCGTAACCCTAAATGGGTGGCGGCCCCCGAATTCCGATCTGGCTTCCCTACACGGCTCACCTCTTGGAAAGAGACGGGCCTGACATGGGGTAATTCAGAAGAGCTGACCGGACTCCAAACCTGCGCCCAAAACCTGGTGAGCAAGAAGCTCAAGCTTGTCAACGAGTCCAGTCATGCTCATCCGCCGGATCCTCCCGTGCCAACAACGGGCCTTCAACTTGTGGAAGTTTGATCCCGACAAACACCAAACCTTGAGCAGCTCTTGACACTACGCACGAAGATGCCCGGAAGGTGCTTGTTCAAGGGCGCCGAGGTTCCACATCCGCCATCAAGATCGCGATTCAGCTCGCAACGTCAAGCCGCCGAGGTAAGCTTATTTTACCGCTTATGTGACGCTTGTTTTCATAGTTTGACTCTATGCGGATCTAAACTCCCTTACCTTTGACAGTTCGCAAAAGACGCCCGCAGGTCGACCGTCCAGCTCCTTGCCGAAGACCAGCGGACGCCCGATTGACGGGGCTGCTGGTTCCGGCACCTCACATGGTGCCAGAGAAGAAGGCCAAGAAGAAGGCCACTTTGAGTTCCCGGCGCCAGGTGTTGTCGGACTCATCGTCCGATGACTCCGAGGCGGACTCCTCCCGCGAAGACGAGGAGGAGGAAAAAGAGGCCTCTCCCCCAGCGAGGGGAGAGAAGAAAAGGAAGGCCGCCCCAATAGGGGAGGCCGGAGGGTCCAAGAAGGGAAGGACCCTTCCTCCGGACTACTCCACCAACGCCGATGACGGCGAAGAGGAGTGGCACCGAGGGCTAAGCCCCTGGCGACATCGTAAGTGTCCGGATACCAGAATAACTCATGGCGTTTCGTTTGTCGTATAGAATCTCCTAACACCGAATATAACCCTGCAGCCCGCACAAGGACGGGCTCGACACTTCAACGAGCGGCTCCCTGGCTTCGTCGGACGTGAATAGCACTTCACTTCCGGCCGCCTCCTCTCCTAGTGCTAGGGATGACGCTGAGGTGGGGTCCCAAAAGGGGCCTAGCCAGGAGGAGGAGGTCCCGGAGGCACCGCAAGGCAACCTCCCGGACTCCGGGCACAAGGGGGATCAAACCCAAAGGGCTCTAAGTCCGGCCCTGGGCCGGACTCCGCACCGGAACCTTCAGTGGTTCCGGAGTCTAGCAGGCGGCCCCTTCATAAGAAGGGCGAGACTGCGACACCGGTGACCTCCGCCCAACCGAGGCACCAGATAATTTGCCGGAGGTGCTAAGCGCTCCATCGACGAGGAGCACCGCATGTTATGAGTGTGGTGATCCAGAAGTTCCGTTCGCCAAGAGCTGGCTGATCAAGCTTGTGCTGCCCTTCTAACAGACTTTGAGGTATGTATTTAAGATATGTAAAAATATTACCACATAGACAGTAGCCCTTGATGCTCAGTTTGGTGTTCGGAAATAAAAGCCGAACTGAGGATCTAAAAAGATGTACGCAGGAGTCTAACATAAGTATGTCAATATGGGCAATGCAGGCTGCGCTGCTGACCTCTGCCGCACTGACTGCGGAGGTCGATGCATTGAAGCAGAGCCTCGAGCGGTCCGAGAACGAGCTCGGCCTTGCCAGAAAGCAGCTCGAGGACAAGGAAGGTAAGTAATACCTTATGGAAGTATATAAAAGATGTGGTTGCAAAAATAACAGAATACTGGAGAATTGCAGGGCCACTTAACGAGGTGGCAACCTCAAGGAAGCGGTGTCCAAGGCCGAAAGCAATGCGGCCGCGGAGCGCACCTAGCGAGAGAAGCAGGAGGCGCGGGTGGCGGAGGTGCGGCAAGAGCTCCAGGCTCTCGTGGAAAAACATGAGAGTTTGGTGCATGACTCAAAGACTCGAGAGTCCGAGCTTGCCTCGGCTCTTGAGAGCGCCAAAGCCGCTAAGGCCGAAGCCAAAAAAGCCCTCCAGGAAATTGAGGCAATGAAGAAGATAGCGGCGGGTAAGGCATTCTTCATGCAAAGCAAGCACGTGAAAGTGAATTACTTGTTACTTACAGAACGAAGCTCTCTAGGAGCATTCGCAGATCTCGCCCTGCAGCAGGTCCGACACCGCCGCATTCTACCGCCAAGGAGGGAGCTCGACGGAGAAGGTGTTCGGTCTCAAGATGTCGAGGCGGACACCCGTGCTTTTGAGCGACCAACCAAGCAATGGTAGAGCACCATAAGGTGGCCGAACAGCCATGAAGAGCCTCATAGTTCGGGTGTGGCCTAAGGAAGCCATGCCAGGAGCTACTTGGCCTGGTGAGGCGGTGGTGGGCCTTTGTCCATGGATTGAAGTCGCCAGCGCTCCGCTCATGTCGAAGGTGCCGTGGGCCCTTGCCCGTGCTAAAGTGCTTTGGGGCAAGATGGACACCGAGAAGCTTGTGACGGACGCCCACCGCCGGGCAGGAGTATCGCAAGCCCGAGATGTATTATGCGGGCGTCTCAAGGGTGCCCGCCTTATAGCGGTGAATGCTCCAAAGATGTAATTTTTGAGTAAACTCGCATTTTTATCCTCAGACGCTTGAAAACTTGTTCATATGCGCTAAGCAACGTAGAATTTAAAATATTACCTTCAGGCGGCCATTTATTAAATTTGAGAAATGGCGAGTCGTCGGCCGCCCCCATGCCATGAGTCTTTGGGGTGTTCGGATAAACTTGAGCGCTTTTTTCCCATTCTTGGGTCCTTCGAGGAGGCGCCAATGCAACGAACGAGGCAACCAGACTGTAATGCTTGAACACTCTCACTTAGCCATAGAATTCTATAATTTTAAATTTCGTGAAGCCCCTAGTATTCGGAAGATCGAGTTCGGGCGCTATCCACGCTGGGCGGACAAAGCCGACTCCTCGCTCTAAGCGGCATAAGTCTTTAGGGACTCAAAACCTCTCGAACAATGATCGGCTCTCGCCCTATCATGACGGTCGGTTTAGCTTTCTCCACCGAGGTGCTTAACCCAGCTCAACCGGGGCACAATCGCAGTGGTTCTCCTAGCGCTACCTTAGCCGATATAACGGAACGTAAGGTACCAAAACATGGGAGTCGGGCAAACCCAACTATTGACCCAAGACATGATTCGGAGCCGATGCATATAATGCTATAAGTTCGGGGTGCCGCACTTGTGAAAGTGTTCTAACTTATCACACCATATTTTTGGGGTACTTAAGCCCTTGGTCTATTTGGCCGTACCAAAGTGTACGGATGCAACATGTCATAAGTGGACATATATAGATAAGAAAAAGGAATGCAATAATAGGCAAGAGCTGTGCATTGTTTATTAAAAAGGCTGCGGTAAAAGCAGAACGATACAAATAGTGCGATAAGCAAGGGACGGGACTATTTGACATGTCCCCCTCCAGGAGTGAGCTGCGGGATGATATGTAAAACAAGTATACTGCTCGTTATAGAGACCACCGACACTCGACGTAGCTTTCGCCTCGGCTGTTGCATCGTGTGTTCGGCGATTCTCTTGCCGGACAGGCTTCTTGATAATGGAGTCCTGAAAGTAAGAAAAAAGAATTACACAATTGGGAGCCCCTGGTGCGGTTGAGCCGCATTCTGGGCCTGCCGTGGTCGTGCCCCTCCCCCTATGCCCATGGTATTTCCAGAGCGTAATTATGTATGCGTAGTACTGGTTTCGCAATTTCACGAGGGCTGGGGTTGGGGCCGCATTGCTACACGTGCTTGGAATGTGCCAGGCGGTCTTGTTGTAGGTTACTCCGGGCGCGCTTGACGGTGTCCGGACGTTTAATAGCCGGACTTGAGAATTGCCTTGAGAGGCTGCTTTGTACTTCCGCCGCGAGAGCTGCCGTATGCTCCTCCGTTCGGAGATAGCGTTCAGTGTTTCCGTTGACCGTAATGACTCCTCGAGGGCCTGACATCTTGAGCTTGAGGTATGCGTAGTGCGGCACCGCATTGAACTTTGCAAATGCGGTTCGTCCGAGCAGTGCGTGATAGTCGCTGCGGAACGGGACTATGTCGAAGATTAACTCCTCGCTTCGGAAGTTATCCGGGAATCTGAAGACCACTTCAAGTGTAATTGAGCCTGTACAGTTGGCCTCTACACATGGTATGATGCCCTTAAAGGTCGTCTTTGTGGGTTTAATCCTTGAGGGGTCTATGCCCATTTTGCGCACTGTATCCTGATAAAGCAGGTTCAGGCTGTTGCTGCCGTCCATCATGACTCTAGTGAGGTGAAATCCGTCAACGATTGGGTCTAGAACCAATGCGGCAAATCCTCCATGGCGGATGCTAGTGGGGTGGTCCCTTCAATCGAAAGTGATCGGGCAGGAGGACCACGGATTGAACTTTGGGGCGACTTGCTCCATCGCATATATGTCCCTTAGTGCACGCTTCCGCTCCCTTTTGGGTATGTGAGTTGCGTATATCATGTTCACCGTCTGCACTTGTAGGGGGAAGCCCTTCTGTACTCTATTGTTCGGCGGCCGGGGCTCCTCCTCGTTGTCGCTATGCAGCCCCTTGTCATTGTTTTCGGCATTTAACTTGCCTGCCTGCTTGAACACCCAACAATCCATGTTGGTGTGTGAAGGAAATATGCCCTAGAGGCAACAATAAAGTTATTATTTATTTCCTTATTTCATGATAAATGTTTATTATTCATGCTAGAATTGTATTAACCGGAAACGTAATACATGTGTGAATACATAGACAAACATAGTGTCACTAGTATGCCTCTACTTGACTAGCTCGTTAATCAAAGATGGTTAAGTTTCCTAACCATAGACATGAGTTGTCATTTGATTAATGGGATCACATCATTAGAAGAATGATGTGATTGACTTGACCCATTCCGTTAGCTTAGCA
The DNA here is from genome assembly GCA_021437245.1 of Aegilops speltoides. Classification (NCBI taxonomy): domain Eukaryota; kingdom Viridiplantae; phylum Streptophyta; class Magnoliopsida; order Poales; family Poaceae; genus Aegilops; species Aegilops speltoides. Next base: position 467,469,321 of record CM038147.1, on the reverse strand, counting down.
CTTGATCCTTTAGTATGTTGCTATTGCTTTCTTCATGACTTATACATGTTCCTCTAACTGTGAGTTTATGCAACTCCCGTTTACCGGAGGAACACTTTGGGTGCTACCAAACGTCACAACGTAACTGGGTGATTATAAAGGAGTACTACAGGTGTCTCCAAAGGTACATGTTGGGTTGGCGTATTTCAAGATTAGGTTTTGTCACTCCGATCGTCGGAGTGGTATCTCTGGGCCCTCTCGGTAATGCACATCACTATAAGCCTTGCAAGCAATGTAACTAATGAGTTAGTTACGGAATGATGCATTATGTAACAAGTAAAGAGACTTGCCGGTAACGAGATTGAACTAGGTATTGGATACCGACGATCGAATCTCGGGCAAGTAACATACCGATGACAAAGGGAACAACGTATGTTGTTATGCGGTTTGACCGATAAAGATCTCCGTAGAATATGTGGGAGCCAATATGAGCATCCAGGTTCCGCTATTGGTTATTGACCGAGAATAGTTCTAGGTCATGTCTACATTGTTCTCGAACCCGTAGGGTCCGCACGCTTAAGGTTTCGATGACAGTTATATTATGAGTTTATGAGTTTTGATGTACCGAAGGAGTTTGGAGTCCCGGATGAGATCGGGGACATGACGAGGAGTCTCGAAATGGTCGAGACGTAAAGATCGATATATTGGACGACTATATTCGGAGTTCAGAAAGGTTCCGAGTGATTCGGTATTTTTCGAGTTAGGAGAGATTACTGAGAATTCGCCGGGAGTATATGGGCCTTATTGGGCCATACGGAATAGAGAAGAGAGGCCAAAGGAAGGAGGCCTGCCCCCTCCTGGTCCGGGTGGACAAGGGGCGAGCCCCTTTCCTTCTTCCTCTCCCCCTCTTTTCCCTTCTCCTACTCCAACAAGGGAGGTGGAATCCTACTTGGACTAAGGAGTCCTAGTAGGACTCCACACTTGGCGCACCCCCTCCTAGGGCCGGCCTCCTTCCCCCTTGCTCCTCTATATACGGGGGCAGGGGGCACCCTAGGACACACAAGTTGATCTACGGATTGTTCCTTAGCCGTGTGCGGTGCCCCCCTCCACCATATTCCACCTCGGTCATATCGTCGCGGAGTTTAGGCGAAGCCCTGCGCCGGTAGAACATCATCATCGTCACCACGCCGTCGTGGTGACGGAACTCATCCCCGACGCTTTGCTGGATCGGAGCCCGGGAAACGTCATCGAGCTGAACGTGTGCTGAACACGGAGGTACCGTACGTTCGGTGATTGGATCGGTCGGATCGTGAAGACGTACGACTACATCAACCGCGTTGTCGTAACGCTTCCGCTTATGGTCTACGAGGGTACGTGGACAATACTCTCCCCTCTCGTTGCTATGCCATCACCATGATCTTGCGTGTGCGTAGGAAATTTTTTGAAATTACTACGTTCCCCAACAGTGGCATCCGAGCCTGGTTTTATGCGTAGATGTCATATGCACGAGTAGAACACAAGTGAGTTGTGGGCGATACAAGTCATACCGCTTACCAAAGATGTCATACTTTGGTTCGGCAAGACAGAGATGAAGCGGCCAGACCGACATTACGCGTACGCTTACGCGAGACTGGTTTCACCGTTACGAGCACTCGTGCTTAAAGGTGGCTGACGGGTGTCTGTCTCTCTCACTTTAGCTGAATCGAGTGTGGCTACGCCCGGTCCTTGCGAAGGTTAAAACATCACTAACTTGACGAACTATCATTGTGGTTTTGATGCATAGGTAAGAACGGTTCTTGCTAAGCCCGTAGCAGCCACGTAAAACTTGCAACAACAAAGTAGAGGACGTCTAACTTGTTTTTGCAGGGCATGTTGTGATGTGATATGTTCAAGACGTGATGCTATAATTTATTGTATGAGATGATCATGTTTTGTAACCGAAGTTATCGGCAACTGGAAGGAGCCATATGGTTGTCGCTTTATTGTATGAAATGCAAACGCCCTGTAATTGCTTTACTTTATCACTAAGCGGTAGCGATAGTCGTAGAAGCAATAGATGGCATAAACGACAACGATGCTACGATGGAGATCAAGGTGTCGCGCCGGTGACGATGGTGATCACGACGGTGCTTCGGATATGGAGATCACAAGCACAAGATGATGATGGCCATATCATATCACTTATATTGATTGCATGTGATGTTTATCCTTTATGCATCTTATCTTGCTTTGATTGACGGTAGCATTTTAAGATGATCTCTCACCAAAAATTATCAAGAAGTGTTCTCCCCGAGTATGCACCGTTGCCAAAGTTCGTCGTGCCCAGACACCACGTGATGATCGGGTGTGATAAGCTCTACGTCCATCTACAACGGGTGCAAGCCAGTTTTGCACACGCAGAATACTCAAGTTAAACTTGATGAGCCTAGCATATAACAGATATGGCCTCGGAACACGGAGACCGCTGCAACACACTCAAACCATTGAGATCCGTGAGGGGGTGCTGCACATCCACGATGTGGAGGGACCAAGGTGTACCGGAAGCGTGGAGACAAAGCTCGAAGCCGTGGAGTGTTGGGTTATGTAGTAATTTCAAAAAATTTCCTACGCACACGCAAGATCATGGTGATGCATAGCAACGAGAGGGGAGAGTGTTGTCTACGCACCCTCGTGAGACCGGAGCGAAGCGCTCACAACGAGAGGAAGTAGTCGAACGCTCTCCTCGCGATCCAACCGATCCAGCGCCTACACTCGGCGCCCGAAGTTCTTGACACACGACAGCTCGATGACGCTCCTCGGGCTCCAATACAGAGAGCTTCGGGGAGGGAGAGTTCCACAAGACGACGGCGTGGTGACGATCTTGATGTTCTATCGACGCAGGCTTCGCCTAAGCACTGCTTACGATATGACCGAGGTGGATTATGGTGGAGGGGGCACCGCACACGGCTAAGGAACGATCTCAAGGATCAACTTGTGTGTCCTAGGGTGCCCCCTGCCCTGTGATATAAAGGAGCAAGGGGGTGCGGCCGGCCCTAGGAGGAGGGCGGCGGAGGAGTCCTACTCCCACGGAGTAGGACTCCCCTTCCTAGTTGGATTAGGACTTGGGGGAGGGAAGAGGGAGGGGGCGCCCCCTCTCCTGTCCTATTCGGACTAGGGGAGGCGCGCCTGCCCTGGCCGCCCTTCCTCTTCTCCCTCATGGCCCACTAAGGCCCATTAACCCCGGGAGGGTTCAGTAATCCCTGTTCCGGTAAAATCCCGATTTCACCCGGAACCATTCAACTCCAAACATAGGCTTCCAATATATCAATCTTTATGTCTCGACCATTTCGAGACTCCTCGTCATGTCCGTGATCACATCCGGACTCGAACTCCTTGGTACATCAAAATACACAAACTCATAATATAACCGCCATCGAAACCTTAAGCGTGCGGACCCTACGGTTCGAGAACAATGTAGACATGACCGAGACACGCTTCGGTCAATAACCAATAGCGGGACCTGGATGCCCATATTGGCTCCTACATATTCTACGAAGATCTTTATCGGTCGATCGCGTAACAACATCCGTTGTTCCCTTTGTCATCGGTATGTTACTTGCTCAAGATTCGATCGTCGGTATCCAATACCTAGTTCAATCTCGCACGCAAGTCTCTTTACTCGCTCAGAATACATCATCTCACAGCTAACTCATTAGTTGTAATGCTTGCAAGGCTTAAGTGATGTGTATTACCGAGAGGGCCCAGAGATACCTCTCCGACTATCGGAGTGACAAAACCTAATCTCAAATACGCCAACCCAACATCCGCCTTTGGAGACACCTATAGTACTCCTTTATAATCACCCGATTCGTTAGACGCTTGGTAGCACCAAAGTGTTCTTCGTAAACGGAGTTGCATAATCTCATAGTTATAGGAACATGTATATGTCATGGATAAAAGCAAGAGCAACATACTAAACGATCGTGTGCTAAGCTAATGGAATGGGTCATGTCAATCGATCATTCACCTAATGATGTGACCTTGTTAATCAAATAACAACCCTTTGTTCATGGTTAGAAACATAACCATCTTTGATTAACAAGCTAGTCTAGTAGAGGCATACTAGTGACATTCTGTTTGTCTATGCATTCACACATGTATTATGTTTCCGGTTAATACAATTCTAGCATGAATGATAAACATTTATCATGAAATAAGGAAATAAATAATAACTTTATTATTGCCTCTAGGGCATATTTCCTTCATCTCCCACTTGCACTAGAGTCAATAATCTAGATTACATAGTAATGATTCTAACACCCATGGAGTCTTGGTGTTGATCATGTTTTGCTCATGGAAGAGGCTTAGTCAACGGTGCGCTACATTCAGATCCGTATGTATCTTGCAAATCTCTATGTCTCCCACCGACTAAATCCGGATGGAATTGAAGCGTCTTTTGATGTGCTTGGTCCTCTTGTGAAATCTGGATTCCTTTGCTAATGCAATTGCTCCAAGATTGTCACGAAGATTTTCATTGGACCCGATGCACTAGGTATGACACCTAGATCGGATATGAACTCCTTCATCCGACTCCTTCATTAGCTGCTTCCGAAGCTGCTATGTACTCCGCTTCACATGTAGATCCCGCTATGACGCTTTGTTTAGAATCGCACCAACCGACAGCTCCTCCGCTTAGTGTAAATACGATCCGTCTGCGATTTAGAATCGTGGGATCGGTGTCAAAGCTTGCATCAACGTAACTGTTTACGATGAGCTCTTTGTCACCTCCATATACTGAAACATATCCTTAGTCCTTTTAGGTATTTCAGATGTTCTTGACCACTGTCCGATGATCCACTCTGGATTACTTTGGTACCTCCTGCTAAGCTTATAGCAAGGCACACATCAGTGCAGTACACAACATTGCATACATGATAGAGCCTATGGTGAAGCATAGGAACATCTTTCATTTTCTCTCTATCTTCTGCAGTGGTCGGGCATTGAGTCTTACTCAACTTCACACCTTGTAACACGTGCAAGAACCCTTTCTTTGCTTGATCCATTTTGAACTTCTTCAAAATTTTGTCAAGGTATGTGCTTTGTGAAAGTCCAATTAAGCGCCTTGATCTATCTCTATAGATTTTGATGCCCAATATGTAAGCAGCTTCACCGAGGTCTTTCATTGAAAAACTCTTATTCAAGTATCCCTTTATGCTATCCAGAATTCTATATCATTTCCGATTAGTAATATGTCATCTACATATAATATCAAAATGCTCAGAGCTCCCACTCACTTTCTTGTAAATACAGGCTTCTCCAAAAGTCTCATATGAACCCAAATGTTTTGATCACACTATCAAAGCGCTTATTCCAACTCCGAGATGCTTGCACCAGTCCATAAATGGATCGTTGGAGCTTGCATACTTTGTTAGCTCCTTTGGATCGATAAAACCTTCTCGTTGCATCATATACAACTCTTCTTCCGTAAATCCATTCAGAATGCAGTCTTTACATCCATTTGCCAAATTTCATAATCATAAAAAGCGGCAATTGCTAACATGATTTGGACAGACTTAAGCATCGCTACGGGTGAGAAGGTCTCATCGTAGTCAATCCCTTGAACTTGTCGAAAACCCTTTGCGATAAGTCGAGCTTTGTAGACAAGAATATTACCGTCGTCGTCGGTCTTCTTCTTGAAGATCCACTTGTTTTCTATTGCTTGCCGACCCTCGGGCAAGTCAACCAAAGTCCATACTTTGTTTTCATACATGGATCCCATCTCGATTTCATGGCCTCAAGCCATTTTGGAATCTGGGCTCACCATCGCTTCTTCATAGTTCGTAGGTTCATCATGATCTAGTAGCATGATTTCCGAGCAGGATTACCGCACCACTCAGTGCGGATCTTACTCGTTGATCTACGAGGTTACAGTAGTAACTTGATCCAAGTTTCATGATCAACATCATCAACTTCCTCATTATTTGGTGTAGATGTCTCGTAAACTGGTTTCTGCGACAAACTACTTTCAAATAAGGAGAAGGTACAATTACCTCATCAAGTTCTACTTTCCTCCCACTCACTTCTTTCGAGAGAAACTCCTTCTCTAGAAAGGATCCGTTCTTGGCAACAAATGTCTTGCCTTCGGATCTGTGATAGAAGGTGTACCCAATGTCTCCTTTGGGTATCCTATGAAGACACATTCGATTTGGGTTCGAGCTTATCGGGTTGAAGCTTTTTCACATAAGCATCGCATCCCCAAACTTTAAGAAACGACAACTTTGGTTTCTTGCTAAACCATAGTTCATAAGGTGTCGCCTCAACGGATTTTGACGGTGTTCTATTCAAAGGTGAATGCGGCCGCCTCAAGAGCATAACCCCAAAACGATAGCGGTAAATCAGAAGAGACATCATAGATCGCACCATATCTAGTAAAGTGCGATTACGATGTTCGGACACACCATTACGCTGTGGTGTTAGGGTGGCGTGAGTTGCTAAACTATTCCGCATTGTTTCAAATGTAGACCAAACTCGTAACTCAAATATTCACCTCCACGATCGATCGTAGAAACTTAATTTTCTTATTACGATGATTTTCAACTTCACTCTGAAATTCTTTGAACTTTTCAAATGTTTCAGACTTATGTTTCATTAAGTAGATATACCCATATCCGCTTAAATCATCTGTGAAGGTGAGAAAATAACGATATCCGCCACGAGCCTCAACATTCATCGGACCACATACATCCGTATGTATGATTTCCAACAAATCTGTTGCTCTCTCCATAGTGCCGAGAACGGGTTTTAGTCATCTTGCCCATGAGGCACGGTTCATAAGTGCCAAGTGATTCATAATCAAGTGACTCCAAAAGTCCATCAAGATGGAGTTTCTTCATGCGCTTTATATCGATATGACCTAAACGGCAAGTGCCACAAATAAGTTGCACTATCATTATCAACTCTGCATCTTTTGGTTTCAACATTATGAATATGTGTATCACTACTATCGAGATTCATCAAAATAGACCACTCTTCAAGGGTGCATGACCATAAAAGATATTACTCATATAAATAGAACAACCATTATTCTCGATTTAAATGAATAACCGTCTCGCATCAAACAAGATCCAGATATAATGTTCATGCTCAACGCAGCACCAAATAACAATTATTTAGGTCTAAAACTAATCCGAAGGTAGATGTAGAGGTAGCGTGCGACCGCGATCACATCGACTTTGGAACCATTTCCCACGCCGCATTGTCACCTCGTCCTTTGCCGTTGTTCGCAATCCGTAGTCCTGCTTTGAGTTGCAAATATTAGCAATGTAACCAGATCAAATACCAGTGCTCTGCGAGCTCTAGTAAGGTACACATCAATAACATGTATATCACATATACCTTTGTTCACCTTGCCATCCTTCTTATCCGCCAAATACTTGGGGCGTTCCGCTTCAAAGGACTACCGCTTGCAGAGAAGCACTCGATTTCAGGTTTAGGTCCGACTTGGGTTTCTTCTCTGAGCGACAACTTGCTTGCTGTTCTTCTTGAAGTTCCTTCTTCTTCCCTTTGCCTTTCTTCTTGAAACTAGTGATCTTATTGACCATCAACACTTGATGCTCCTTCTTGATTTCTACCTCCGCAGCCTTTAGCATTGCGAAGAGCTCGGTATAGTCTTTACTAACCCTTGCATATTATAGTTCATCACGAAGCCTTTGTAGCTTGGTGGCGTGATTGAAGAATTACATCAATGACACAATCATCCGGAAGATTAACTCCCGGTTGAGTCAAGTGATTGTAATACCCGGACATTCGAGTATGTGCTCACCGATAGAACTATTCTCCTCCATCTTGCAGCTATAGAACTTATTGGAGACTTCATATCTCTCAATCCGGGCATTCTGTTGGAATATTAACTTCAACTCTGGAACATCTCATATGCTCCATGACGCTCAAAACGTCGTTGAAGTCCCGGTTCTAAGCCGTAAAGCATGGCACATGAACTATAGAGTAGTCATCGCTTTGCTCGCCAGACGTTCTTAACGTCGTCGGTTGCATCGGCAAGAAGAAGTCGGCACCTAGCGGTGCATCCAGACGTAACTCTTCACGCAGCAATGAGGATAATCCTCGAGTTACGGACCCGATCCGTGTAATTGCTACCATCATCTTTCAACTTTGCTTTCTCAAGGAACGCATTAAAATTCAACGGAACAACAAAGACGAGCCATCTATCTACAAACAAACATAGACAAGCAAGATACTATCAGTACTAAGTTCATGATAAATTTAAGTTCAATTAATCATATTTACTTAAGAACTCCCACTTAGACAGACATCCTCTAGTCATCTAAGTGATCACGTGATCCAAATCAACTAAACCATAACCGATCATCACGTGAGATGGAGTAGTTTTCAATGGTGAACATCTTATGTTGATCATATCTACTATATGATTCACGCCGACCTTTCGGTCTCCGTGTTCCGAGGCCATATCTGCATATGCTAGGCTCGTCAAGTATAACTCGAGTATTCTGCGTGTGCAAAACTGGCTTGCACCCGTTGTAGATGGACGTGAGCTTATCACACCCGATCATCACGTGGTGTCTCGGCACGATTTAACTTTGGCAACGGTGCATACTCGGGAGAACACTACTTGATAATTTTAGTGAGAGATCATGTTAAAATGCTACCGTCAATCAAAGCAAGATAAGATGCATAAAGGATAAACATCACATGCAATCAATATAAGTGATATGATATGGCCATCATCATCTTGTGCTTGTGATCTCCATCTCCGAAGCACCGTCGTGATCACCATCGCCACCGGCGCGACACCTTGATCTTCATCGTAGCATCGTTGTCGCTTCACGCCATTTATTGCTCCTACGACTATCGCTACCGCTTAGTGATAAAGTAAAGCAATTATGTATGCTTGCATTTCATACAATAAGCGACAACCATATGGCTCCAGCCGATTGCCGATAACCGGTTACAAAACATGATCATCTCATACAATAAAATATAGCATCACGTCTTGACCATATCACATCACAACATGCCTGCAAAAACAAGTTAGACGTCCTCTACTTTGTTGTTGCAAATTTTACGTGGCTGCTACGGGCTTAAGCAAGAACCAATCTCACCTACGCATCAAAACCACAACGATACTTCGTCAAATAGACTCCGTTTTAACCTTCTCAAGGACCGGGCGTAGCCATACTCGGTTCAACTAAAGTGAGAGAGACAGACACCCGCCAGTCACCTTTAAGCAACGAGTGCTCGTAGCGGTGAAACCAGTCTCGCGTAAGCGTACGCGTAATGTCGGTCCGGGCCGCTTCATCTCACAATACCGCTGAACCAAAGTATGACATGCTGGTAGGTAGTATGACTTGTATCGCCCACAACTCACTTGTGTTCTACTCGTGCAAAACATCAAACCATAAAAACCTAGGCTCTGATACCACTGTTGGGTTATGTAGTAATTTCAAAAATTTTCCTACGCACACGCAAGATCATGGTGATGCATAGCAACAAGAAGGGAGAGTGTTGTCTACATACCCTCGTAGACCAGAGCGGAAGCATTCACAACGTAGAGGAAGTAGTCGTACGTTCTCCTCGCGATCCAACCGATCCCAGCGCCGTTACTCCGGCGCCTCCGAGTTCTTGACACACGTACAGCTCGATGACGCTCCTCGGGCTCCAATCCAAGAGAGCCGGGGAGGAGAGTTCCACAAGCCTGACGGCGTGGTGACGATCTTGATGTTCTATCGACGCAGGCTTCGCCTAAGCACCGTTACGATATGACCGAGGTGGATTATGGTGGAGGGGGCACCGACACGGCTGAGGAACGATCTCAAGGATCAACTTGTGTGTCCTAGGGTGCCCCCCCCCCGTATATAAAGGAGCAAGGGGTGCGGCCGGCCCTAGGAGGAGGCGGCCGAGGAGTCCTACTCCCACCGAGTAGGACTCCTCCTTTCCTAGTTGGATTAGGACTTGGGGGAGGGAAGAGGGAAGGGGACGCCCCCTCTCCTTGTCCTATTCGGACTAGGGGAGGCGCGCCTGCCCCCTGGCCGGCCCTTCCTCTTCTCCTCATGGCCCACTAAGGCCCATTAACCCCCGGGAGGGTTCCGGTAACCCCCCGGTGTTCCGGTAAAATCCCGATTTCACCCGGAACCATTCCGAACTCCAACATAGGCTTCCAATATATCAATATTTATGTCTCGACCATTTCGAGACTCCTCGTCATGTCCGTGATCACATCCGGGACTCCGAACTCCTTCGGTACATCAAAATACACAAACTCATAATATAACCGTCATCGAAACCTTAAGCGTGCGGACCCTATGGTTCGAGAACAACGTAGACATGACCGAGACACGTTTCCGGTCAATAACCAATAGCGGGACCTAGATGCCCATATTGGCTCCTACATATTCTACGAAGATCTTTATCGGTCAGACCGCATAACAACATACGTTGTTCCCTTTGTCATCGGTATGTTACTTGCCCGAGATTCGATCGTCGGTATCCAATACCTAGTTCAATCTCGTTACGCAAGTCTCTTTACTCGCTCAGTAATACATCATCTCACAGCTAACTCATTAGTTGTAATGCTTGCAAGGCTTAAGTGATGTGTATTACCGAGAGGGCCCAGAGATACCTCTCCGACTATCGGAGTGACAAAACCTAATCTCAAATACGCCAACCCAACATCGCCTTTGGAGACACACTGTAGTACTCCTTTATAATCACCCGATTCACGTTGTGACGTTTGGTAGCACCAAAGTGTTCCTCCGTAAACGGAGTTGCATAATCTCATAGTTATAGGAACATGTATATGTCATGGATAAAAAGCAGTAGCAACATACTAAACGATCGTGTGCTAAGCTAATGGAATGGGTCATGTCAATCAGATCATTCACCTAATGATGTGACCTTGTTAATCAAATAACAACCCTTTGTTCATGGTTAGGAAACATAACCATCTTTGATTAACAAGCTAGTCTAGTAGAGGCATACTAGTGACATTCTGTTTGTCTATGCATTCACACATGTATTATGTTTCCGGTTAATACAATTCTAGCATGAATGATAAACATTTATCATGAAATAAGGAAATAAATAATAACTTTATTATTGCCTCTAGGGCATATTTCCTTCATGGAGCAGCAAGTATTCAAGTGCCAAGGGATGGTGGAGCGTGGACTCAACGCCAACCATATGATGATCACGGAGTTCACCAACAACCACAAGCTAGATGCCAAAGTCATTGGGGAGACCATCTTCAAGCTTCAAGAGAAAATCGAGCACCTCCAAGCCCAGATCTATGACCTGCAAAACCAGAACTGTGAGTATGAATATAGATTCAAGAGAATGAGTTTGGCTGCAGGTTTAAGGATCCCGGAGACTCGATCATCATTCTATGATGGTGAGCCTATGCCTTGGAAGATGGACGATAAGCCTACATCATCAACAACTCCTACTTTACCACCTCCGAGGACATAATCACATGGGTATGGGCACTCCCCTTGGCAACTGCCAAGCTTGGGGGAGGTGCCCCGGTATCGTATCACCATCACACTCCTATCTTTACTGTTTTATTTAGTTCGATCCTTTTAGTAGTATCTTGATCTAGTAGATTGAAGTTTTGATATCAAGTAGTTTTGAGTTTTGCTTTGTGATCTCTTTATGTAATCGAGTCCGTGAGCTATCTATAATAAAGATTAGTGTTGAGTCAAGGGCTTTGCTATCTTACTATGATCTTGAGAAAGTAGAGAATAAAAGAGTTCATATTGATCTTATGGTTAGTGATGACTTCACACATAGAAAGTATGAGGCATAAAAGTTGTTGAGAGTTGATAAACGTAGTTTTGGTCATCGTTGCAATTAATAAGAAGTAATAAGAAAAGAGAGGTTCACATGCAAATATATTATCTTGGACATCTTTTATGATTGTGAAGCACTCATTAAGTATGACATGCTAAAAGAGTTGATGTTGGACAAGGAAGACAACGTAATATTTTATGTTTTCGCACATCTCAGTTAAAGTATATTGTCATTGACCTTCCAAACATGTTGAGCTTGCCTTCCCCCCTCATGCTAGCCAAATTCCTTGCACCAAGTAGAGATACTACTTGTGGTTCCAAATATCCTTAAACCCAGTTTTGCCATGAGAGTCCACCATATCTACCTATGGATTGAGTAAGATCCTTCAAGTAAGTTGTCATGTTACAGGCAATAAAAATTGCTATCTAAATATGTATGACTTATTAGTGCAGAGAAAATAAGATTTGTACGATCTTGTTGTGGAAGCAATAAAAGCGACGGACTGCATAATAAAGGTCCACATACAAGGGGCAATATAAAGTGACGTTCTTTTGCATTAAGATTTCATGCATCCAACCCTAAACACACATGACAATCTCTGCTTCCCTCTGCGAAGGGCCTATCTTTTACTTTATGTTTTTACTTTATGCTTGAGTCAAGGTGATCCTCACCTTTCCCTTTTTATTTTATCCTTTGGCAAGCTCCTCGTGTTTGAAAGATCATGATATATATATATTGTGTTATGGGCTGTTATTACATATTATATCTCAATACTTATGACTATTCTCTCTTATTTTACAAGGTTTACCATGAAGAGGGGAATGCATAGCTGGAATTTCAGGTGAAAAAGGAGCAAACATTGGAAACCTATTCTGCACTGCTCCCAAAATCCTGAAACTCCACAAAACTTATTTTTGGAATTAATAAGAATTATTGAGCGGAAGAAGTACCTCAGGGGGCCCACACTGGGGCGGGAGGGTGGGCGCGCCACCCCTCACCTGGCGCGCGCCTCCTCCGGGCCCCTGAGTGGCCCTCCGGTGTCCATCTTCTGCTATATGAAGGCTTTTACCCTGAAAAAATCGTGAGCAAGGTAACAGGACGAAACTCCGCCGCCACGAGGCGGAACCTTGGCGGAACTCATCTAGGGCTCCAGCGGAGCTGTTCTGCCGGGAAAACTTCCCTCCGGGAGGGGGAAATCATCATCATCGTCATCACCAATGATCCTCTCATCGGGAGGGGGTCAATCTCCATCAACATCTTCACCAGCACCATCTCCTCTCAAAACCCTAGTTCATTTCTTGTATCCAATCTTGTATCCAAACCACAAATTGGTACATGTGGGTTGCTAGTAGTGTTGATTACTCCTTGTAGTTGATGCTAATTGGTTTACTTTGTGGAAGATCATATGTTCAGATCCTTAGTGCATATTATTACTCCTTTGATTATGAACATGAATATGCTTTGTGAGTAGTTACGTTTGTTCCTGAGGACATGGGTGAAGTCTTGCTATTAGTAGTCATGTGAATTTGGTATTCGTTCGATATTTTGATGAGATGTATGTTGTCTTTTCCTCTAGGGGTGTTATGTGAACGTCGACTACATGACACTACATTATTTGGGCCTAGAGGAAGGCATTGAGAAGTAATAAGTAGATGATGGGTTGCTAGAGTGTAACACCCCGGATCCGATGTGCCAGGTGTCCGCCAGTTATTCGTTGTTGTTGCCATGTCATGTGCTTGCGTGTTGCACTTTGCCACGTCATCATTTGCATTTTATCATGTCATCATGTGCATTTCATTTTGCATACATGTTCATCTCATGCATCCGAGCATTTTCCTCGTTGTCCGTTTTGCAATCCGGCACTCCTATGTCCTCCGGCGTCCCCTTCTTCTCTTCTGTTGTGAGCGGGTATTCAACTTTCTCGGAATGGCCCGAGGTTTGCCAAGCGGCCTTGGTATAGCACCGGTAGACCGCCTGTCAAGTTTCGTGCCATTTGGAGCTCGTTTGGTACTCCAACGGTTAACCGGGTAACCGTAAAACCCTCTTTTGTTTGCAGCCCAACACCCCTTCCAAAGTGGCCCAAAATCCACCAAACTCCTCTCCATGCTCTCGGTCGTTCGATCACGATCGTGTGGGCGAAAACCGCACCTCATTTGGACTCTCCTAGCTCCCTCTACCTATAAATATGTGTCCTCCCAAAATCCCGCGGTCAAACCCTAATTTTTCCCTCGCGCACACGGACGTGTCCACACCGGCGGACACGCCCAACCGCCACGTCGCCGGACCAATCCTGGGCGACATGTCACCCCGCCGCCGCTCCGGCCATTGGCGTCGCGCCACGTCGCCGCGCCCGCCCTTCGCCGCGGCCATGAGGCAGGTCGAACCCGCCGAGGGCCAGCGCCGCCGCCGCCTCCCATGGCATGCCGCCCGTCGCCGGCGCTCGCCGCCGCCGCCGCCGCATGCCGCCGCTGCGCCACGGCCTTCGCCGCCTCCGCCGCCCCGCCCTTGCATTGGCGCGCCGCCACAGAAGTTCACGCCGCGCCGCTCAGCGCCTCCAAGGCGCTTCGGCGGCTCTCCTCCGTCTCAGCCGCCCGCGCCGGCCGGCAGCTCCCGCCGAACTCGCCGCCGCCTCGTCGCCAGCAGGCCTCTGCGCCCGCCGGCGCGCCAAGGCTCCGGCGATCAAGGCATGCGGCCGGATCTGCCCGCCGCGTCCCGCCGGCGCCGCCCTCCACCTCGCCGGACCCCGGATCCGGCGCCCCGACCTCAACTCCGGCGAGATCCAGCCGCCTCGTAATCCGTGCAGCAACCCGAGGTTGACCCCGTATTCTTCTAAGTCCCCAGAATTCTATCATTTTCATGCATTTTCATCGCATCACATCTCCGCATCCGTAGCTCCGTTTTGTGTGTATAATATGTCAAATTGTTCGCCTCGACGAGTACATCATTTCATTCCATTGCATCATTTTCATTTGAGCTCATCTTGATGCCCTAAATGCTGTTGGAAGATGGCTTCAGATCGTTAGTTTCAGAATCTTATTAGCTCGAGCTCTTTTGTCATTTTTGCCATGATTTATGTGTGCATCCTATGAGTATGAGCTCTACATGAATGTTGGACTAGGCCATGCCATCTTTCCAGGGGTGTTGACCTTGTATTTTTGTGATGCTTGTAGTGAGTGCATTGAGCTTGTAAAGTAGGGTAGTTGCTGTTGTTGTTTTCCTGACAGATTCTGTTATAATTTGATGCCATGTTAACATGCTTCCACTAATCATTCTATGCATAATCTGGAGATGCTCTATAAACATGTTTTGATATACACGTCATGCTCTATCCATTCATGCCCTTGGTTGCAATTGTATCCTGCTGGAACATGTTCATTTATTGCTCCAAAATTGCTTGAAAATGTTTCCTGACAGATTGTTTGCATGAGATTCAATTTTCACGAGGTCGTTGTAGTTGATCCGTGTATGCTATGACCTTGCTCTTGCCATGCTTAGCTTCATAAACATGCCTTCTTACTGTTGGTTGCCTTGCCATGCCATGTATTGCTCTGTAGTGAGTGGTTCAAGCTCACGAACATGCCTACTAATCGTTGTTTCTGCCATGTTCAAATCTGTAATATAACTTGCCATGTTTACATGGGTGCCATCATAATTTCTATGCCTTTTTGGCTTATGGTCAGTAAGGGTCTTTTGATATATGCTTTGAGTAGAATCATGCCATGCCTTCGTTTGCCATGATAAGTTCCTGTAACATGTTGTTTGATAGCTCTAAACATTGCAACCTGATGATATTTCTGCTAAAGTCTGAAACTGTTATTACTTGCAATATCTCCATGTGTTTTTGAGCATGTTCTAGTTGTTTCTGGAGATAGCTCAGTGTTCAAGTTTTGTTATGCTTTACGTGTACTTCATGACCATGCCTTTTGTTATTATGTTGGGGTGCTGTAGCATATTGTTTTGATGCTTGCAAGATGCCTAGTTCTTTGTTTTGGATGATTGTTGCTATGACTTGTATAGTGTGCATGTGTTGCCCCGTTGCTCCGTTTTGAGTGTGCTCTATATGAAACTTGCTTGATTTTGCATGTAGCTTCATAATATCATGTTGCATCCTTGTTTTGGTGTGTTTGCTTGATGTTTGTATGCATTTTGCATCAATGCCATGCTTAACTTGTTTTGCTCATATCTTCTAGGCCGTAGCTCCGAACCTAATGAACTTTATATGTAACTTGACTAGAATTTCGTGTAGATCATCTTGGTGCATCTTAACTTGCTGTTTAACAACTTGAACATAATGTTTATTCAGTTCTGGACCAATTTCGAAATATGCTTATGAGGACTTACCGGAATTGTTATATGTTGTTTCCGGCCTCATTTAAACTTGTCTTGATGTGTTGTTCTTGTTTGCATCATCTCCTGCCATGAGTAGCTTCATGTAGCTTGGTCATGCATCATGCTTGTTGTGCATCATGTCATGTTCATGTGTGGTGTGTTTACCTATGTTGTGTGCTTCTTCTTGTTAGTTCCTGTTTCGTTGCGTGCTCGTGAGGATTCGTTAAATCACGTTTGGTTCGGCTTCATCCGTTCATCTTCTTCATGGACTCGTTCTTCTTCCTTGCGGGATCTCGGGCAAGATGACCGCTACCTGGATCTCACTACTATCATTGCTATGCTAGTTGCCTCGTTCTTCGCTATGTTGCGCTTCCTATTACTGTTTGTCAAGCCATCCCATATTGCCATGAACCTCTAACCTTTGACACCATTCCTATGCAAACCGTTGTTTGGCTATGTTACCGCTTTTGCTCAGCCCCTCTTATAGCGTTGCTAGTTGCGGTGAAGTTGAAGATTTCTCCATGGTGGGCGGGGTTTATGTTGGGATATCACAATACCTCTTATATTATTAATGCATCTATATACTTGGTAAAGGGTGGAAGGCTCGGCCTTATGCCCAGTGTTTTGTTCCACTTGCCGCCCTAGTTTCCGTCATACCGGTGTTATGTTCCGGATTTTGCGTCCCTTACGCGGTCGGGTGATTTATGGGACCCCCGACAGTTCGCTTTGAATAAAACTTGTCCAAAGAAGGCCCAACATTGCCTTTTACCATTTGCCTCACCACCACCTACTTTTTCCCTTGGGAGTCACGCATCCGTGGGTCATCTTTTATAGCCCCGGGCGATTGCTTGTCTAGCGTTGGTCCAAACTAGAGCACCGTCGCGAGACCATCCCTTGGCAACTTGGGTTACGTCGGTACTGTGACGCTTAGCTCATCCGGTCGTGGCACGAGGCGAGATCTGTGCGGCTACTATCGGGATGTCGGCACGGGCGGCTTTTTGGTCTTGTTTTACCATTATCGAAATGTCTTGATGTCTGGGATACCGAGTCGATCGGAGTGTCTCGGGTGAAGGTTTATTCTTCGATGATCGCGAGAGCTTGTCATGGGCTAAGTTGGGACACCCTGCAGGTTTAAACTTTCGAGAGCCGTGCCGCGGTTATGTGGCGAGATGGGAATTTGTTAATGTCGGTTGTAGACAACTTGACACTTGATCCGAATTAAAACGCATCAACCGAGTGTGTAGCCGTGATGGTCTCTTCTCGGCGGAGTCCGGAAGTGAACACGGTTTCGTGTTATGTTTGGCGTAAGTAGGTGTTCGGGATCACCTCTTGATCATTGCTAGTTCACGACCGTTCCGCTTGTTCTCTTCTCGCTCTTATTTGCGTTGGTTAGCCACCATACTTGCTTAGTCATTGCTGCAACCTCACCACTTTACCCCTTCCTTTCCCATTAAGCTTTGCTAGTCTTGATACCCATGGTAATGGGATTGGTGAGTCCTCGTGGCTCACGGATACTTCAAAACCAGTTTGCGGTGCCTATGTTACCGAGCGGTGGATTTAATCAAGCTCAAGGAGGAGCTCGATGAAGATCTTGCCCTTTGTGTTGTTTCGTTCTAGTTGATCAGTAGTGGAGCCCAGTTGGGGTCGATCAGGGACCGTTGTCGCATTTGGGGTTCTTCTTTTATTTTGGTTCCGTAGCCGGACCTTGATTGTATCTGTATGATGTAATGCTTATTCATGTAATTGTGTGAAGTGGCGATTATTGTAAGCCAACTATGTATCTCTTTCCCTTATGTATTACATGGATTGTGCGAAGATTACCTCACTTGCGACATTGCTTTCAATGCGGTTATGCCTCTAAGCCGTGCTTCGACACGTGGGAGATATAGCCGCATCGAGGGCGTTACATAGAGTGACAGAAGCTTAAACCCTAGTTTATGCGTTGCTTTGTTAGGGGCTGATTTGGACCCATATGTTTAATGTTGTGGTTAGGTTTACCTTAATACTTCTTTTGTAGTTGCGGATGCTTGCAATAGGGGTTAATCATAAGTGGGATGCTTGTCCAAGTAAAGGCGTGACCCAAGCTTTGGTCCACCCACGTATCAAATTATCAAAGCACCGAACGTGAATCATATGGCGTGATGAAAACTAGCAGACGATGATTCCCATGTGTCCTCGGGAGCTCCTTTCTCATTATAAGAAATTGTCGAGCTTATCCTTTGCTACAAAAGGATTGGGCTACCTTCTTTGCACTTTATTTACTTTATTTACTTGTTACTCGTTACAATTTATCTTATCACAAAACTATCTGTTACCTACAATTTCGGTGCTTGCAGAGAAAACCTTACTGAAAACCGCTTATCATTTCCTTCTGCTCCTCGTTGGGTTCGACACTCTTACTTATCGAAAGGACTACGATAGATCCCCTACACTTGTGGGTCATCAGATGGGTGCTATCGTCAGCCTTTGTCAAGCGGTGCACGACATCGGCATTGGTGAAGCAGGCATCAGCCGGAGGAATCCAGCGTGGAGGTCTTAATCGGTGGCCCAACCTAGTCGGATAATCATAGAAGAGGGCTTTAGTGCATAGTTCTGATCGCGCGAGTTCAACATCAGACCTGGACCTATCGTACAACGACATGGGTCTTCTTTAGAGAATCTTTGTATTTTGTTTAGGGCAGTGAAGTGACGGTGTTGCCATAGGGTAGGAATAATATTCTCTACGCCCTATACCTTGTTTCATTGGTGTGTTTTTTCCGCTGGTGGAGGGTGTGTGGAGTTCTATCTTTGGCGGGTCTTTCGGGATCCGGACGGTTTAGGTATCCGGTGGATCTATCTGGATTTGGCCGGCTTTCATGGTACTCGGAGTTTGTACAAGCCCTTATTGACATCCTTTTCTCCGGGGTGTCGATTTGCTTTGTAGATCGCAACTGTTAGCGTCTCCTAATCTGCACCGACGACTTCCCGACCACTGCTTCTACATGCTCATGGATTTCAAAAAGTTAGGATCATCGATACGGAGGCCCAGAGGCGGCATCAAGCTATGCCCACGACACGCCGCCGATGGATGCGGGAGGAAGAAGACTTCGGCACCCCGAAGATTTTGAATGTATTTATATTTTGTTCTGTAAGGGTGTCTTTTTATAAGGACCGATGATACTTAATATATGATTTTATGTCTTCCGCAAAATAATAATAATATAGAACCACATATGTGCTATAAAATACTTTCTCTGTTTCAAAATAAGCGTCATGAGTTTAGTTCAAGAAACTAAAATCACAGCAAACACGTGGTACACCTACTTACCAGACGACCAACATGATAGAGTTGTAGCAAATCCCAGTTGTCAATTAACCGCAAAATTTACATGTAATTATCTCCATAAATCATATAATTCTTGTTTACCCCATCCTCACTGAATAATGTCCAACAATATGTTTTCTCCGTTCCAAAATAAGTGTCATGGTTTTAGTTCAAAACCACGACACTTATTGTTGAACGGTGGGAGTAGGCATTACAAGGTAGAAGGTGTCAACTCTCTAAAAAAAGTAAAATATTTGTGTGCTTCTTTGTGAAGGGTGGAATATTGTGTTAGAAGAGAGAGAAAGGTTTTTTTTCTCTTTTGTGCATAAGAGAGAGAAAGGGTTAGTAGTAGGGTCGTGCGGGATTATATTTTGGTACCCACCGAAATTACCGAAATTCAGAAGTTTGGTGATTTTTTAATCATATTTTGTACTAGTTATTAGAAATTGATTAAAATATAAAGTGAGTGGAATTTGGTGTTTTTTGGGGAGGAGTGAAATTTGGTGTTGGGGTTGGTGTTGCAAAGCAAAAGAGCAGTCATGACTCATGAGTGCGGTCGGGGGCGAGCAGCTTGTGAGGCCGTAGTCTGACAATCCGACCCCACCTGTCAACCAAACGAGCAGCTCTGTTTATCTCGCCCGTGGACTCTCCCTCTCGGGGACTGCGTAGTGGAGCGACTAAACAGATCTGCTCTCCCTCTCTCTCTCATCCGCGGCGATACGATCCGAGATGGCGATGAGGGCGTGGAGGAGGAGCGCGGCGGCGAGGGCCCCGGCGCACCTGTGCCTGTGGCTCGCGCTGGTCGCCGCCACCCTGGTGCTCGCCCAGGTGCTCATCCACCTCGTCCGTCTTCCGCGAACCCATCCCCTTACTTTTCCGCTTGCCGATTTGTTCGCCGATCTGATCGTTTCTCTGATACGGTTAATCGTTGCCCTCGCGCTGATGTCTGAACCTGTCTGCCGCGGATCCGGATGGCTTATATGTCTTCGGCGCTGCTGATTTGTTAGGGTTTGGTGTGGTTGGTGTCTCTGTATGGGATGCGTACTTACGATTTTCTTCCTTGTTTTCAGGGCAAGAAATCCAACCTGTCTGAGGTGACGCACAAGGTCTACTTCGACATCGAGATCGACGGCAAGCCCGCAGGTCTGCGCTGAACCCCTGGCCACAGATTTATTTTCAGATCAGCGGGATGTATAACTGATATCGCATGCCTGATTCCTAGTGCTAGCCTAGAAAGCACGGTTTGTAGTCACACGTTGAGTGATTCCTTTTGCTTAGGATCGTTGGAAAATGCGAGATCGATTTTGAGGCTGAATTTTCATGTTTAGACGTCTGCACTGCACCTAATCATGTTTTATGTTTAGTGAGAAAAATATTCACTTGTGTGCTATGCTTGTATGTTCTTAATAGTTTAACTCCTTTTCATTGTTTGATTGATCCGTTGGCATTTAAATTGATTCTGAATTGTCACAGGTCGGGTTGTCATGGGACTTTTCGGCAAGGCTGTTCCTAAAACCGCAGGTATCATCTCCTTACTGTTCGAGTTAAAAACAATGTACTCATCTATTGAATGACAGAAATGCTAATGGCTTGATATCTTTTGTTCTACAGAGAACTTCAGGGCACTCTGCACTGGTATGTTTCCCTACCACTTGTGCTGTTTTCTATATATGCTAAAAGCGTTATGCTGTCTGCTTGTTGAAGTTTCTAGATGATTAGTCTGGCAAGTCTGTCTGTTGGAATAAAATTTGCTCTATCCAATCACAGTTGCTTTGTTATCTTTGCTCACGTCTTCAAGTAAATCAGCCAATGAAATTTAATTGGTTTCCTCAGAAAGTCAAAACATAATTGTACAGTGGAAATTATATAATGTAACTAATTTGATGCATGCTATGCATATAACATGGCAATGTTGCTTACCTTTTCCTTTTAAGAGAAGGAAGCTATCTGTATTGTTCCCTCGTTATTTCAAATCCAAGTACACCTTTGACACAACAACGTAGAGAGAATGGTGGCAGCCTGTTTGCCTGCAAATTTTTGGGGTTGATCTGTTTAAATCCCAAGATCCCTAGAGCATCATTGAAGGGTTCTAAGTTGTATGTTCTACACAGTCTCTAGGAGTAGCCCTGTGTGTGGATTTTGATTGTTCATCCCTCCTCTACCATACAAGTGCCCAAATATGAATGTCAATAAGAAAAAAGAGAAGAAACAAATAACTGGTTGAATTTGTAATTGGCTGGTGCCTAGTCTATGTCAGAGTATTTTACTTAATGAAAAAAAGGTGGATTACTGTCGTCACATTCTTCATATCCCACCAGAGTATTGCAAAAGCCTATCAGTATTTACTGCATGTATCATTATATTCAGAATATCTGCTTTATTAGTACTCCAATCTGTATAGTAGCTTCCCTCTAGTGGTTGCTGACCTTGTCCCACATCATTGTCATACAGGTGAGAAAGGCATGGGCAACAGCGGCAAACCTCTCCACTACAAGGGGAGTTCGTTCCACAGAATTATCCCCAGCTTCATGATCCAAGGAGGGGACTTCACTCTTGGCGATGGAAGGGGCGGTGAATCAATCTACGGCACAAAGTTCGCCGATGAGAACTTCAAGCTCAAGCACACTGGACCAGGTAATGATCCGTGTTTCTTGGAATCCAGTTCCAACTGCAAGTGAACGATAGAATGATAGCCGGGGTTAAGATGTCCTCCTTTTTCATTGACTGGTTGTTGGTGCAGGCTACCTTTCCATGGCCAATGCTGGGAGAGATACCAATGGATCCCAGTTCTTCATCACCACTGTAACCACGAGCTGGTAATTTTCATGACTCTGTGATTGCAGCAGTCTGTACTAAGCCTTTTATTCTGCTTGAACTTTGTTGTTGATGATGTACATTTTGTATGCTAGGTTGGATGGCAAGCACGTCGTGTTCGGCAAGGTGTTGTCTGGAATGGACGTGGTCTACAAGGTTGAGGCCGAGGGCAAGCAGAACGGGACGCCAAAGAGCAAGGTTGTCATCGCCGACAGCGGAGAAGTGCCTCTGTGATGACCTGAAATGGTCTCTGGTGGAAAGCTACGGTGACCAGTTTTCGTTGTAGAAACCGTTACTAGCCGGTCTGTTTTTGCTTTCGTGTACTTTCGTGTGAAATTCAGACGACAAGGTTTCTCTTGCTATAAGAAAGTATAATGACTTGCTTACCCGTGATCTGCCGGCAACTTTGAAGGCATCACACACCACCCGTTTTGTTGTCGGTGTCTCTTTTGCTGCATATTTGCTGGGGTTATTTACCTCAGAGGAAGTGCCGTTATGCGCCTTTTAATCTGAACGATAAATGATCATCAGCAAACAAAATATTCCTGCTTAGTACTGCAAGTTTACTGGCCGATATCTTTGTTAGAAACGCATGAATCTCACAGTAATTTTATACTGTGAAAAATCTCTGTAGAAACATTTCCGGCCTTTATAAAGAAACAGCTCACACTTGCCCATATGGGTCTATGCAAATGGTGCACCTTTGTGTCGATAAAGCTCCACCACCGGCCCCGTAGAGGAGAATCTCCACCAAACCTCCACCACCACACACTACAGTAGCTTATTTTTTTTGACGCGCACAGTAGTATTCTCTCTCCCTCGTAGAAATAGAAATATATTCTCTACGATAAGAAAAAAGAAATAGAAATATTCTGTTCTACCACGCCTCTCACATATGATAAAATCCTATTTCTTGTTCTCATATACGATAATCTACAATCCTCGTTTTCTCGTACAATTATAGGAGTAGTAGATAGACACCAATAAATACATAAAAAAATAATAGAGTCCATGGTTTAAAGAATAAGAAAAAAAAGGAGTTATGCAAAGACTGGGCGGGCAACCCTAGAAGCCGCATCTTCCATCCAGCCAACATATTTTTCTTCCAAAAGGAATCCTACGATCATCATCAGGGCCGCCGGCTCCAGATCGGACGGCGGAGCGGGCATGGCCGCGCGCCCAGGGGGCCTAATAATTGGCGCCCCCCATCCGCACCCGAGCCGCCCCCCACCCCCGTCCCGTCAAACGCAAAGAAGACGAGCGCAACAAGTAGGGTTAGGAGAGGCGTCGGCGGCGGCGGCGGCGGCGGAAAGCGAGAGCGGGTCGTCGGAAGGAACCACCCTCGTCGTCGGAGATGACGGGCAAGGCGAAGCCGAAGAAGCACACGGCCAAGGAGATCGCGGCGAAGATCGACGCGGCGACGACCAACCGCGGCGGGGGCAAGGCGGGGCAGAAGGACCGGCTCGGGCAGGAGAAGGGCGGCCACGCCAAGATGGAGTGCCCGCTCTGCAAGGTGACGGCCCCCGACGTCAAGTCGATGCAGATCCACCACGAGGCGCGCCACCCCAAGCTCCCCTTCGACCCGGACAAGATCAACAACCTGCACGGCTCCACCGCCGCCGCGCCCGCCGCGGCCGCCGTCGCCTCCACCTCCAAGCCCAAGCCCGGCATCCGCGGCAGCCTCAAGAAGACGGGGTAATCTAAACCCCCCCTACCCTACCTCGCATCCAAACCCCTCTATGGTCGTCCGCTCCGATCTGCTGTGGTCGTCGCCTGCATCTGCTGTCTTAGTTTACTACTGCTGCCGCTGATGCTGCCGTTGCTGCTGCTGCTCTAAAATATTGCTGTTGGCTGTTGCTGCTGCCGATGCGTGTGGTGTGTCGTGTGATAGACGCGTGATTTCTTTTCCCTGTATACTCAAGGCCGTGTGGCCTCATCGCCATGTTTAATTACCTGTCGCTACTCTTAAGATGCTGGCAAATTGTTTGCTCATATTAATGTCTAGTGGCGCTCGAGCGATCTGAAAAGATCTGCCGTCGAGCCAGTTCCTCCAATTGGCTTCCTAAGTGCATGAATCGGGGATTTGCGCTTGTGTTAGTGTCCTCGGTGCGCCGTAAGAAGTATTTCACCTCGTCGATTCTTTGCTATTGATGAAGTTTGTCCCTTTTTAGCAAGGGAGCAACATAGATTTCATACACAAACCCCTGCTTTAGAACACTCGCCTCTCCTTTTTCTTCGTGCCATGCGGTTTCTTATATGCCATGTTCATTATGCATCATCGATCGATCGGTCAGAATTGGTCTCCTGGGAGTATGGTTGATACTCCTGGTGGTATCACTGGCAGCTAGCCTAGCTGCCCTCAGTTTGATGATGAATGAATCTGCCATTGCAGCGATGAACAGAAATGAGGCCTCCACAGCTTCAAGCGCCTCTTCTAAGTCTCTGTTTGCCGTCGCAATGGATTATTATGACTGCTGTCTCGTTTGGTCGGTCGTTTTAAGATATTTGGTTGTCTTGTAATCGGATATATTATGCGCTCCAGAACATCTGAGATGAACTAAACTGAGCCTAAATAACTGGTTGCTGTCAATTTGCTTGGTACCTAGAAGGGTGGCAACTGATGTTGTGCGATAAACACCTTAACTAAACGCCGCCCTTTATAACTATGATGAATAGTCTGGTGTTGTCGGTGCACTTTTGTTATTGCATTGCCCACTGAAGAGGCATTGCAATGATGTGATATTATGATATGCTTGAAGCACGCTTAGTGACTTTGATAGCATGGAATCTTTGATGCTTCAAGCAATGGTGAGAAGTACTTCTCTACCATTCTGAAATTATGTCAGCCATGAAACTAGTACTCCCTCCGATCCTAAATATAAGTCTACAAGTGTGAATCTCTAAAAGGACTTGTATTTAGGAAGAAGTAAATTGTTACCTGGAGGTTGTAGGTCAATTCACTGGTGTGACTTCTCTTCTCTAAACCTGGTTTTGGCTTTTTTAAAACGAGATAACATTCTGTGTTACCCTCCATATTATGCCTTGAAGAGGACTCGAACCTCCACGCTCTTCAGCACGAGATTTTGAGTCTTGCGTGTCTACCATTTCACCATCAAGGCATCTTGAAAGTGAATTGTATTCCATGAATATGATATCTATCTAATGTGATGTCCAAATTACTTGTCGTGGTTTTAGTTCAAATTTGAACTAAATTTGAACTAAAACCATGATGAGTAATTTGGAACGGAGGGAGTAGCAACTAGTAGTGCTGCTTAACTGGAATCTTCACGCCGGAATTCCCTTTGGAATAACCAGTGCTGCTTAAGGGTTATGTTTGGAGCGCATCAATATTGTAGGGATTGTGTAAATGGGATTGCTTATGCATTGGTTAGCTGAAAACATTTTATGTTCCAGTCGATTTTGGCATCCAATGGCTGCGTTCTTGCTGGTGGCGCCACAACCTGTCGCTAGAAGCTGTAGGAAAAATAACATGGCCAAGTACTACCTCCGTTCACAAATATATGGAAGAACAAACACACTAAAATTTGTCTATATACATACAAATCAGAAAAAAGTTAGAACACTTGTAATAGTGAGCGAAGGGAGTAAAACATAAGCAGTTGGGCGGCACAAGATGGCTTTCTAACCGTGCCAACAATTTACATCGCAAGAGGCACAACAGTGGAAGGCAGATACAACAGAAGCAAAGTATGAACACTCCAGCGGCCTGATGTGCCAAAGAATTTGGAGCTCCTACTTTGATTTTTCCAGCTCCAGACATAATTGCTTTGCAAGTATGGCACGATGAACAGTTTGTCTTATACTGTATTGCAGAGTCGGTTCCCTGGCAGTAACAGAGGCTGCTGACGCAGAGGATAAAATGCAAGTTAACAACAGCAATCATGGCAACCATATGCCAATTAAGCAATTACGATACGATGATAGCTAATGAAACTATTAACAAGTTGGATTTGATGAAGTAATTACCTTTGATCACTGAAGCTGTTCCTTGACCCGTGAAGACAACTGCTGAAACTGAACTATCATCGCACATCGTTAGCCAGTGCCAATAGCATCTAGGAAAACGATAATTGCGACCCATTTCGATTCCAGCTTATGTTGAGGGTATTTGGGTATGAGCCTTAATGATGTAACTAAATCCAATTGTAGAGAAGATAACTACATGCTTTCTGATACTGATATACAACGTAATTCTGCTGATGCTGCTGTTCTGAAAGAAAACACAGTGGACTCTCGTCCGAGTCTCAGGGATCGATTGAGCTGGAATTTTCCTGTCTCTTGGGAGCTGGCGCATCCTCCACCTCCACAAGAAGAGGATTCAGGTAACCAGACATCAATATTCTCTGTGCTTCATTGTAACGGGCCCAAGTAACCAGGTATAGACCAGCAATGATGAAGACTCCTCCAATGAGGCTGCAGGTAGTGCACAAGGTGAGTATTTAGCTCTGCATAAATTCGTGGGAATTCTATAGCCTATAAGTGAGGCAAACTAATCAAGAAAAGTCAAATTTCAGTAACGGTATCCATGGAAAACAACACCAGTTTAGACCAAGCACCATTGCCATTATGTCGTAACATTTTGCTTGAAAGAGTACCAAGCTCAACAGATAAACACAATGCAAAATGACAAATTTGGATGACCCGAAACTTGACTCATGATGTGACAATGTTCAAGTAACACATAGGGTAGAGTGTTGGTTGGTCCATACCTTCCTAGATAAATTGGGGTACCAAGAAAAAGAGTTGAGAGGATGGTAGAGCATGCCGGTTGGAGCGGATTGTAGAGGGCGACCAGAGAAGGCCCGAGAATTTTATTTGCCCAAGTCATGATTGCGTAGTTGAGACAAGACGCAACAACTCCCTGTTGGTTGCAAGCAAGAAATGTGGTTAGAACAAGCACATCTTAGCATGGTCATCCAGCAGGCAGCAGCCATAGATATTATTCAGATACTCACAGCATATAGAACGGCTATGATTTCTGTCCCTGTCAGTGCCCACTCGTGGAGCCCATTGGTTGCAAATACCCCAGTCAACACCATGAAGATGGTGGCAAATGAGTAGGAGTAGGCTGTCAAGGATAAGCTCGCAGGATATTTTACCAACACCGGGGCCTGGAATCAGTCACAGCAGAAAAGGACACAAATTCAGATATAATTCTCATCAAGAGCAAAAAACTATCACGAAGCTAAAAACAAACCGATTCTGCATTACCTGTATGACAAGATAAGCCCCCATGAGGAAGCAGTTGCCTAAGAGGCACAGAACACCAAGGTTCCAGGTTCCAAAACCGAACTGGATCATAGCTGGCGTCAGCCACTGAGCAGGATAGGAACTGCCGCTCCATGATTCGTCAGCGCCGGCCACCGCATTGGCGCCTCCGAGGCCGATCAGGGAGGGGCCTCGGTAGAAGACCATGAGGACGGCGCCGAAGACGCACACGGCCGTGCCGACGACCTTGAAGACGCCGTCTCTGGTGAAGACGTTGATGACTTCGACGCTGGAACAAGAACATTTTGGCTCAGCATTTGATCAGAATCCAGAAGTGTATCCAGGGCAATGAGACATTTCGTAGTTTGTTTTACAGTTCAGTTTGACGTTTGCATCCGAGGCGATGTCAGAACTCTGAAACGTGTATGTGCATCCGTTGATTGGTTGCTTGATTGATTGCTCACCCGACGATTGCGGCCAGGAGGAAGGTGAAGACGGGTATGGCGGGCTGGAACGCGGCGGCGTAGGAGGCGTTGGTGAAGCCGAGGCCGAGCAGGAAGAGGAGCTGGTTCCCGAAGATCCTGCACGCCGTCAGAATGTGATGAGTTAGCCGACGGAAGACAGCTCGAGACTGAAGAGAGTTCTTGTTGCTCGCTCCATCAGGCATCAGCAGCAGCAGGAGGAGGAGAGGGGGGGGGGGGGATTTACCCGGTGAATCCAAGGAGCGCGAAGGAGCCGAGCAGCTGCGGGGTGACGGGGCGCCGCACCCTCCTGCGGGAGTTCAGAATTCGTAGTGTCTAGTCAAATTCGATGTCAATTGGTCTAGATCAGAGCGGCCATGGGGGATGGTACGGCGCGTACCTCTCTCGGAAGTAGGCGGCGGGGGCGAGGAGGGCGAGCGCGACGAGGTCGCGGTAGACGCAGAAGACGATCTGGTTCATGCCGACGTTGAGGACGGACTTGGTGAGGACGTGGTAGCCGCCGTAGGCGAGCTGCGTGAAGGCCATGGCCGCGTGCGCCCGCCACGCCTTGTCCTCCCACAGCCGCAGCCTGTCGCGGCCGCTCATCCCCCACATCGACGACGACCACCGCTGCAGCATCGTCGGCTCCGTCCCCATCCCCTCTCTGACTCTCTCTCCACGCCGGCCGCTGGCCACTACTCCAGCCTTGCTGGGCTCCGACGAGGCGACGACTAGGAGAAGCGAATCTCCAGATTTTTCGCCCGCGTGCCGTCGTGGCGGATTTATTGGGGGGAGGTATGCGGCCGGTGGCTGCTGGCTCCACGCACGCAACCTGCCTCTGCAGCAGGCAGTACGGTCGCTGCCATGGTAGCGTGAGCTGTTCCATTTGTTTTTTTAGAAGAAGTTCCATTTGTTTTGGGAAAAAGTCTATTTCAAACCCTGAACTCGTAGAGGTTCGGCGGAATGAACCCTCAAATCTAAATTCCGGTCGATTGCACCCTGACTCTGCAATCCTGGTCTAAATCAAACCCTGAACGGGATTGGTGGCTTGGTTTGGATCTTTGTTTGTCCAAGATTGTGTGTTGTGATGGAGGATGTGTAGTCATATCCGATAGTATATGATTCTTGTTAGTGAAACCTAGATTGTTTATTTTTTTAGATATATATGAGATGCCTAGTTTTGTAGATAATTATGAGGTTGAGTTTTGTAGCTATATGTGAGATGTTGAGTTTTTTTAGATATATATTAGATGTTGAGTTTATTTGAAATATGAGATGTTGATTTATTTGAACACATATGTCACACGAGATATATATGAGAATTTACAATTATTTATTCATTGTGTGAGAAGGAGATGTTGAGATTCTTGTAGATGAATACATATGAGATGTTTAGATGAACACATATGAAATGTTGAGTGTTTACCGATATTTGAGATGAACTCATATATGTTTATTGTTTGAAATTTGTAAGGATGGTTTGGCTTCGGGCGATGTCTCTGACGTGCAACACCGGGCCTACATGATCTGTGAGAAAGAGAAGGTAATAACTAGTAATCTAAATATTTTGCAAATTTGCCTTTAGTTGAAATTTACATGCCCTAAGATTTGTCATTACTTGTTTTTGCGAAGCTTGAACCTTTGAAGATTCGGTATCATGGGGTCTCTGGTCTGCCATGCCTTACGATGGCGGTACACACCGTACATCAAGCGAGCGGGACTACTCCGTGGATTACATTGGTCGGTAGGTCCACGCCGAATCGGTGGAGGCCGGAGCGCGACTTGGATTGGGGAGATGGCCGTGGCGCTCGAGGATGTCTCGTTGATCACCGGTCTTGCTATCGACGGAGGCCTCTCGTATGAGCACCGATTACGATGGGTGGCGCGGCGAATGATTGCTCTTATCGGTATGGCTCCTACCGAGGTGAGGTGATGTAGAGGAGGAGAAGAGAAGAAGAAGAGGAAAGGAAAGCACCGGAGCTGCTTTCCGTGGATTCAAAATAACTGCGGCGTGCCCTCCGGATGCCTCGATGATGTGATCGGACACATGCTCATGTGTATATGTGGTACGTTGTGTCGAGGACTTTGTTTCCTAACCTTGCTGGCAAGAACGCTCCATGGATGTGGTGAAGGCGTTGGCCGTCTTCGATAGCAAATGGAGTGGGGTTCAGCGACTCTGCCTACTTGTGCAAGCGGTGGTTAGTGCATTTTGTGATCAACTCATTTCTTCATTAGTAATGCAAGCTTCTTTGTCAAGTTAACATTTTTTCTTTCATATGTAGTTGGACGATCGTGTTGCGAGGATCGCAGATAGTGCGAGCATTGGTGGTAATCTGCTTCTACTTTACGTATGGGCCGGGGGCGTCTGCTGTTGGGCCTCAAAAGCGTCGAGTTTGATCCTTGGTATGCGAGATGAACATGACGAATTACGGCGCCCCACGTGGGCTTACAAGTGGGATATCGTTTCCGAGATGAAGAACGATGTCAATCTCATGTACCAAAAGTACATTGCCGAGTTGGACACGATTACACTTGAGCAGGTAAGGAGGTCATTACTTCAGTCCTTTCTCATGCTTGCTTGAAAAATAGTCATCAAATTTGCATTGTTGCCCTGTTTCATAGGTGGTATGGCAGCCATATGGCGGGTGAGAGCTTAGGGTACACCGAGGAGTTCGCCTCAACCCGATGTGCTTGCGGGATAAGGATCTCGGCTTATGCGGTGCCCATCGATATGCTGCAGGCGGTTGAGTTTCATTGCCGCATCTCGTGTATCGTCGGTTTAGTGCATTCGGCCTCACCCGCGGATTGGGTGGACATGGACAAAGCACTTCATAGGTAAGAGAGCATGTCGTGTATTGTCTAAGCATCGTGACTCCTTTTGATTGTGCTAATGCTTGGTTTTATACCACGCAGTTGGACGAGAGAAAGCGCGGAAGATAAAGGATCGGGACAAGCATCATGCTCCATATGTTACCCGCTTCGACTTTACGTGGAGCAAGCTCGTAGATCAAGACGCGCGCCCGCCGTGATCACAACCCACTTGCTTTTGATAACTACGTACGATGGTTTATTGGAACTACTCGAGTTGAGATATGCCCGCCGGCATATAATGGGGAAGTACAACAGAGATGTCAGGAAAGGGCAAGGAGTCCCTGCTGTTCCGGTGATTAACTATGTGGTAAAGTATCCCCTTCTTTACTTTCCCGTTGACCGTATTACACATGTTTGAATGGCTAACACATTCATTCTTTCTCATCGGTAGCGCACCGAGATCAAGAAAGCAGCTGATGAGAGCCAGTCTATTCTGGAGAAGACACCGGTTGGAAATGGCAATGATGATGGTTCACTACGAGCATTCCTCAAGGTACATATCGCATTCACTATGAGAGCCAGTCTATGTTGCGAAGTTTGATATCTTACACACTTGTTCATGTTACAACGTCAGGCCAAGAAGTTAAGGCGGTTATCGAACCTTCTCGGTTGCCGTGATCACGAATATGATGAACCATACGCCTCTAGGTGCAGTACACCATCGGACCCGCATCTCACCATGAGGGGGACGATGTGAGTTCCTCATATGCTTATATGGATGATGAGGGTGCGATCACCCAAGAGGTATGACTAATCCTTTAGATGTGATTCTCACTTGATTACGACACCGGCCTTCACCATATTGTTTCGTTGTGTGATAGGGCCATGAGCTTGATGATGACATGATTTTGGTGGACGCTCAAGCTCGGTCCGCATATGTGTTCAAGCCTAGGCAGCCCAGACGCCGGTACACGCCCAACGACTATGACAACAGAGGCAACCCAAAGGTGGTCGTAGGGACCTCGCGGATGGCTAGCTTGGATGATGAGGCGGAGGCGGAGGAGGAAGTGCACGAAGAGAAGGCTCGTCCTTCCAGGAAGAAGAAGATTGCCTGCAGGCGTGGCAATAGGAACACGCGCGGAAGGCATTAGTGCTTGTTCATGTTACTTGTAGCCGTTTCATTAGGTTGATGAACTTGTGAGGTTATGTTATATGTTGGTGAACTCTTACTAGTGTGGTATTTGTGTTTGCGAACTTGAAGTAATGTTGAATTGTCTTAAATGATATGATGTTCAAGTTATTAGTTCTCTTTGTTTAGTATGTGCGAGTTCTGATACTTTTAGTGATGTTCAAGTTATGTGAGTCTTCTGCTGCAGGAGGCCAAAATGGCATCTGTTTTCTAGATTTAGCTTATAGGAGCACCGCAGCATATGATTAGGCGCTGCACTATCTGATGTGGCGCCCAGCAGTTAGGCGCTGCCTGCATCTGATCTGCGCACTGCCTTATAAGCCGCTTAAGCGCCATGGCTATCAGGAGAGCCACGGATGGCTTGCATCACGACCATCCATAATACTTACAATGACTGCAGCATCACAGCAATTTGAACAAACACAAATTTTATGCCGACGAGTTCATAACTGAAGACAATTCAAACATTACTACGACATGGTTCACAACACATTCATCACAAATGACAAATGGCAGCTTGCCCTAGAAGATAGTTCACCAACATCTCACATGCCCTCACAAGTTCACGACACATTCATTAGAAGATAGTTGACGACGAGTGCACCGAAGCGAAGTCCCTACTGAGTAGAGCGAGGCCATTTCCCCTTCTTGTCATGTGGCGAGTCCTCCTCTTGCGCCTTGCGAGCCTTTGCAAGCTTTCTTGCCCTCTCCTCCTCACGAGCAAGTTTCGCTTGGCGTGCCCTCTGCTCCTCTCGTTTCTTCCGCTTCATCCTCTCCTTCTGACGACGCTCTTCCTCCAAGCCTCTTCGAAATGATTCTTCGAACCGCCGTTGCCGCCTAAGACAATCTTGGTATTGGTCCTTTTTGACATCTTCTGGCACTTCAAGATCTATCCACGTGAAGTACTTGCATAGAGGAGGCAGTGACTGCATAAAAAATTGTTGTTAGTGTTGACACACATTTGAGAGTAACATTTTACTTCTCGAGCTTACCGGTGGTTGGTCATAGGCGTTAGTTGGAAGTGCACGATCATAATCATAGTTCGGGCATACAAAATATCTCCGCCCTTCCGTCCATGCTTTCTTTCGGTCGGTGGACACCTTCACCTTGCAAACATCTCCACACCAACATGGCGGGATGTTGACATCTTTCTCCTTCACCTTGTCGAAAGATGCGTCCTCCCACTTGTTCGGCATGTCTTCTTGGTTAGCACACGGTGGCCTCGTCATGGAACCGGATGAAGCCATGCCTACAAAACCGAGAATTATTGGTTAACCCTAAGCCCCACTTAACAATAACCACAACCCTAAGACCAACATAACCCTAACACCAACATCAAACACACATAACCCTAACCCTAGCGTACTATGAAAGCCTAACCATACCAAATTAGCAAAGAAACACAAATTTCCAAATCCAAGCAAAAACTAGGGTTTCCCCAAGCTAGCTAGATTGGAGCAAATGTGACAATTCCTATGGATGAAAACAAGGGGATCAGAGGAGATTACCTTAAGGGAGGGGTTGGCTTCGAAATCGGTCAAATACTCCGGATCTGAGAAGGATTTGAGAGGGGGAGAGAGGAGGGCAGAGGGGAGGCACCGAGCTTGGGTTTGTGTGGAGGTGGGGGGTGTGTGGGGTGGGGATGGGTGGGAGGAGTTGGTGCAGCCTAATAAATGTCGGTGTGCAGCGCCCTAAGGGCAAGCGCCACACTACAGTCTGCGCCTTGCCCTTAAGCGCTGCACACCAACATGCCGATCGAGAGAGCACCAGAAGCGTTCCAGTAGCTTTTCCACCCCAAAATCTGTTAAGTCAGTGTGCAGCGCCTAAGGGCAAGGCGCCGCACTCAACTGTGCAGCGCCTAACAGCTCGGCGCTCCACTGTATAGCGTGGGGCCTTGCCCTTAGGCGCTGCACACTGACTTAGCAAATTTTTAGGTGCAAAACCTATTGGAATGCTTCTGTTGCTCTCTGGACTGGCATGTCCAGGTGTGCAACGCCTAAGGGCAAGGCGTTGCACTGTATAGTGTGGCGCCTTGTCCTTAGGTGCTGCACACCTGGACATGCCAGTCCAGAGAACACCAGAAGCGTTCCAGTTGGTTTTGCACAGTGCAACGCCTTGCCCTTGGGCGCCACACTACACAGTGCAGCGCCTTGCCCTTGGGCGCTGCACTAACTGCTGTTTTCAAATACCTACTATTTTTTTGTTTTGTGATTCATATAGATGCCACATAATCATATCCAAATTACATGTAGTAGTCCAAAACACAGAAATAGTAGTCCACTCACATAGTCATACACACATAGCACATATACTTGTCCAAATCACATAGTCATACACACATAGCAATAGAGTAGTCCAATCACATAGTCATACACAAACATTGAGCCAAAACACATAGTGGCACAAATTTTGATTCATAAGAAGGTCACGGTCCTTGTAGTTTCTTCTTCTTCCTCTCTTCTTCTTCTTATTCTTCTCCCTCACACCACCACCAAGGGATCTCACCTTCCCCCTCCGTGTCCTCCACCCCCTTCATTGTTTCCATACCTATGAATATGGCAATATAATAGTTAGTCACACAATACAAAATGACAACACAAGCATTGAGGCAAAAGAATAAGATCATAGAAAGTCACATACGACAATGGTCCATTGAGCCAAGAGAACATTCCTCCACTAAGGCCACCGCCAAGGCCAAGATCACCACCACGGCCTCCATCAGCACCACGGCCTACACCACCACCACGGCCTCTACCGCCACCACCACGGCCTCTACCAGCACCACGGCCAAGACCATCACCACGGCCTCTACCAGCACCACGACCAAGACCATCACCACGGCCTCTACCACCACCACGGCCAAGACCATCACCACAGCCTAGGCCTTCACCATGGCCAAGACCATCACCACGGCCAACACCATCACCACGGCCTCTACCACCACCATGGCCTCTTCTAAGACCAAGTTGACTCCCTCTTTGTTGCCTAGTTCCTCGTTGGCTTGTTTGATTTGATTGGTTTGGCACTCCACCACTTGTTTGACTTGGTTGGCTACCCCTTGGTTGACTTGGTTGGCTATCATTTGCTTGGCTTGTGCTTGCACCATTTTTCTTTGATCTCTTTCTTGGTTTGGGACAAGTTCTTGTGTTGTGTCCCCCATGACTGCAGCCCCCACAACAGGATTGCTCACGAGGCTATTGGAATTGGCCAGTGCCATATTCTCCACCGCCACCATGGCCCCATGCGTTCATGTCACCTCTAAGGCGCTTTGTCTTACGTCTTCCCCGTCTAACGACCTTCAATTCCGGGTCCGGCCATAGTTGAACTCCATGATACTCCGGCCATTGTGATTGGTTCAAGTATGGCTGGAACCATGGAGTCCATGTATTCCTTAC
Source organism: Aegilops speltoides (assembly GCA_021437245.1). Lineage (NCBI taxonomy): Eukaryota > Viridiplantae > Streptophyta > Magnoliopsida > Poales > Poaceae > Aegilops > Aegilops speltoides. The sequence continues at coordinate 467,434,011 of CM038147.1, read as the reverse complement.
CGCCATGATTGAGAACTCGGACTCCCTCACGGTAAGAGGGTGATTGACGTCCACATTCCTAACCCGGGATGCGTTTAACAAGTGCGAGCATGGGAGATGAAGCAACGATGGCCTCATGCAGCTACAATCACACCGTGTTAGGGAGACCTTGAAAGCCCGACCTCCGTGTTGGCGGCCATCATTTGTGGTTCCTCCAGGCTCTTTCACCTCATACTTCCACTCGTTGTCGTCATATAGTATAGCTTCTTTGGAGTCTGCCTTTCGTGATTGAAATTCCAACCATTCTTCAACCTTTGGTGGGAAATTGTACTTGTGCTTATCCTTGTTCTCACCAGCAATCTGCTTATCACTCTCCATTGAGTACTTTAAAAAGTATCCATTCATCTTGTCAAATGTGTATTGAACTATTGCCATCACGGGTAATGCACGTACACCCTTGAGCACCTTATTGAAGCATTCTGCCATATTGCTTGTCATTTGACCGTACCTCCGGCCATCTTCATCAAAAGCACGTGCCCACATATTCCTTTTGCCAATGTTCCTATTGAGAAACTCCTGACCGCCGGGGTAAAGTTTCTTGTGTCTGAGCAATGCATTGAACAATGTGGCAAACCGCTTGTTGGTGAAAGCGAGACAACAATCCTGAAGATCATCGGCCAACTCCTTGATACCACATGCCCTATAGAAGTTTGCACAAAAGTGCCTCATGCACCATCGATGATGCAACTTTGTATGTTCGGGAATGTCAACCACCACCGCATTTAGAATTCCAGGATGGCGATCCGATATGACACAAATTTCCCTTTCAGCCGGTAATACCCTTGTTCTCGATTGGCGCAAGAACCACTCCCGATTATCATTGTTCTCCACCTCAACCAAAGCGAAAGCCAAAGGCAACACCGGTTATTGGCATCACTTGCTATTGCAACCAATAAAGTGCCCTTGTATTTTCCGGTCAAGAACGTGCCATCAATGGCGATGACGGGCGACAATGCTCAAAAGCCCTCACGCATTGCTCAAAGGCCCAAAATGCACGGCCAAATACTCGGACGGTCCTCCGTTATGAATCAATGTTTGGTGCCCATGAGGCTCAACCACGTGAACCATGCCCGGGTTTGTGGCGGCCATAGCTAACAACAACCTAGAAGTCGGTTGTATGCTTCCTCCCAATTGCCATACAACATCTTGAATGCGGCTTGCTTCGCCTTCCATGCCTTGCCGTACTTCACCTTGTAATGAAAGATGGTTTTCACAAGGTCAATGAAACTCTTGATGCTCATTATCGGAAGTGTGGATATTTGGTTGGACAACACTGTAAGCAATGAACTTCGGACGTGAGTTATGCGTGTTGTTGGTACACAAGCTTGCCATCCGCATTCTTGTGCGGCACATGTGAGTTGGTAGACAACTCACTATCGTAAGTGGGACCTCCTTTCCATGGCCTTGCGCACAATCCATGGACATGTTGGCACTTCACATTTGACCGTGTAGCGCACATTCACGTCTGAGTTGGCCACTTTATGTGGATGATGTGTAACGAGTAGTTGTCGAGCCACATCTTCAATTCCAAGAAGGATTGAAACTCACAACCGGATATATCCGTTCTTGCCATCTTCAAATCACGGTGAGAACTTGGCCTAGCTCCAAGAGATATGCATTTGCCACCATCCAAAACGGCTTCATCCATGAGACTAAGATCCTTGAACAATGGTGTCTTGTGATCCCCGAATACCTTCTTGAATGCTTGGGCCTCCTTGGCATGAACCCTCCTCATCAACTTCTTCATCGGGACCATCGTCATCCGAGTCCGATGCATATGCACGAGGAAAAAGGGATGGATTGGTCCATTCTCTCTTGCACATGATATTGGTCGAGATCACCCACATTGTTGTCATGGAGATCAACTTCGTTGTCATCCTCCTCGTACTCATCATTCTCCTCTTCAAAACCTTCATTTTGGTTGTTTGGAGTCGGGCTCAATGTTGGCCAATCTTGTTGCGTGAATTGAGGTTCACTCATTTGATCTTGGTTCATGGGTGGGGGAGTGCTAGCAACCAACGGGGAGGGGTTCCGGTTCAAGTCTAAATTCAAAGTAGACTCAACCTTCTTGGAGGAAAATAACTCAAGAGCCTTGTCTAGAGATTCGGCAACCGTCTCCTTGTATGCAACCCAACGTTGCTCGGAGTTCACACGCATTGTCTTCCAATGGATGTGCATTCCAAAACCAACATTATGCCTTCCCTCGAACTCAACAATGTCACTTGGGTCCATCCAATTCAAATCTTTCCTCACTTGTTCCAAAAGCTCCGCATAGCTAGGACTACTCTCAAACACCATGTCAAGCTCATCCGGGTCCGTCTTAACATTGCCTTTCAAAAAGGCCTCTTTATCCACATGATGAACATAAACACATGTTCTCCCCATCCCTACAATAATCAAAAACACACATATATCAAGTAAGTACTTAACAAAAATATTTTCACACATATGCCCTAACATATATATGAATTTATAACCCTAACCCCCACATAACAATTACCACAACCCTAACCATAGCATAACCCTAACACCAACATCAAACACACATAACCCTAACACCAACATCAAACACACATAACCCTAACCCTAGCATACTATGGAAGCCTAACCAACCCAAATTAGCAAAGAAACATAACACCATTCAACACAAATTTGCAAATCCGAGCCAAAACTAGGGTTTCCCCAAAGTAGCAAGATTTGAGCAAATGTGACAATTCCTATGGATGAAAACGAGGGGTTCGGAGGAGATTACCTTAAGGGAGGGGTTGGCTTCGAAATCCATGGTCAAATACTCCAGATTTGCAAGATTTGAGAAGGATTTGAGAGGGGAGAGGGAAGAGAGGAGGGCCGCAAGTCTAAGGGTTTGGGTGGGGTGGGGGTGTGTGGGGTGGGGTGGGAGGGAGAGAGGTGGGGCCAGCCCAAGTGGAACCTGGTGTGCGGCGCCCAAGATCTAGGCGCTGCACATTACAGGTGTGGCGCCTAAGCCTTAGGCGCCTGCTTGCTGTCTGTGGGGGCATAGAATGGACTAGGGCTGCCACCTTTGGCAGGAGGTCTGACGCCTAAAGGCGAGGCGCTGCATAGTAGTGTGCGGTGCCCAGCTGTCGGGCGCCACACGAAAGGGTCAGCAGAGCAAATTTTTTCGGAAGCAGGTCAGTTTGTGATTTGATTTCGCCCTCAGGTCAAATATGTGATTTCTGCCTTCGGGGTGAGACCTCAACGGAGCTGTACGGCCGTGTTTGGTTGAGCTTCTTGAAAAGAGAGTGAGACCTCAATGGAGCTGCACGGCTGTGTTTAGTTGAGCTGCAGATTCTAGAAAAGCTATTGTGGAAAAGAAGCTGTGGAGAAGCTGCTGTGGAAAAGCTGGAGGCTGTTTGGTTAAAATAAAACGACTGTGAAACTGTAGATTTGGTTGTGAATTGTCTGTAATGTCCGTGGGAATGAGTGAATATGTTTATATGCAAATTGACCATAATGTAGTGATCCTACTAACACAATTGTTCATGCTATCAATATATGTGGCCCAACAAGCAATTACATAGCAATCTGCAGCAAACAACCATCCAATGTACATCAAAATGCAACAAGTATTCGTCAATAAACCAGTCACTCTGCAACAACATAAGACAATATGCAGTCCACTTTCCATCAATATACAATAATTTGACAAGCAATATGTACCAATATATCAAAAACCATCCACTGTTCACCACTTCACATGAATTAGGTCACTACCAACGGAGAAAAAAATTCAGGAGGTGAGAGGGGAATAGGGGAAGTGGGAGGAAAGGGGAGCATCTACTAAATGTAGGGAGGAGGTCGCGGTGGGGCACGCGCCGGTGGAGGGGCACCGACCCTTGCTGGTTTGGTGGTCCATGTAGGTACTTGAGGAATGAGGAGTTCTGGTAGGCAGTAGAGGGGAGAGGAGGTAGCAGCGGGGTGGCAGACGTGGGAGGCAATGCTGGCGACTGGGCGCGCGGCTGTGGAGGGGCGGTGTCCGCTAGGAACCCTAGCCGTCGCTCGGGTCGAAGGGGATCGAGCATTTTTTTTTGCGAGGACAAGGCCTCCTCTCGTGGCGGACCATTACTCGGGGGATAGAATGAATCATTTTTTGACTTGCCAATGGCAAAGGTGGGTAAATACCACACGACATCCAGGGGACAACTAAAAATGCATTGCTGAAGTTGGGGGTTCACCTGCTTCGAACGTTATACTACGGGGGCTGTAGCTTTTGCAACTTCTGCTTCTCATTTTCTCCCTTTGGTTAGCTTATAGTGAGAATGTAACACCCTGGATTTTGGCCCTTTCTTTTTCTTTTGAATTTCTTTGGATTTCTTTTTCTGTGGCTCTATGGTCTGGAAAACTTGGGAAGATCATCTCTTCTCAGTCTCCAAAGTGGCTTGTCATCCTCAAAACCATCCCAAGACCATGTCCTTTCCATCTTAGTCCAATCCCAATATTCTTTTTATTGGGAATATTCCTTTTTCTATTAAAGGAATAATATTTTTACCTTAGATTGTGAAGCAACCTACATTTCTGTCTTTCCTTCTCAAAATTTCTTTGGACCATATGAACCTGGATATGCAAAAATATTCAAGATTTCATCCTTATGGTGTGCACCATCCAATCTTTGTCTCTGGTCAGATTTTCAATTTGTGAAGCAACTATATTTTATATTGCTCCATTATTTCTGAAAATTTACCAGAACCTTCTCCTACCTATATAAACTTTCTCCACCAAATTTTGGCTCATTTCATTCATCCAATAATTCTCTAGAATTTTTTGAAGTTTCTGCCCAAAGGAGACCACAGTGAAGGAAGTACCATTTTGGCATGTCCAAATGGTATGAAATTTTTACAGTGCCTTCATATGCCCAAATAACTCCTCTCCACAAAATTTCAACTCAATCCAACACTGTGTGAATGCAACACCTAATTCCCTTTTTTGGATAGAATTGCAGTTGTTAAGCAACTATATCAAATATTGGTCCAAACTGCCGCCGTAGGCGAGCTGCGTGAAGGCCACGGCCGCGTGCGCCCACCACGCCTTGTCCTCCCACAGCCGCAGCCTGTCGCGACCGCTCATCACCCACATCAACAACGACCACCGCTGCAGCATCGTCGGCTCCGTCCCCATCCCCCCTCTCCCTCTCTCTCCATGACGGCTGCTAGGCGCTACTGCTACCGCGGGAGCCTAGCTGGCTGAGCTATGAGAAAGATCTCTCTCTCTCTCTCTCTCTCTCTTCTCTCTCTCTCTCTCTCTCTCTCTCTCTCTCGATCTCTTCTCTCTCCTGGAATTTCCAGCGATGGACGGCCGATGTCACTGTCCTGATTATTATTGGGGAAAGGCTGCGGTGGCTTCTAGCTCCACGCAAGCGCAATGCAACCATATGGAGTAAGTGGACACTGTGCCCGTTAGCGTGAGGCGTGAGCTGCCCCTTTTTTATCAAAGAAGTGCTTCCCCTCCCGATTTTCATTACTGAAAACCAACTCGCAGGTCCACAGAATTCAACCTAAAAACTAACATGATTCATAACACCGCCGCACAAACCCGCACATGCCATCAACACCCAAAAGCCCACAAGCGTACAAATCTGCCAACCAACATCATCAGGGACATAACGAAGTTCAAGAGGGCACCAGAAAAAACTAACAACTAAGAAAACTACTAAAAACGCACCAGCAGCAACACAAAGGCACACATCTTTAGCAGCCTGCAGAATCCTTTCTTTAGCCCTTCCGTCTTGCAACATTTATTCTCCATCCCTGCTTCAATGTGTAAACTTCATTTGCTACCCGCTCTAGCAGTCTTGCTCCCAGCTCCAGCACCTTTTTTAGCGGCTCCTTTGTCTGCAAGATAGACCAATCAACAAACCAATGAGCCATTAATTTGATTATATATAAAGGATCATTTATCCTTTTGTTTTAAAAAATAATCCCATTTCTACTTTTCCAAATAGCCCATAACAAAGCAGAAACCCCCACCATTACTAACTTTTTATCATCCCTACCAAACTTGTTCAACCAATTCCCAAAGCAACCCTTTACACTCAAGGGGGTGGTTTTAAGCCCACAAACACATCTGATCAACCCCCACATCAAGGATGCCACAGAGCATTCAAAGAACAGATGATCAACTGATTCATCTTTTCCACAGAACACACATCTTTTCCCTCCTTTCCACCCTTTTTTTAGCAAATTGTCTCTTGTCAAGATACTTTTCCTATTAACTAGCCACAAAAAACTTTTATTTTCCCAGGCACTTTGGTCTTCCACAGAAATTTCTGTGGGAATTTCAGACCAAGAGTAATAATTTTCCTGTACAATGACCCCACCATAAATTTATGATCTGCAGTAAGGGTCCATGTGACTTTGTCCTTTCCACCTCCCATAGATACTTCCTCACATCTACTTTTAAGACTATTCCATAACTCCAAGATTGAGCTGCCCCTTTTGTTTGGGGAGCGACTGAAGGAAATCTGCTGGATTTTTTGTGCTGCCTTCGCTGTGGTTTCACCGACGGAATGACTCTCATTTTGCGGTGGCTTTCGAGCCCGCCCTATCACCGTTCCGTCCACGCACGCAAGCACGCAACCACCATGCACTATTCGTTGGAAGACCTCACCGGAGCAGTCATACTGAGAGCGGCGGGTTCGGACAGATTTGGCGAGCCGTCACTTTGCTTCCGTCTCAGGCGTACACCAGCAAAGTGAGCTGTTGTTTCGGTTCCATGTCATAGACCCCAAGAGCAACTCCAACGTGCCAACCCAAAAGGACGCGCGTTTTGTCCGGTTGGGTCAATGTGTCCGCCCTCTTTCGTGTTTGGGTCAACAGTGTGCCCAACGCATGGCCTCATTTTGTCCTCGCAACCGGTTTGCGGCCATTTTTAAACTCTTTTTGCGACATATCACTAAATTTTGGCTCTTCAAACAAAATACGAATATCTCATAATTTTGCAACCATATAAATATCTCATAGTTTACAAGCCAAATAAAATTTAAATGGTCTCAAATACATTTGAAAGAAAAAAATAATCGATACATCTATTGGTTGCCAACATGAGCCCACATATGCTCAACCAAATCATTGTGCAGTTGAATGTGGTTTTTCAATCACACATTTGATGATGAAATTCGGCGAACTGTGCAAATTTTGCCGCTCCTCCATGCTCATGCACAATATTGTCACCCTGAAACCAAAACCCTTGATCGTAGATTTTGTCTGGACGCTTATCCTCTACAATCATGTTGTGCATGATCACGCATGCATTCATCACATCCCACAACTTCTTGGTGCTCCAAGTTCTAGCAGGATACAGAACGATGCCCTATCAAGATTGAAGAACACCGGAGGCACGATCCACATCCTTCCTAGCACTCTCTTGTGCTTGGGCTCTTCTCTCCTACATGGTTGGGGATTGTCTTAACACGAGTAGTCCACTGAGGATAGATACCGTCAACTAGGTAATATCCGCTGTTGTAGTGGTGGCCATTGATCTCAACATTGACCTCCGGACAGTTGCCTTCTACAGGCCTTGCAAACACCAGAGACCGTTGAAGCACATTGATATTGTTGTGAGATACGGCCATGCCGAAAAAAGAGTGCCAAATCCAGAGATTTTGTGAAACCATGGCCTCAAGTATGACAGTTCAAGCTTTGACATGGCCCCTATACTGCCCCTGCCAAGCAGAAGGGCAGTTCTTCCACTCCTAGTGCATACAATCTATGCTACCAAGCATCCTCGGAAAGCTCCTACTCGCATTGACCGCCAACAACCGGGCTGTATCTGCAGTAGTTAGCTCTCTAAAGTACTCCAACCCAAACACTACTACCACGGCCTTGCAGAACTTGTACATGGAGTCTAGGCATGTGGACTCACTCATTTGGACATACTCATCAATGGGATCACCGGGAACTCCGTATGCAAGCATCTGAATAGTTGCAGTGCATTTCTTATAAGAGGAGAAACCAATCTTTCCTAAGGCATCCTCCTTGCACTTGAAATAGTCATCATTACACTACTACCCGCTACTGGATATGGTTGAACACATGTCTAGCCATCCGAAAATGGCGCCGCAATAGGTGGTGTTTTGAAGAGCGGGTTAGGGGACTCAAAGTTGTCGTGCCAGAGTAGGCAATGGTCGGTCTCTCGCTTGCGATTCAAGCCGGAGTATGCCCCGGGATCGAGCCCCTGAACATCGACCGCTGCCGTCGTCATCAGCATAACGCCGGAGTATGATCCGGAGTTCGTCCGGAGCTCCAAAGAGGGGGATTCATCATCGTAGTCAGCATAACCCTTCTCCATCAACAATTCCATGATGCTCACCACCGGGAGTGAGTAATTCCTTCGTAGGCTTGTTGGACGGTGATGGAGATGGATAAGATTTCTTATGTAATCGAGTCAATTTGTTAGGGCACGATCCCTAGACTATGTTCTGTGATTCGTTTTGCTATGACTTCGCTATGCTTAAGGGCATGGCCAATGCATAGCCCCAGGTTGATGCCCCGTAGGCCATGTAGGATCGGATGATGGAAAAAGTATGTTCAGATGGAGAGGCGGGATCCTCTGCAAGAGGCGGGTGCTTCGAGAAAAAAAGTGTGGTCCTGTGCATAAAGCTGAAAAAGTTGAAGTGAGGAGTAGAGATGCATGTGTAGTGAGAGTCTATATTTTCGTTTTTCTTAATGAGGCCCACTAGTGGTAGTTTGCATTGGAGAAAAAAATCAATGTAGATGCCTCAACCTACTTTTTCTCATGGGGCATATGTATCCATATGCCACCATTGTACATGCCCTAATGCTTGTCACTAGGACCCGGGCGCCATGATTTCAGATCTGAACCTATTATGTTTTCATGAATGTATTTGAGTTCTTGATCCTATCTTGCAAGTTATATGCACATGTTATTGTTCTGAACCATAGACTCAAGGTGACAATAATTGAGATACTCTCTGGGAATGATTGTAATTTCAGGACTTCGTGTATTCACTATGTGTATGCTTTGTTCCGATTCTCTATTAAAAGGAGCGCCTTAATTACCTTTATTTTCCATCAGGACTCCGCTACCATAGGAGGGTAAAACGAAATATGTCATGCAAGTTTTTATTGCAAGCACGTATGACCATTTATGAAATATATGCCTAGATATGATTCATGAATTGGAACTATTGTGTATAGCTCTAGGTTGTGACTGTTACATATTGAATTACATCTAAATATCCATCACTGATCCCACGCCTACGCTTTGTTAATATTATCTTTGCTCAAGTTACCATTACCGCTACTGTTTCAATTGCCACAAAACTATCATCACTGTTATTGTTATTATTGCTACAGTTGCTATCATATCACGGTGGTACTAATAAATTCCTGCAGGGAAGTAAATTCTCAAGTGTGGTTGAATTGACAACTCAATTACTAAGACTTATAAATATTCTTTGACTCCCCTTGTGTCGGATCAATAAATTTAGGTGAAATACTATGCTCGAAGACTGTTGCAACCCCCTTTACTTGTGGATCATCAGAGTCTGACATGAAAAATGACTCCCCTGCTCCGCCCCTCCAATTTAGGACCATTTTAAACGTCTAACTATGGTCGATCTAGTATGGGTGTCCATGTTGAATGCATAGTTTATAAAACCGGACCGGACTGGCAGTCCCACCAGAAATCCCGAACCAACGCCTTACCCAGTTTGTTTAGGTGTACTGTTTTTTTAGTGAAAAACCAGAAAAATATTCAAAAAATGATGTATTAATTAAGGAATCAAACACCAAACCTTGAGGCAAGGCATGCTAAATTCCCAATAACCAACTAGGCTAACAATAACACTTTGTGGTTTATTAATGGTTTACATCCAATATTATGTGTATTCATTGGTCAAAAGTTAAAAGAACACCTGAAGTATTCACGTTTTTGTTGCAAATGAACCATTGAACCGACGGTTTGGTCAGTACAAAACTAAAACCAACAGCCTCACCGGTTCAATTTTTAAAGTATGGTTGGATGCCAAAAATGCCCGAAATATGCCCGAAATTGGTCCAGGGTCCTGAAGAAGGAATGAAGCCATTTTCCAATGAAGTTCGCTATGTCCTACTACCTCCATCCTGTTTTACTAGCCTCGTTTATTTTGGCTCATATTTTGAGCATGAATTTAACTAATAAAAGACAAGTTATTGTTGGAGTATTATATACTCCCTCCGTCCGAAAATACTTGTCATCAAAATGGATAAAAAGAGATGTATCTAGAACTGAAATACGTCTAGATACATCCCCTATTATTCATTTTGATGACAATTATTTCCGGACGGAGGGAGTATATAGCCATGTAACCTTTCATTTTCACCCTATTGTATAAGGGGTTTCCTGGATATATTCCACACCTGTACATGTATATATACTGGCCTATGGCCTCCTCGAAATACAAGTTGCATATTTCCTAACATGGTATTAGAGCTAGGTCAATTTTTTGCACGCTGCAACTCGTGCCATTGACCCGCTCCTACTTCCTTTCTCCTCTCCTGTTCTCTGGATTGAATTCGATCCAGATGCCAGCCACTGGATTTCATCTGCTCGCCTCGCCCCGCGGTCTTCCTCTGCCCCTCCCGATCGATCAGATCGCATCAAGCCGCCGTCTTCCATTCACCCGCCAGGTCTCCCGATTGGATCTGATCGCCCCCCCCGTAGTCGGGCCTTGGGCCTCTCCCGATCTGGTTGTCGTCGCCCCGCAGTCGAGCCTCTCCATTTTGAGCATGAGCACCAGGACAAGAGAACTGAGGAAGAGAACCCTACTCCACTGACGCCACCGGTTCTTGCTGCTGATGTTGATCAAGCTGCAAAGGATGCAGCTAAGCTTGCAGATGATGCAGCCATCCGTGCTTATGATGAGCAGGTTTTGACTTATGAGGAGGCTCTTCAGACTTATCATGAGGCTCTTTCTAGTTACACTCAGTGGCTTGATGAGGATGTCCATGCCGCAGCTGTTCTCACTGCTAGTGTTCTGCCTCAGTTTTCCTCTGAGTTCTTGGGGCTCCCTACCGTATCTGAGATCTGGACCCGTCTCCGTCAGCGCTATCATCCCTCTGGTGATGCCTTATATCTATCCGTAGTCCGGCAGATGCTCTTCAGCAGGGTGACTCAAGTGTTGACAATTTCTATGCACAGAGTTCTGCTATCTGGCCTCAGCTTGATTCTCTTTGCACTATTGGTTACCATACTTGTCAGTGTTGCTAGGCTATGCGGGATGATTTGGAGTTTCATCGTGTCTACGAGTTCTTATCTCGGCTCCGTAAGGAGTTTGAGCCTCGGCGTGCTTAGTTGTTTGCTCGTGGTCGTATCTCCCACATGGAGGCGCTTTCTGAGATTCATGCTAAGGAGACTCGCCTACGTGGTGCTAGTCTACTTGAGGTTCCCTCTGTGCTCGCTGCTCGAGTTCCTGTTATGTCGCTTACTGCACCGACTCCATCCCGCTCCAGTGCTCCTCCGCTCTTGCCTATTCCTACGAGTGGCCGGGGTCGATCTCGTCCTCACTGCGGCTACTGCAATATGGATGGTAATGTTGAGTCTCAGTGCTTCCAGAAGAAGAAACACTTGCGTAAGGCGCGATCATCAGATTCAGGGACTTCTTGTACTTCGACATCTTCAGCCACCGCCTTGGCTAAGCAGGATATTCTGCGACTTTAGCGTCTGCTTGCCGCTTCAGGTTCTCCTTCGGCCAGGTGCTGCAGGTTACGTGGTGATGCTTCCCGCACTGAGCAACCACCCTCTACACAGTCAGGTACATCCTCATGGGTTCTGGACTCCGGAGCTTCTTTTCATATGTCTTCTCATTCTTCAAATTTTTCCTCTCTTAAATCGCTTGATTTTCCTGTTCATGTACTCACTTCTGATGGTACTCCTCTTTCTGTTGCTAGTCGAGGCAATCTTACCACACCTTCTTACTCTGTTCCAGATGTTGCTCATGTTCCTCAACTTACCATGAATCTTTTTCTGCTGGTCAACTTACTGATTCTAGTTGTCACATCATCCTTGACGTTGACTCTTGTTCTGTCCAGGATTGCCGAACGCACACTTTGGTTGGGCCTGGCCCTTGCCACCGTGACTCTCAGGGTCTTTGGGAGCTAGACTGGCTTCATATTCCTTCCGCTGCCACCACTATCACCAGTCCATCCGCTTCTGTCACTTCAGCTACCAGCTCCTTCCAGCAGTGGCATCATCGACTTGGTCATATTTGTGGGTCTTGCTTGTCGTCATTAGTTCGTCGAGGTCTTTTGGGGTCTATCTCAGGAGATGTTTCTTTAGAGTGTCAGGGTTGTAGACTAGGAAAACAGATTCAGTTACCTTATCCTACTAGTGAGTCGGTGTCTTAGTGTCCTTTTGATTTAGTCATTCTAATGTATGGGGTCCGGCTCCCTTCGCTTTGAAAGGGGGCCATCGATACTATATTATTTTCATAGATGATTTCTCTCATTACACTTGACTTTATTTTATGACTTCTTGCAGTGTGGTTCTTTCCATGTATAAGTGTTTTGCTGCCATGGTTCACACTCAGTTCTCTTCGCCTATTCGTGTGTTCCGTGCTGACTCCGCTGGCGAGTATATTTCCAAGATGTTGTGTGGTGTTCTTGATGAGTAGGGCACTCTTCCCTAGTTCTCTTTTCATGGTGCTCATGCTCAAAATGACGTGGCTAAGCGAAAGCATCGCCACCTTCTTGAGACGGCTCATGCGTTGATGATCGCCTCTTCTCTTCCACCTCATTTTTTAGCCGAGGCTATCTTCACCTCCACCTATCTCATCAACCTTCAGCCGTACGCTGCTCTCTAGGGTGGTGTTCTGTTCGAGCGTCTCTTTGATCGTTCTCCTGATTATTCGACGCTTCGCTTGTTTGGTTGTGTTTGCTATGTTCTCCTTGCCCCTTGCGAACACACTAGACTGACCGCTCAGTCTGTTGAGTGTGTTTTCTTAGGCTATAGTGATGAGCATAAGGGCTATCATTGTTGGGATCCTATTGGTCGTCGGATGCGTATTTCTTGGGATGTGACTTTTGATGAGTCTCGTCCCTTCTACCCGCGTCCATCTTCCTCGACCTTTTCAGTGGAGGATATCTCTTTCCTCACTTTTCCTGACACACCTATCCCTGCAGTTGAGCCCTTGTCTCTCCGTCCTACTCACTCTACTTCTCCACATCTTGCCGATTTGCCGCCACCATCTCCCATGGATTCCTCATCGTTCATGTCACCAGATTCTGCACCTTCATCCCTGGTGATTTCTTCGTCTCCGTCTCATGATTCTACTCGATCATTCCTCCTCGTATTCTTCCATCTTTTCCTCAGTATTACACTCGTCGTTCACGTAATGTGGATGCGTCTGCTGATGTGCCGTCCTCCTCGTCTCAGCCTACCTATGTCTTGCGTCCTTGTCCGCTTCGGGCTGTTGATCACCTTGGTTTTTCAATCGCTGGTGCTATTGTTCTTGAGCCGACTTCTTATCGTGAGGCTATTGTTCATCCTGAATGGCAGTTTGCGATGGCAGAGGAGATTGCTGCTCTTGAACGCACTGGTACATGGGATCTTGTTTCTCTTCCTCCAGGTGTCTGTCCCATCACTTGCAAGTGGGTCTACAAGGTCAAGACTCGCTCCGATGGTTCTCTTGAGCGTTACAAAGCTCGCCTTGTGGCTCGTGGCTTTCAGCAGGAGCATGGTCGTGATTACGATGAGACTTTTGCTCCTATGGCCCATATGACCACTATTCGTACACTTCTTGTCGTGGCCTCTGCATGCCACTGGTCTGTATCTCAGCTTGATGTTAAGAATGCCTTTCTTAACGGTGAGTTGCGTGCAGGTATACATGCAGCCACCACCTGGATATTCTCTTCCTGATGGCATGGTATGTCGTCTTTGTCGCTCTCTCTATGGCCTTAAGCAAGCCCCCCGCGCCTGGTTTGAGCGTTTTGCCTCTGTGGTGACTGCCGCTGGTTTTTCAGCGAGTGCTCATGATCCAGCATTGTTTGTCCACCTTTCTCCTTGTGGTTGGACTCTTCTTCTTCTCTATGTTGATGACATGAACATCACTGGCGACGACCCTGAGTATATTGCCTTTGTAAAGGCCCGTCTTAGTGAGCAGTTTCTTAAGTCTGATCTTGGACCTCTTCGCTACTTTCTTGGGATTGAAGTATCTTCTACCTCTGATGTCTTTTTTATATCCCAGGAAAAGTATATACATGGTCTTCTTGCTCGTCTTGCTCTTACCGATGAGCGTATTGTTGAGACTCCCATGGAGCTCAGTGTTCACCTTCGTGATACTGATGGTGACCCCTTGCCTGACCCGAAACGTTATCGTCATCTTGTTGAGAGTCTTGATGATGTCTATGACGCAACCTTCTTCTTGTAGACTCATGTCAGGCCTCCAAGTGCAGAGTTTTGTAGGACAATAGCAAATTTCCCTCAAGTGGATGACCTAAGGTTTATCAATCTGTGGGAGGCGCAGGATGAAGATGGTCTCTCTCAAACAACCCTGCAACCAAATAACAAAGAGTCTCTTGTGTCCCCAACACACCTAGTACAATGGTAAATTGTATAGGTGCACTAGTTCGGCGAAGAGATGGTGATACAAGCGTAATATGGATGGTAGATAGGTTTTTGTAATCTAAAAATATAAAAACAGCAAGGCAACTAGTAACAAAAGTGAGCAAAAATGGTATTGCAATGCTTGGAAACAAGGCCTATGGTTCATACTTTCACTAGTGCAAGTTCTCCCAACAATGATAACACAATTATATCATATGGCAATCCCTCAACGTGCGACAAAAGTCACTCCAAAGTCCCTACCGCGGAGAACATAAGATGAAATTGCTTGTAGGGTATGAAACAACCTCAAAGTTATTCTTTCCGATCAATCCATTGGGCTATTCCTATAAGTGTCACAAACAGCCCTAGAGTTCGTAGTAAACACCATATGAGACACATCAATCAACCCTAATGTCACCTAGATACTCCAATATCACCACAAGTATCCGTGGGTCAATTATACGACATGCATCAAACAACTTCATATTCATAATATTCAATCCTACATAAAGAACCTCAAAGAGTGCCCCAAGATTTCTACCGGAGAAACAAGGACGAAAACGTGCATCAACCCCTATGCATAGATTACCCCAATGTCACCTCAGGAATCCGTGAGTTGAGTGCCAAAACATACAACAAGTGAATCAATAGAATACCCCATTGGCAGCACGAGTATCCCAAAAGACATACATCAAGTGTTCTCAAATCCATAATAGTATTCAATCCGATCATAGTGAAACCTCAAAAGGTAAAACTCAATTCATCACAAGACGGTAGAGGGGGAGAAACACCATATGATTCAACTATAATAGCAAAGCTCACGGTACATCAAGATCATGCCAAATCAAGAACACGAGATAGAGAGAGAGAGAGACAGAGATCAAACACATAGCTACTGGTACATACCCTCAGCCCCGAGGGTGAACTACTCCCTCCTCGTCATGGAGAGCGTCAGGATGATGAAGATGGCCACCGGTGATGGTTTACTCCTCCGACAGGGTGCAGAACGGGCTCCCGATTGGTTTTCGTGGCTACAGAGGCTTCCAGCGGTGGAACTCCCGATCTAGGTTTATTTCTGGGGGTTTCTACATTTATAGGAATTTTTGGCGTCGAGAAAAAGTTAGGGGGGGGGGGGGGGTCCACGAGGAGCCCATAAGATCGGAGGGCGCCCCCAGGGGGGTAGGGAGCGCCCTCCACCCTTGTGGAGGCCTCATGGCTGTTTTGGCCAACTCTTTTGCTTCAGGGGCTTCTTCTGGTCCATAAAAAATCACCGTAAATTTTCAGCTCAATTGGATTCCCTTTGATATTCCTTTTCTGCGAAACTCAAAGACAAGGAAAAAACAGAAACTGGCACTGGGCTCTAGGTTAATAGGTTAGTCCCAAAATCATATAAAATAGCATATAAATGCATATAAAACATCCAAGATGGATAATACAATAGCATCAAAAAATCAAAAATTATAGATACGTTGGAGACATATCAAGCATCCCCAAGCTTAATTCTTGCTCATCCTTGAGTAGGTAAATGATAAAAACAGAAATTTTGATGTGGAATGCTACCTAACATATTTATCAATATAATCTTCTCCATTGTGGCAAGAATATTTAGATCCATAAGATTCAAAACAAAAGTTTAATATTGACATAAAAACAATAATACTTCAAGCATACTAATAAAGCAATTATGTCTTCTCAAAATAACATGGCCAAAGAAAGTTATCCCTACAAAATCATATAGTCTGGCTATGCTCCATCTTCATCACACAAAATATTCAAATCATGCACAACCCCGATCACAAGCCAAGCAATTGTTTAATACTTTTGATGTTCCCAAACCTTTTCAACTTTCACGCAATACATGAGCGTGAGCCATGGATATAAAACTATAAGTAGAATAGAATATGGTGGTTGTGGAGAAGACAAAAAGAAGGAGATAGTCTCACATCAACTATGCATATCAACGGGCAATGGAGATGCCCATCAATAGATATCAATGTGAGTGAGTAGGGATTGCCATGCAATGGATGCACTAGAGCTATAAGTTTATGAAAGCTCAAAAGAAAACTAAGTGGGTGCATCCAACTTGCTTGCTCACGAATACCTAGGGAAATTTGAGGAAGCCCATCATTGGAATATACAAGCCAAGTTTTATAACGAAAAATTCCCACTAGTATATGAAAGTGAAAACATACGAGACTCTCTATCATGAAGATCATGATGCTACTTTGAAGCACAAGTGTGGAAAAGGATAGTAACATTGCCCTTTCTCTCTTTTTCTCTCATTTTTTTGATTGGCTTCTTTGGCCTCTAATAATGATGATCATCGCACTTTTATTTACTTACAACTCAAGAATTACAACCCGATACTTAGAACAAAATATGACTCTATGTGAATGCCTCCAGCGGTGTACCGGGATGTGCAATGACTCAAGAGTGACATGTATGAAAGAATTATGAAAGGTGTCTTTGCCACAAATACGATGTCAACTACATGATCATGCAAAGAAATATGACAATAATGAAGCATGTCATAATAAACGGAACGGTGGAAAGTTGCATGGCAATATATGTCGGAATGGCTATGGAAATGCCATAATAGGTAGGTATGGTGTCTGTTTTGAGGAAAGTATATGGTGGGTGTATGGTACCGGCAAAATATGCGCGGTACTAGAGAGGCTAGCAATGGTGGAAGGGTGAGAGTGCGTATAATTCATTGACTCAACATTAGTCATAAAGAACTCACATACTTATTGCAAAAATCTATTAGTCATCAAAAAAATACTACGCGCATGCTCCCAAGGGATAGATTGGTAGGAAAAGACCATCGCTCATCCCCGACCGCCACTCATAAGGAAGACAATCAATAAATAAATCATGCTCCAACTTCATTACATAACGGTTCACCATACGTGCATGCTACGGGAATCACAAACCTTAACACAAGTATTTCTCCAATCCACAATTACTCACTAGCATGAATCTAATATCACCATCTCTATATCTCAAAACAATCATAAGGAATCAAACTTCACATACTATTCAATGCACTTTATATGAAAGTTTTTATTATATCCCTCTTGGATGCCTATCATATTAGGACTAAATTCATAACCAAAGCAAATATCCATGCCGTTTAGAGACTCTTGAAATAATATAAGTGAAACATGAGAGTTCATCAATTTCTTCAAAATAAAACCACCGCCGTGCTCCAAAAAGATATAAGTGAAGCACTAGAGCAAATGACAAACAACTCCAAAAGATATAAGTGAAGATCAATGAGTAGTCGAATAACTATGTGACTATGTGAAGACTCTCTAACATTTAAGATTTTCAGATCTTGTGATATTATTCAAACAACAAGCAATTTCTAATAAAATAATATTACGCTCCAAGGAAAACACATATCATGTGGTGAATAAAAATATAGCACCAAGTAAGGTTACTGATGAACGAAGACGAAAGAGGGGATGCTATCCGGGGCATCCCCAAGCTTAGATGCTTGGTTGTCCTTGAATATTACCTTGGGGTGCTTTGGGCATCCCCAATCTTAGGCTCTTGCCACTCCTTATTCCGTAGTCCATTGAAATTCACCCAAAACTTGAAAACTTCACAACGCAAAACTCAAGAGAATACTCGTAAGCTCTGTTAGTATAATAAAGCTGAAATAGCTGGATATCGACTAGAGGGGGGGTGAATAGGAAATTTTTATGGAAGTCTTCAAAACATGGGAGTTTCGAAGACAAACAATAGAAATGACCCTATTCGCATGTAGCAGAAGGTAGACTACACTAGGCAAGCCATAGTCAAGTATTCAATGAAGTGAAAGCACGAAGACTATTAGCAGCTAGGTAGTAAGGATCAGGATGGAAGATAGTATGAAGCCAATCAGAACAAGTAGTCACCTAGTGAAGTCAAACAGATAATGCAAGCAGGCAATGACTTCACGAAGACAAACCGTAAGTAAAGAGAAGTGAGAGATAGAACCAGTAGCTTGGAGAGGACAGTGATTTGTTTGACCAGTTCCAGTTGCTGTGACAACTGTACGTCTGGTTAGGGAGGCTGAGATTTAACTCAGAAGACCGTGCCTTCACCTTATTCCCCTTGAGCTAAGGACACTTAGTCCTCGCCAATCACTCTGGTAAGTCTTCAGGGTAGACTTCCATACCTTCACAGACTTCGTTCATCGGCAAACCACAATGACTCTTGGATGCTCAGAACGCGATGCCTAATCGGCTGGAGGATTCACAGTCCTCAAGTGTAACAAGTCTTCAGGTTACGCAGACAGAAAGACTTCAGTGATGCCAAACACTCTTTGGGTTCTGGGTGGTTTGGGCTTTGTCCTCGCAAGGATTCTCTCTCAAATGCTTCGGAGGTGGGTTGCTCTCAAATGACAAAAGCCGTGCACTAATTTTGAGCACCCACCAATTTATGGTGTAGGGGGTGGGCTATTTATAGTCACTAGGCAACCCGACCTGATTTGTCCAAAATGACCCTGGGTCACTAAGGAACTGACATGTGTTCCAACGGTCAGATTTCAAACACACGCGACAGCTTGACTTGGGCTACAAGTAAAGCTGACTCATCCGACTCTGGATAAGATTTGCACTCATTTTCTTCGCTCGAAGACATAGGATTTGGTTGAGCATCACTTTAGTCACTCTGACTTTGTTCACTTGGACCCCACTTAACAGTGCGGTGGTTCCTATGACTCAACAAAGAAGAAAAAGAAACAACAAAACAACTAAGTCTTCGCGCTCCATAGTCTTCATGCGATGTCTTCTCATGTCATAGTCTTCACTGTGAATAGCCTCACAGACCACCATTGTCTTCAATGTCTTCACACATTTTTAGGGGTCATCTCCGGTAGGTAAACGAAATCAATGAGGGACTACTACCTGTGTTATCCTGCAATTCTCACAAACACATTAGTCCCTCAACCAGGCTTGTCTTCAATACTCCAAAACCAACTAGGGGTGGCACTAGATGCACTTACAATCTCCCCCCTTTTGGTGATTGATGACAAACTGGTTGAAGTTTTCAACGGGGATAAAAGTATGTGAAATTGTAAAGATATTGTCTTCATAGGTGGCAAAGGCTCCCCCTGAAGATGTGCATATAAATGTTTTGCTTTGGAATGCAAATGCACATGGCAGGTTGTACTTGTGGAGATCCTCTTCATCTTACGAAGACAATACATCATGCATGAAAAGAAAGAAAGAAAATATAACTAGGATAATGACATGCATAATGAAAAATGGACGTCTGCAAGATGACTTCATGCGGGATTTATCATCGCACATGCGGAATTTATCGTCGCATCATAAAATAGCAGAAAAAGTAGCAGACGACCATCAAGTTTAAGTGTTACAACTCAAAGAACCAAATGTTTCAAAAGCGAGAGTTGTAAGCACTTGGCAAAAGTATAGCAACCACCCATATGGACCCACTTGAAGAGTATCAACTCATATGCTTCTCCCCCTTTTGTCAGTAAGGACCAAAAAGGTTTGAAGACATAGAGCCTCAACTCGTTCCCATGAGGAGTAGGTGAGGCAGCAGGGTCAACGTTGAGGTTCGGTGGTGCAGACGAACTTGGTGCAGTGTCGATACACACCAAAGTTGGAGGTGGTGAAGTAGCATCATCGTCGTCATCAATGACTCTGGCATTAACAGTTGCCGCAGAGGAGGAGTTCTCAGAATCTTCCAGTGATGAAATCCGACGCAAGACAACGTTCCTGGGAGGAGTGGTATCAAACTTGAATCTCTATGTGAAGCCATTGTCTTGAAGATTGCTTCAGCACTGAGCAATGTCAGACTCTTCCATGACCTCTGACAGGTTTCATGAGTGACAAACGCATTCTTGGTGGCAAGATTTCGAATGCGATTAACATCCACCAAGAGGCTTTACATCTGATGCTTTAGCCAGTAATGATGCTTATCGTGTTTCTGATGCAAGGCCACGAGAAGCTCTCGGTCATTGAGCACACGAGATATCTTTCGAGGCCTTGGAGCAATAGTGCTTTCAGTGGCTTCAGTATGGGCACGACGAGGTGCACGAGTATTTCCAGCCAAAGGATAAACACGAGTGGCAGCATGAACTCCTTAAACGTGTTGAGAGAAACTTTGACGATCGACATTGTGAAGATATATTGCGTCCTTGGCAGGCTCTCGGTATATGGCTTCGACAGAGATATAGACCTCTAGCAAGAATATGAGATGGTTGCACGCAGAGGGATGATAGTTAACAGCAGAGTGAAGCTTGATCAGACGCATTACCCATGGAGCATAGAATTTCAGACCAAATATATCTGAGCCAGATACAACAAATTGGCGAATGAAGAAATCCTAAGCATTGAAGCTGATGCCATTGAGAATATAGAAGACCAATGTCTTCATTGAGCCTTCAAGCTTTGTTGAGGAAGAATGTCGTTTGATGGGCCATAGAGTTCTGATAACCCACAAGTGTAGGGGATCGCAACAACTTTCGAGGGTAGAGTATTCAACCCAAATTTATTGATTCGACACAACGGGAGCCAAAGAATATTCTTAAGTATTAGCAGTTGAGTTGTCAATTCAACCACACCTGGATAACTTGGTATCTGCAGCAAGGTATTTAGTAGCAAAGTGGTATGATAATAAAGGTAACAGTAGCAAAAGTAAAGATAATAGTTTTGTAGGAATTGTAACAGTAGCAACAGAAAAGTAAATAAGCGAAACACAATATGTGAAAAGCTCGTAGGCATTGGATCAGTGATGGATGATTATGTCGGATGCGATTCCTCATGTAATAGCTATAACATAGGGTGACACAGAACTAGCTCCAGTTCATCAATGTAATGTAGGCATGTATTCCGAATATAGTCATACGTGCTTATGGAAAAGAACTTGCATGACATCTTTTCTCCTACCCTCCGTGCAGCGAGGTCCTAGTGGAAACTAAGGGATATTAAGGCCTCCTTTTAATAGAGAACCGGAACAAAGCATTAGCACATAGTGAATACATGAACTCCTCAAAGTACGGTCATCACCGAGAAGTATCCCGATTATTGTCACTTCGGGGTTGTCGGATCATAACACATAATAGGTGACTATAGACTTGCAAGATAGGATCAAGAACACACATATATTCATGAAAACATAATAGGTTCAGATCTGAAATCATGGCACTTTCGGGCCCTAGTGACAAGCATTAAGCATAGCAAAGTCATAGCAACATCAATCTCGTAACATAGTGGATACTAGGGATCAAACCTTAACAAAACTAACTTGATTACATGGTAAATCTCATCCAACCCATCACCGTCCAGCAAACCTCGATGGAATTACTCACGCACGGCGGTGAGCATCATGAAATTGGTGATGGAGGATGGTTGATGATGACGACGGCGACGAACCCCCTCTCCGAGCCCGAGCGGACTTCGATCAGCCCTCCCGAGAGAGATTAGGGCTTGGCGGCGGCTCCGTGTCGTAAAACGTGATGAAACTTTCTCTCGATTTTTTTCTCCATAAGCGGAATATATGGAGTTGGAGTTGAGGTCGGTGGGCGTCGGGGCCCACGAGAGGGGGCGCGCCTGGGAGGGGCGCCCCACCCTCGTGGATAGGGTGTGGCCCTGGCCTTGATTCTTTCACCGATATTTTTATATTTTCCAAAACTTATCTCCGTGGATTTTGGTCATTTTGAGAACTTCATTTTTCGCACAATAAACAACATCATGGCGATTCTGCTGAAAACACGTCGATCTGGTTAGTTTCATTCAAATCATGCAAATTAGAGTCCAAAACAAGGGCAAAAGTTTTTGGGAAAGTAGATACGTTGGAGACGTATCAACTCCCCCAAGCTTAAACCTTTGCTTGTCCTCAAGAAATTCAGTTGATAAATTGAAAGTGATAAAGAAAAACTTTTACAAACTCTATTTGATCTTGTTGTTGTAAACATGTAAAGCCAGCATTCAAGTTTCAGCCAAAATTATGAACTAACCATACTCACAATAACACCTAGGTCTCACAATTACTCATATCAATGGCATAATCACCTAGCGAGCCATAATAATAAAAATCGGATGACAACACTTTCTCAAAACAATCATAATATGATATAACAAAATGGTATCTCGCTAGCTGTCGTGGATTTGTCACGGCAGATGTCCTAGCGTAAGGACTTAGTCGTGGAGCCATCGCTACGGGTTTACTTGTAGGGGTTAAAGCGGACACAAAGACACAAGGATTTATACTAGTTCGGCCCCTTTGATGAAGGTAAAAGCCTACGTCTAGTTGTGATGGAATTGATGTAGTCTCGATGGCTAGGGAGCAAACAAGCTTCGCCTAGGCTCGAGTTGTGGTTGTCTGTCCTTGAACCGCCGCCGGGTCGTCCCCTTATATACACGAGTGACGCCCGTCGGTTCGTAGAGTCCCAACCGGTTCATACTCGTATCCCGGTTGGTATCTCTCTATTCTAACTTACAATACAAGTCATACATCGGGCGGTTTACGGCTACAAGCTCTAAACCGACTATAGGCCTTGGGCCTTTCTCAGTTACACCACTAACGGAGCTAATCCGCCCAAGCTGGCGGTTTACACCTAGTGGTAATATCCCTAACATTAGGCCCCAGTTGATTTGAACTGGTTCATGTCAATGCTTCCACAGCTTGTATCTTGGACATCTTCTTTTGTTTGGTAAATCGCCACGTCGTGCCGCTTCGATCATCAGAACGGCATGGCGTCGTTGCTTCGTCATTGTAAACGGCATGGCGTCATCTTGAAATTTTATCCTTTATAACGCCTTCTTTAATAGCAGTCCCTAGATCCACGTGCTTGACCTAGCTTTACTGCCTTATAAATAGGACCGAAGGGTCATTCTTTTCCTCCCTTCGCTTCCTCTTCTTCGTCTTCCTCGCGCCGCTGCCCTTGGAGCTCCGCCATCGTCATCGACTTCTGCTTCATCCTAGGCCGCTGCATCGACCTGAACGTACCAGAACACTGCGACCTCTTTCCGCATCTTCTCCATTCCCGGTAAGCTTCTTCCCTTCTTGAATCATTTACGTACTTAGATCTGTTTTTAGGGTTCGAGCTTCATACCATGTTCTTCGTGCGTTTTATCCTTTTAGCTTTGAACCATCTTTGTGAATCTTGTTACGTACCAATGATGACTCCTGCGTATCCATTGTACTTTCTCATTTTAATCCCATGGATCTTCGCATAGATACATGCCTTATGGTCCACTACATTTCTTCTTTACTTCGCGAAATATTTCGCTTTTTACGAAAACCAGCGTTTGATCCGTAGTAATCATGAGATCTTGTGAAACTTGTTTCTGTAAACTGTCCATGACTTCAATTATCTCCAAGGCCTAGATTAGGCGGTTTAACTCACCATAATAAAAACTGCTAAACCGGCATAGGTACACCATTAGTCCCCTTGTTGAACCGCCAGAACGCATCTGACATCATATCACAATGAACTGATTTATAGAAACTGCCTCCGGTTTATCATAACTTAGATCAATCACTCTGTAACAAGCACGCTCTTAAACTAGATCAATCACTCTGTAACAAGCACGCTCTTAAACTGGATCCTTTTCTTTGTAGCTCTTATCATGGCCAAACAGGTGTATGAATGCAACTGGGTTCCTTCCCGCGTCTCCGAGACACAATTGAATGAACTGGTATCGATTGGCGCTTTAGATGACAAAAATACAGTCCATTGGAGGGTTCCTGGAGAGGAATGTCCTCCCACACCTCAGGAAGGGGAAGTTGTGGTTTTCGCGGATCACCTGGCTCGGGGCTTCAAACCGCCCGGTTCAAAATTTTACCGGGACGTGTTGGCCAATTTTCAGCTCCGTCCCCAAGACATTGGCCCCAACTCTGTCACCAACCTATGCCACTTTCAAGTGCTATCTGAAGCATATCTGCAAGAGGAACCTTCTGTTGAATTGTTTAGAGATCTCTTCCATCTAAACCGTCGTACTGAATTCACCGATGGCCCCAATACAGAATTGGGCGGTATGGCTATCCAGAAAAGGAAGGAGATCACCTATCCCCACGTCAAACTCCATACTCACCCCAAAGAGTGGAATGCGACTTGGTTTTCTTTGCAAGGATACTTCTCTGAAGGTGAAAATCCTTTACGGCTTTCGTCGGGCGGCTAAGCAATACTCATCCCTTTCCTCAAAGATTAAGTGCCAAAGAGAGAAGCAATCGCCCCACAACTATCCAAGCTCCGAGCCTTCATGGCCAGCGGTTTGGTAGCATTGATCTTGCGCTGCTTTGGTTATCTTGGGGCATACTGCCTTTGAGCCAACGTTCCGGTTTGATGTGTCAGTATACCGGCAGCGTCGACGACCCACTCCGACACACAAAACTTGAACTTTCTGATGATGAAGTTACGGACTCAGTAAGAAGAATGCTGAATGAACCGGAGCATCTCTGTGCCCAAACCGGCTTGGCCCCTTACTGCACCACCAACACACCACCTGCGGTAAGTCTCTGACTACGTCATCATTTAAACCCGTTATTACTTCATGTATCCAACATTTAATTATTTCTGATCCAGGGTGATAACCCGTTCTGGAGCAAGAAACTTTCCCAGGACAAAGCGGATAAAGCTGGGCGGCCAAACCGGCCAAAAACAAAAGTTGTCAAGAAATCAGCCCACAAGAGAAAGACCACTGCTTCATCTGACCCGGCCATTGACGATGATGTGGGTAATCCGGAACTTGATTCTCTTGGCTTACTTTTTACACGCCTTATTGATGATGATGCTTGTCGGGATGGCCTTTGAAGCCCAACAACGCAGGATTTCTTGAGGTAACCATTCTTTCTTCGATTCAACAAATTTGCCTTCACCAAAATTTCGCCAGCAAACCGGAAAGTTAACTTTTCTCACCCTCTTGCTTACTTGGATCCCAAACTTCTTATGAAGACACGGCAACATGAAGCTTCGCCGCACAACCCGGCACGGTGGTCGGTAGTTACCTCTGCGGTTTACCAAACAGCCCGGTTCGAAAGCGCCGACCGAGGTTTTCGACCTTTTATTGCTTTAAATTCCAAAGCGGGTTTCTTCGTCAACCTCTTAATCCGTCCAACTCCGATTATCGGGTTACTTCCCATTCATCCTCTGGCGAATCCTCACCACTCAGCTACCGCCATTGAAAATAGCCACGGGTAAGTCAATACAGCCATATGCTTTTCGATACCTTACGTAATGGATATGCTTTTTCCGACTTTTGTCTCTTTAGAACCAAACGAAACCCGGCAAGAAGGCCCGCTTGGACAAAAGCAGTTGAAGAGGCTGCTGCTTCGGATCATGAGCAAGCGCCGGATCTCAAAACGCCTCTGAAGATATTCCCAATGACCCTCCGGTTCAAGAGGAGGTTATTCTCAAGAGAGGCTGTGAATACTTCAATCTCTGCTGATCCACCTGCCAAGACTTGTCCGGTTTGAGAAGCCTCGCAGATCCTCTTGAAACAGCCGTGCCCACACAATCCGTCGAGTCGAAAGATGATGGCGTTGTGATTCTTGGTATGGGCGCTCGAGGCGGGAATCCTGCAACTTTAACCCGGCATCTTGTGAAAGAGGACTCTTCCACTTTTAATAAAGGAAAATGGGATGTGGAGCTGGAAACATATGCGCTTTGAGCGCCCAAGACCTTCATTCGGATATTTGAACCGGCTTTCTGATGGCCGTGACTATGAAGTGGCTTGGTGAAATTAATGAGGGACAAGTTTGAGGTAACACTCCTTTCCTTATTACGATATATTAGTCCTTGTAGCCCCCAAGGGCGGTTTGTAATCTTGATCAAACCGGGACTTGATTATTTTCTTGATCCATTTTGGAATCTTCCGCATAACCACGGGGCGGTTTAACTCTGCATACTTAAACCGGTACTTCAATAAAACTGCACGACAAAACATTGATAGAATCAAATAGTCATTAGCCCCCAAGTGCCAAGTTGAATACTCGTATTGAGCTTGGGACTTTTGCCATGTATTAGCGATAGAAAATTGAAGGTACATTAGCCCCCAAGTGTCAAGCATATAAGCGTGTTGTGTGGTTGAGACTTTGACTTGAATTGCTGGCTGAGCGTACTATTAATGCGCAGGTGAGGTGAAAATCAAGGATGATCGGATTGCCCGTTTACAAGCGGCTTTGAAAACCAAAGAGCCAAAACAGAGAAGGCCAAGAAAGAATTAACCAATGCCTTGACCGCTGCTGAGCAGGTGAAAGAAGGCTGAAGAAAAAGCGAGCGATGCGGGCCACTGAAAAGGCCAATTTGATCAAACGGGCAGAAAATGCTGAAGCTGCCCTTAAACCGGTGGTGGATGATCTGACAGCCGTAAAGCGGCAAGTACATTCGATGACTGCAGCAATCTTTGGTAAGCTCCTTGTGAATAATTGTGATATGTTGCACCGGCTGCATTATTAGTCCGGTTTAGAACTAATCATTTACCGTTTGTAGGCACGCGCGTTGGGCACTTGGGAAACGATGTGCGGAAGAAACTGAAGGCTGTCTACACATTAGTTGAGCAGTTATATACCGGAGCCCAGCGCATCATTACCACAATGTCACATAACAATCCAGCGCCTTCCCTGATTCAAGATACCCTAAACCGGCTATCAATGCTTCCTTCCCGGGTTGAAGAGGTGAAGAAGTCTGCTGCACGAACCAGAGCCATCAATGCCTTGATCCGAGCCAAGGCATGGGTACCAGACTTTGATCCTGTGGAAGCAGCTCAAGGCTATCCCGGTGTGAAAGAAGATGGCTCGACTTGATGAAGAGGACTTCTGAGGCGATAAACCGTGCGACGTCCGCTGGCTTGTCAATTGGCGAAGAAGCCGACTTGGAGCATTACCAAGCACAATATAATGATCAAAACAAGCGAGTGTCTGCCCCAACCTTTGAACCGGAAAACCTGATCCCTCCAATCCGTAAGCATACTTACGCACCCGATATTGAACCGTCTTCTTTGATCCACGAAGAGGCTGTTTTCCAAGCGCTAATGGGAATCGACTGGACCACTGTGGATTTCCAGCCAATGGGTAGGGATGAAGAGGCTGAAGCGGCAGAAGATGAAGAGCAGGCTTGAACCGGTAGCCGGGTTAAACATCTGCTGCGGGCGGTTTGCCCAGAAAACAATGATCTCATTTGGGCACTGTGTTGCCTTGTAATAACTTTAGTTAAAACTTTTGTGCTTGACTATGCCTTCGTGCATAAGTTGTAAAACCTTTGCATGATTTCTTTATCCTGCAACCAGAAAAAGTCGAACCTTGGCGGTGGTGATACTACCAGCCGGTTTATGGTATTCAAATAGATATATAAGAATTCCAATAAATATGTGATACAAATACCTGCCGTATCTGGAGATGAAGCTGGCGTAGCCAAACTTGAAGCGGAGGCCTTTTTTTAAAAACCATGACCGTCTGGGGAGATAATAGCTCCCATATAACCGTGCTGAATCAGCACAAGCCCCTTTGTTATTCCGTGATGATGAACAGGAAGAAGATAAACCGGGCAGAGAAAAAACTCCGGCGTAAACCGTGTCCTGTCAGTTTGTAACTGACCATTGAACCGGATAAAAATATTTGTCGGGTTAAAAAACGCAACAACAAAAATCGAATACCAATTATGTGAAAATATGGCAACAAAGGCAATAACTCTTTGCAAAAGAAAAGCTTCATGGAGCTGGTCAGATGGCATTACCATGGTCAGATGCAACCAAGCCCCCCGAAGGCGTAGCGATGGTGCTAGTCGGCCAGGTCCCCAAAAGACTCTTGGCGAGTACGCCGGCCAAGTGGCATGACATTGGTTCGGGTTCGACCAAGCCCCCAAATGACTCTGGCCCTATTGGCCGACCAAGAGGCGTGACCGGTTCAGACGTGACCGTGTCCCCAAATAATCTGGTGGCTTTCGCCTATCAAGAGGTGTTGCATTGGTTCGGACACGACCAAGCCCCCAAATGATAAATATAAATGTCAAGGGGTAAACCGGAGGCCGCTTTAGAAACAGAAACGCTCCATGTAACCACGCATGATAAGAAAGACAGAGACCCCGCTTTAGCTGAGGCTCCGGTTTTATTATATCGAAGATAATATATACATTGTCATGATATGTACATAAACTGAGTCGATGACTCAAGTGTAGTAAGGCCGAAGATGAGCTATATTCCACGGCCTGTTGGTCTCCTCCTCTGACGTATGTGAGTCTTGACGCTCTCGAATATCAATCAGATAGTATGATCCGTTGTGTAGATTTTTGCTGACCACAAAAGGTCCTTCCCAAGGTGGGGATAACTTGTGCATATCTGTCTAGTCTTGGATGAGACGAAGCACCAAATCTCCTTCTTGAAAGGTTCTGGTTCTAACCCGGCGACTGTGATAACGACGAAGATCTTGCTGGTAAATCGCCGAACGAGCGGCTGCCATATCACGCTCCTCATCCAATAGATCCAAAGCATCCTGTCGCGCCGTCTCGTTGTCCGCTTCAACATAAGCCGCTACAGGCGAATCGTGCGGATATCAT
Source organism: Aegilops speltoides (assembly GCA_021437245.1). Classification (NCBI taxonomy): domain Eukaryota; kingdom Viridiplantae; phylum Streptophyta; class Magnoliopsida; order Poales; family Poaceae; genus Aegilops; species Aegilops speltoides. Next base: position 467,404,904 of record CM038147.1, on the reverse strand, counting down.
CGGGAGAAGCGCCTCCGCTCCGTAGACCATGAAGAAAGGTGTATATCCAGTGGATCGGTTTGGCGTAGTATTGATACTCCATAGCATCGATGGGAGCTCTTCAACCCAGCACCCCGGTGTCCTCTGTAATGGAACCAGAAGTCGGGGTTTGATGCCTCGTAAGATTTCTTGATTAGCGCGTTCTGCCTGCCCGTTGGACTGGGGATGCGCCACTGACGACACGTCAAGCCGGATGTGCTCACGTTCACAGAACTCTTTCATAGCCCCCTTGGATAGATTAGTGCCATTGTCAATAATGATACTGTGTGGAAAGCCAAACGGAAAATCACCTTTTGATGAAGCGCACATTGTTGTTGCATCACACTTGTTTGCTGTGCTCGCTTCGACCCACTTGGTAAATTTGTCCACTGCCACCAACAGGTGGGTCTTCTTATCCTTGGATCGCTTAAAGGGTCCAACCATATCCAGCCCCCAAGTTGCAAACGGCCATGTTATTGGGATCATCCTCAATTCTTGTGCCGGTACATGAGCACGCTCGAGAATTTCGACATCCATCATACCGTTTGACCAAGTCCTCCGCATCGGCATGGGCGGTTAACCGGTAAAATCCGTGGACGGCGCGCCGCCACGGGGACTTTGAACCGGCGTGATGTCCGCAATCCCTTCATGGATTTCTCTTAAAATTTCACAGCCTTCCTCGGGGAAACACAGCGTTGAAACGCATACGATATGCTTTGCAATGATGCAACTCACCATTAAGAATCGTCATAGATTTGGAGCGCGGATTATCGTGCGGCGTAACCTCATCTTCCGCAACTCCCTCGAGTCATATACGCAAGGAAAGGAATCGTCCAATCCGAATAGCATGTAATGCTGCTACCAACCGAGCCTCCGGATCAGAATAGCCAAATCCGCTTCACCGGGAGCTGGGTGACGGGTTGTGTAAGGCGTCCAAAAGACATTAGGCGGGACGGTTTACGCTAAGAACCCAACCGCTTAAAGCGTCGGCCGCCGTTCTTCGGCGATCCACATGATCCACTTGATAGCCCTTGAAGCAACCTGCGATATTATCCACTTCTCGACGATATGCGGCCATGGCGGGTCCTTAGAATCCCAAGTGCGGATACTTGCCGAGCCACGGTCCGAGTCACCAAAGCACTTAACCCGGCTTAAGTTCATCTCCTTAGCCATCCGGAGACCATGGAGCTAGGCTTCGTACTCAGCTGCATTATTAGTACAAGGGGACATTAAACGGAGAACGTAACAAAACTTATCACCTCGTGGGGAAGTTAAAATGACTCCAGCCCCCGAGCCTTCCAACTGCCTGGATCCGTCGAAATGAATAGTCCAGTACATGTGATCCGGCTTCTCCTCTGGCGCTTGTAACTCCGTCCAGTCATTAATGAAATCAACAAGTGCTTGTGACTTCACTGCTGTGCGTGGTATATACTTTAGTCCATGCGGCCCAAGCTCGATGGCCCACTTTGCAATCCGGCCCGTCGCCTCCCGGTTTTGTATGATATCACCCAAAGGAGCTGAACTAACCACTGTGATAGGGTGCCCTTGGAAATATTGCTTCAGCTTCCGACTGGCCATAAAAACACCATAGACGAGCTTCTGCCAATGCGGATACCTTTGTTTGGACTCAATGAGCACCTCACTGATATAATAAACCGGCCGTTGAACTGGATACTCCTTGCCTGCCTCCTTGCGCTCTACCACAATGGCCACGCTTACTGCACGAGCATTGGCTGCCACATATAACAACAGCAGTTCCTTGTCAACCGGAGCCGCAAGAACAGGCGGGTTGGCCAATTGCCGCTTTAGATCCTCAAATGCTTCGTCAAGAATTTGGACTCGATTTAAATTATCCGTCTTCCTCAAAGACTGGTATAAGGGAATGGCCTTCTCTCCGAGGCGGTGATAAACCGGCTCAACGCAGCGATCACGCCCGCCAGACGCGAACATCATTGATACACCGGTTTAGCCAAGGAAGTGATAGCTTTAATTTTCTCCGGATTAGCCTCAATTCCTCTGTTAGACACGAAACCCCAATAACACTGCGGAACACCAAAACACACTTGGCGGATTAAGCATCATCTTATAAATCGCAAGTTGTGAAGGTTTCCTTCAAATCTTCCACTAGTGTCTCCTTTTGTTTTGATTTCACCACAATATCATCTACATAAGCATGCACATTGCGGCCGATCTGTGTATGCAAGCAATTTGCACACACACCGATAAGTAGCACAGGCACTTTTGAGCCCAAAATGCATAGATACATAGCGAAGGCTCCAAAGGGAGTTATAAACGCTGTCTTCTCCTGGTCCTTAACCGCCATTTTGATCGATGATATCCGAGTACGCATCTAAAAACTTAAACGCTCACATCCTGCCATGGCATCAATAATCTGATCAATGCGGGGAGGGCAAAAGGATCTGCGGACAAGCTTTGTTGAGATCTGTAGTCCACACACATCGCCGGTGCCATTTTCTTAAGGACCAGCACCGGATTAGCAAGCCACTCTGGATGAAACACCTCAATGATAAAACCAGCCGCCAACAGCACTGGCTACTTCCTCTCAATGGCCTTGCGCCTTTCTTCGTTAAACCGCGGAGGAACTGTTTCACGGTTTATACTTGGGATCCACATTAAGTGTGTGCTCGGCGAGTTCCTCGGTACCCGGCATGTCGGATGGCTTCCATGCAAAGATATCCGGTTCTCACGGATGAACTCAATGAGCGCTTTCCTATTTGGGATCCAGTTGGCATCGACGATGAACTGCTTGGACGAGTCGCCCGCACGAAGTCAACAAGCTTGGTCTCATTGCCGATTTAAACTTCAGATCCGATTCATGCTCCGTAGTTGGCTTCTTCGAAGGGGTCATATCTGCCGGATCAACATTGTCTTTATAGAACTTCAACTCTTCCGTGGCACAGACCGCCTTTGCATAAGCTGCGTCGCCTTCCTCGCATTCCAAAGCGACTCGGCGGCTTCCATGCACCGTTATCGTTCCTTTGTAACCCGGCATTTTGAGCTGCAAGTAAATATAACAAGGTCGTGCCATGAATTTAGCATAAGCCGGCCGTCCAAACAAGGCATGATACGGACTCCGGATTTTCACCACTTCAAAAGTTAGCTTTTCAGACCGGGAATCGTGCTCGTCTCCAAAAGCCACATCCAGGGCTATCTTACCAACAGGATAAGCAGACTTGCCTGGTACTACGCCATGGAACACCGTATTGGACGGATGCGAGATCCTTATCTGTGAGACCCATGCGACGGAAAGTTTCATAGTATAATATATTAATCTTCGCTTCCTCCGTCCATAAGCACCTTAGTGAACTTATAGCCCCCACCGAGGGTCTACCACCAATGCCGGTGGCCGGATTATCAACCCGGGGATGGTCCTCTCGCTCCACACGATAGGCTGCTCGGACCAGCGTAAATACCGCGGTAAGGCGGTTCAACGAGTTCTTGCCCGTTTGTGAAGCTTCCGATCCGCTTGTCCAAACTGGTTGTGAAAACATGATCTCGCCCACTATTCAACTGCTTTGGTTGGCTCGATGCTTTGTTGTTGCTGCTTCTTGCTTGCCACCACGATTACTCGATTATTGTGATTGCCTTGGTTAGGCCCTGAACGAAGCTCCGTCTGACCGGCCCATGGAAACCGGATCTGAACCACCACGACCCTGGTCATACCGGAAAGCATTGGAGTTTTGAACTCTGCATAATATAATGATCTTTCCAGAGATGGTTCGATGGGGACTCCTTCGTCCCGTGCTTGGGACAACGCTGATTCAACAAGTAATTCAAACGGCTTGTATTAGGATTTGGACCCCGATTCGCCTTGCCTCTGCGCCGCGGGCCTCTGTCCTGCGCATTAGTGTTGGCTACGAAATCCGGGTTGCCATTGGCCTTGCGCTTGCCCCCGTTTCCATGACCCGCCGGTTTGTACTGCTGCCCCTTGGAGTTGCCGTTCTTCTTTCCCTTCCCTGCTTCATCATCATCGACCCGGGATCCTTGGTACTGTCCGAATCGGCATACTTTACCAAAGCGGCCATGAGGGTTCCCATATCATTGCAAATCCGCTTCATGCGTCCCAATTTTAACTTCAAAGGCTCAAACCGGCAGTTGCCTTCTAATGTTAAGATCGCCGAGTCAGCGTTGATCCGGTCAGAAGAGTGCAGAATCTCAGACACACGGCGTACCCAACGGGTTGTTGACTCCCCTTCTTCCTGGACGCAAGCCGCCAGGTCTACGATGGATTTGGGCTGCTTACACGTATCCTTGAAGTTCTGGATAAACCGGGCCCGTAACTGGGCCCATGAACTGATGGAATTGGGCGGTAAACTCTTCAACCAAGTACGGGCTGTGCCTTCCAGCATCATGGTGAAGTACTTTGCACATGCGGTCTCATCCACATCTAGTATCTCCATGGCCATCTCATAACTTTCGACCCACGCTTCAGGGGACAGATCCGCGGTGTAATTTGGCACCTTGCGTGGGCCCTTAAAATCTTTAGGCAGACGCACATTGCGTAAAGCGGGATTAAACAGGCACCCCAAAGCGGATGCGTCTCGGCTGGCGAAGGTGGTAGGCGAACGGTGTGTGTTGATCCGCATCATCTCTTTGCTAACTTCGGCCTCCCTGCGTGCGGGCCCGATCCACCACCTCCCGAGCATCACGAATGCCGCCTATCGGTGATTGCCTCGGGCGCTTCACGGTCCAGCGTTGCTTGATAGGGCGGTTCATCCATCGTCTGCTGTAGCTCCGGCTTGGGACGGGCGTAGAGTGAATCCGATCACGGCTGTATGAATCGCTTCCTCATTGGATCGGTGCAGTCCGAGAAGCTCCTTAACCCGGCGTGTCTCAACCGCTTGGGGAATCTCCTTCGTGGGATCGCCTCCAATCGTGCAAATGCCGCAACAAGGTTGTCCATAGGGTTAGAATAATGGCCTGGGGGTGTCTGTACCGGCGGAGGAACCACCATGTTCTGCTGCGGAGGCTCCATCAGGCGCGGTTGGACCATCGCTCCCGCTCCTGGTGCCTCAATCCGGTTTACCTCCTGTCTTTGGGCGGGTTATCGGGTCCGGCTCCCGAGTCGAAAGAGATTTCTAGGATCAAATCGACGGCAGCGCGATCTATACTTCGCTTCAACACCTCTGCGACGACTCTGGTCAAGCATGAGTTTGTAAGCTTGTGCATCTAAAGCGGCCCGCTCTGCGGCCATACGCTCCTTCTCTGCCGCTAGATCCGCTTTGGCTTGCGTGATCTGCTCTTTCACCTTTGCAATTTCTGCATTATGAGCCTCCTGATCTGCTGGGTTGTCCTCCGCCATAAGCGCTGCCAGTGCATCAAACAGATCTGACAGAACTTGAACCGGCGGGCGCACCGGGCCTCCTGCCCCTGCTGCCGCTGCTGAACCGGAAAGCATTGCTGCCGCGGTTGAAGAGTGGTTCGCTGCCTGCGTACCGACCATGAATATTCCAACTCGGTTTAACTGGCTTGGGGGGTCCGGAATACTGTCACCGTCGGAACAGCCCCTGATCATATCATCCTGCAACTGGTACAATGACTCGGTCTCTCCTGTTGAAGATTCATCGCCAGAATAAACGACGGTCTCACTACCGTGTTCTGAACCGGCGTCGTATTCCCCTCCATGTGTGACTCCAACGAAGACATGCTTCACGGCCGGTTTAACCTGGGCAGGTCGCGCACGCTGAGCCGTCTCTATGAGGTCGGTGCAGATGTCCGGCTCAGGCCCAGGCTCCCCGATCTTGCCAATGAAAAAGTGTATGCCGCCGAAGGGGACCCGGTATCCATACTCGATTGAATCGGCCTCGGGACCCCATCCGGCGTCGTCGATGTAGATCCGGCCGCGACGACTCTTGGTCATCCGGCCCACGACGTAGCCTTCGAGTCCTTTGAGCTTGCCCTCCAAGATCGTCAAACCATCGTGCGATAGCCCCACGGTGGGCGCCAACTGTCGTGGATTTGTCACGGCAGATGTCCTAGCGTAAGGACTTAGTCGTGGAGCCATCGCTCGGGTTTACTTGTAGGGGTAAAGCGGACACAAAGACACAAGGATTTATACTAGTTCGCCCTTCGATGAAGGTAAAAGCCTACGTCTAGTTGTGATGGAATTGATGTAGTCTCGATGGCTAGGAGCAAACAAGCCGCCTAGGCTCGAGTTGTGGTTGTCGTCCTTGAAACGCCGCCGGTCGCCCCTTATATACACAGTGGCGCCCGTCGGTTCAGTAGAGTCCCAACGGTTCATACTCGTATCCCGGTTGGTATCTCTCTATTCCTAACTTACAATACAAGTCATACATCAGGCCGGTTTATGGCTACAAGCTCTAAACCGACTATAGGCCTTGGGCCTTTCTCTGGTTACACCACTAACGGAGCTAATCCGGCCCAAGCTGGCCGGTTTACACCTAGTGGTAATATCCCCAACACTAGCCCTTTCTGAGACCGCAAAACATAAATGCAGAGCACCTTTAAAGATCAAGGACTGACTAAACATTGTAATTCATGGTAAAAGAGATCCAGTCAAGTCATACCCAATATAAACCAATAATAATGAATGCAAATGACAGTGTGCTCTCCAGCGGGTGCTTTTTAATAAGAAGGTGATGACTCAACATAAAAGTAAATAGATAGGCCCTTCGCAGAGGGCATCAGGGATTTGTAGAGGTGCCAGAGCTCGATTTTAAAATAGAGATTGAATAATATTTTGAGCGGCATACTTTCACTGTCAACGCAACAACTGTGAGATGGCGATATCTTCCATACTACATGCATTATAGGCAGTTCCCAAATAGAATGGTAAAAGTTTATACTCCCCCACCACAAACAAGCATCAATCCATGGCTTGCTCGAAACAGCGAGTGCCTCCAACTAACAACAGCCCTGGGGGAGTTTTGTTTAATTATTTTGATTTGCTTTGATCTTTTTGGATCATGGGACTCGGCATCCAGGTTACCGACCCTTTCTCATGAATGAGGAGCGGAGTCCACTCCTCTTGAGAATAACACACCTAGCATGGAAGATATAGGTAGCCCTAGTTGAAACATGAGCTGCTCGAGCATACAAAACAAAATTTCATTTGAAGGTTTGGAGTTTGGCACATACAGATTTACTTGGAACGGCAGGTAGATACCGCATATAGGAAGGTATGGTGGACTCATATGGAACAACTTTGGGGTTTAAAGAGTTTGGATGCACAAGCAGTATTCCCGCTTAGTACAGGTGAAGGCTAGCAAACGACTGGGAAGCGACCAACTGAGAGAGCGACAACAGTCATAAACATGCATTAAAATTAATTCACACCGAGTACAAGCATGAGTAGGATATAATCTACCATGAACATAAATATCATGAAGGCTATGTTGATTTGTTTCAACTACATGCGTGAACATGTGCCAAGTCGAGTCACTCAATTCATCCAAAGGAGGATACCATCCCATATACCACATCATAATCATTTTAATTGCATGTTGGCACGCAAGGTAAACCATTATAACTCATAGCTAATCAAGCATGTCACAAGCAACTATAATCTCTAAATGTCATTGCAAATATGTTTACTTCATAATAAGCTGAATCAGGAACGATGAACTCATCATATTTACGAAAACAAGAGAGGTCGAGTTCATACCAGCTTTTCTTATCTCAATCAGTCCATCATATATCGTCACTATTGCCTTTCACTTGCACGACCGAGCGATGTGTATAATAATAATAGTGCACGTGCATTGGACTAAGCTGGAATCTGCAAGCAACTCAAGAGAGAAGAAAGAGTAATATGGGCTCTAAGTTAAATAAACAATCATGCATATGAGAGCCACTAAACATTTTCAATATGGTCTTCTACTCTGGACCCCAAAGGAAAGAAAATAAAATAAAACTATTTACACGGGAAAGCTCCCAACAAGTAAAAAGAAGAACGAGACATCTTTTTGGGTTTCATTTTAAGTCTACTACAAGCATGGAAATTAAACTAACTATTTTTTTGGTTTTTCTTAAGGTTTATCAAACACATAAGAAGAAACCTAGAAAAAGAAAATTAAACTAGCATGGATAATACAATGAAAGAGTATGAGCACCGACAACTAGAATAGTGTGTGAACATGAATGTAACGTTGGTGAGAAATACGTACTCCCCCAAGCTTAGGCTTTTGGCCTAAGTTGGTCTAAGGCCAAGGGTAGCCTGGCTGATATCCGTAGTTGTAACTGGGGTCTTACTGAGATGCAGTAGAAAATGCCTCCTGAGCTGCGGCATGTTGGCGAGCCGCCTCCGCTCTCCCCTCATGTTTAGCTGCCTCCTCCCTGGTAACAACATATCTTCCTTTTGCCTGGTAATCAAAAAGGAAAGGAGCAGGGAGAGTAACATGGACAGAGCTATGTCTGTCAAAGATTAGTCGATACTGGAGGAATTGTTCATTCCTAAAAAGAAAACGATGTTTGACCATAGCGTCATAATCTAAATAAGCAGGAGGCAACACCATATCCCCCTCTCGTGGGGCTATACCAAGATAATTAGCCACATGGGTCGCATAAATTCCTCCAAATAAATCTCCAACCCTACCATTATTATGCAACCTACTTGCAACTATTGCCCCCAAGTTGTAATCTTTATTACCTAGCACAGCGCTCTTGAGGACACAGATCAGGGACACACATATGACATGCTTCATCTTTACAGTTAATGCATGTACCAATGAAGAGAGCAAAATAATGTATAGCAGGAAAATGAATGCTCCCTATGGTAGCTTGTGCTATATCCCTAGATTCTCCCAAAGTAATACTAGCAAGAAAGTCTCTAAATTCGTATTTGTGGGGATCATTAACATTGCCCCACTGCGGAAGTTTGCAAGCAGTTGTAAAATCCTCTGAGTCCATGGTATAAGATTTATCATAAATATCAAACAGGACACTCTGAGAATTATGTGAACATTTATATTTAAACCTTCTCATGAATGAATCAGTCAATTGATAGTACTGAGGACACTTATCTTGTAAGAAGTCCTCTAGATCAGCATTACACACATATGCGTCAAATTCATCCTTAAAGCCTGCATTGACCATAAAATCGTCTGATGGCCACTCACAAGCTCGTACTTCTGCGTCCCTCGGTAGTTCATTGTCTTGCTCACGCATAGCAAGCCTGGGTACTTTCTTTATTGAGGAACCACCTTGATACATTCTCCTAGGCATATTTTTCTGAAAAATTTCTGAAATTTTAGTAACTTCAAAATAAAAGTGAATAAAACTAAACAAGATCGGTAGCAACTACTCCTACAAGTGCCTAGAGCCTATATCATGCATTAGAATTACTTGGGACCTCATAAATTTAACATGCAAGCTCACGAACAGGGTCACCTATGCAGCAAAAAATTGCAATGAATAAAGCACTGGAACAAAAACTAATTGGACCAATGGAGGAGCCGCATACCAAGCAACAATCTCCCAAAGCAGTTTTGTGAATGGAGCTTTGAGCAAGGAGATCGAAAATCGCAGCAAAATGAGCTAGAACTCGTGCTTGAGCTGGATGAGGATTTTTTTGGGAAGACGATGGAGTGTGTGGGTGCAGGAATAAGTGGAGGCGGGCCACCGTGGGCCCACGAGATAGGGGGGCACACTTAGGGGGTGTGGGCGCGCCCTCCACCCTCGTGGCCTGGTGCTGGCCCCTCCTGCAGTGTTTTTAGTGCCTAAAATCCTCAAATATTCCATAAAAAATCATACTAAATTTGCAGGGCATTTGGAGCACTTTTATTTTCAGGATATTTTTTATTGCACGGATAATTCAGAAAACAGATAGATAATACTATTTTTGCTTTATTTATTCTAAATAACAGAAAGTAAGAAGAGGGTACAAAAGGTTGTGCCTTCTAGTTTCATCCATCTCATGATCATCAAAATGAATCCACTAACAAGGTTGATCAAGTCTTGTTAACAAACTCATTCCGAATAACACGGAACCGGAGAAATTTCGAATAACACTAGGTTACCTCAACGGGGATATGAACATCCCCAACAATAAGAATATCATACTTTTTCTTGACAGTAGGAAGAGGAAATTCAAAACCTCCAGTAATGATTGTTGGAACTTTTCCAATAGAATTGCTGCTATGAACTTGAGATTGTTTCCTCGGAAAGTGTACTGTATGCTCATTACCATTAACATGAAAAGTGACATTGCCTTTGTTGCAAGTAATAACAGCCCCTGCAGTATTCAAAAAGGGTACACCAAGGATAATCGACATACTATCGTCCTCGGGAATATCAAGTATAACAAAGTCCGTTAAGATAGTGACATTTGCGACCACAATAGGCACATCCTCACAAATACCGACAGGTATAGCAATTGATTTATCAGCTATTTGCAAAGATATTTTAGTAGGTGTCGACTTATTCAATTCAAGTCTACGATATAAAGAGAGAGGCATAACACTAACACCAGCTCCAAGATCACATAAGGCAGTTTTAACATAATTTCTTTTAATGGAGCATGGTATATTTGGTACCCCTGGATCTCCAAGTTTCTTTGGTATTCCACCCTTAAAAGTATAATTAGCAAGCATGGTGGAAATTTGAGCTTCTGGTATCTTTCTTTTATTTGTAATGATATACTTCATATACTTAGCATAATGATTTACTTTAAGCAAATTAGTCAAGCGCATACGTAAGAAAATAGGTCTAATCATTTCAGCAAAGCGCTCAAAATCCTCATCATCCTTTGTCTTGGATGGCTTAGGAGGAAAGGGCATGGGTTTCTGAACCCATGGTTCTCTTTCTCTACCGTGCTTCCTAGCAACAAAATCTCTCTTATCATAACGTTGATTCTTTGATTGTGGGTTATCAAGATCAACAACAGGTTCAATCTCTACATCATTATTTTTGCTAGGTTGAGCATCAACATGAACATTGTCATTAACATTATGAGTAGGTTCATGTTCATCACCTGTTTGTGTTTCAACATCAGAAATAGAAATATCATTGGGGTTCTCAGGTGTGTCTACAACAGGTTCACTAGAAGCATGCAAGGTCCTATCGTTTTTCTTTTTCTTCTTTTTGGAAGAACTAGGTGCCTCTAAATTATTTCTCTGAGAATCTTGCTCGATTCTCTTAGGGTGGCCTTCAGGATACAAAGGTTCCTGAGTCATTCTACCAGTTCGAGTAGCCACGCTAACAGCAAAGTCATGTTTATTATTTAATTCATCAAGCAAATCATTTTGAGCTTTAAGTACTTGCTCAGCTTGAGTGGCAACCATAGAAGCATATTTGCTAATGATTTTAAGTTCACCTTTAACTCTAGCCATATAATCACTCAAGCGTCCTATTTCGAAAGCATTATTCTTTAATTCTCTACCAACATAAGCATTGAAACTTTATTGTCTAGCCATAAAGTCATCAAATTCATCTAAGCATGGGCTATGAAATTTAGTAGAGGGAATCTCAACTTTATCATATCTATAGAGAGAATTTACCTTTACTACCTGTGTCGGGTTATCAAGACAATGTGTTTCTTCAACAGGCGGTATATTAAGACCATGTATTTCTTCAATAGGTGGTAAATTCTTAACGTCTTCAGCTTTAATACCTTTCTCTTTCATTGATTTCTTTGCCTCTTGCATATCTTCAGGACTGAGAAATAGAACACCTCTCTTCTTAGGAGTGGGTTTAGGAATAGGGTTGGGAGTTGGCTCAATTGGTTCAGGAATTGCCTCAGGAATTGGCTCAGGGAGAGTCCAATTATTTTCATTAGTCAACATATTATTCAATAGTAATTCAGCTTCATCGACTGTTCTTTCCCTGAAAACACAACCAGCACAACTATCAAAGTAGTCCTTGGAAGCATCAGTTAGTCCATTATAAAAGATATCAAGTGTCGTGGATTTGTCACGGCAGATGTCCTAGCGAAAGGACTTAGTCGTGGAGCCATCGCTACGGGTTAACTTGAAGGGGTTAAAGCGGACACAAAGACACGAGGGTTTATACTAGTTCGGCCCCTTCGATGAAGGTAAAAGCCTACGTCTAGTTGTGATGGAATTGATGTGGTCTCGATGGCTAGGGAGCAAACAAGCTTCGCCTAGGCTCGAGTTGTTGTTGTCTGTCTTGAACCGCCACCGGGTCGTCCCCTTATATACACGGGTGACGCCCGTCGGTCCATAGAGTCCCAACCGGTTCATACTCGTATCCCGGTTGGTATCTCTCTATTCCTAACTTACAATACAAGTTTACATATCATGCCGGTTTACGGCTACAAGTTCTAAACCGACTACAGGCCTTGGGCCTTCATCTGCTTATACTACTAATGAAGTTAACCCGGCCCAAGTAGGCCGGTTCACGCCCAGTGGTAATATCCCCAACATCAAGTATTTCATTTTTCTTAAGAGGATGATCAGGCAAAGCATTAAGTAATCGGAGAAGCCTCCCCCAAGCTTGTGGGAGACTCTCTTCTTTGATTTTCACAAAATTATATATTTCCTGCAAGGCAGCTTGTTTCTTATGAGTAGGGAAATATTTAGCAGAGAAGTAATAAATCATATCCTAGGGACTACGCACACAACCAGGATCAAGAGAATTAAACCAAGTCTTAGCATCACCCTTTAATGAGAACGGAAATATCTTAAGGATATAATAATAGCAAGACTTCTCATCATTAGTGAACTGGGTGGATATAACATTTAATTTGGTAAGATGTGCCACAACAGTTTTAGATTCAAGGCCATAAAAAAGATCAGATTCAACCAAAGTAATTATTTCAGGATCAACAGAGAATTCATAATCCTTATCAGTAACACATATAGGTGAAGTAGCAAAAGCAGGGTCAGGTTTCATTCTAGCATTCAGAGATTGCTGCTTCCATTTAGCTAACAACTTCTTAAGATCATATCTATCTTTGCAAGCAAAAATAGCTCTAGCAGCTTCCTCATTCATAACATAGCCCTTAGGAACAACAGGTAATTCATAATCAGGGGGAGAACTTTCATCATCACTATCATCAATAATAGCATCTTCAATAATTTCATTCTCTCTAACCCTAGCAAGTTGTTCATCAAGAAATTCACCTAATGGCAAAGTAGTATCACACACAGAAGTAGTTTCATCATAAGTATCATGCATAGCAGAAGTGACATCATCAATAACAAGCGACATATCAGAATTCATAGCAGTAGTAGGTTTAGGTGTCGCAAGCTTACTAATAAAAGAAGGAGAATCTAGTGCAGAGCTAGATGGCAGTTCCTTACCTCCCCTCGTAGTTGAGGGCAAAATCTTGGTTCTTTCGTCTTTCAAGTTCCTCATAGTGATCAACAGATATAAGTCCCAAGTGACTCAAAGAATAGAGCTATGCTCCCCAACAATGATGCTTAAATTAGTCTTGATAACCCACAAGTGTAGGGATCGCAACAGCTTTCGAGGGTAGAGTATTCAACCCAAATTTATTGATTCGACACAAGGGGAGCCAAAGAATATTCTTAAGTATTAGCAATTGAGTTGTCAATTCAACCACACCTGGATAACTTAGTATCTGCAGCAAGGTATTTAGTAGCAAAGTGGTATGATAATAAAGGTAACAGTAGCAAAAGTAAAGATAATAGTTTTGTAGGAATTGTAACAGTAGCAACGAAAAAGTAAATAAGCGAAACACAATATGTGAAAATCTCGTAGGAATTGGATCAGTGATGGATGATTATGTCGGATGCGATTCCTCATGTAGTAGCTATAACATAGGGTGACACAGAACTAGCTCCAGTTCATCAATGTAATGTAGGCATGTATTCCGAATATAGTCATACGTGCTTATGGAAAAGAACTTGCATGACATCTTTTGTCCTACCCTCCGTGCAGTGCCGGGTCCTAGTGGAAACTAAGGGATATTAAGGCCTCCTTTTAATAGAGAACCGGAACAAAGCATCAGCACATAGTGAATACATGAACTCCTCAAACTACGGTCATCACCAAGAAGTACCCCGATTATTGTCACTTTGGGGTTGTCGGATCATAACACATAATAGGTGACTATAGACTTGCAAGATAGGATCAAGAACACACATATATTCATGAAAACATAATAGGTTCAGATCTGAAATCATGGCACTCGGGCCCTAGTGACAAGCATTAAGCATAGCAAAGTCATAGCAACATCAATCTCGTAACATAGTGGATACTAGGATCAAACCCTAACAAAACTAACTTGATTACATGCTAAATCTCATCCAACCCATCACCGTCCAGCAAGCCTACGATGGAATTACTCACGCATGGCGGTGAGCATCATGAAATTAGTGATGGAGAATGGTTGATGATGACGACAATGACGAATCCCCTCTCCGAGCCGGAACGGACTCGAGATCAGCCTCCCGAGAGATTAGGGCTTGGCGGCGGCTCCGTGTCGTAAAACGTGATGAAACTTTCTGTCTGATTTTTTTCTCCGCAAAACGGAATATATAGAGTTGGAGTTGAGGTCGGTGGAGCGTCAGGGGGCCCACGAGACAGGGGGCGCGCCCAGGTGGGAGGGTGCGCCCACACCCTCGTGGACAGGGTGTGGGCCCCCTGGCCTTGATTGTTTCACCAGTATTTTTTATATTTTCCAAAACTTATCTCTGTGGATTTTCAGGTCATTCCGAGAACTTTTGTTTTCTGCACAATAAACAACATCATGGCAGTTCTGCTGAAAACAACATCAGTCTGGGTTAGTTTCATTCAAATCATGCAAATTAGAGTCCAAAACAAGGGCAAAAGTGTTTGGAAAAGTAGATACGTTGGAGACGTATCAAGTTCGCCTGATAATGTGATAGATGGTGCGGGGCAAATACTCTAGGTCTTCAACAAAGAATTCCCTAGGATATTCAGCATCTTGCGGCAGTGGCTTCATCATAATCAACATTTGGCTCATGTTGGGCTCAGACTTCTGGAAGATGCTTTCCAAGGCATTGCGGTGAAGCTGACAACCAAGTTCATATAGTTCACCTGGAGTGGGCAGGCCAGTAAGCTCAATGAGATCAAGAGCTTTGGCTTCATGGTGCACATTGCCTGTCATCCACTCAAGGACCCATGTCTTCGGATCCCTGTTGTAGCCGCGAATGTGAAGAGTTGCATAGAATTGCAGCAGAAGTTCTTCATTCCAATTTTCTTTATCAGTCACAAACTGGAGAAGACCTGCATCTCTGAAACAGTCGAGGACTTCTTCTAAGTAAGGCAGGCCCGCAATGGCTTCGCAGTCCAGACGCATATGGGGAAAGATGCGCCCCTGATTGTATAGTATGCACGAATACTAACTGCGCTGCTGATAACTCCAGAATCGATCAGATGATATTCTTGGCTTGGAATATAGGTTCTTGGCTCTATCAAAGAAAGTGTTGTGTGCTATGAAGCCATTAGCTTTGAATGATCCTGGCGCAGATGCAGTACCTGGAAATCTTGGCAGCCTTGGTTTTGGCTTCTGAACCTGAGGCCTGTGCTCCACATGATAATCAAATTGAGGTCCGGGAGCAGGCGGAGGAACCAGAATGAGCCATCTGACAGTGATAAGCTCGCCTTGATAAAATGCTTGCTCAATGGTGTGTGGCCTTGGTGGCGGTACAGGAGCAGTGGCATTGACAAGGGCTTCAGGCTGCACATTGGTTGCAGGTGCATCATTGGCTTCAGACACCGTGTTTACTGCAGGCGCCACATTAGCTTCAGCCATGACAACGTCATTGGCTTCAGTAGTGTTGTTGGTGGCCGCCTCAGTATTTTGAACCTCCACTTGAGTAGCTGGAGGGTCGGGCACAGACACGTTCTCCTCGAGAACATCTTCTTGGTTGGTAGGGGGTGTGGCAACACGTTCTTCTTCTTCTTCACGAGTTTCTTGTTGTTCTGCGGCTGATGCAGCCGGTGTATCTTCAGCAACTTTGGCTTCAGAATCAGAGACGTTCACAGTGGGAGTGGCTTCAGGAAACACTTGTTGTTCAACTGAGTTGTCTTGCACTTCTCCTTCTGGAACGCTCGATGGAGCGACTTGTGGCCTTGGTCCTTTGCGAAGCCTGCGAAATGTGGGTGACACTTTTGGAGAGGGAGTTGGTTGGACCAGGTAGTCATCATCATCAAGTACCGGATTGGTGACTTGAGGTAGGGGAGTAATTGGTGAGCTTCGACTTGGAGTTTCTTGTTGTGGGTGATCAACCCATGAAGCATCTTGAGTGATTGGCGTCAAAGGACGACCAATACTGATGAGTTCGCTGTTCGTGAGAACAGGCGATGATACCACTTGGCGCTTGATCTGAGGAAGGACTTCATCATCATCTACATTGTCTTGGGGACCAATGTCTTCAGCTGTGATGGGGTCAACAGTTGGAACTTCTTCAGCTTCAGGAGCCTCTGTGGAAGCAGGCTCATGAACTATTAACTAACGCTCTTGGTGTTCGGATGCATGACGAGCAAAAGAGATGGGCTCGACCATGAGGGGCTTTGTGGGAGCAGCCCGATCTTTCTTCTTAGTCTTTCTCTTCTTGGTCGGTGGAGCATCGTCAGTGGTGTTCTTGGACTTGCGCTTTCTGGCTTCGGCTTCAGCTGCCCTTGTTTTCTTCAGTTTCAAAGCCACTGTGGGGACCTTAGGCTTCGAGCCTGTCATGCTGGCAGGGAAGACAATGCGAGGTGTGTCCCGCCCTGATGCTTCAGCTTGTGCCACAGCAGGCTTCTTCTTCTTGGCAGCCAGCTTGGGGTCTATACCAGGATGCCCAAGTGCCTTGCGCTTCTCAGCTTCATTGTAAGCTTGAACACATTTGGTAGCGAGGTTTTTCATTCGCTTGCGTTAACCTTTGGCTTCTTCACATTTCTTGCGAAATGGCTCCTTGAGGTCATGCAACATCAACTTGAAGTTTTGAACATCAGCCACACTGAGCTTGGCCACGTGCTTCTTGAACTGGGCTTTCTCATAGTCAATTTTGTTTTCCAGCCCAACAATTTTCTGAGCCAGAGCCAGCTTACGGTTTCATTCACCATAGGCGACACTTCTTGAACTTGGACTTGGAAGGCGATGCTGATGCCAATTGGGAGCAGAAGATCATCAAAACTGAGGTTTGGGTTGTCAAACCACTCATCAATGAAATTGTTCAAAATGTTCACATAGAAGAGGGGCAGATCATTGAAGGTCTCCGCCTCTTGCTTGCTCTTAATCAGCTGTTCAAGGGCATCATCACCAAACTCATCATCTGTTGACAAATGAATGGCTTCATTCTCGTTCCTCAGAACGCCAGCTGGGGTCAGTGCTTGACCAGAACTCTTGACAATTTTCTTCTCAGGCTTCTCTTTCTTCTTGGAGACTTGAGATAGATCTTCAGAATTAATACTTGGTGCAGGAGGAGCAGTTGCCAATGGCTTCACACGTGAAGCTTTTGGTGCAGCAGAAGGTTTTGAAGCCTTATTGTTCTTCTGTTTCTGCGGCTTAGGAGGAGCTGACGCTTCATTAGAATCTGCATCATCGGCTGAGTGATCCACATTAGCCCCTTAAACTACTATGTGAGTGATGAGGCCTTCGAGATTGTAGAAGGGGCCGGTTTTGTTTTCATTGGCTTCACGGGTGCCATCATCCCGAGGAGCAGATGGACTGGGGTTGAAGTCAAGTCCAAATGCCTTCTTGTTCTTTATAGCAGAGTCTTTGGCAAACTTGAAGTTGCGCTTGAACAGATTGTCTTCGCGACACCATAGCAGAGAAGATGGGTCAGAATTCTCTGGCTGTGGTCCGCGAACCATGCACGGGTAGAAGCCCTGATCAATAGCTTCAGATAGGGACCGGGGTTGAAGAGTTTTGTATAATATATCTCCCCAGGGCTGCTTGATGGCATTCTTCTCAGCATACTCAGCCATGACAAATCTGTACTTGTACCACTCCTCAGCCCAATATCTTCGAATCCATTGGATTCGAGTTTTGCGTTCACCATAGGTTTCTTCAGGGTCTGTCTTGTACAGTTCATGTAGATCTGGTGGCAAATCTTTGGATGTATTCCCACGGCACTGTGTACCGCCCTTTCTAGCTGACTTTTCAGTTGCCATGGAGCTTAAACTGAATGGCTTCAAAACTTGCAAAGGCTTCCGACGACTGGTCAGACAAGAACTGGCTTCAGGAGAATTTATGTGACTCTGTAAGAATTCTGCAAATGAATGCAGACTATGAGAACCAAGGATTCTCCCATGGACATGTACTGTGTGAAGATTAGAGGTGCGAGGGAAGGGGAAGAGGTCATATGCATTCTCAGAAGATTTTGAAGATAAATCAGTTTGAAGACATTGACCTCATAACGCGAAGACATTCACTTATTTGTTGTGAGTTGGTTCCAGATTTGTATGAATCCAAGAATAGGTACAAGTGAGGAATCTAACTTGTAGAGAAGCATAAGTGAATAGACTAGGCATAATATGAGATGCAGAACAGGATAGATTCAACTTTGGAAGTATAGAAACCACTTTTGTTAGAGAAGAATGAATCTATCAGATCAAAAAGATAGTAAAAAGTAAGTTTTAATTACCACATGAAGAACTGCTAGACAGAACGGATTTGGAGGCCGAGCAGTTCAATCTCCCGTGCCCTAACTTGGTGACGGAAGACGCCTATGGCAGCGGCGGAGAAGACGAGGCCCGCGGTCGGCGTGAGGACGGCGTCGGTGAGGTCGCAGCAGCTAAGCGCTTCGTCGCCGGCATCGTCGAGAGCTAGCGGTGGCGCTAGCGTTTGTGCGAGGTGGCAAGGTGGGAGAAAGATTTTGACCGTGATGTGATGTGTATTTATAAGGAAAGGGACGGCTCAACGCAATTACGCAAGTGCCCCTGGTGGTTCACATCTGAAGGGCACGTGGCAAGCATGCAACACATTGGAAGTTGTTCCATGTTCCCATGCACGCCTGGATTGTCGGGGTGGTCGTTCCGGCTTCTCCGGGTTTCAGGCAATAGGGATATAGCATTAAAAACAGATATAGATGTTTGTCAGATTGACTTCAGCTGACAAGGTCTCAGTGAAGACAATCGACAGGTTTCAATAGAGTGCATATGATTTGGACAGATAGAGTTGAGGTAGAAGCATAGACATGTTAGGTCCCGGTGACATTCACTTAGATCAAAAGATTCAGGCAAGAAGTCATAGCTATAAGTGAATGCTGTAGAGGACAGAACACAAATATGTATATAGCTAGTATAAGACCAAATCAACAAGATGAAGATAAACATGAGCATAAGTCAATGATGAAGACAAATCAAATACGAAGACTTTGCAATCATAACGCCAAGAAAAACACTTCAAACAAAAGTTTGGTGGTGGCGTTACCCACCGTATAGGAAGTATTAGACCCAGACACGGCGCACAATTATCATGGCGCTCTGAAGTCAAATTCCGCATTAATGTATTCACACTTAGAGTGTATGTCTTCATTGATTGAAGATATACATTACTTCGTGTGTTGCACATCTAAGTCATCAATATGCATAAGTGTTACGATGTGTGTCCAATCACAGGACATTTGAGGATTCCAAGATATTTAGCTCACACCGCAACCTGCAAAACCTTTTCTCATCCAAGGGCTTTGTGAAGGTATCTGCCAATTGCTCTTCAGTGTTGACGTGAATGATATCAATATCTTCCTTCATGACATGATCTCTTAGAAAGTGATGACGAATTTCAATGTGCTTTGTCTTTGAGTGCTGAACTGGGTTGTTGGCAATCTTGATGGCGCTTTCATTGTCGTAGTAGAGTGGCACATGCTTCAGATGAACACCTTAGTCCTTGAGAGTTTGCTTCATCCAGAGAAGCTGAGCACAGCAAGATCCAGCAGCAATGTATTCAGATTCAGCAGTGGAGAGAGATACACAGTTCTGCTTCTTTGAAGACCAACAGACAAGTGATCGTCCCGAAAAGTGACATGTGCCTGATGTGGACTTGCGATCAACCTTGTCACCAGCATAATCGGCATCTGAGAATCCAACTAGATCAAACTCTGAGCCCTTTGGATACCATAATCCTAGTGTTGGGGTGTAAGCCAAATATCAAAGCTCTTCACGGCTAAGTGATGTGATTCCTTTGGTGCCGCTTGGAATCGGGCACACATGCAAACACTAAGCATTATATCTGGCCTAGACACATAAATAAAGTAAAGAACCAATCATGGAGCGGTATACCTTTTGATTGAACTCTTTACCATTGGCGTCGGGACTCAGATGACTTTTGGTTGGCATTGGCATCGTGTATCCTTTGCAGTCTTGCATTCTAAACTTCTTCAGGCAATCTTTGAGCTATTTTTCTTGAGATATGAAGATGTCGTTGCATTGCTGACGGATTTGGAGACCCAGGAAGAACTTCAGCTCGCCCATCATGGACATCTGATATTGCTCTTGCGTCATGTGACCAAACTCATCACTGTATTTCTTGTCAGTGCAGCCGAAGATAATGTCATCCACATAGATTTGGCACACAAATAGTTCACCATCATATGTCTTCGTGAAGAGTGTAGGATCTAGTGAACCAGGTTTGAAGCCTTTGCTCTTCAGGAAGTCTTTGAGTGTGTCATAGCAGGCACGAGGGGCTTGTTTGAGGCCATACAATGCCTTGTTGAGCTTGTATACCATATCAGGATGTTTTGGATCTTCAAAGCTAGGAGGTTGTGCAACATATACTTCTTCTTCAATCTTTCCATTGAGAAAGGCACTCTTCACATCCATTTGATACAGAAGGATGTTGTGATGATTTGCATAGCTAGTAGTATGCGAATGGCTTCAAGCCTAGCCACCGGAGCAAATGTTTCATCGAAGTCAATCCCTTCAACTTGAGTGTATCCTTGAGCAACGAGACGAGCCTTGTTTCTGACAACTTGACCATGCTCATCTTGCTTGTTGCGATATATCCATTTGGTGCCAATGATATTATGCTTACGAGGATTAGGACGCTTGGCCAATTCCCACACATTGTTCGCTCGAACTATTGAAGCTCTTCTTGAATAGCTTGAATCCATTCAGGTTCCATGAAGGCTTCAACAACTTTCTTGGGTTCAGAGATTGAGATGAATGCAAAATGCCCACAAAAATTTGCTAGCTATGTTGCTCTTGAACGAGTGAGTGGACCAGGTGCATTGATGCTGTCTATTATCTCCTCAATATGTACTTCATTTGCAACACGAGGATGAACAGGACGAAGATTTTGCTCTTGCTGGTCAATGTCATCATTTGGAGGGTTGTCTTCAAGTTGAGCATTGTCTTCAAGTTGATTAGGTGTAGAAATGATCAGTTCCTCTTCAGTCCGAGCCTCAGAAGGTATGATCTCTCCAGTTCCCATTTGCTTGATTGATTCACTAGGAGGTACTTCATCTAGCACATTTGGCGGTGTGCTCTTTTTGAGCCGTTAGTCTCATCGAACAAGACGTCCACAGTTTCAACCACTTTATAGTGAAAGAGGTTGAAGACTCTGTAGGAGTGCGAATCCTTTCCGTAACCAAGCATAAAACCTTCATGTGCTTTTGGTGCAAATTTTGAAGTGTGATGTGGATCCTTGATCCAACACCTAGCACCAAATACTCTGAAGTAACTGACATTTGGCTTCTTACCAGTTAGGATAGATAGGATGAGTGTCAAGGAATCCCGGGACGAAATACATAGTAAGACCATTTGGGCATTTTATCTTGCGCCCCGCAAGATGTTTAAGGTCCCCAACATAAGTATCAGATGCCTTTGATTTCCGCTGGAGACCTTTCCCTGCAAAAGAGAGTTAAGTTTTCTTAACCACCCACATTTTCAGGGGTGGCTTAGAAGCAATGAGTCTAAGTGCAGCATCTGAGAACTTCGGCTTTGGAGCCCTAGCAAATAGCCTTGCAGGAGGTGAACAATACTCATAAGAATAAGCAGAAAAGTTCTTTGTTCTATGAACATAGCGGTTTGAGAAAACACGCTCATATTCATGGGTCTGAGTATGATTTCCCTGCAACACATTAATGTTAGGGTGACTCAGATGAGTCCTTGGTCTGTATGAAGCTTTTGGATGACGTGAAGCCTTTGGTCTGGGGTTTGTCTTCTTCCCAGGTGGTGTCATGATGACATTCATAGGAAGATTCTCAAGACAACTTTTGGGTACCCATATCTTCTTCATAGGTGGCCCATTCCTGCAGTTAGTACCAATATACCTGGCAAACACTTCGCCATTCTAATTCTTAAACAGTTTATAGTTTGCATCTTTATCAATGATAATAGGGTTAGCACAAGTGAAACCAGATAAGGTGGATGGATCTACTGAAGGTTCCTTTGCAGCAACCCATGTGGTTTTGGGGTACTGCTCAGGCTTCCAGTAAGACCCATAAACATTCATTTTCCTCTCAAACCCAACACCCTCTTTCCTAGGGTTTCGGTTCAGAATCTGCTTTTTGAGGACATCACATAATGTCTGATGCCCTTTGGGACTTTTGTACATCCCTGTCTCAAGCACTGTCTTCAACCTAGCATTTTCATCAGCAATAGTAGTGGTATCCTCAGCAGAGGGGTTAGTTATCACATCAACAGTTGAAGATATTGCAACAGTAGCAGTAGTAGAACATTCAGCAAAAGAGGTAGCGTTATCACGCTCAATGCATTTTAGACATGGTGGTTCAAATCCTTCCTGAGTGGGACTGATCTGTTGAGCGCGAAGTGACTCGTTCTCCTTTTGAAGATCTTCATGAATCATTCTCAATTTCTCAAGATCTTGCTTCCATTGAAGATAATCGTAGGAAAGCTTTTCATGAGTTGTTGAGAGCGTTTCATGACGACTTTCAAGTTCCTCGTACTTAACATGAATATTTTTGATGTCTTCAATTAAGGACTGAGATCGGGTCATTTGTGCGTCCAACATGTCATCGCTTTTGTCTAACAGTTTTTGAATATGTTCCATAGCTTTCTGTTGTTCAGTTGCAATTTTAGTAAGTGTTTTGTAGCTAGGTTTGGATTCACAACCAGAGCCATCTTCACTTAATGTTTGAAAGTAAGCATCGCGTGATTTTACCTTGGCACCACGTGCCATGAAGCAGTAGGTGGGAGCAGAGTCGTTCTTGTCATTATCATTAGCATTGGTGACGGAGTCGTTGTCTTCAGTGTTGAAGATGGACTTGGCAACATAGGTTGTAGCTAGAGCCAGACTTGCAACGCCAGAGTCGGACTACTCCTCAGACTCCACCTCTGCCTCCTCAGAAGCAGACTCCTCTGAATCCATCTCCTTGCCAACAAAAGCACGAGCCTTGCCAGATGAACTCTTCTTGTGTGATGAAGACTTCGAAGAAGACTTGGAAGAAGACTTTGAGGATTTCTTCTTCTTCTTGTCATCAGAATCTTATTCCTTGCTCTTCTTCTTCTTTTTCTCATTGTCCCACTATGGACACTCAGAGATGTAGTGACCAGGTTTCTTGCACTTGTGGCATGTTCTCTTCTTGTGGTCATGGGTGGAAGCTTCATCATTTCTTGAGCTGGATCGTGAAGACTTTCTGAAGCCTTTCTTTTTAGTGAGTTTCTGGAACTTCTTCATAGGCATAGCAAGCTCCTTTCCAATGTCTTCAGGATCACGAGAACTGCAGTCAGATTCTTCTTCAGATGACGAAACAACCTTTGCCTTCAAGGCGTGAGTTCGGCCATAGTTGGGGCCATAGATATCTCGTTTCTCAGATAGTTGAAACTCGTGTGTGTTGAGTTTCTCAAGTATGTCAGACGAATCGAGAGTCTTGAAGTCAGGGCGTTCTTGAATCATCAGGGCTAGGGTGTCAAACGAGTTGTCAAGTGATCTCAGTAGTGTCTTGACTATTTCATGCTTCATGATCTCAGTGGCGCCGAGTGCTTGGAGCTCATTTGTGATATCAGTGAGGCGATCAAATGTGAACTGGACGTTCTCATTGTCGTGTCTCTTGAAGCGGTTGAAAAGGTTGCGGAGGACACTGATCCTTTGATCTCTTTGAGTTGAGACGCCTTCGTTGACCTTGGAGAGCCAGTCCCAGACTAGCTTGGATGTTTCCAGAGCACTCACACGGCCATACTGTCCTTTGGTCAGATGACCACAGATGATGTTCTTGGCAGTAGAATCCAGTTGAACGAACTTCTTGACATCAGCAGGGGTGACACCTTCACCGGTCTTGGGAACGCCGTTCTTGACGACATACCACAGATCAACATCAATGGCTTCAAGATGCATGCGCATCTTATTCTTCCAGTAGGGGTATTCAGTGCCATCGAAGATGGGGCACGCAGTGGAGACTTTGATTATCCCTGCAGTCGACATAGCTAAAACTCCAGGTGGTTAAACCGAATCACACAGAACAAGGGAGTACCTTGCTCTGATACCAATTGAAAGAGCTGGATATCGACTAGATGGGGGGTGAATAGGCGATTTTTATGAAAGTATTCAAAACATGGGAGCTTCAAAGACAAACAATAGAAATGACCCCATTCGCATGCAGCGGAAGGTAGACTACACTAGGCAAGCCATAGTCAAGTATTCAATGAAGTGAAAGCACGAAGACTATTAGCAGCTAGGTAGTAAGGATCAGGATGGAAGATAGTATGAAACCAATCAAAACAAGTAGTCACTTAGTGAAGTCAAACAGATAATGCAAGCAGGCAATGACTTCACGAAGACAAACCGTAAGTAAAGAGAAGTGAGAGATAGAACCAGTAGCTTGGAGAGGACAGTGATTTGCTCGACCAGTTCCAGTTGATGTGACAACTGTACGTCTGGTTAGGGAGGCTGAGATTTAACTCAGACGACCGCATCTTCGCCTTATTCCCCTTGAGCTAAGGACACTTAGTCCTCACCCAATCACTTTGGTAAGTCTTCAAGGTAGACTTCCAAACCTTCACAGACTTCGTTCACCGGCAATCCACAATGACTCTTGGATGCTCAGAACGCGACGCCTAACCAGCTGGAGGATTCAAAGTGCTCAAGTGTAACAAGTCTTCAGATCACGCGGACAGAAAGACTTCAGTGATGCCAAACACTCTTTGGGCTCTGGGTGGTTTGGGCTTTGTCCTCGCAAGGATCTCTCTCAAATGCTTCGGAGGTGGGTTGCTCTCAAACAACAAAAGCCGCGCACTAACTCTAAGCAGCCACCAAGTTATGGTGTAGGGGGTGGGCTATTTATAGCCACTAGGCAACCCGACCTGATTTGTCCGAAATGACCCTGGGTCACGAAGGAACTGACACGTGTTCCAATGGTCAGATTTCCAACACACGCGACAGCTTGACTTGGGTTACAAGTAAAGCTGACTCATCTGACTCTGGATAAGATTTGCACTCATTGTCTCCGCTCGAAGACATAGGATTTGGTTGAGCATCACTTTAGTCAGTCTGACTTTGTTCACTTGGACCTCACTTAACAGTGCGGTGGTTCCTATGACTCAACAAAGAAGAAAAGGAAACAACGAAACAACTAAGTCTTCACGCTCCATAGTCTTCATGCGATGTCTTCTCATGTCATAGTCTTCACTGTGAATAGCCTCACAGACCACCATTGTCTTCAATGTCTTCACACATTTTTCGAGGTCATCTCCGGTAGGTAAACCTAATCAATGAGGGACTACTACCTGTGTTATCCTGCAATTCTCACAGACACATTAGTCCCTCAACCAGGTTTATCGTCAATACTCCAAAACCAACTAGGGGTGGCACTAGATGCACTTACAAAAGCAAATCACCACGTAGGTACTGTTGTGAACTCATTCTAAATTTATATTGGTGTAATATCTACTGTATTCTAACTTCTCCATGGTTCATACCCTCCGATACTACTCATAAATTCATCAAAAGAAGCAAACAATACAATGAAAACAGAATATGTGAAAAACAGAACAGTCTGTAGTAATCTGGAAACTTCGTATATTTCTGTAACTCCAAAAATTCTGAAAAATTAGGAAATCCTGGGAAAGTTGTATATAAATCTTGTGTAAAACTTCAGGTCAAAAGCACGCTTCTGTGATTTTTGAAAATTATTTTACTGGGCGCAAAAGTTTCTATTTTTCGGCAAGATCAAATCAACTATCACCATAGACCATCCCAAAGGTCTTACTTGGCACTTTATTTAAACAAAAGCTATAAAACATGATTACTACAGTAACATAATCATGTGAACACAATAAAACAGTAGGGGCAAGTGTTG
Organism: Aegilops speltoides; assembly: GCA_021437245.1. Taxonomy (NCBI): domain Eukaryota; kingdom Viridiplantae; phylum Streptophyta; class Magnoliopsida; order Poales; family Poaceae; genus Aegilops; species Aegilops speltoides. Next base: position 467,378,775 of record CM038147.1, on the reverse strand, counting down.
GGGTGTCTCCCAACAAGCACTTTTCTTAAATGCCTTTCTAGCTAGGCACGGTGATTTCAATGATGCACTCATAAAAAATAAGAATTGAAACATAATGGGAGCATCATGAAGAATTTTACTAGCACATTTAAGTCTAACCCACTTCCTATGCATAGGGTTTTTGTGATCAAACAATTTATGGGAACAAGAATCAACTAGCATAGGAAGGCAAAACAAGCATAACTTCAAGATTTTCAACACATAGAGAGGAAACTTGATATTGTTGCAATATGTAGAAGCATATGTTCCTATCTCATAATAATTTTCAGTAGCATCATGAATGAATTCAACAATATAACTATCACATAAATCATTCTTTTCATGAACTACAAGCATAGAAATTTTACTACTCTCAACATAAGCAAAATTCTTCTCATTCGGAATAGTGGGAGTATCATAAGAAACTCGAATACTTTCCACATTCAAAGAATAATGTTTAGAAAAAGGATAATCATAATTATGACAATCTTGATAAATATAATCATCACTACTTTTTATAACATAAGTGTCATCACAATAATCATCATAAGTAGCAACTTTGTTCTCATCATAATCAATTGAAACCTCTTCCAAATCCACTATTATCATTATAATAAGATTCAACACCCTCCAAAATAGTGGGATAATTATTATCTAAAGTTGACACTCTTCCAAACCCACTTTCATAAATATTGCAATCATCATAAGTAGGAGGCATGCTATCATCGTAATAAATTTGGACATCAAAACACGGGGGGCTAAAAATATCATCTTCATTAAACATAGCATCCCCAAGTTTGGGACAAACATTAATTGCAGCAAAAAAGTTCTCAAACATGTCATTCTCATCAAACATAGCATCCCCAAGCTTGGGCCTTTGCATATCATAAGCATAATCACTCTCGTCATTAATAGTATGGATAACACCAATAGTATATCAATTATTATCATCACAATTTTCTAAGTTGGTGCCAAAAAGATTCTCAAGATTATAACAAGTATCATCATTTGCCCAATCATAATCATCACAATGAGTAATAGGCATAACAATAATAGGAGCACCATCATTTGGAAGGGATACCTTTTTACGTTTGCTCCTCTGTCTTTTCTTTTTCTTCTTCACATCATGTGTGGGTTTAATCACATTCTTGGAGATCCTTATTGATGAGATTGGTTGAATAAAAAGCTCCTCCTCCTTACCTGATTCATCATAAGAAAAAATAGGAGGGTATCAGGAAACCTATTCCCCTTCATTCATATTCTCTTCATCATCTATTTGTTTTCTTGTCTTTAAGTAATTGGCAATATAAGGATTTTCAAAGCAATTTACCGCACAATACATATAAATTTCCTCTAGATCAAAATCAAGAACTCTCTTAAGGTTATATTCTGGAATACCCTTAGTTATACGTTTCATTTTTCGACACGATTCGATCATGAAACAATCTGCATTGGAGATTTAAATGACCATGTTCATTGCAAAGTTCACAAGGATGGTGAGAAAAATTAATTTTTTCAGCACAAACATCTAGCCTCTGTTGCAACCATTTAGTTTCTAAATACTTATGCCTCTTGCAAAATCTATCTTCCCTTTTTGGTATGTAACCGCAAACTCTATGCACTCCAAAAATATTGACATGCTTATAAGAAATGTTTATCATGACGAGTGCAATCATCATTAGTACTATGGATATTCAAAGAGTTCATACTAACAACATTGCAATCATGCTCATCCTTCAAATATTTAGTGCCAAACATTTTATTGACTTCTTCTTCTAGCACTTGAGCACAATTTTCCTTTCCATCATTTTCACGAAAGACATTAAAAAGATGAAGCATATGAGGCAACCTCAATTCCATTTTTTGTAGTTTTCTTTTATAGACTAAACTAGTGATAAAACAAGAAACTAAAAGATTCAATTGCAAGATCTAAAGATATACCTTCAAGCACTAACCTCCCCGGCAACAGCGCCATGAAAGTTTTGGGAAATGTAGCATGCAATTTCAAAAAATTTCCAACGCTCACGCAAGATCTATCTAGGAGATGCATAGCAACGAGAGGGGAGAGTGTGTCCACGTAACCTCATAGACCAAAAGTGGAAGCGTTAGGTTAACGCGGTTGATGTAGTCGAACATCTTCACGATCCAACTGATCTACACGACAAAAAAAAGACACATCCATGACATTTTGGGCCGATTTTTTTTTCTGTCATACTGTAAGTGCATCTAGTGCCACCCCTAGTTGGTTTTGGAGTATTGACGACAAAGTTGGTTGAGGGACTAATGCGTTTGTGAGAATTGCAGGATAACGCAGGTAGTGTCCCTCATTGATTCGGTTTACCTACGGAGATGACCCTAAAATGTATGAAGACATTGAAGACAATGGTGGTATGAGAAGATATTCATATTGAAGACTATGACATGAGAAGACATTACGTGAAGACTATGGAGCGCGAACACTGTGTGGTTTCGTTGTTTCCTTTTCTTCCTTGTTGAGTCATAGGAACCACCGTACTGTTAAGTGGGGTCCAAGTGAACTAAGTCAGAGTGATTGAAGTGATGCTCAACTCAAATCCTATGTCTTCGAGCGAAGACAATGAGAGCAAATCTTATCCAGAGCTGGATGAGTCAGCTTTGCTTGTAGCCCAAGTAAAGTTGCCGCATGTGTTTGAAATCTGACCGTTGGAACGCGCGTCAGTTCCTTAGTGACCCAGGGTCATTTTGGACAAATCAGGTCGGGTTGCCTTGTGGCTATAAATAGCCCACCCCCTACACCATAAATTGGTGGCTGCTCAGAGTTTGTGCACGGCTTTTGTCGTTTGAGAGCAACCCACCTCGAAGCATTTGAGAGAGAGAAATCCTTGCGAGGACAAAGCCCAAACACCCAGAGCCAAAGAGTGTTAGGCATCACTGAAGTCTCTTTATCTGTGTGACCTGAAGACTTATTAAACTTGAGGACTATGAATCCTCCAGCCGGTTAGGCATCGCGTTCTGAGCATCCAAGAGTCATTGTGGATTGCCGGTGAACAAAGTTTGTGAAGGTTTGGAAGTCTACCTTGAAGACTTACCATAGTGATTGGGCGAGGACTGGGTGTCCTTAGCTCAAGGGGAATAAGGTGAAGACACGGTCTTCTGAGTTAAATCTCAGCCTCCCTAACCAGACATACAATTGTCACAGCAACTGGAACTGGTCCAACAAATCCTGTGTCTTCAACGAGCGACTGGTTCTATCCCTTTCCACCCTTTACTTAAGTTTGTCTTCATGAAGTCATTGCCTATCTGTGTATCTGTTTGACTTCATTGCTTGACTACTACTGTTGATTGGCTTGATACTATCTTCCATCCTGATCCTTACTACTTAGCTGCTGTTAGTCCTGTACTTTCACATCATTGCATACTTGACTATGGCTTGCTTATGGTAGTTTATCTTCCGCTGCATATCAACTAGGTCATTTCTGTTGTTTGTCTTCGAAACTTCTAAGTTTTGAAGACTTTCATAAAAATCGCCTATTCACCCCCCTCTAGTCGATACCAGCACTTTCAATTGGTATCAGAGCAAGGTACTCCCTTGTTCTGTGTGATTCGGTTTAACCACCTGCAGTTTCAGCTATGTCGACTACAGGATTGAGGAACATATCTTGTCCCACCTTTGACGGTCATGAGTATCTCCGATGGAAGGCCATGATGAAGAAGCGACTCATGTCCATGGATAGCGAACTGTGGACCATCACTGAGATTGGCCTCACTGATCTATGCAAGATGGCGGAGGCCGATGACATTCGCAAGTACACTCTATTGAACCTTACGACGAAGGATGTCATCTGCTCTCATCTGTCCCGAAATCAGTTCAGGAATGTTATGCACCTCAATCACGCGAAGCTAATCTGGGACCGGCTTTCTGAGGTCTATGAAGGTCATCGCACTCGTCATGATCCATGGTTTGAGGAATACAAGGAGTCTCTCAAGGAGATGACCTTTGCACCTGAATTATCATCATCCTCATCGTGCCACGTGGCAAGGGGTGATAAGGTAACTGAATGCTACCTCTCTGAATCTAGCGATGATGAATCAGGTGATGAATTTGGCCCCAGTTATGACAAGCTTGCTTCCCTTGCCACTAAACAGCAAAGAATCTTGGAAAAGGTTCAAGACATGCTTAGTAAGAGCGATGATATGTTGGGTGAAGAAATGGATCAGTCAAAAGCTTTGGCTGATAGTCTTCAAAGACTTCATGCCAAGTTTGACGCCTTTCAAGATCAACATAATGCTCTCTTGTCTGATCATGAGAAGCTTTCTTCTGAATGTCTTCAAAGAAAGCTAGACCTTGAAAAGATAAGAGTGGATTATGAAGATCTTCAGAAGGAGCGTGATTCATTACTTTCTCAACAAAATCAGCGTTACACAAGATGAATTTGAACCACCATGTCTAAAATGCATTGAGAGTGATAACGCTACATCTGTTGCTGAATGTTCCACTGCTGCTACTGTTTCATTGTCTTCACCTACTGACATGGTTACTAACCCCTCTACGGAGGATACCACTGCTATTGCTGATGAAAATGCTATGTTGAAGACATTGCTTGAAACAGGGATGTACAAAAGCTTGAAGGGACATCAGATACTCTGCGATGTCCTCAAAAAGCAGATTCTGAACCGAAACCCTAGGAAAGAGGGTGTTGGGTTCGAGAGGAAAATGAATGTTGATGGCTCGTACTAGAAGCCTGAGTAGTACCCCAAAACCACATGGGTTGCTGCAGAGGAATCTTCAGTAGATCCATCCACTTTATCTGGCTTTACCTGTGCTAATCCTATTATCATTGATGAATCCTTTGATGCAAACTATAAGCTGTTCAAGAATCGAATGGTGAAGTGTTTGCGGTACATTGGTACTAATCGCAGGAATGGACCACCTATGAAGAAGATCTGGGTATCTAAGCAAGACATTGAGAATCTTCTGTGAATGTCGCCATGACACCACCAAGGAAGAAGACAAAACCTGACCTATAGCTTCATATGGCCCAAAGGCTTCATACTGAATCTGAGACTCACACGAGTCACCCTAACGCCAATGTTTTGTGGAAATCATGCTCGACTTATGAATATGAGCGTGTATCTTCGAACCGCTATGTTCATAGGACTAAGAACTTTTCTGCTTATTCATATGAGTATCATTCATCTCCTGCAAGGCTATTTGCTAGGGCTCCAAAGCCAAAATTCTCAGATGCTACACTTAGACTCATTGCTTCTAAGCCCCCCGAAGATGTGGGTGGCAAAGAAGAACTAACTCTCTTTGCGAGAATACGGTCTCCAGCCAGCAATCAATGGCGTCTGATACTATTGCTGGGGACCTAAAACACATTTAGGACGCATGATAAAATGTCATTCTATATACTTCACATCTGAATCGCTTATCAGTCATACTATATGTCCTAACTTTGATATAAGCTGTGACAGTCCCTATATGTGTCAAATGCTTATGCTTCACAACACTCTTGTGAAGCCTATCCTCCTAACTGCACTGTAGGGTACATCACCAAAAGCTTCAGAATGGATAATGGACAGTGGATGCACTAATCATATGACTGGTGATCAAAGTCTTCTCATGGACTCAACCTTACGTCCATCCGACAAGAGTCACATCACATTTGCTGACACTGGTAAAAGCAAGGTATTGGGTCTAGGTAGAGTTGCAATCTCAAAGGATCAACACATGGATAAAGTGATGCTTGTTGAATCCTTGGTTTCAACTTAATGTACATCTCAATGCTTTGTGACTTGAACATGATTGTGATATTCGAAAAATATCGTTGCCTTGTACTAATGGAATCTGACAAGTCTCTAGTCTTTGAAGGGTATCGAAAAGATGATCTATACATGGTAGATTTCTCAGCAGGTCCACAGCTTGCCGTACGTCTTCTCACAAAAGCTTCAGAATGCTGGCTCTGGCATCGAAGGCTAGGACATGCCGGCATGAGGAACTTACACTCACTCGTCAAGAAGAAGCATGTCATTGGCATCGAGGATGTCAAGTTCAAGAAGGATCATCTGTGTGGTGCCTGTGAAGCTGGAAAGATGACAAGGGCAAAGCACCCCTCGAAGACAATCATGACAACATCTCAACCCTTCGAGCTGTTACACATGGACTTATTTGGACCTACTCACTACTCCACAATCACAACAACTACCTGTCTCTATGGCTTCGTCATTGTTGATGACTACTCAAGATACACATGGGTTCATATAATTCTTTACAAGACTGAAGTGCAAGATGTCTTCAGGCGCTTCGCCAATCGAGCAATGAACAATTATGGCGTGAAGACAAGCATATCAGAAGTGAAAATGGCATTGAATTCAAGAACACAGGACTTGATCTTTATCTGGATACAATGGGAATCACTCATGAGTTCTCTGATCTTTATCTGGATACAAGAATCACTCATGAGTTCTCTGCTCCATACACACCTCAGCAAAATGGCATCGTTGAGCGCAAAAACAGAACCCTCATTGAGATGGCTCGAACAATGCTAGATGAATACAAGACACCAAGAAAGTTTTGGCCTGAACCAATTGATACAACCTATCACATCATCAACCGTGTGTACATCCATAAGCTTCTGAACAAAACATCGTATGAGCTCCTTACTGGCAAGAAGCCAAACGCCAGTTACCTCAGAGTATTTGGAGCTAGATGTTGGATCAAGGATCCCCATCACAAGTCAAAATTTGCACCTAAGGCTCACGAAGGCTTCATGCTTGGCTATGGAAAGGATTCACACTCCTACGGAGTCTTCAACCTCTATCTCTATAAGATCGTCAAAATTGTGGATGTGAAATTTGATGAAACTAATGGTTCACAAAGAGAACTCCTGCCAAATACAATAGATGAAGCTTCTCCAAGTGAATCTATCAAGCTGATGGGAACTGGTGAAATCATGCCTTCTGAAGCACAGCCTGAAGAGGAACTTATCATCTCAGCACCAAACCAACCTGAAGACAATGCTCAGACCGAAGACAATCCTCCCAATGATGACAATGATCAGCAAGAGCAAAGTCTTCGTCCTGTTCATCCTCATTTCGCAAATGAAGTTCAAATAGAGAAGATAATTGATAGCATCAATGCGCCTGGTCCACTCACTCGGTCAAGAGCAACACAGCTAGTAAACTTCTGTGGGCACTTTTCATTTGTGTCAATATCAGAACCCAAGAAAGTTGCTGAAGCTTTTATGGAACCTGAATGGATTCAAGCCATGCAAGAAGAACTTCAACAGTTCAAGCTGAATAATGTTTGGGAACTTGTCAAGCAACCTGACCGTCGCAAGCATAACATTATTGGAACAAAATGGATATATCGAAACAAGCAAGATGAGCATGGTCAAGTCATCAGAAACAAAGCACTTCTTGTGGCTCAAGGATATACTCAAGTTAAAGGAATTAACTTCGATGAAACATTTGCTCCTGTTGCTAGGCTTGAAGCCATTCGCATACTGTTAGCCTACGCTAATCATCACAACATATTGCTATATCAAATGGATGTGAAGAGTGCATTTCTCAATGGCAAGATTGAAGAAGTATATGTTGCTCAACCACCTGGCTTTGAAGATCCAAAACATCCTGATATGGTGTACAAGCTAAACAAAGCACTGTATGGCCTCAAACAAGCTCCTCGTGCATGGTATGATACGATCAAAGACTTTCAAGAGCAAAGGCTTCAAACCAGGATCCTCGATCCCACACTCTTCACGAAGACATATGATGGTGAACTGTTTGTGTGCCAAATATATGTGGATGACATAATCTTGGCCGCACCAACCGAAGTATAGTGATGAGTTTGGGTACATGATGCAAGAGCAATATCAGATGTCCATGATGGGTGAGCTGAAGTTCTTCCTTGCTCTTCAAATTCTTCAGCAAAGAAATGGCATCTTCATATCTCAAGAAAAATACCTCAAAGATTGTCTGAAGAAGTTTGGAATGGAAGACTGCAAAGGCTACACGACGCCAATGCCAGCCAAACACCATCTTGGTCCCGACGACAATGGTAAAGAGTTCGATCAAAAGGTATACTGCTCCATGATTGGTTCTTTACTTTATCTATGTGCATCTAGGCCAGATATTATGCTGAGTGTTTGCATGTGTGCTCGATTCCAAGCGGCACCAAAGGAATCGCATCATTTAGCTGTGAAGCGAATTTTTCGATATTTGGCTTACACCCCAACACTCGGATTATGGTATCCCAAGGGCTCAAAATTTGATTTGGTTGGATTCTCGGATGCTGATTATGCTGGTGACAAAGTGGATCGCAAGTCTACATCAGGCACATGTCATTTTCTTGGTCGATCACTTGTCTATTGGTCTTCAAAGAAGCAGAACTGTGTATCACTCTCAACTGCTGAATCTGAATACATTGCTGCTGGATCCTATTGTGCTCAGCTTCTATGGATGAAGCAAACTCTCAAGGACCATGGCATCAACCTGAAACAAGTACCTCTCTTCTGCGACAACGAAAGTGCCATCAATATAGCCAACAATCCAGTCCAGCACTCGAAGACAAAGCACATTGAAATTCGTCATCACTTTCTTAGAGATCATGTCATGAAGAAAGATATTGATATCATTCACGTCAACACTGAAGAGCAACTGGCAGATATCTTCACAAAGCCCTTGGATGAGAAAAGGTTTTGCAAGTTATGGTGTGAGCTAAATATCTTGGAATCCTCTAATGTCCTATGATCAGGCACACATCCTAACACTTATGCATGTTGATGACTTAGATGTGCAACACACAAAGTAATGTATATCTTCAATCAATGAAGATTTACACTCTGAGTGTGAATACATTAACAAGGAATTTGACTTCGGAGTGCCACGATAATTGTGCACCGTGTCTGGGTCTAATACTTCCTATACGGTGGGTAACGCGACCACCAAATTTCTCTGTTAGAAGTGTTTCACTCATGGCGTTATATTGCAATAACTTTGCATTTGGTTTGCCTTCAGTTTCAATTTATCTTCATGATTTTCTACACTATGATGATTTGATTGCTTTCTGATATACATATATACTAGTGTTCTGTCCTCTACAGCATTCACTTATAGCTATGTCTTCAAGTTGGATCTTTTGAACTAAGTGAATGTGATCGAACCCTAACCTCTCTATGCTTTCTATCTCAAACTCTATCTGTCCAAATCATATGCATTCTATTGAAACTGTCGAATGTCTTCTCTGCGTCCTAGTCAGCAGAAGGCAAAGAGACAAACATTAAATCTGTTTTAAATGACTTATCTTTATTGTTGAAATCCGGAGAAGCCGGAACAACTCTCCGACATGCCTGGCGGGCGTGGGAACGTGGGACAACTCTGAGTATGTTGCATGCTTGCCACGTGACCCTCAGATGTGAACCGCCAGGGGCACCAGCATAATTGCGCTGTACCGCTCACCTACTTATAAATACTTGTCCCCTGCGGTAAAGAAATCGTTCTTCCACCTCTCCACCTCCGTTAAAACCCTAGCGCCACCGCTAGCTCTCGATGACGCCGACGACGAAGCGCTTAGCTGCCGCGACTTCTCCGACGCCGTCCTCACGCCGGCTGCGGACATCGTCCTCTCAGCCGTCGCCGTAGGTGTCCTCCGTCGCCAAGTTAGGGCACGGTGGGCTGAACAGCTCGGTCTCCTATTCATCCCATCTAGCAGTTCTTTGTGCGGTAATTATAACTCTATTTTTACCACCTTTTTGATCTTCAAGATTCATCCTGTTTACCGAAAGTGGTTTCTGCCTATTCAATGATAGATCTATTCTGTCTGCATCTCATACTACCTAGTCAATTCACTTAGATTTCCTGTCTAGTTTGATTCCTCACTTGTACTTATTCACGGATTGGTACAAATCTGGAACCAACTCACCTATATAAGTGAATGTCTTCGCATCATGAGGTCAATGTCTTCAAACTGATTTATCTTCAAAATCTTCTGAGAATGCATATGACCTCTTCCCTTCCTCGCATCTCTAATCTTTGTCACGGTACATGTCCGTGGGAGAATCCCTTAGTTCTCATAGTCTGCATTCGTTTGCAGAATACTTACAACATCATATCAATTCTCCTGAAGCCATTTCCTGCTTGACCAGCAAGCGTAAGTCTCTGAAGCCTTTGAACGTATTGAAGCCATTCAGTTTTAAGTTCATGGCTGCAGAAAAATCAGCAAGAAAGGGTGGCAGACAGCGCAGAGAAGTAACATCCAAAGATCTGCCTGATGACCTAGCAGAACTCTACAAGACAGATCCTGAAGAGACTTATCATCAGTGCAAGACACGAATTCAATGGATTCGACGTTATTGGGCTAAAGAATGGTTCAAGTACAAGTTTGTAACCAAGAAATATGCAGAGAAGAAGGCTATCAAGAGACCTTGGGGTGACATTCTCTATCGAGGCCTTCAACCCAAGAACAGAGCTGAAGCGATTGCTCAAGGCTTCTATCCTTGCATGGTCCGTGGACCTCAGCCTGAGAACACCGATCCCACTTCATTACTCTGGTGTCGTGACGATGCTCTCTTCAAGCGCAACTTCTAGTTCGTTGTGGCTTCGGCTAAGAAAAACAAGAAATCATTGGGATTAGACTTCAACCCTGGTCCCTCTGCTCCTCGTGCTGACGGCTCCCGTGATGCTGAACCCAATGTCATCGGCCCCTTCTCCAATCTCGATGGCCTCATCACCTACATCTTGGTCCAGGGTGCCAGAGTGGATCATTCTGACAATGATGCTGACTCAGATGAATCCCCAGCTCCTCCTCCAAAGCCGTAGAAGCAAAAGAAGCAAAAGGCTTCTAAATCAGCACCTCCAAAAACTTCTCGCGCGAAGCCACTGGCCACTGCACCTCGTGAAGACAGTATGCAGTCTGAAGATCAATCCCGTGTCTCCAAGAGAACGGAGAAGAAAAAGCAAATTGTCAGGCATACTGATCAAGCCTTGACTCCTGCCGCCATTCTGCACGAAGAATGTCGGGGGAGATCTGCCCGCCACGAACACCTATGGGGCCGGAGCCCCTTGTCTGTGCGGTACGAGGGCGGAGGGAGCACAGAGAGCAGATCGAGGCGAGCACGCGGGCGGTTTTTACCCAGCTTCGGAGCTCTCCGGAGAGATAAAACTCCTACTGCTGCTTTGTGTTTCTATTGAGCTCGGGAGCTTGAAGGGCAGCTACACCGAGCGCGAGAGTCGCAAAGGATTCGAACCCCCTCTACGTGCGCATGGGCCTCCCTTTTATAATAGGAAGGGGGCGCCAACAGGTGGCAGCGTAGGAGAAAGGGGTAAAAGCGTAAAAGAGGTGGTAGTTGGAACAGTGCTGGGAGCAGTGAAGCTACGATTTGAGCAGTGGTTTCTACCTACTTTGTGATGGGGACAAGGGCATTTAATGCCGTCGCCGTCGACCCAAAAGCTCCCGCCCTTGCGTCTCCGTCTGCCACGGCGATGGATCCACCACCGTGAAGTGCCACCGTGTCCCCCAGGCTGCACAGCCATCCGCCACGCGTCCCTGGAAAGGCCCCAGGGCGACGCGTGGGCTGATGAGCTGGAGCGCGGGCACACAGCGCAATTCTCGGCAAGCACCTTGCCGGGGTTGACTTTGTCGGGCCCGGAGCTTGCGGGCTCTGTAATTTGTCGCTCCCCGGGCCCTCGCCGGGACGCATATAGCGCCGAGGCGTGTCTTCTATGATGTAATCTTCTAGTCTCCCTGGCGAGCTCCTCTCGCCAGGGCCTTGCGTGAGCGATGTAATCTTGAGCCTGGAACAGCCTTCCCAGCAAGCTCCGCTTGCCGGGGTCTCGATCTTCTGTCTTGTATACTTTGTCTTTGAATGGTTTGACATGGAGCAGGAAGGTCTTTGGCGAGCACGTGGTAAACCCTGCCGCGGGAAGCTGCAACTGCCCGTGCACAAGTTGGAAGTCTTGAGGTACCCTACCTTAGTACACCGGCAGAGCCCCGGGCCTAGGCCACACACTGCAGCCGAAGCGCTGTTGGGCCAGGCCCAAAAGCGATCTGCACACGCGCCCATGGCGCGCCGAATCCACTTCGCATCTCGCCGCATCCCCGTAATGGCACGCGCGTCGATTGCGGCGTCGTGGGAGGCGTGGGCGGCGTCGCGGACTTTAGGGCATCCACTCCCGTGATCGTGGTGCAGGCGAGGTCACTTCACCCGTCGCTCGGCTCCGCTTTTCGCCACGCGCCCTCATGCATGGGGGTCGGGGGCGGCGAAGGTGGGAGACCGAGCCGTCACGGGCGAAGATGGCGAGTCGGCCCCGCTCCTCTGCCCTCCTCGCTTCCCGATTGGCTGGGCAGGGCGGTTGAGTCCCCACCTCGCCCTTTAAAAAGGGCGGAAGGGGAACACAATGGCCTCACACTTCCTCTTCTCCCTTCGTCTTCAGCTTCCGTTCTTCTTTCTGCCATGGAAGGAGGAAATCCTAGTTCCTCAACGGTGGCAGCGAGGGTCGCCTCCAGGCAGCGCACCTCTCCCTATCCCGCACCCGTGGCGGCGGAGCCGGCCACGAGGGGGAGAGGGAGGGGGCGAGGCCGCGGACGAGGCGGAGGGCGTGGTCGAGGCGGTCGGGGGAGAGGCGGCCGTGGCGATGTGCCTCCCCCGTCTCCCCCGGTGGCTCCTTCCCTCGAGGCGGTCCATACTGGAGACGATCCCTGGGAGTTCTTCATCAAGCTGCGCCGAGCGCCTCGTCGACGCCTCCGGCTGCCGGCCCCGTTCGCGAGCGCGATGGAACCGGATCCGCCCGAGGTGATGGAGTTGCGCATGAGGGGCTGTGGGATCAGCGGCTTTCGAGTGAGTGTCGTGTCCCCAGCCCCGGCGTGATGTACCGACCGAGGGTGGAAGACGTCGCCGCATCCACAGCTTGACGGCGGGGTTTACCCTCCATTTCAAGTTAATGGAGGCGACCTTCGCCGTCAAGGTCTTCGGGGATTCCGGGACCCGGGCGAGATGCTGTGTGGACAGCTCCTCCGATAGCGAAGGTCCCTCCTCGAGCGAGAGTGACGAGGAGGGGAGTGACAGCGACGACGACGGGGATGGCGGGTCCGACTAGGCGTCGGACGCTGCCCTGCGCGCCACCGGCGACCCCATCATCCGGGTCGCCGGCCTTCTGAACTCCCCGGGGCCGTCTCCTTGGGCGGCTGGCGTAGGGAGGCTGCGGAAGAGGAAGAGGGTGGCGGCAAGGCCGTCATGTCGAATCGAGGGCGAGGAGCCCTCGAGGCGTCTTGACGTCCGCCGCCCGTCTTGAGCTCTCGCCTCCGGCGCCTCCGTCTCCGCCAAGCTCTGGCGGCCCCGGAAGTTCTCTTGGTGTCTTCTGGCGCCGTAGCTCTCCTAGGCGCCTTTTGCCCTTCCCGGCAAGCTTCTCTTGCGGGGCCTCCTTGACCTACCTCCTGAACTCTGAAGAGAAAGCAGGAGAGGGATTACGGGCATCTTATCTTTCAATTTGTAAGCCCTTGGGCCTTAGTTGCATTTAAAATATGTAATCCTCTCTATCATGTTTTCATCCTCTATGGACTTGTACTAAACTAGGATGTTTTTAATGAAAAGAGGGAAAGCTTGTCGGACGCGTCTTTTACTTGACTTCGTGTCTTGTATGTTCCCATCCCACGCTCTCGGGAGCTTGCGGGCGGACACGCTTCTTGAAAAGGGACATCAGCAGCCTCGTTTGGCGGTGTTGCTTCCGGCAAGCAACCTTGCCGGGCGATTCAGCGCACTTGTGTTTGTTGAGCGGACTTGAAAATGAAACAAGGGCGCGACATTTGTCGCAGCTCGCTTGAATCGTTGAGCGTGCTCGAAAACGAAACAAGGGCGCGACACTTGTCGCAGCTCACTTAAATCGTTGAGCGTGCTCGAAAACAAACCAAGGGCGCGACACTTGTCGCAGCTCACTTAAATCGTTTGGCGTGCTCGAAAACAAACCAAGGGCGCAACTGGGCCACGACCTGGCTCCTTCGCGCACGGGTTTTACAAGACACGCTCGTTCAAAGACGTAGCCCCGCTTTCCCCGGTCCATGAGAGGATGCATGACGAGGGATGAAAAACTTATCTGATATCGCAGCCCCCGGCAACTCTGGCTTGCCGGAGACGAATCTTAGTATTCGCAGCCCCCAGCAACGCTGGCTTGCCGGGAAGGAATCTTGGCACTCGCAGCCCCCGGCAACGCTGGCTTCGCCAAAATCCAGGTGCTGGTGTGCTCTTCTGGTTTCTCCTTGTTGCTGTAATTATAGCCATGAAAACAACTGAGACAGCGCTGTAATAAGTTACTCTTTCGTGGCATAACTTTGAGTTGGGCAACGCAATGCCGTGCTTCGTCCCTCGTATGTTTACACTCTACGCTTTTTAGGGAACTTGCCGGTGCATACACGCTTGCTGAGTGCGGAACATCAGCAGCCCGCTGGCGGTGTTGCCTCCGGCAAGAAACGTCGTCGGGCTAGTTGCAGCGCACTTGTATTGTTGAGCGGACTCGAAAACGAAACAAGGGCGCGACACTTGTCGCAGCTCGCTTAAATCGTTGAGTGTGCTCGAAAACAAATCAAGGGCGCGACACTTGTCGCAGCTCACTTAAATCGTTGAGCGTGCTCGAAAACAAACCAAGGGCGCAATTAGCCACGAGTTAGCTCCTCTGCGCACAAGTTTCTCATACGAAGGGCGTCTCACGGCAAGGCTTGCTATGTTACTTCCTCGACTTTACACCCTTTGTGCGCTTTTACCCTACGCTTCTAGGGAACTTGCCGGCAAGGGGCCCCGCATGAAGCGCCGAGTCTTGAACTCGAAGCAGCCTGCTGGCCAAGGTCTTTCGGCAAGCAACCTTGTTGACCGCTAGTCGCAACGCACTTAGCTTGCTGAGCGGGCTCGAAAACGAAACAAGGGCGCGACACTTGTCGCAGCTCACTTAAATCGTTGAGCGTGCTCGAAAACGAAACAAGGGCGCGACACTTCTCGCAGCTCACTTAAATCGTTGAGCGTGCTCGAAAACAAGATAAGGGTGCGGCTATCCACGGGTAGGTTCCTCCGCGCCCAGGTTTTGCGTACAAAGGAGGAACGTACGAGGAATATAACATAAAAAAGTATGGAACTAAGGAGTGCTCTGCACAAAATCTCGGATGACTTAGCTTTTCTATCTTCTGCGATCCGGCAAGGCCACACTTCTCCCTTGATTTCCTCCCTTGTACGTTTTCACCCTCACGCTTCCAGGGGGAACCTGCCGGCGCAAACACACTTGCTGAGTGCGGAACATCAGCAGCCATTGGCGGTGTTGCCTCGGCAGAAGGACTTGTCGGGCTAGTTGCAGCGCGCCTTCATCGCTGAGCGGACTCAAAAGCAGATCGAGGGCGAACTTAGCCACGATTCGACCCTAACAGCGCCTGAGTTCTCCATACAAGGTAATGGATTCTCAGGGAATATAACTCAAAAGTTTGGAAACTGGCTGCTTTCTTTGCCCTTCTTGCCGGTGGAGCTCGATGGCACGTCCTCGACGGCGGCGCAGCACTCCGGAGAGGTGCGCTTGCTGGAGCAGGCACCAGAGCTGTTCTTGCCGGTGAAGCTCGATGGCGCGTCCTCGACGGCAGCGCAGCACTCCGAAGAGGTGCGGTCGCCGGAGTGGGCCCCAGAGCACTTGCCGGACTTGGTCTTCGTCTTCTTCCCGGAGTGGAGGGGAACGGGGGCGAGCGGTGCGAGGAGCGGGATATGCTCGGACTCCTAACAGCGTTAGGAGGAGCAGGGTCTTGCCCCGGCACCTTCGCCTTGCTTGTGTCCGGGCGGTGGTCCAGAGCATCCCGCGAGCCTCCGGTGTGTCCTTGCCCCAGCAGGCGGATACCACCTCCTGTGGTATGGCGCTGTTGGGTTGTCGTGTGCTGAGATGGACGCGGCGTGTCCACGGAGACCGAGGCGCGGTCATCCGTCCTGTCCTTGGATCTGGTGGCGCCGTGAGTGTCCTCGCCGGCGACCACCCTTCCGCCGACGTCTCCTCCGCCCACCGTTGGCTCCGATGGCGGCGGATGAGACGCAGACGGGCCTGCAACCCTCGAAGCTCTCCTCTTCGGGGCCATGGCGCAATTGTTGATGAAGTTGCTGATGAAACTGGAGAGGTTGATGAAGAACGCGCCCGCGCGAACGCCGGATCAGGTCCGCACAACCTCGACGCCCCCTACCTGGCGCGCCAAAGATGTCGGGGGAGATCTGCCCGCCACGAACACCTATGGGGCGGAGCCCCTTGTGCAGGCTTGACGAGGGCGGAGGGAGCCTGAGAGCAGATCGAGGCGAGCACGCGGGCGGTTTTTACCCAGCTTCGGAGCTCTCCGGAGAGATAAAACTCCTACTGCTGCTTTGTGTTTCTATTGAGCTCGGGAGCTTGAAGGGCAGCTACACCGAGCGCGAGAGTCGCAAAGGATTCGAACCCCCTCTACATGCGCATGGGCCTCCCTTTTATAATCGGAAGGGGGCGCCAACAGGTGGCAGCGTAGGAGAAAGGGGTAAAAGCGTAAAAGAGGTGGTAGTTGGAATAGTGCGGGAACAGTGAAGCTACAGTGCTTGAACAGTGGTTTCTACCTACTTTGACAGTGGGGGACAAGGGCATTTAATGCCCGTCGCCGTCGACCCCAAAAGCTCCCGCCCTTGCGTCTCCGTCTGCCACGGCGATGGATCCACCACCGTGAAGTGCCACCGTGTCCCCAGTTGCACTGACCATCCGCCACGCGCCCTCGAAAGGCCCTGTGGTGGCGTGGGCTGATGAGCTGAGCGCGGCACACAGCGCAATTCTCCGGCAAGCACCTTGCCGGGTCTTGACTTGTCGGGCAGGGAGCTTGCGGGCTCAGAATTTGTCGCTCCCGGGCCCTCGCCGACGCATATAGCGCCGAGGCGTGTCTTCTATGATGTAATCTTCTAGTCTCCCTGGCGAGCTCCTCTCACCAGGGCCTTGCGTGAGCGATGTAATCTTGAGCCTGGAACAGCCTTCCCGGCAAGCTCCGCTTGCCGGGGTCTCGATCTTCTGTCTTGTATACTTTGTCTTTGAATGGTTTGACATGGAGCAGGAAGGTCTTTGGCGAGCACGTGGTAAACCCTGCCGCTGAAGCAGAATCGCCGTGCACAAGTTGGGGTACTGAGGTACCCCTACCTTAGTACACCGACAAAGAACCCATTGATCTGTCCAGTGATGAAGATCTTGCTGATGATGCTCTTGAGCAACTGATAAAGAGCAAGGAAGAAGCAGAAATCTTCAACAACTTGCCTCTCTTCGATGTGGCAATCATCCACAACTTCATTGATGAGTGGTTCGACACCCCCAATCTCAGCTTTGAAGATTTGCAGCTTCCCATTGGCCTCAGCGTCTCTTTCAATGGCGCCATTGCTTCCGAGCTAGCTCTCGCTCAGCGCATCGTTGAGCTGAAGAACAAGATTGATTATGAGAAGGCTCAATTCAAGAAGCATGTGGCCAAGCTAAGTGTTCAAGACATCAGAAACTTCAAGGTCATGCTACATGAGCTTAAAGAAGCTTTTCTGAAGAAGCGTGAAGAAGCTCAGGGCTCTCGAGAGCGCATGAAGAGTTTGGCTGATAAGTGTGTGCTTGCCTACAATGAGGCTGAGAAGCGCAAGTCACTTGGCCGTCCTGGCATTGACCCTAGGATGGCCGCAAAGAAAAAGAAGAAGCTTCCTACTGACTAGCCTGCACCTCAAGCCAAGAAGCCCCTCGCATTATCTTCCCAAGCAGCATGACAGGCTCGAAGCCAAAGGTCACCACAACCGCTTCAGAACAAAAGAAGACGAGGGCTGCCGAGGCTGAAGCCAGAAAGAGGAAGAATACTAAAGCCTCTGATGCCGCTCCCTCCAAGAAGAAGCGCAAGACCAAGAAGACCAGGGCTGCTCCCACAGAGCCCTTAGTAGTTGAACCCATTTCAGTGGTTCGCCCTGCATCAGAACATCAAGAAAGAAGGATGATAGTCCATGAGCCTGCTTCCACAGAGGCTTATGAAGCTGAAGATATTCCAGCAGCTGAACCCACCGCTGCTGAAGACATTGGTCATGATGACAATGTTGAAGATGATGAAGTTCTTCCTCACATCGAACACAACATGGTATCATCGCCTGTTCTTACGAATAGCAAACTCATCAACATTGGTTGTCCTCTGACACCAATTGCTTAGGATGCATTGTGGGCTGATCACCCACAGCAACAAGACTCCCCCAGTACTCCCCAACAACAACAACAAGCTACACCTCCCGTGCAAGAAGAAGAAGAAGACTTTGAGGCCCAGCCAACTCCATCTCCTAAGGTGTTGCCAGCATTTCGCAGGCTTCGCAAAGGACAAAGGCCTCAAGTCCCTCTGTCGAGCGTTCCAGAAGGAGAAGTGCAACGTCCACCTGTTGTACGTCAAGTATTTTATGAACCCACTCCTACTGTGAATGTCTCCGTGTCTGAAGCCCAAGCTGCTGAAGACATTCCGGCTGCATTAGCCGAGGAAAATCAAGAAGAGAAACGTGTCCCTAATCCCCCAGTGATTGAAGAAGCTGTTCCTGATGTGAACGTGCCAGTGCCCGACCTATCGGGAAACGTAGCAGAAATTCAAAAATTTCTACGCATCACCAAGATCAATCTATGGAGATACTAGCAACGAGAGAAGGAGAGTGCATCTACATACCCTTGTAGATCGCTAAGTGGAAGCGTTCAAGAGAACGGGGTTGAAGGAGTTGTACTCGTCGTGATCCAAATCACCGGAGATCCTAGTGCCGAACGGACGGCACCTCCGCGTTCAACACACGTACAGCCCGGTGACGTCTCCCATGCCTTGATCCAGGAAGGAGAGAGGGAGAGGTTGAGGAAGACTCCATCCAGCAGCAGCAAAACGGCATGGTGGTGGTGGAGGAGCGTGGCAATCCTGCAGGGCTTCGCCAAGCACCGCGGGAGAGGAGGAGTACTTGGGAGAGGGGGAGGGCTGCGCCAGGGGAAGCGTGTAGCTCCCATGCGCCTCCCCACTATATATAGGGGTGGAGGGGGCTGGTTTCTTGCCCTCCAAGTCCATTGGGGCGTTCACAATGGTGGGAGGAAAGAAATCCCATCATTTCCTTCCCCACCGATTGTTATCCCCCTTTTTTAGGGATCTCGATCTTATCCCTTCGGGATATGATCTTATTCCTTCTAAGGGGGGATCTTGGTGCGCCTTGACCAGGGGTGTGGGGCCTTGACCCCACTACCCACATTCATGTGGGTCCCCCATGCAGGTGGGCCCCACTCCGGAACCTTCTAGAACCTTCCCGGTACAATACCGAAAAATCCCGAACATTTTCCGATGGCCAAAATAGGACTTCCCATATATAAATCTTTACCTACGGACCATTCCGGAACTCCTCGTGATGTCCGGGATCTCATCCGGGACTCCGAACAACATTCGGTAACCACATACAAACTTCCTTTATAACCCTAGTGTCATCGAACCTTAAGTGTGTAGACCCTACAGGTTCGGGAGACATGTAGACATGACCGAGACGTTCTCCGGTCAATAACCAATAGCGGGATCTGGATACCCATGTTGGATCCCACATGTTCCACAATGATCTTATCGGATGAACCACGATGTCAAGGACTCAATCGATTCCGTATACAATTCCCTTTGTCTAACGGTATTGTACTTGCCCGAGATTCGATCGTCGGTATACCGATACCTTGTTCAATCTCGTTACCGGCAAGTCTCTTTACTCATTCCGTAACACATCATCTCGTGATCAACCCCTTGGTCACATTGTGCACATTATGATGATGTCCTATCGAGTGGGCCCAGATATACCTCTCCGTCACACGGAGTGACAAATCCCAGTCTCGATTCGTGCCAACCCAACAGACACTTTCGGAGACACCTGTAGTGCACCTTTATAGACACCCAGTTACGTTGTGATGTTTGGTACACCCAAAGCATTCCTACGGTATCCGGGAGTTGCACAATCTCATGGTCTAAGGAAATGATACTTGACATTAGAAAAGCTTTAGCATCTGAACTACGATCTTTTTGCTAGGCTTAGGATTGGGTCTTGTCCATCACATCATTCTCCTAATGATGTGATCCCATTATCAACGACATCTAATGTCCATGGTCAGGAAACCGTAACCATCTATTGATCAACGAGCTAGTCAACTAGAGGCTTACTAGGGACATGGTGTTGTCTATGTACCCACACATGTATCTGAGTTTCCTATCAATACAATTATAGCATGGATAATAAACGATTATCATGAACAAGGAAATATAATAATATCTAATTTATTATTGCCTCTAGGGCATATTTCCAACAGTCTCCCACTTGCACTAGAGTCAATAATCTAGTTCACATCGCCATGTGATTAACACTCACAGGTCACATCACCATGTGACCAACATCCAAAGAGTTTACTAGTGTCATTAAACTAGTTCACATCATCATGTGATTAAGACTCAATGAGTTCTGGGGTTTGATCATGTTTTGCTTGTAAGAGAGGTTTTAGTCAACGGGTGCGCAACATTCAGATCCGTATGTACTTCATAAATCTCTAGGTTATATTGTAAATGCTGCTTCCACGCTCCACTTGAAGCTATTCCAAATGGTTGCTCCACTATACGTATCCGGTTTGCTACTCAGAGTCACTCGGATAGGTGTTAAAGCTTGCATCGACATAACCCTTTACGTCGAACTCTTTATCACCTCCATAATCGAGAAACATGTCCTTATTTACTCCAAGGATAATTTTGACCGCTGTCCAATGATCCATTCCTGGATCATTCTTGTACCCCTTGACTTGCTCATGGCAAGGCACACTTCAGGTGCGGTACACAACATAGCATACTATAGAGCCTACATTTGAAGTATAGGGGCCGACCTTCGTCCTTTCTCTCTATTCTGCCGTGGTCGAGCCTTTAAGTCTTAACTTCATACCTTACATCTCAGGCAAGAATTCCTTCTTTGACTGATCCATCTTGAACACCTTCAAGATCATGTCAAGGTACGTGCTCATTTGAAAGTACTATTAAGCATTTTGATCTATCTTATAGATCTTGATGCTTATTGTTCAAGTAGCCTAATCCAGGTTTTCCATTGAAAAAACACTTTTCAAATAACCCTATATGCTTTCCAGAAATTCTACATCATTTCTGATCAACAATATGTCAATAACATATACTCATTAGAAATTCTATAGTGCTCCCACTTACTTCTTTGGAAATACAAGTTTCTCATAAACTTTTGTATAAACCCAAAATCTTTGATCATCTCATCAAAACGTACATTCCAACTCCGAGATGCTTACTCCAGTCCTTAGAAGGATCGCTGGAGCCAACATACCTTTTAGCATCCTTAGGATCGACAAAAACTTTTGGATTGTATCACATACAACCTTTCCTTACGAAGACTGGTAAGGAAACTCGTTTTGACATCCATCTGCCAGATTTCATAAATGCAACTAATGCTAACATGATTTCGACAGACTTAAGCATCGCTACGGATGAGAAAATCTCATCGTAGTCAACTCCTTGAACTTGTGAAAAACTCTTCGCCACAAGTCGAGCTTCATAGATGGTGACATTACCATCCACGTCCGTCTTCTTCTTAACGATCCATTTATCTCAATGGCTTGCCGATCATTGGGCAAGTCCACCAAAGTCCATGCTTTGTTCTGATACATGGATCCTATCTCGGATTTCATGGCTTCTAACCATTTGTCAGAATTTGGGCCCACCATTGCTTCTCCATAGCTCAGAGGTTCATTGTTGTCTAGCAACATGACCTTCAAGACAAGATTCTTGTACAACTCAAGCAGCGACGCATCCTTGTCACCCCACGAGGTGCGGTAGTGACTTGATCCAAGTTTCATGATCACTATCATAAGCTTCTACTTCAATTGTTGTAGGTGCCACAGAACAACTTCACGTGCCCTGCTACACACTAGTTGTAGTGACGGTTCAATAACCATATCAAGTCTCCACCATCCTCCCACTCAACTTTTCGAGACAAACTTTTCCTCGAGAAAGGACCCGATTCAAGAAACAATCCCTATTGCTTTTGGATCTGAATTAGGAGGTATACCCAACTGTTTTGGGTGTCCTATGAAGATGCATTTTATCCGCTTTGGGTTCGAGCTTATCAACCTGAAACTTTTTAAGCGTCGCAGCCCCAAACCTTTAAGAAATGACAGCTTAGGTTTCTCTAAACCATAGTTCATACGGTGTCATCTCAACGGAATTACGTGGTGCCCTATTTAAAGTGAATGTGGTTGTCTCTAATGCCTAACCCATAAACGATAGTGGTAATTCGATAAGAGACATCATGGTACGCACCATATCCAATAGGGTGCAACTATGATGTTCGGACACACCATCAAACTATGGTGTTCCGGGCGGTATTAATTGTGAAACAATTTCCACAATGTCTTAATTGCGTGCCAAAGCTCGTAACTCAGATACTCATTTCTATGATCATATCATAGACATTTCATCCTCTTGTCACAATGATCTTCAACTTCACTCTAAAATTACTTGAACCATTCAATAATTCAGACTTATGTTTCATCAAGTAAATATACTCTACATCTACTCGAGTCAACTGTGAAGTAAGAACATAACGATATTCACTGCATGCCTCAGCACTCATTGGACTGCACACATCAAAATGTGTTACTTCCAACAAGTTGCTATCTTGTTCCATTTTACTGAAAAATGAGGCTTTTTAGTCATCCTGCCCATGTGGTATGATTTGCATATCTCAAGTGATTCAAAATCAAGTGAGTCCAAACGATCCATCTGCATGGAGTTTCTCCATGCGTATACACCAATAGACATGGTTCGCATGTCTCAAACTTTTCAAAACAAGTGAGTCCAAAGATCCATCAACATGGAGCTTCTTCATGCGTTTTACACCAATATGACTTACATGGCAGTGCCACAAGTAAGTGGTACTATCATTACTATCTTATATCTTTTTGGCATGAAAATGTGTATCACTACGATCAAGATTCAATAAACCATTCCTTTATGTGCAAGACCATTGAAGGTATTATTCAAAATAAATAGAGTAACCATTATTCTCCTTAAATGAATAACCGTATTGCGATAGACATAATCCAATCATGTCTATGCTCAACGCAAACACCAAATCTCGATGGTAGAGGGAGTGCGATGCTTGATCACATCAACCTTGGAAACACTTCCAACACATATCGTCGACTCACCTTTAGCTAGTCTCCGTTTATTCCGTAGCTTTTATTTGAGTTACTAACACTTAGCAACCAAACCGTATCTAATACCTGGTGCTACTAGGAGTACTAGTAAAGTACACATTAACATAATGTATATCCAATATACTTCTATCGACCTTGCCACCTTCTCATCTACCAAGTATCTAGGGTAATTCCGCTCGTTGGTTGTTCCCCTTATTACGTAAGCACTTAGTCTCGGGTTTGGGTTCAACCTTGGGTTTCTTCACTAGAGCAGCAGCTGATTTGCCGTTTCATGAAGTATCCCTTCTTGCCCTTGCCCTTCTTGAAACTAGTGGTTTCACTAACCATCAAAAATTGATGCTCCTTCTTGATTTCTACTTTCGCGGTGTCAAACATCGCGAATACCTCAAGGATCATCATATCTATCCCTGATATGTTATAGCTCATCACGAAGCTCTAGCAGCTTGGTGGCAATGACTTTGGAGAAACATCACTATCTCATCTGGAAGATCAACTCCCACTCGATTCAAGCGATTGTTGCACTCAGACAATCTGAGCACAAGCTCAATGATTGAGCTTTTCTCCCTTAGTTTGCAGGCTAAGAAAATCATCGGAGGTCTCATACCTCTTGACGTGGGCACGAGCCTGAAATCTCAATTTCAGCCCTCGAAACATCTCATATGTTCATGACGTTCAAAACGTCTTTGGTGCCTCAACTCTAAACCGTTTAACTGAACTATCACGTAGTTATCAAAACGTGTATGATGTTCGCAACATCCACAAACGACGTTTGGGGTTCAGCACACTGAGCGGTGCATTAAGGACATAAGCTTTCTACTGTCCGCATAATCGCTATTTTCAACTTTCAAATATATTTTCTCTAGGAACATATCTAAACAGTGGAACTAAAGCACGAGCTTACGACATAATTTGCAAAGATCTTTTGACTATGTTCAGGATAATTAAGTTCACCTTATGAACTCCCACTCAGATAGACATCCCTCTGGTCATCTAAGTGATTACATGATCCGAGTCAACTAGGCCGTGTCCGATCATCACGTGAGACGGACTAGTCATCATCGGTGAACATCTTCATGTTGATCGTATCCTCCATATGACTCATGCTCGACCTTTCGATCTCTATGTTCCGAGGCCATGTCTGTACATGCTAGGCTCGTCAAGTTAACCCTAAGTGTTTTGCATGTGTAAAACTGTCTTACACCCGTTGTATGTGAACGTAAGGATCTATCACACCCGATCATCATGTGGTGCTTCGAAACGACGAACTTTAGCAACGGTGCACAGTTAGGGGAGAACACTTCTTGAAATTGTTGTAAGGGATCATCTTATTTACTACCGTCGTTCTAAGTAAACAAGATGCATAAACATGATAAACATCACATGCAATCAAATAGTGACATGATATGGCCAATATCATTTTGCTCCTTTTGATCTCCATCTTCAGGGCTCCATGATCATCATCGTCACCGGCATGACACCATGATCTCCATCATCGTGTCTCCATGAAGTTGTCTCGCCAACTTATTACTTCTACTACTATGGCTACCGGTTAGCAATAAAGTAAAGTAATTACATGGCGTTGTTCAATGACACGCAGGTCATACAATAAATAAAGACAACTCCTATGGCTCCTGCCGGTTGTCATACTCATCGACATGCAAGTCGTGATTCCTATTACAAGAACATGATCAATCTCATACATCACATATCATTCATCACATTCTTCTTGGCCATATCACATCACATAGCATACCCTGCAAAAACAAGTTAGACGTCCTCTAATTGTTGTTGCATGTTTTACGTGGCTGCTATGGGTTTCTAGCAAGAACGTTTCTTACCTACGCAAAACCACAACGTGATATGCCAATTGCTATTTACCCTTCATAAGGACCCTTTTCATCGAATCCGTTCCGACTAAAGTGGGAGAGACTAGCACCCGCTAGCCACTTATGAACCAAGTGCATGTCAATCGATGGAACCTGTCTCACGTAAGAGTACGTGTAAGGTCGGTCCGGGCCGCTTCATCCCACAATACCGTCGAAACAAGATTGGACTAGAAACGGTAAGCATATTGAACAAAATCAACGCCCACAACTACTTTGTGTTCTACTCATGCAAAGAATCTACGCAATAGACCTAGGTGCGATACCCTTTGTTGGGGAGCGAGCAGAAATTCAAAATTTTCTCGCATCACCAAGATCAATCTATGGAGATACTAGCAACGAGAGAAGGAGAGTGCATCTACATACCCTTGTAGATCGCTAAGCGGAAGCGTTCAAGAGAACGGGGTTTAAGGAGTTGTACTGCGTCGTGATCCAAATCACGGAGATCCTAGTGCGAGCGGACGGCACCTCCGCGTTCAACACACGTACAGCCCGGTGGCGTCTCCCATGCCTTGATCCAGAAGGAGAGAGGAGAGGTTGAGAAGACTCCATCCAGCAGCAGCCTGGCGGCATGGTGGTGGTGGAGGAGCGTGGCAATCCTGCAGGGCTTCGCCAAGCACCGCGGGAGAGGAGGAGTACTTGGGAGAGGGGGAGGGCTGCGCCAGGGGAAGCGTGTAGCTCCCATGCACCTCCCCACTATATATAGGGGTGGAGGGGGCTGTTTTCTTGCCCTCCAAGTCCATTGGGGCGTTCACAAAGGTGGGAGGAAAGAAATCCCATCATTTCCTTCCCCACCGATTGTTATCCCCCTTTTTTAGGGATCTCGATCTTATCCCTTCGGGATATGATCTTATTCCTTCTAAGGGGGGATCTTGGTGCGCCTTGACCAGGGGTGAGGGGCCTTGAACCCACTACCCACGTTCATGTGGGTCCCCCATGCAGGTGGGCCCCACTCCGGAACCTTCTAGAACCTTCCCGGTACAATACCGAAAAATCCCGAACATTTTTCGATGGCCAAAATAGGACTTCCCATATATAAATCTTTACCTCCGGACCATTCCGGAACTCCTTGTGACGTCCGCGATCTCATCCAGGACTCCGAACAACATTCGGTAAGCACATACAAACTTCCTTTATAACCCTAGCGTCATCGAACCTTAAGTGTGTAGACCCTACGGGTTCGGGAGACATGTAGACATGACCGAGATGTTCTCCGGTCAATAACCAACAGCAGGATCTGGATACCCATGTTGGCTCCCACATGTTCCACGATGATCTCATCAGATGAACCACGATGTCAAGGACTCAATCGATCCCGTATACAATTCCCTTTGTCTAACGGTATTGTACTTGCCCGAGATTCTATCGTCGGTATACCGATACCTTGTTCAATCTCGTTACCGGCAAGTCTCTTTACTCGTTCCATAACACATCATCCCGTGATCAACCCCTTGGTCACATTGTGCACATTATGATGATGTCCTACCGAGTGGGCCCAGAGATACCTCTCCGTCACACGGAGTGACAAATCCAGTGGTCGATTCGTGCAACCCCAACAGACACTTTCGGAGATACCTGTAGTGCACCTTTATAGCCACCCAGTTACGTTGTGACGTTTGGTACACCCAAAGCATTCCTACGGTATCCGGGAGTTGCACAATCTCATGTTCTAAGGAAATGATACTTGACATTAGAAAAGCTTTAGCATACGAACTACACGATCTTTGTGCTAGGCTTAGGATTGGGTCTTGTCCATCACATCATTCTCCTAATGATGTGATCCCGTTATCAACGACATCTAATGTCCATTGTCAGGAAACTGTAACCATCTATTGATCAACGAGCTAGTCAACTAGAGGCTTACTAGGGACATGGTGTTGTCTATGTACCCACACATGTATCTGAGTTTCCTATCAATACAATTATAGCATGGATAATAAACGATTATCATGAACAAGGAAATATAATAATATCTAATTTATTATTGCCTCTAGGGCATATTTCCAACATGACCCTCCTGTTCATCAAGAGGAGGTTGAAAATGTTGAAGCCACCACCACCAACGCCAATGAAGCCATTGACGTAGTCATGGCTGACGCTAATGTGGAGCCTGCACCTACCAGTGTGCCTGAAGCCAATGTGGCCACTGAGCCTGAAGCCAATGAGGCCATTTTTTGAAGCTAATGAGACAATCTGCTCTCAAGCTTTGTTGTGCATCCTGAAGCCTCAGCTATTGCCCCTGCTCCTGTTCCACCACCAAGGCCCCATACAATTGAGCAAGCATACAGTCATGGTCAGCTAACCACTGTCCGATGGCCCATTCTGGTACCTCCGCCTACTGCCTCTGGACCTCAATTTGATTATCATGTTGAGCATAGGCCTCAGGTCCAGAAGCCCAAGCCAAGACTGCCAAGGTTTCCTGGTACTGCAAACTCACCAGGGTCCTTCAATGCAAATGGCTTCAAAAGCCACAATACCTTCTTTGACAGCGCCAAGAACCCCTACTCCAAGCCAAGGATATCATCAGATCGGTTCTGGAGCTATCAGCAGAGAAGCTATTACTCCTGCGTTCTATATGATCAAGGGCGCATTTTCCCTCATATGCGCCTTGACACTGAAGCCATTGCTGGACTGCCGTGCTTAGAAGAAGCACTTGATTGCTTTCATGATGCTGGTCTGCTCAACTTTGTGACAGACAAAGAACACTGGAATGAAGAGCTATTGCTTCAATTCTATGCTACTCTACACATTCGCGGCTACTACAGAGATATCAAGACATGGGTCCTCGAGTGGATGACTGGAAATGTTCATCATGAAGCCAAAGCTCTTGACATCATCGAGCTTACAGGGCTAGCCACTCCTGGAGAACTATATGAACCTGATTGTCAGCTACACCGCAATGCATTGGAGAGCACCTTTGTAGGATCGTTGAAGGCAAGAGTGTCTAGAGGGGGGGTGATTAGACAACTCAACAAGATAAAAGTTTATGCCTTTTGATTAACATAAGTTCTTAGCAAGATCAAGTCAAGCATCATGCATACAAGTCGAGCAACATACTAAACATGCAATTCTAGAGTATAGGGCAGCGGAAAGTAAATTGCATGAATAGTAAGGGAGAGATTGTGAAGAGCAAACGCAATTTGGAGACACGGAGATTTTTCTCGTGGTTCCGATAGGTGGTGCTATCGTCAATCCACGTTGATGGAGACTTCAACCCACGGAGGGTAACGGCTGCGAGAGTCCACGGAGGGCTCCACCCACGAAGGGTCCACGAAGAAGCAACCTTGTCTATGCCATCATGGCTTACGCCCACGGAGGACTAGCCTTACTGGGGTAGATCTTCACGAAGTAGGCGATCTCCTTGCCCTTACAAACTCCTTGGTTCAACTCCACATCATGACGGAGGCTCCCAAGCGACACCTAACCAATCTAGGAGGCACCACCCTCCAAAAGGTAATAGATGGGGTTGGTGATGATGAACTCCTTGCTCTTGTGCTTCAAATGATAATCTCCCCAACACTCAACTCTCCTCACTGATTTTGCTGTGGTGGAAGAAAGGATTGAGTGGAAAGCAACTTGGGAAGGCTAGAAATCAAGTTTCATATGGTGGGAGTGGAGCAACTTGATCTCAACACAAGGGTAGGGAGTTTTCTTCTCAGAAATGTAAGGTAGGAGTGGTAGTTCTTTCGATGGCTCTCTCCACGAATGAAGAGGAGGTGGAGGGTATTTATAGCCTCCACACAAAATCCAACCGTTACACACATTTGACCAATCTCGGTCGGACCGAAGTTGACAACTCGGTGGGACCGAAAGTTCAAATCTTGTGAGCGTTGGGATTTTCGTGGGACCGAAAATACAATCTCGGTTAGTCCGATTCTTCCAAAGTCTAGGGTTTGCCAATCTCGGTGGGACCGACTTTCTCATCTCGGTGACACCGATTTGAGTCTGAATGTTCTGAAGGTTAGCAACACCAATTTCGGTATGACCGAGTTTGGAATCGGAAAATCCGAAATTCTTAGGGTTTGGCTATATGGTGAGGTGGTTCATCTCGGTGTGGTGGGTTTGGAATCGGTGGGACCGAGATTACTTATGAGTTTATGTTGGAATGAAAGATTGCTGATAGTTTGAGAGATAAATCACTAAGCACTTAGAGCAACCAGATCATCATCATAACCTCATCCCTTTTAATAGTATTGGCTTTCCTATGGACTCAATGTGATCTTGGATCACTAAACCAAAAATGGAGTCTTGAGCTTTTGCCAATCCTTTCCTTAGCATCTTAGGGGTTCACCTTTCTAGTCCTTTTGCCATGCCGAGTGATTGACTTTCTGAGACATACTTGATAAAAGCATTAGTCCAACCACAAAGTATGTTGTCATTAATTACCAAAACCACCTAGGGAGCAAATGTGCTTTCAATCTCCCCTTTTGGTAATTGATGGCAACACACGAAAAAAGATATCAAAGCTTCTTGAAAGAAAGACAGGATTATCATTAAAGCTTTGACAAACATGTAGTACACAGGCTCCCCTACAAGTGTGCAAGATTTTAGATTTTGGTTTTGGACTACCACAAGCACACATGAGAGAAAAGCAAGATGTGCTACATGCAGCTTGGCTATATGCATCGAGCAGATGAAGGTAAATGAGAGATGATGCATATGTGCATGGTGATTTCTTGCAAACAAGTATTCACAAGCAAGTCACCATCATGCACATTCTGCAAGATGCATATACTTACCTTGGAGTTCCTTGGTATTGTACTTGAAGAAATAAACTTGGGAAAACAAGGTTAGATAACACAAGAGTAGTTCTTCAACCAATAGCAAGAACATCAAGAGTACCAAGCCAGGGATGACATGTATAAAGAGTGTCTCATGTTGAGCACTAGCTTGAATCAGCCAACATGTCTCCCAAGACTAAAAGATTTTCAATGAGCTCTGAGAGAATTTTGCTTTTCATAAGATACCAATTGTGCTTTTTTAAGATACCAATTGTGAGAGCAAGAGAAGCAAAATCAAGAGAATAATGCCAAATGTATTATCACAGTGAAATATATGGCAAAGCTTTGATGTGATCCTCTCCCCCTTAAGGTAAGATTGTTCTTCTTCCTTTAAAATATCTTTTCTCCCTTATCCTCCAATCTTCCCTTAAGCTCCCCTAAATCTTCTCCCCTTGACATCAAGTGCGAAAAGGACGAGAAACCAGAAGGGCAGGAAAGATGGAAGGAAAGAAGTGGGTTCATTAAGAATCACAACCGAGCAAATTAAGTATGCAGAAGAGATCATTTAGATGAGCTGTAGAAGATGATTTCTGGTGAATGTAAATCGGTGACACCGAATTGATATGGATCGGTGAGTCCGAAAGTCGAGACTTAGGGCAGATCCTTTTCGGTCGATCAAGTGATTGAATCGGTGACTCGAGTTTAATTCAAGGAAATACAGAAATAATTCAGCTCACTTTGCAAGGAATGTTTCAGAAGATTTGCAATGAATTTGTAAATGATTTTCAGGAATTTATCGAGCTAAAGGATATACACAAGAACGTAAGAAACGAAATGAAAAAGATTGCTAGATGAAGGGTTTTTTTAAAAGGAAAAACTCAACAAGAGAATCAAAAGAGACAATAGCAAAACTCCAAAACATATGTACTTCATCTAGACAGGGTCGGTGACTAGGTCACCTATGTTTGAGTATATTGACTTAGGAGTCAAATGAGAACATTTGATCATAGGTCATACTCATCGTTTAAGCTCAAAATGGGGTTACCATTTTTCGATTAAGCATTTGATGTGATCACATCTTTTGAAGCTGCTTGTACTCATGACTTTGAGCAAAGCTTTTTCTAGATGTGAAAAACATACCTTGGGCTTGTTGTTGCTTGTTCTCATGTAGGTGAACTTGATGTAGATGCTCATAGAATGTGAAGTTGGAGCACCAATTCCAATTGTATAGTTCATCTTCCTACATGGGTTAGGCAAGCAAGGAAATACTCAAGAATATCCAATATGACATGAGTGAAGTACTAGAAGTATATGGTGTCAAAAAGGATATGTGGAATTTTGTTCCTTGAACTCAACATCCCAAAGGGCTAGATACTTGGTCAATGACAAGATTACTCATGATTTGAGTGAGTGTGATAATCTTGTAGAATGTAGACCATCCAAGTACCTGCAAGGAGTTAGATGCAATACAAGGGGGCAAATGTGTCCAAGACATATGATCATCATCATAAGAGAAATATCAAGGATTAGTCAATTAGGCTCATGCCTTGCATGCATCAATGGAGTTTTCACTCCAAGTTTGAAGCATCAATGATGTTCAACTCACTCCTTAAGCGACAAAACACTTTCTCATCAAGTGGTTTTGTGAAGATATCTGCAAGCTGTTTGTCAGTACGAACATGCTTAAGATCAATGTCACCCTTAGCAATGTGATCACGAATAAAATGGTGACGAACTTCAATGTGTTTCGTGCGAGAGTGTTGCACGGGATTGTGTCCAATCTTAATCGCACTCTCATTGTCACAAAGCAAAGGAACATGTCTCGCATGTATCCCATAGTCCTTAAGCATTTGTTTCATCCATAGCAATCGAAAGCACAACACGAACCAGCGGCAATATATTCCGCTTGGCGAGAGATAATGATATCGAATTTTGTTTCTTGGATGACCAAGATACAAGGGATCGACCGAGAAATTGACATGTACCCGAAGTTGACTTTCTATCTATCTTGTCTCCGGCATAGTCCGAGTCGGAATAGCCAACAAGATCGAAAGAGGCCCTCTTAGGATACCAAATGCCAAAGTTAGGTGTGTGTATCAAATATCTCACAATTCTTTTAACAGCTTTAAGATGACATTCTTTAGGAGTGGCTTGATATCGAGCACACATGCATACACTCAACATTATATCAGGACGAGAAGCACAGAGATATAGTAGAGAACCAATCATGGATCGATAAACCTTTTGATCAACAGGTTTTCCATCTTTAGTCAAGTCATTATGTCCATTAGTAGGCATGGGGGTTCTCATACCTTTGCTCTCTTGCATGTTGAACTTCTTGAAGAGATCCTTAGTGTACTTAGTTTGTGAGACAAAAGTACCCTCCTTAGATTGCTTGATTTGCAACCCAAGGAAGAACTTGAGTTCACTCATCATGGACATCTCATACTTCTCCGACATAAGCTTTCCAAATTTCTCACTAAAATCAGGGTTAGTTGAACCAAAGATAATATCATCAACATATATTTGGCATACAAATAGTTCACCGTCAACTCTTTTCGTGAATAGCGTTGATTCAATTTTACCAATCTCAAATCCTTTTTCAAGAAGAAAGCTAGTCAAGCATTTGTACCAAGCTCTAGGGGCTTGTTTAAGACCATAAAGAGCTTTGTGCAATTTGTAAACATGATTGGGCTTTTTAGGATTCACAAATCCGGGAGGTTGTTTCACAAATACTTCCTCCTCAATTTCACCATTTAGGAAAGCACTTTTAATGTCCATTTGATAGAGAGTAATGTTATGGTGGTTGGCATAAGCAAGAAGAATGCGAATGGACTCAAGTCTAGCAACGGGGGCATAGGTCTCACCATAGTCCATACCTTCGACTTGTGTGTAACCTTGTGCTACGAGACGAGCCTTGTTGCGGATGACTTGTCCATCTTCATCTTGCTTGTTCCGAAATACCCATTTGGTTCCAATGACGTTTTGGTCATCATTGGGCTTCTCTACCAAAGACCAAGCGTTGTTCCTCTCGAAGTTGTGCAGCTCTTCATGCATAGCGTTCACCCAATCCGGGTCTTCAAGCGCTTCTTCTACCTTCATAGGTTCAAGACTGGAAATAAATGAGTAATGCTCACAAAAGTTAGCTAAACGAGTTTTAGAGCGAGTGATTCTCCCGGAGTCGATGTCATTCATCATTTGTTCCACGGGATGGTCCTTCTTGACTCTTGCTCGAACTCGGGATAGCTTTTGTCGTGGTCGTGGCTGAGCTTCCTCATCATCCTCATCTTCTTCTTCATCTGTGTTGTTGGTGTTGTCTTGAGGTGGTGGAGAAGGAGGTTGTGGTGGATCTTCTTGTCGCACTTCCTCATCTTGGTGAGTTCCACTTGTGGAGGCCTCCATGTTGCCTTGAGGTTCACCTTGCCGTGAGGTAGGGGGCTCCACATATGTAGATGAGGTACTCTCCTTCACTTCCATGGGACGAATCTTTCCAATGGATAAATCTTGAATGGCTTCCGATGGGTCCTTGTCTCCTACATCAATAGGCATTTGCTCTACTTGCAAGCCATTAGATTCATCAAACTTCACATCTACCGTCTCTTCAACCTTTCGGGTGAAATTATTGTAGACACGGTAGGTGTGAGAATTTGATCCATAACCGAGGAAAAAGCCTTCATGAGTTTTAGGAGCAAATTTAGACCGACGATGCTTATCAAGAATATAGCACTTTGAACCAAAGACACGAAAATATCCCACTTGGGGTTTGTTACCCGTAAGGAGCTCGTATGAAGTCTTGCCGAGGAGCTTGTGAAGATAAAGTCATTGATGGCATGACAAGCTGTCTCGACGGCTTCACCCCGAAGTGTTTTGGTGTCTTATATTCATCAAGCATTGTCCTCGCCATCTCAATGAGCGTTCGGTTCTTCCTCTCAACAACCCCGTTTTGTTGAGGTGTGTACGTAGCTGAGAACTCATGTAGAATCCTTCCTCATCGAGAAAAGAGTCCACATGGGCGTTCTTGAACTCCGTTCCGTTGTCCTCCGAACCTTCTTGATCTTTACTTCAAATTGATTACGAGCCTTTCTAGCAAAGGTTTTGAAGATTTTCGAACCTGCGATTTGTCATCAAGGAAAAATACCCACGTAAATCTGGAAAAGTCATCAACAATAACTAGACCAAAGGAGTTACCACCAAGGCTTTTGTAAGCATTGGGACCAAGAGATCCATATGAAGAAGCTCAAGCGGTCTCCTTGTGGTCATGATATTCTTCACGGATGACTTCCACCTACTTGTTTTCCTGCTTGACATGCATCGCAGAGTCTATCTTTGTCAAAGAAAACATCTTTAACACCAAGAATGTGATCACCTTTGATTAGCTTATCTAAATTTCGCATACCAACATGTCCAAGCCTTCTATGCCAAAGCCAACCTTTAGCAGATTTAGCAATAAAGCAAGTTCTAGGTTGAGCTTTCTTAGTGAAATCGACAATGTATAGGTCACCTCTACGAATGCCAGTAAAAACCATGTTATGATTGTCACTACGAAAAACTTGGCAATCTACTTTGGTGAATAGCACGTTGAATCCAAAGTCAGCTAATCTAGACACGGAAAGTAAATTGTATCCAAGAGATTCAACAAGCATGACATTTTTAATGGAGCTATCATGAGATATGGCCACCTTACCAAGGCCAAGTACCTTTCCCTTGGAGTTGTCTCCAAAAGTCACATACTTGCGTGGACCATCGTTCTTTGCAAGCTCTCGAAACATGTCTTCATCTCCGGTCATGTGATCGGTGCATCCACTATCAAGAATCCACTCTTTTCCACCGGATATGTAGTCTCTCGATTTGCCATAAGATGAGACTCTTCATGATCTTGTCTAGCTCGGTGTCCGAATCGTCATCATGCTCATGCTCATCATCATATTGACCCATAGATAATTCATCATCAATACCTAGGTCAATTTGACAATGACTTGCATCAGTTTTATCAACGTGATAATAATCATCGGAATGCAATACAAGAGCATTTCTAACTAGAACATTGATAAGTCCGGAATCACCCTTCCGTTTCATAAGATCACGAAGCTCAAAGAAGCATTTATCAAAGTTGGGATCATTGGGGCGCAACATATCAAATTCAACAGTCTTGTATAGAATTTCATCAAGACCTCTCAAAGAGTAGTCCGGATAAAGTTCTTCCAAGAACTTCCACATAGCATGGGCGCACTCAAAGTTTGTGACAAGCTCAAGCAAGTTATCCGGCAAGCCTCTAATGATAAGATTGACAGTTCTAAGGTTATGAAGCAAATCAAGCTCTTCATCCATAGTGGGGTGCAAGGGTCAAATGGTGGTACATATGGGGTTTCAACATATTTATGCAAGTTGTACATCTTAAAGATAGCAAGCATTTCAATCCTCCACGAGTTATAGGACACTCCATCAAGAATAGGCACTCTATGACTAACACTCCCAAACGTAGACACGTCCATCTTCCTCCAATGGTGTGCAAACCAAAGCAATGGAGACCAATGCTCTGATACCAATTGTAGGATCGTTGAAGGCAAGAGTGTCTAGAGGGGGGGTGATTAGACAACTCGACAAGATAAAAGTTTATGCCTTTTGATTAACATAAGTTCTTAGCAAGATCAAGTCAAGCATCATGCATACAAGTCGAGCAACATACTAAACATGCAATTCTAGAGTATAGGGCAGCGGAAAGTAAATTGCATGAATAGTAAGGGAGAGATTGTGAAGAGCAAACGCAATTTGGAGACACGGAGATTTTTCTCGTGGTTCCGATAGGTGGTGCTATCGTCAATCCACGTTGATGGAGACTTCAACCCACGGAGGGTAACGGCTGCGAGAGTCCACGGAGGGCTCCACCCACGAAGGGTCCACGAAGAAGCAACCTTGTCTATGCCATCATGGCTTACGCCCACGGAGGACTAGCCTTACTCGGGGTAGATCTTCACGAAGTAGGCGATCTCCTTGCCCTTACAAACTCCTTGGTTCAACTCCACATCATGACGGAGGCTCCCAAGCGACACCTAACCAATCTAGGAGGCACCACCCTCCAAAAGGTAATAGATGGGGTTGGTGATGATGAACTCCTTGCTCTTGTGCTTCAAATGATAATCTCCCCAACACTCAACTCTCCTCACTGATTTTGCTGTGGTGGAAGAAAGGATTGAGTGGAAAGCAACTTGGGAAGGCTAGAAATCAAGTTTCATATGGTGGGAGTGGAGCAACTTGATCTCAACACAAGGGTAGGGAGTTTTCTTCTCGTAAATGTAAGGTAGGAGTGGTAGTTCTTTCGATGGCTCTCTCCACGAATGAAGAGGAGGTGGAGGGTATTTATAGCCTCCACACAAAATCCAACTGCTACACACATTTGACCAATCTCGGTCGGACCGAAGTTGACAACTCGGTGGGACCGAAAGTTCAAATCTTGTGAGCGTTGGGATTTCGATGGGACCGAAAATACAATCTCGGTTAGTCCGATTCTTCCAAAGTCTAGGGTTTGCCAATCTCGGTGGGACCGACTTTCTCATCTCGGTGACACCGATTTGAGTCTGAAGGTTCTGAAGGTTGGCAACACCAATTTCGTATGACCGAGTTTGGAATCGGAAAATCCGAAATTCTTAGGGTTTGGCTATATGGTGAGGTGGTTCATCTCGGTGTGGTGGGTTTGGAATCGGTGGGACCGAGATTACTTATGAGTTTATGTTGGAATGAAAGATTGCGATAGTTTGAGAGATAAATCACTAAGCACTTAGAGCAACCAGATCATCATCATAACCTCATCCCTTTTAATAGTATTGGCTTTCCTATGGACTCAATGTGATCTTGGATCACTAAACCAAAAATGGAGTCTTGAGCTTTTGCCAATCCTTTCCTTAGCATCTTAGGGGTTCACCTTTCTAGTCCTTTTGCCATGCAGAGTGATTGACTTTCCTGAGACATACTTGATAAAAGCATTAGTCCAACCACAAAGTATGTTGTCATTAATTACCAAAACCACCTAGGAGCAAATGTGCTTTCAATCTCCCCTTTTGGTAATTGATGGCAACACCTGAAAAAAGATATCAAAGCTTCTTGAAAGAAAGACAGGATTATCATTAAAGCTTTGACAAACATGTAGTACACAGGCTCCCCCTACAAGTGTGCAAGATTTTAGATTTTGGTTTTGGACTACCACAAGCACACATGAGAGAAAAGCAAGATGTGCTACATGCAGCTTGGCTATATGCATCGAAAGCAGATGAAGGTAAATGAGAGATGATGCATATGTGCATGGTGATTTCTTGCAAACAAGTATTCACAAGCAAGTCACCATCATGCACATTCTGCAAGATGCATATACTTACCTTGGAGTTCCTTGGTATTGTACTTGAAGAAATAAACTTGGGAAAACAAGGTTAGATAACACAAGAGTAGTTCTTCAACCAATAGCAAGAACATCAAGAGTACCAAGCCAGGGATGACATGTATAAAGAGTGTCTCATGTTGAGCACTAGCTTGAATCAGCCAACATGTCTCCCAAGACTAAAAGATTTTCAATGAGCTCTGAGAGAATTTTGCTTTTCATAAGATACCAATTGTGCTTTTTTTTAAGATACCAATTGTGAGAGCAAGAGAAGCAAAATCAAGAGAATAATGCCAAATGTATTATCACAGTGAAATATATGGCAAAGCTTTGATGTGATCCTCTCCCCCTTAAGGTAAGATTGTTCTTCTTCCTTTAAAATATCTTTTCTCCCCTTATCCTCCAATCTTCCCTTAAGCTCCACCTAAATCTTCTCCCCCTTTGACATCAAGTGCCGAAAAGGACAGTAAACCAGGAAGGGCAGGAAAGATGGAAGGAAAGAAGTGGGTTCCTTAAGAATCACAACTGAGCAAATTAAGTATGCAGAAGAGATCATTTAGATGAGCTGTAGAAGATGATTTCCTGGTGAATGTAAATCGGTGACACCGAATTGATATGGATCGGTGAGTCCGAAAGTCAGAGACTTAGGGCAGATCCTTTTTCGGTCAGACCGAAGTGATTGAATCGGTGACTCCGAGTTTAATTCCAAGGAAATACAGAAATAATTCAGCTCACTTTGCAAGGAATGTTTCAGAAGATTCGCAATGAATTTGTAAATGATTTTCAGGGAATTTATCAGAGCTAAAGGATATACACAAGAACAGAAGAAACAGAAATGAAAAAGATTGCTAGATGAAGGGTTTTTTTTAAAAGGAAAAACTCAACAAGAGAATCAAAAGAGACAATAGCAAAACTCCAAAACATATGTACTTCATCTAGACAGGGGTCGGCGACTAGGTCACCTATGTTTGAGTATATTGACTTAGGAGTCAAATGAGAACATTTGATCATAGGTCATACTCATCGTTTAAGCTCAAAATGGGGTTACCATTTTTCGATTAAGCATTTGATGTGATCACATCTTTTGAAGCTGCTTGTACTCATGACTTTGAGCAAAGCTTTTTCTAGATGTGAAAAACATACCTTGGGCTTGTTGTTGCTTGTTCTCATGTAGGTGAACTTGATGTAGATGCTCATAGAATGTGAAGTTGGAGCACCAATTCCAATTGTATAGTTCATCTTCCTACATGGGTTAGGCAAGCAAGGAAATACTCAAGAATATCCAATATGACATGAGTGAAGTACTAGAAGTATATAGTGTCAAAAAGGATATGTGGAATTTTGTTCCTTGAACTCAACTTCCCAAAGGGGCTAGATACTTGGTCAATGACAAGATTACTCATGATTTGAGTGAGTGTGATAATCTTGTAGAATGTAGACCATCCAAGTACCTGCAAGGAGTTAGATGCAATACAAGGGGGCAAATGTGTCCAAGACATATGATCATCA
This sequence comes from Aegilops speltoides, assembly GCA_021437245.1. Classification (NCBI taxonomy): domain Eukaryota; kingdom Viridiplantae; phylum Streptophyta; class Magnoliopsida; order Poales; family Poaceae; genus Aegilops; species Aegilops speltoides. Next base: position 467,340,061 of record CM038147.1, on the reverse strand, counting down.
TCATAAGAGAAATATCAAGGATTAGTCAATTAGGCTCATGCCTTGCATGCATCAATGGAGTTTTCACTCCAAGTTTGAAGCATCAATGATGTTCAACTCACTCCTTAAGCGACAAAACACTTTCTCATCAAGTGGTTTTGTGAAGATATCTGCAAGCTGTTTGTCGATCTGAACATGCTTAAGATCAATGTCACCCTTAGCAATGTGATCACGAATAAAATGGTGGCGAACTTCAATGTGTTTCATGCGAGAGTGTTGCACGGGATTGTGTCCAATCTTAATCGCACTCTCATTGTCACAAAGCAAAGGAACATGTCTCGCATGTATCCCATAGTCCTTAAGCATTTGTTTCATCCATAGCAACTGAGCACAACACGAACCAGCGGCAATATATTCTCGCTTTGGAAGAGATAATGATATCGAATTTTGTTTCTTGGATGACCAAGATACAAGGGATCGACCGAGAAATTGACATGTACCCGAAGTTGACTTTCTATCTATCTTGTCTCGGCATAGTCCGAGTCGGAATAGCCAACAAGATCGAAAGAGGCCCTCTTAGGATACCAAATGCCAAAGTTAGGTGTGTGTATCAAATATCTCACAATTCTTTTAACAGCTTTAAGATGACATTCTTTAGGAGTGGCTTGATATCGAGCACACATGCATACACTCAACATTATATCGTGACGAGAAGCACAGAGATATAGTAGAGAACCAATCATGGATCGATAAACCTTTTGATCAACAGGTTTTCCATCTTTAGTCAAGTCATTATGTCCATTAGTAGGCATGGGGGTTCTCATACCTTTGCTCTCTTGCATGTTGAACTTCTTGAAGAGATCCTTAGTGTACTTAGTTTGTGAGACAAAAGTACCCTCCTTAGATTGCTTGATTTGCAACCCAAGGAAGAACTTGAGTTCACTCATCATGGACATCTCATACTTCTCCGACATAAGCTTTCCAAATTTCTCACTAAAATCAGGGTTAGTTGAACCAAAGATAATATCATCAACATATATTTGGCATACAAATAGTTCACCGTCAACTCTTTTCGTGAATAGCGTTGATTCAATTTTACCAATCTCAAATCCTTTTTCAAGAAGAAAGCTAGTCAAGCATTTGTACCAAGCTCTAGGGGCTTGTTTAAGACCATAAAGAGCTTTGTGCAATTTGTAAACATGATTGGGCTTTTAGGATTCACAAATCCGGAGGTTGTTTCACAAAACTTCCTCCTCAATTTCACCATTTAGGAAAGCACTTTTAATGTCCATTTGATAGAGAGTAATGTTATGGTGGTTGGCATAAGCAAGAAGAATGCGAATGGACTCAAGTCTAGCAACGGGGGCGTAGGTCTCACCATAGTCCATACCTTCGACTTGTGTGTAACCTTGTGCTACGAGACGAGCCTTGTTGCGGACGACTTGTCCATCTTCATCTTGCTTGTTCCGAAACACCCATTTGGTGCCAATGACGTTTTGGTCATCATTGGGCTTCTCTACCAAAGACCAAACGTTGTTCCTCTCGAAGTCCTCTACTCGCAATCATCTGATCTTTTTGCTAGAGGTTGATATGTCAGTTGAAGCCATATACTCTGACCCTGCCAAGAAGCCTCTTTGTCTTCAGAATGCCAAGCACCAAAGCTTCACTCAACCCATTGAAGGTGTTCAAGCAGCAACACGAATCTATCCATTGGCTGGAAATACTCGTCTGCCTCATCGAGCACCTACTGAAGCCACTAAAAGCACCATTGCCCAAAGGGCTCGGAAGCATTCTCGCGTTCTCAATGACCGAGAACTTCTTGTGGCCCTTCATCAGAAACATGATAAGCATCACTTTTGGCTCAAGAGACAGATGCAAAGCCTCTTGGTGGATGTCAGTCGCATTCGTAACCTTCCCACCAAGAATGCCTTTGTTGCTCATGAAACTTGCCAGCGATCATGGAAGAGCTTGACCCTGCTTAGTGTTGAAGCAGATCTTCAAGACGATGGCTTGAATGAAAGATTCCAGTTTGACTCCACTCCTCCCCGGACTGCTGTCCTACGTCGCACTCCATCTCTTGAAGACTCTGAATATTCTTCCTCCGCGGCAATGGTAAATGCCAGAGTGATCGATGATGAAGATGATGCTACTTCACCACCTCCTACTATCGCGCGCCGACCTTTGCACCAAGTTAAATCGCACCGCCAACCAACAACGACAACCCTGCTGCTTGACCTACTCATGAGGACGAGTAGAAGCTCTATGTCTTCAAACCTTTTTGGTCCTTACAGACAAAAGGGGGAGAAGCGTATGAGTTGATAGTCTTCAAGCGGGTTCATATGGGCGGTTGCATTATATTTTGCCTCGTGCTTACAACTCTTGCTTTTGAAACATTTGGTTCTTTGAGTTGTAACACCTAAACTTGATGGTAAATCGCTACTTATTTGCTTTCTTGTGATGCGATGATAAATTCCGCATGTGCAATGATAACTTCCGCACTTAGATCATTCTGCAGACGTCCATTTTTCATTATGCATGTCATTCTACTTGCTATATCATTTCATGCATGATGAATTATCTTCATAAGTTGAAGTGGATCTCCACAAGTACAACCTACCATGTGCATTTGCATTCCAAAAGCGAATTACTTATATGCACATCTTCAGGGGGAGCCCTTGCTACTTATGAAGACAATTCCCTATCCTTACAATTTCACATACTTTATCCCCGTTGAAAACTTCAACCAGTTTGTCATCAATCACCAAAAAGGGGGAGATTGTAAGTGCATCTAGTGCCACCCCTAGTTGGTTTTGGAGTATTGACGACAAAGTTGGTTGAGGGACTAATGCATTTGTGAGAATTGCAGGATAACGCAGGTAGTGTCCCTCATTGATTCGGTTTACCTACCGGAGATGACCCCTAAAAATGTATGAAGACATTGAAGACAATGGTGGTATGAGAAGATATTCATATTGAAGACTATGCCATGAGAAGACATTACATGAAGACTATGGAGCGCGAAGACTGTGTGGTTTCGTTGTTTCCTTTTCTTCTTTGTTGAGTCATAGGAACTATCGTACTGTTAAGTGGGGTCCAAGTGAACTAAGTCAGAGTGGCTGAAGTTATGCTCAACTCAGATCCTATGTCTTCAAGCGAAGACAATGAGAGCAAATCTTATCCAGAGCTGGATGAGTCAGCTTTGCGTGTAGCCCAAGTAAAGTTGCCGCGTGTGTTTGAAATCTGACCGTTGGAACACGTGTCAGTTCCTTAGTGACCCAGGGTCATTTTGGACAAATCAGGTCGGGTTGCCTTGTGGCTATAAATAGCCCACCCCCTACACCATAAATTGGTGGCTGCTCGGAGATTGTGCATGGCTTTTGTCATTTGAGAGCAACCTACCTCGAAGCATTTCAGAGAGAGAAATCCTTGCGAGGACAAAGACCAAACACCCAGAGCCAAAGAGTGTTAGGCATCACTGAAGTCTTTCTGTCTGTGTGACCTGAAGACTTATTACACTTGAGGACTGTGAATCCTCCAGCCGGTTAGGCGTCGCGTTCTGAGCATCCAAGAGTCATTGTGGATTGCCGGTGAACGAAGTCTGTGAAGGTTTGGAAGTCTACCTTGAAGACTTACCAGGGTGATTGGGCGAGGACTGGGTGTCCTTAGCTCAAGGGGAATAAGGTGAAGACACGGTCTTCTGAGTTAAGTCTCAGCCTCCCTAACCAGAAGTATAGTTGTCACAACAACTGGAACTGGTCCAACAAATCTTGTGTCTTCAACGAGCGACAGGTTCTATCCCTTTCCACCCTTTACTTAAGTTTGTCTTCGTGAGGTCATTGCCTATCTGTGTATCTATTTGACTTCATTGCTTGACTACTACTGTTGATTGGCTTCATACTATCTTCCATCCTGATCCTTACTACTTAGCTGCTGTTAGTCCTGTACTTTCACATCATTGCATACTTGACTATGGCTTGCTTATGGTAGTTTATCTTCTGCTGCATATCAACTAGGTCATTTCTGTTGTTTGTCTTTGAAACTTCTAAGTTTTGAAGACTTTCATAAAAATCGCCTATTCACCCCCCCTCTAGTCGATACTAGCACTTTCACATACATATGACACTTCTATGACGATAATTGTGACAAAACCCGGTATCATTATAGATGTGGTGGGCTCCTTCTTCTATGACAAAAAATCATGACAGAAAATGGGCTTTTCGTCCTGGGCGGGCCGGAGACGCAGCTGCATGACATTCTTTGGGCTGTCCATGACGGAAAAAACCATGGTAGAAGCAAGGGGGAGGAAAATTTCGGGGAGTTGTCGGTTACGGTGGGAGGTCGGGGGCCGAGCGATGCGCGTTTCTCTCATACAGGTACGCGCGTGTGTGCGAGGCGTTGCCTCTAACTGAACCCGAGCGAGGCGTTGGGCTCTAACTGAACCCGAGCGATTGCACTGTAGTCTACGCGTTACTGAACCCGAGGGATCGATCGATGGCTGTTAACTGGACCCGATGGGCGATTCGCCGCCATCGCCGCTAATGAAGCCGATCGATTGGATGAGCGATGGCGTTGGGGGGGTTGGATGAACAGTTAGCGGTGTCGTTGCCTCTGGATGAACAGGAACCTGTGGTGTGGAGTGCTAGATGAACAGTAGACGGTGGAGGGGTGGTTGAATAGAACCCCGTGGTGTGGAGGGCTGGATGAACAAGAGACGGTGGAGGGGTGCCCGTGGAGGGGTGGTTGAACAATAGCCGGTGGAGTAGTGCGTGGTGGAGGCTGGATGAACAGGAGCCCGTGGAGGCTGGAGGAGGTCGACGGTAGCCCGTGGAGGTTGGAGGAGGTCGACGGTGGAGATGAATAGTATCCCGTGGAGTCCTGTTTTGCGGTACGCCACACCCCTTCCGATGAACAGGACCCCCATTTCGTCCGTAGCGCTCCAACACAAGTCCGTTTCGTCCGTTTTGCGGTACGCCACACCCCTCCCGATCAATAGGACCCCCGTTTCGACCGTAGGAGGTCCATTTCCTCCGTTTTTGATGCACGCCACACCCTCCCGATCAACGGGACCCCGTTTGATCGAGGAGGTCCGTTTCTCCGTTTTGCGGTATGCGAGACCTCTCCCGATGAACAGGATCCCGTTTGAACGTGGCGGTCGAACACAAGGCCGTTTCTCTGCCAGCGTCGCCAGCCTCGTTTTCATCGTCTGTTCCGTCCAAGCCCTCCCGATGAACACGACCACGCATTCTGTTCCGACCCAGCCGGTTGGCTCCCACGCGTTCCGTTCCCTCCCGATGAACACGACGCATTCCGTTGCCTCCCCATGAACACGACGCTTGCCATTGCCTCCCCATGAACATGACGACGACGCTGTTTCTCCGTTCCGACCCAGCCATGTACGTATGCGCAATTAGGCGTTCGAGACCCTGCCCGTATGTACGTACATGGCCGTATTTTCTTTCTTGCACCCTCGCCGCTGTACGTACGTGTACATGCTACGTGCGCGCCTCTACTACGACACGTGCGCACCTCTACATCCACCAGTATATGTATACATACACGTTCACGACCAGAATGACAACGCTACGTACGCTTCGACCAGGTGGGTCCCGACTGTCAGGCACTTCCTTGCCTGCGAAGATGTAGCTGGTGGGTCCCAGCAGTCAGGGGGCGAATCATTTTGTTTTTTTGCCCGAACGCACTTCCTTGCGTGCGAAGATGTAGCTGGTGGGTCCCAGCAGTCAGGGGGGCGAACCGTTTTGTTTTTTTTGCCCGGACGCACTTCCTTGCATGCGAAGGTGTAGCTGGTGGGTCCCAGCAGTCAGGGGGGAAACGTTTTTTTCGTGAAATATGGTGGCCCGTCCGGTGGGTCCCCTCTGTCAGGTGGAGGAATAATTATTTTGCGCGTAATAAGGAGGCACTTCCTTGCTGTGGCCGTGGACCCAGCTGTCAGCCTCTCCACGTACAGTCCACATCCGATGGAAGCCGTTCCTTGACCATGTTGACCATGCCGCATCGAGAGCACTAGGGCGGTGGACGACGGCGAGGCCTAGGAAGGGGACGACGCGGAGCCGGGGAAGACGCGGCAGTGGATGCCCACGCGTAGAGGAGTACGAGGGTTCACTGGTTCGCTGCGGTGTGAGGCTGCCGTCGCCGCAGAATAACAGGGGGTGTGGGTGAGTAGAGGGATGGCCTAGCCAGCGGTGGGAGTAGTAGGGGCGGTGAGGCCTCCGCCGCATCGCAGCCAGCCACGGGAGGCAGGAGCACGAGGCACGACCGACGCTGGTTTGGGTGGCTGGAGCAAGAAGACTAGAGGTTGAAGAAGCACTACAGCCGTTGGATGGACATCGTATGGTCACTGGAGCTAGAATCATGCATATTGACTAAGTTGACAAAGCCCTCCGTCCCCGTCAACTTAGTAGGCCCACAAGTCAGCCTGCCACTATACTGGGTCCCAGCTAACAGGGGGAGTATTCATTTTTTTGTGCGTAATAAGAAGGCACTTCCTTGCGTGCGAAGATATAGCTGATGGGTCCGAGCTGTCAGCGGCGGTAACGTTTTTTCGTGAAATATAGAGGCCCTTTCGGTGGGTCCCTGATGTCAGCTGGAGGAATCATTATTTTGCGCGTAATAAGGAGGCATTTCCTTGCGTGCGGCCGTGGACCCAGCTGTCGGCCTTTCCACGTACAGTCCACTTCAAATGCATGTCGGTCGTTGACCACGTTGACCAGGCCGCGCCGAGAGCACCAGGGCGGTGGACGACGGCAAGGCCTAGGAAGGGAATGACATGGAGGCAGGGAAGACTTGGCAGTTGTTTCCCACGCGGAGAATCTGGAGTACGAGGTTCTTGGTTAAATCTGCCTTCGCCGGAGAATAACAGCAGGTGTGAGTGAGTAGAGGGATGGCTAGGCCAGCGATGGGAGTACGATGGAGCAGTGAGGCCTGCGCGGCAGCACAGCGGCCGCGGGAAGGAGGGAGCAGGCAGTCCCGCCGACGCTTGTTTGAGAGGCTGGAGCAGGAAGAGCATAGATTGAAGAAGCACGACGGTCGTTGGATGGACATCCAATAGTCACTGCTTGTGCATCAACCTTTTTTTAGGAAAGCCTCAAATCTGTGGAAAACAGCATATAGCCCATCTGCCATTATTTCTAATAATTTACAGCCCATTTGCTAATTCTTAAGGTTTTTTTGGAGCCCATATTCCTTTTGTTAGCATTACATCCCATATTGTGGTACGGTTAAAAATTATACTGAAATTTTGCATATTTTGGTGCGGTCCTAACTGTTTTAATCCCGAAATTTCAACTCACATTCAAACTGATTTTAAAATAAATGTATATCAATATAAAATCCAACAAATTCTCCATGCATAAAAATTAATGTAATTTAAAATCTCGAAATAAAAAAAGATATTTGAAACTAATTGCGGTTTGATGTGTTTTAAAATGTACAGCCCATTTCTCATTCTTGATGGGCCATTTTTCGCCAATTAATGAAAGCTCTCCTCGTCTTGAAAGATTTGCAGCCCAAGAGGCCTGACAAAGCGACTTACTTGGCCAATCACAAAAAAACTGGGTTGTGGCCATGGACCCAGCTGTCAGCCTCTCCATGTACAGTACTCTTCCGATGGAATGTCGTTGACCACATTGACCACGCCGCGCCGAGAGCACCAAGGCGATGGACGACGGCGAGGCCTAGGAAGGGGATGACGCGGAGCCGGGGAAGACGCGGCAGTGGATGCCCATGCGTACAGGAGTATGAGGGTTCACTGGTTCGGATGCGGTGTGAGGCTGCCGTCGCAGCAGGGCCTGGCTAGCGGTGGGAGTAGTAGGGGCGATGAGGCCTCTGTTGGGGAACGTTGCAGAAAATTAAAATTTTTCCTACGGCTTCACCAAGATCCATCTATGAGTTCATCAAGCAACGAGTAACGGGAGAGAGTTTGCATCTACATACCACTTGTAGATCGCGTGCAGAAGCTTGCAAGGTGATGATGGAGTCGTACTCGAACGTGATTCAGATCATCGTTGTCCAAGTGCTGAACGGACAGCACCTCCGCGTTCAACTGCGTGCGGGACGGCGGCGTCTCCTCCGTCTTAATCCGAGAAAGGAGGAAGGAGAGGTTGAGGAAGACAGCTCCACCGGCAAAGACGACGGCGTGGTGATGGTGGAGAAGCAAGACTCGGCTGTGGCTTCGCCAAGCGCTTACGGAGGAGGAGAGGTGTTGGGAGGGAGGGCTGCGCCTTGGAGATGGGTACAGCTGCCCCTTCCCTCCCCCTTTATATAGGCCCCACAGGCGCCGCCCCTGAGATCCAATCTCCAAGGGGGCGGCGGCAAGGGGTGGAGTGCCCCCAAACCAGGTGGGCGCCCACCCCTAGGGTTTCAACCCTAGGCGCGGGGTGGGCCTAGAGGCGCACCAGCCCACTATGGGCTGGTTCCTCCCACTTCAGCCCACGGGCCCTCCGGATAGGTGGCCCCACCGGTGGACCCAGGACCCTTCGGTGGTCCCAGACATTACCGGAGACCCCAAACTTTCCCGATGGCCAAATACCACTTCCTATATATTATTCTGTACCTCGGACCATTCCAAAACTCCTCGTGACGTCAGGGATCTCATCCGGACTCGAACAACATTCGGTAGTCACATACTAGTCTTCCTACTAACCCTAGCGCCACCGAACCTTAAGTGTGTAGACCCTACGGGTTCGAGAGACACGCAGACATGACCGAGACGACTCTCGGGCAATAACCAACAGCGGGTCTGGATACCCATGTTGGCTCCTACATGCTCCTCGATGATTTCATCGGTTGAACCACGATGTCGAGGATTCGATCAAACCTCGTATGCAATTCCCTTTGTCAATCGATGCGTTACTTGCCCGAGACTCGATCGTCGGTATCCCAATACCTTGTTCGGTCTCGTTACGCAAGTCACTTTACTCGCATCCGTAATGCATGATCCCCGTACAACACCTTGGTCACCTTGAGCTCATTATGATGATGCATTACCGAGTGGGCCCAGAGATACCTCTCCGTCATACGGAGTGACAAATCGATCTCGATCCGTGTCAACCCAACAGATACTTTCGGAGATACCGTAATGCACCTTTATAGTCACCCGATTCGTTGTGACGTTTGATACACCCAAGGCACTCCTATGGTAACCGGAGTTACACGATCTCATGGTCGAAGGAAGAGATACTTGACATTGGCAAAGCTTCTAGCAAACGAACTATACGATCTTTTATGCTATGCTTAGGATTGGGTCTTGTCCATCACATCATTCTCCTAATGATGTGATCCCGTTATCAACGACATCCAATGTCCATAGTCAGGAAACCATGACTATCTATTTATCAACGAGCTAGTCAACTAGAGGCTCACTAGGGACATATTGTGGTCTAAGTGTTCACACGTGTATTACGATTTCCGGATAATACAGTTATAGCATGAACAAAAGACAATTATCATGAACATTGAAATATAATAATACTTTTATTATTGCCTCTAGGGCATATTTCCAATAGTCTCCCACTTGCACTAGAGTCACCAATCTAGTTACATTGTGATGGATCGAACACCCATAGAGTTCGGTGTTGATCATGTTTTGCCGAGAGAGGTTTAGTCAACGGATCTGCGACATTCAGATCCGTGTGCACTTTGCAAATCTCTATGTCTCCATCTTGAACATTTTCACGGATGGAGTTGAAACGACGCTTGATGTGCCTGGTCTTCTTGTGAAACCTGGGCTCCTTGGCAAGGGCAATAGCTCCAGTGTTGTCACAGAAGAGTTTGATCGGACCGACGCATTGGGTATGACTCCTAGGTCGGTGATGAACTCCTTCACCCAAATCGCTTCATGCACTGCCTCCGAGGCTGCCATGTACTCCGCTTCACATGTAAATCCCGCCACGACGCTCTGCTTGCAGCTGCACCAGCTTACTGCTCCACCATTCAACATATACACGTATCCGGTTTGTGACTTAGAGTCATCCAGATCTGAGTCGAAGCTAGCGTGGACGTAACCCTTTACGATGAGCTCTTCGTCTCCTCCATAAACGAGAAACATGTCCTTTGTCCTTTTCAGGTACTTCAGGATATTCTTGACCGCTGTCGGTGTTCCTTGCGGGATTACTTTGGTATCTTGCAACCAAACTTACGGCAAGGTTTACATCGGTCAGTACACAACATGGCATACATAATAGATCATATGGCTGAAGCATAGGGGATGACACTCATCTCTTCTTTATCTTTTGCCGTGGTCGGTGACTGAGCCGAGCTCAATCTCACACCTTATAACATAGGCAAGAACCCCTTCTTGGACTGCTCCATTTTGAACCTCTTCAAAATCTTATCAAGGTATGTGCTTTGTGAAAGACCTATGAGGCGTCTCGATCTATCTCTATAGATTTTGATGCCTAATATATAAGCAACTTCTCCAAGGTCCTTCATTGAAAAACACTTGTTCAAGTAGGCCTTAATGCTGTCCAGAAGTTTTGTATCATTTCCCATCAAGAGTATGTCATCTACATATAATAGGAGAAATGGTACAGAGCTCCCACTCACTTTCTTGTAAACGCAGCTTCTCCATAAGTCTCAAGATAACCCAAACGCTTTGATCATCTCATCAAAGCGAATGTTCCAACTCGAGATGCTTGCACCAGTCCATAAATGGATCTTTGGAGCTTGCATACTTTGTTAGCGTTTTGAGGATCGACAAAACCTTCCGCTGCATCATATACAGCTCTTCCTTAAGATGTCCGTTAAGGAATGCCGTTTTGACGTCCATCTGCCATATCTCATAATCATAGTATGCGGCAATTGCTAACATGATTCGGACGGACTTCAGCTTCGCTACGGGAGAGAATGTCTCGTCGTAGTCAATCCCTTGAACTTGCCGATAACCCTTAGCGACAAGTCGAGCTTTATAGATGGTAACATTACCATCCGCGTCCATCTTCTTCTTAAAAATCCATTTGTTTTCTATCACTCGCCGATCATCGGGCAAGTCTGTCAAAGTCCATACTTTGTTTCATACATGGATTCTATCTCGGATTTCATGGCTTCAAGCCATTTGTTGGAATCCGGGCCCGCCATTGCTTCTTCATAGTTCGAAGGTTCATTGTTGTCCAACAACATGATTTCCAGAACAGGGTTGCCGTACCACTCTGGTGCGGAACGTGTCCTCGTGGACCTTCGAAGTTCAGTAGTAACTTGATCTAAAGTACCTTGATCATCATCATTGTTTTCCTCTTCAGTTGGTGTGGGCATCACAGGAACGGTTTCCTGCGTTGCACCACTTTCCCGTTCGAGAGGTAGTACTTCATCGAGTTCTACTTTCCTCCCTCTCACTTCTTTCGAGAGAAACTCTTTTTCCAGAAAGCACCCGTTCTTGGCAACAAAGATCTTGCCTTCGGATCTTAAGTAGAAGGTATACCCGACAGTTTCCTTAGGGTATCCTATGAATACGCATTTTTCCGACTTGGGTTCGAGCTTTTCAGGTTGAAGTTTCTTGACATAAGCATCGCATCCCCAAACTTTTAGAAACGACAGCTTAGGTTTCTTTCCAAACCATAATTCATACGGTGTCGTCTCAACGGATTTAGACGGTGCCCTATTTAAAGTGAATGTAGCTGTCTCGAGAGCGTATCCCCAAAATGATAGCGTAAATCGGTAAGAGACATCATAGACCGCACCATATCCAATAGAGTGCGACTGACGCTCGGACACACCGTTTATTTGAGGTGTTCCAGGCGGCGTGAGTTGTGAAACGATTCCACATTTTCTTAAGTGTGTACCAAATTCGTGACTTAAGTATTCTCCTCCATGATCTGATCGTAAGAATTTTATCTTTCGGTCTCGTTGATTCTCTACCTCACTCTGAAATTCCTTGAACTTTTCGAAGGTCTCAGACTTGTGTTTCATTAAGTAGACATACCCATATCTACTCAAGTCATCAGTGAGAGTGAGAACATAACGATATCCTCCGTGAGCCTCAACGCTCATTGGACCGCACACATCGGTATGTATGATTTCCAACAAGTTGGTTGCTCGCTCCATTGTTCCGGAGAACGGAGTCTTGGTCATTTTGCCTAAGAGGCATGGTTCGCATGTGTCAAAGGATTCATAATCAAGAGACTCTAAAAGTCCATCAGCATGGAGCTTCTTCATGCGCTTGACACCAATGTGACCAAGGCGGCAGTGCCACAAGTATGTGGGACTATCGTTATCAACTTTGCATCTTTTGGCATCCACACTATGAACATGTGTAATATTACGCTCGAGATTCATTAAGAATAAACCATTGACCATCGGAGCATGACCATAAAACATGTCTCTCATATAAATCGAACAACCATTATTCTCAGACTTAAATGAGTGGCCATCTCGTATTAAACGAGATCCAGATACAATGTTCATGCTCAAACTTGGCACTAAATAACAATTATTGAGGTTCATAACTAATCCCATGGGTAAATGTAGAGGCAGCGTGCCGACGGCGATCACATCGACCCTGGAACCATTCCCGACGCGCATCGTCACCTCGTCCTTCGCCAGTCTCCGTTTATTCCGCAGCTCCTGCTGTGAGTTACAAATATGAGCAACGGCACCGGTATCGAATACCCAGGAGTTACTACGAGTACTGGTAAGGTACACATCAATTACATGTATATCAAATATACCTTTGGTGTTGCCTGCCTTCTTATCCGCTAAGTATTTGGGGCAGTTCCGCTTCAAATGACCCTTCCTTGCAATAAAAGCACTCGGCCTCGGGCTTGGGTCCATTCTTTGACTTCTTCCCGGCAAGCGGCTTACGGGCGCGGCAACATCTTTGCCGTCCTTCTTGAAGTTCTTCTTACCCTTGCCCTTCTTGAACTTAGTGGTCTTATTGACCATCAACACTTGATGTTCTTTCTTGATTTCAGCCTCTGCTGACTTGAAGATCGAGAACACTTCAGAATGGTCTTTACCATCCCCGCATGTTGTAGTTCATCACAAAGCTCTTGCAGCTTGGTGGGAGCGATTGGAGGATTCTGTCAATGACCGCCTCATCTGGGAGGTTAATGTTTAGCTGGGTCATAAGGTTGTGCAACCTGGACATCTTTAGGATGTGCTCCTTGTAACTGTTTTCCTCCATCTTACAATCTGTAGAACTTGTCGGAGACATCATATCTCTCGACCGGGCATGAGCTTGGAAAACTAGTTTCAGCTCTTCGAACATCTCATATGCTCCGTGGTGCTCAAAACGCTTTTGGAGCCCCGGTTCTAAGCTGTAAAGCATGTCGCACCGAACGAGGGAGTAATCATCAAGACGAGCTTGCCAGCGTTCATAACGTCTTGGTTCTCTCGACGGAGCGTCACCTAGCGGTCCTTCTAGGACATATTGCTTTCTGGCAGTTATGAGGATGATCCTCGTGTTCCGGACCCGATCCAGATAGTTGCTGCCATCATCTTTCAGCTTGGTTTTCTAGGAACGCGTTGAAGTTCATGTTGACATTAGCGTTGGCCATTGATCTACAAGACATATTTGCAAAGGTTTTAGACTAAGTTCATGATAATAAAGTTCTAATCAAATTATGAACTCCCACTTAGATTAGACATCCTCTAGTCATCTAAGTGTTACACGATCCGAGTCGACTAGCCCGTGTCCGATCATCACGTGAGGCGGACTAGTCATCGTCGGTGAACATCTTCATGTTGATCGTATCTTCCATACGACTCGTGTTCGACCTTTCGGTCTCCGTGTTCGAGGCCATGTCCGCACATGCTAGGCTCGTCAAGTTAACCCTAAGTGTTTTCATTTGTGTAAAACTGTCTTACACCGTTGTATGTGAACGTAAGAATCCATCACACCCGATCATCACGTGGTGCTTAGAAGCGACTTAACTGTAGCAACGGTGCGCGTTAGGGAGAACACTTCTTGAAATTTTTGTAAGGATCATCTTATTTACTACCGTCGTCCTAAGTAAACAAGATGCATAAACATAATAAACATCACATGCAATTATATAGTTGTGACATGATATGGCCAATATCATAAAGCTCCATTGATCTCCATCTTCGGGGCTCCATGATCATCTTGTCACCGGCTTGACACCATGATCTCCATCATCATGATCTCCATCATCGTGTCTTCATGAAGTTGTCACGCCAACGACTACTTCTACTTCTATGACTAACGTTTAGCAATAAAGTAAAGTAGTTTACATGGCGTTCTTCAATGACACGCAGGTCATACAAAAAATAAAGACAACTCCTATGGCTCTGCCGGTTGTCATACTCATCGACATGCAAGTCGTGAATCCTATTACAAGAACATGATCTCATACATCACAATTCATCATTCATCACAACTTTCGCCATATCACATCACATGATCAATCGCTGCAAAAACAAGTTAGACGTCCTCTAATTGTTGTTGCATCTTTACGTGGCTGCGATTGGGTTCTAGCAAGAACATTTTCTTACCTACGAATCACCACAACGTGATTTTGTCAACTTCTATTTACCCTTCATAAGGGCCTTGTTCATCGAATCCGCTCCAACTAAAGTGGAGAGACAGACACCCGCCACCACCTTATGCAACTAGTGCATGTCAATCGGTGGAACCGGTCTCACATAAGCGTACGTGTAAGGTTGGTCCGAGCCGCTTCATCCCACAATACCGTTGAAGCAAGAAAAGACTAGTAGAGGCAAGTAAGTTGACAAGATCCACGCCCACAACAAATTGTGTTCTACTCGTGCATTAGAGAACTACGCATAGACCTAGCTCATGATGCCACTGTTGGGGAACGTTGCAGAAAATTAAAAATTTTCCTACGGCTTCACCAAGATCCATCTATGAGTTCATCTAAGCAACGAGTAACGGGAGAGAGTTTGCATCTACATACCACTTGTAGATCGCGTGCGGAAGCTTGCAAGGTGATGATGGAGTCGTACTCGAACGTGATTCAGATCACCGATTTCCAAGTGCTGAACGGATAGCACCTCCGCGTTCAACACACAAATACGAGACGAGCGACGTCTCCTCCGTCTTGATCCAGCAAGGAGGAAGGAGAGGTTGAGGAAGACAGCTCCACCGGTAGCACGACGGCATGGTGATGGTGGAGAAGCAAGACTCGGCTGTGGCTTCGCCAAGCGCCACGGAGGAGGAGAGGTGTTGGGAGGGAGGGCTGCGCCTTGGAGATGGGTACAGCTGCCTCTTCCAACCCCCCTTATATAGGCCCCACAGGGCGCCGACCCTGAGATCCAATCTCCAAGGGGCGGCGGCCAAGGGGTGGAGTGCCCCAAGCCAAGTGGGCGCCCCACCCCTAGGGTTTCAACCCTAGGCGCAAGGGGTGGGCCTAGGCGCACCAGCCCACTATGGGCTGGTTCCTCCCACTTCAGCCCATGGGGCCCTCCGGATAGGTGGCCCCACCGGTGGACCCCGGGACCCTTCCGGTGGTCCGGTACATTACGGAGACCCCAAACTTTCCCGATGGTCAAATACCACTTCCTATATATTATTCTTTACCTCCGGACCATTCCGAAACTCCTCGTGACGTCCGGGATCTCATCCGGACTCGAACAACATTCAGTAGTCACATACTAGTCTTCCTACTAACCCTAGCGCCACCGAACCTTATGTGTAGACCCTACGGGTTCGGAGACACGCAGACATGACCGAGACGACTCTCGGGCAATAACCAACAGCGGGTCGGATACACATGTTGGCTCCTACATGCTCCTTGATGATTTCATCGGTTGAACCACGATGTCGAGGATTCGATCAAACCCCGTATGCAATTCCTTTGTCAATCGATGCGTTACTTGCCCGAGACTCGATCGTCGGTATCCCAATACCTTGTTCGGTCTCGCTATCGCAAGTCACTTTACTCGCACCGTAATGCATGATCCCATGGCCAACACCTTGGTCACCTTGATCTCATTATGATGATGCATTACCGAGTGGGCCCAGAGATACCTCTCCGTCATACGGAGTGACAAATCCCGATCTCGATCCGTGTCAACCCAACAGATACTTTCGGAGATACCTGTAATGCACCTTTATAGTCACCCGATTCGTTGTGACGTTTGATACACCCAAGGCACTCCTACGGTAACCGGAGTTACACGATCTCATGGTCGAAGGAAGAGATACTTGACATTGGCAAAGCTTCTAGCAAACGAACTATACGATCTTTTATGCTATGCTTAGGATTGGGTCTTGTCCATCACATCATTCTCCTAATGATGTGATCCCGTTATCAACGACATCCAATGTCCATAGTCAGGAAACCATGACTATCTATTGATCACAACGAGCTAGTCAACTAGAGGCTCACTAGGGACATATTGTGGTCTAAGTGTTCACACGTGTATTACGATTTCCAGATAATACAGTTATAGCATGAACAAAAGACAATTATCATGAACATTGAAATATAATAATACTTTTATTATTGCCTCTAGGGCATATTTCCAACAGCCTCGACGGCAGCACAACCGGCCACTGGAGGCAGGAGCAGGCGGTCTCCCCGGCACTGGTTTGGGCGGCTGGTGCAAGAAGAGCAGCGATTGAAGAAGCAACATGATCGTTCGATTCAAATCCAACGGTTACTACTGCTATAATCGTTTGTTGACTAAGTTGACAAGCCCTGCGTACGTGTCAACGTTTTAGGCCCATAGGTCAGCCTCTCAACCGGTGTGCCCCAGATGTCAGTGGGAGGAGTCATTTTTTTCGCATAATAAGGAGGCAGTTGATTGCGTGCGGCCAGGCCAGCGGAGGGAGTAGGGTGGGCCGGGGAAGCCTGCGCGGCATCATAGCGGACCACAAGAGGAGGGAGGAGGCAGTCCCGCCGATGCTAGTTTAGGCGGCTGGAGCAGGAAGATCAGAGATTGAAGAAGCACGTCGGCCGTTGGATGGACATCCAATAGTCACTGCTGCTAGAATCGTGTGTTCACTGACAAAGCCTTGCGTAAACAAGTGAGCCTCGAAATCTGTGGCGTGAACAGCCCATTTGCTATTATTTTTATAATTTTTACTCATTTTCTAATTCATATGGAATTTATTGCAGCCCGTTTTCCATTTTTAGAATTGCCGGCCATTTTCTGGTCAGTACCAGGGTCAAAAAATTAACTAAATATGTGGTAAGTTTTGAAAATTCGCAAATTTTTGCTGGGGAACGAAACATTCTTAATCCAAAAATTAATAGCCATACTAAAACAAATTTAAAAATAAATTAGTACTATGTCATGTTAAATCTAATGAAATACGTATAAGATATCAGTGAAGAACAGAATTCAGAAAAAACTAATATCCCATTTGCTATAAATTTTTTGGAATTTTCAACCCATTTTGATATTACTTTTAACAGACATTGACCATACTCTTTGGCCAGGACGGAATGCATCCCTCCTCGTCTTGAAAGCTTTGTAGCCCAGTAATTCAGAGAAAACAAATAGGCCTAGCTTGGGTATTCTTCAAAAAGAAATACTGGGCTACCTATTTTCCCAAAGAACTGGTGCATGAGCCTTTAGCTTTGTTTATTTATTTACTTATTTATGTATAGGGGACCATGAGCATGTACCTGGGTCGGATTCATGTGAGAGCCTCCCTTCTAGTTAATTATGGGCTTCTCTATTGGGCCTTCATCAGTGGGCTGCATGTTATCAACAAGTGGAAAATGTGTTCCGTACGAAAAATAGTATGAGCTACGTACGATACATGGCACTAAAGGATCGAACCGTGCAACGACTTCCAAAACAACACATTTACTCAACCAACAGACGACATATACTACTGATTGTACATTGAAAACAGCAGCAGCAGCAACCAAGGCTGGGGGTGCAACAGAAGCAGTAAGCAGGCCAGAAGAGTGAAGACGCAGCTCTCTCTTCCAAACCAAACATCAGCCATCATTACAAAAGGGCTACCAAAAAAGAACAAGTGTATGCATCAAACTAAATAAAGATCCTACTACACCAAGTGTATGCATCTAACTATCTGGCTCAGTTAGACATTACTATTTATTAAGCTATGGAGATTGGCTGACGGCTTGAACCAGATGGGTGCCTGACGGGGGAAACTCCAGCCAGCAGGTCGAAGTCTGATACTTGCGACCCTCTCTCCTACTTTGGGCTGCAGAGCGTGGCGGCACATATCAGGGTATGGTGCATGCAGAGATGCATGGTACACTGTGTACACACAGTTTTGCCTGATGAACAAAACCGCGCTGCCATCATGATCCTTGCCGTCGGTTATCTCCTGGTTAATCGGATAATTCAGTCCGACAAACAGAGAGCGTGTACCAAGGCTACTTACCAGCCTCTAGTCAAAAATACCTAAAGGCCCAAAGAAGCTGGGATCCTGCTCAAAGACCTTGCAAAGGATCGTGATTGTATTCCACTTAAACAACACGTCCGATGCGCGCGAACGATCATCAATCTTTCGCCGATAAATCGATCGAGCGAGGAACCACCTGCAATCGCCATGCCGCTTTTCTTTGAAAGGTTCTGGGATTAGGAAGGGTAGGGACACCAGGCGGCCTACAACATCATATCAAGTTGGTGTCAAATAAAAAAGGGCTCTTGATTTAGTCAATCTTAAGAACAACATGTTATGAGCATGAATATTTTTTCAGTAAATGTTGATAGTAATATAAGCAAGCCATCATGATATCATAGGAAAGTAACATACTGCTGTAACAACCGTTTGTAGCAATGACTGGAGTAGGCCAGCAATACGTCCAACCATAGAAGGAGTCGACAGCGTAAATGAAGCCCTTGTGTTCAATGGCATCAGAGAACCATGGAGGACGTATGATCCTGTGATGGACGTGCAGATTTATCCACTTACCGCAGTGACCTGTCAGATAGGCGAGACCGTGGTTGAAGAACGCATATAGCCTGAAATCTTTATAATTCGCAGATCTTGTGGGCACTTGGCAGATTACAACCTTGAGCAAATCAAACTTGGTATCATGTTGGCTACTGTAAGATTCCGAGTATTCTGGGCCGCGGTGCCAAAGCAGTGCAGTGTTAATCGAAGGAAGGGGGATCAATCGCCAGGTGTAGACCTCCACGAGTATCCAGCTGCCGCGACCATTGACGAGCACCATCCAAGACGTGTTCATACCGACCCAGTACATACCGTTAATGTAGCTGAGGCTGACAGGGATCGGATCCCAAAGAATGGGGTTGATGCTCGCCACCCTACGATCGTTATGTTGCGTGACATGCCATTTCTGAAGATCAGGCGGCATCATCAAGCAAGGAGCTGGCTTAAAAAGCTCCGGCCTAAGGGCTTTGAGTAAACGGTACAGCCCCGACGAGCATGCGGTGAGCGGCATGGTACTGAGATTGTCCACACATGAAACAATGAGCTTGATTACCTCTGTGGGGAGCGAATTCCAGCCACTCTTTCGGCGGATGCTGCTCGGTTCTGCCATTGTTAGTGCTTGGGTTTCGGACGAGGGGGGAGGCGCCTTAGCGGGGATGGAAGCTTGGACGAGATTATGTGCGGACAAAGATGGAGAAGTTAATATGTGTCATGGGAAGTGGACAGGTGATGAGGACTACAGAACGCCGCTTGACTTACAAGACACATACCAGCAGCGTAGGGTCATATCGATGCCAGACAACTTGCTTGAGTGATCATAGTACTAGTACTCCCTACAGTACCTACTACAGTACTATGCCCTAGCTTGCTAGAGTAGAGTAGTAGAGTAGGACTCTGCTCTACTACTAGCACCGGAGGAGTAGTATATTCTAATCTAAAATAGTTACAAACTTCAATGCCCGAGCATGGAACGACTACGAACCGTGCTCAAAGACCGTGTCTACGTGGTGTTTGGACTTATATGCAAAAAATAGCAAGATGCCCGTGCATTGGATGGCAGACCATCATCACCAACTCGGTTTTTTCTCTACTCATACTCCTATAAAAGACCCAGTTGGTGATGATGGAGGCGAGGAGGCGTGTTCAGCCGGGCATGCAGCGGACGGTGCAACATTATTTGATTTGTTATAAAAAAGTAGTAGAGATAGAGACATAGGGAGGAGCACGAGGTTGTGGGAGATAAGGATGAACGAGGCAAGGCCTTATCTGTAAATGTGGAGAGAGGTGTGGGTATCTTTTGTAAAATTGTCATAGTTGGCTTTCTCTCCGTCAGATATAGATCGGACGGTCTATATTACAAGATGGCAGGCATACCATCATCACCAACTCGGTTTTCTATAAGAGTAGATATATATAGATATAGATAGATATAGACTAGGGAGTACTAGTAAGGACACCATCTATCGCTTCGTGTGCTACTCTTGCGCTCCATTCGGCGGTCATAACGCCCCTACAGTACCACTCCCTCCTGCGCTCCATTCTGCAGTATTTGTTGAAATCTGGGAGCGACTCGCGATCGGCCGGCAGCCACGACTTCACCGACGCATTTAATTCTTCCCCAACCTCGGCAACCTCTTCCTCAACGACATGGGCGAAAACCTCAACGCCAACAGTGCTGCTCCCGTTGCACCGTATGTGTTTCTGTCCTTCCTGTTCGAAATCTTGGTAGAATTCATGTTTCTACTCTGTATCCTACTACTATGATAGTCCACATTGTTAGTTTCATCTCTGTTATAGCCGTCATGATTTATTTTGTGCTTATTCGGATTAAATCTCGTAGTAACTTGCTCACATATTCAACTGGCGCAACGTCCCCTACAGCCACTCCCGCTTCATGGACGGCTCGGTCGATGCCTCCAGGAGCCCTTCGTCCACTGCTATGAGTGCCCGATGCTGTTTTGTGGCTCGCCGGCGGACATGGTGCATCACCTCACGGATGCATGCAGCGGTCACTGCTGGCCCTTGGCGGAGAACATCAAGTGAGACACGTGCTACCGGTTCACCATGCCGGAGTCGCTGGAGGATCACCGTCGCCTGCTAGTCTCGGAGGAGGATGGCAGTGTCTTCCTCTTGATCGTGGGCACCGGTGAGGCCCGCACAGGCCGCCACCACGTCTCTGTAATGTGCGTCAGGGGTGTCACCGCTGACGCTGACACTGACACGAGGCAGATGTACGGGTGCATGGTCAATGTTACTACCCCTCCGGGTCGCGTGGGCGGCAAAATCGGCCTCATCGGGCGGACTTGGACTCTGAGGAGCTGGGACTATCCCGCCAGTGTGGACTTGGAAAACCCATGGCATCCGTTCCATCCTTTACCCGCCGACTCGGTGCACGGGGACTCCAAGGAGGTTCACCTGGACATACGCATTATCAAGTGCACTTAGAAAACATGTAGTGTGTGTGTGGGCGCTTATGGCCCGTGTCTTTGCCGCTTTTGATTCTATAAGCTTGTCGTTAAACTTGAGTGGCTTTCACCGCAGTCCTTCCTTTGAACTGCTCCTCTCAGTGAGCTAATGTAAGACACTTTGGGTTTCATTTGATAATGGAACCGGGGAGGAGCCTCCCTGTTCTTCTAAAAAAATACGCATTATCAAGTTAAATGTTGATCATTAGTCCTCGCTCAATGTAATCCGTTGTCTAAGCATGTGGAGACTTCCATGCAGGATCTTGCTCTATTGGAGTATCATGCATGAATAAAAGTGTATCATTTATGGTTTAGTCTAGAATCTTCCATGTATGAACTTTTACTACAGTACTGGTGAAAGACTTACGATGAACCATTTCTTACATCTCCTCTGCCCCCTTGCAAGTCATCCTGATTTAATCCCTCCGTCTAGGTGTATAAGGGCATGGTTAATATTACTTAATGGTATAGCCAACTGTTGACTATAAGAAAGTGCCATGTCATCTGTAGCCAACATGTATAACAATCGATACTCAAAAACTAATTCTTAAAGATCATTTCTTGCAAAGCACAATAAGTGTTATTTCTTCACAAGTTTTGGATGCAGGTTGAACATTTGAACGCTTTTGTTTGCAAAAGATACCTTTTTATCTATTTCACCCGGATGTTTGTGAGCTCTAGAGATGAGATAATATCCGAAGAAACCTATCGATACCCGTTACACATGAGATGACCCCCACATCCTTTGTCAAAATAAACAACTCCCCGATCAATGCATTTCACTCTTCGGTGCAACGCACGGGCACCTTACTACTATAGATTAGTATGACCAAAAATTGAACTAACATTATATATAGTACGATAAATACTGATGCATGTCACCTAAAATTATATCATTCAAAACTATGTTCAAATATGAATCCAACGATATAGTTTTTGTTGACATGCACTAACATTTTGTCAGTTAAATCTTCAGTGAAATTCAATGGGGGACTCATAAACCACGACTGATGTAGTACAAGTGTAGAGGGCGGCGCTGCACGGGAGTCTCACCTCTCACTCGTGGCGCGGTAGTAAAGCCGTCATATCACAAAACCCAACCACTCCCAGTAATAAGTGGCCTGGTAAAATAAACGGACAAGAAACCATCACATCCCCCTCCGTCTTTTTTGCATTTCATCTCTCTGCATTTACTTTCTCCGGTTCATCTCCCACACTCGATCCCTAGCTACTACTCCTAGGGCCAATTCTTTTGGCGGCTTCCCCAGCTTTTCCCACAAGACTAGTCACAGTGGAGAGTAACAATAAGGTGCCTCACTCATTTATTTGGGCTTCTAAACTACTACTCCGTCCTGGTTTATTCCTCACCATTGTAATTTGTGCTAAATTTTGACCAAAGATTTAACTGATAAAATGTTACTCAAAACACTTAGGCGCGGTGCATCTAGGTGTGTAAGTCATCTTACGAAAACCAAATAATCCCAAAACACTTAGGCGCCGTGCATTAAATTCTACCTCGTTTCTTGTTTCTTGACATATCAACCAGTAAGAGATAAAGAGTATGCCTGCTTTTAATGACTTGAGATATCAAACACGACTAGCAGTGGTTAGTTCATTGCATGCAATACTATTAATTAGCAAATAAACATTAACGTTTCTCGTTTTCTCCTCCTCCTTGGTCACGGTGCACAGCCTAAGATGACTTACTCACCTAGACGGATGGAGTAGTGCATGTGACATGCACTAACATTTTATTAGTTAAATTTATGATCAAAATTTGACATAGATTACAATGGGGACCAATAAACCAGGACGGAGGTTGTCGGAGTAATGGGCCACGGGTAGGCTCACCCGAGTCCCTGGATTTATCAAGACTTTGGGCCAGCTCCGCCTAGCAGGACCCCAAGCTGAAGCTCCGCCCTCTGGGGCCGGCTAGCTCAGCGGCCGGCTGCCAGAGGGCGGCCGACCCAAGTCTATGGCGCTCCGAGTGACCGGCTCCTGGCGGCCGCCCTCCATTGAGGGCGGCAACGGGCAGGCGGCCACCTCACGACTATGGTGCGCCGAGCCCCCATTGAGAGTACAAGTCAGAGCATGGCTACAGTGAGGCGCGTCGCCTCCAATGCTCAGGACGGGCATGGCTACAGTGCTCTGTACAGACGAAGATCTCCGCACAACGGAGCACTGTGCCGTATCTACCCTGACGTCGCTCCGGGCAGGCGGAGCCCTGTTCCCCATGAAGGCCTGTCGGTACGGCCTACCAGAGGCGGGCCCTATCGGGCAGTGACCCCAAGGAAGATGGCGGAAGCTCGACCAGGCAGATTCAGGAGGGGCCGGCCTCCGGCAGGCGGCCATCCCTTGTCCCGAGGCAAGCACGCCATTAAGCTGATAAGACCAGGTGTGGCTACAGTGGCCTCCCACCAGGCGGAAGGACTGTAGCCACGCTAAGATGACCAAGCCCCCGTCACCAATGACACGGCTACAGTAAGCAGCCACCAACCAGTCGGCGGGGCCCACCAGGCGGCGGGCCCCAACGGTCGGTGGAGAAGCCGGAGGCTGGAGACACTGACAGCCGGGCCCAGCACCCGGACGAATTGCCATTGTACCCCTGGGGGGGGGTAGGCCTATATAAACCCCCCGGTTCACCCATGCAAAGGGTTCCCACTCCATTAGAACTAGCCACTCCCCTAGAGCAGGAAGAGAGCTAGCCTTGCCTCCTTCTGCCTCTAGCACACAGCTCAAGGAGCACCATTGTATCACTTGCGCCTTAGTGATCATGGGAGACCCCGCAGAG
Source organism: Aegilops speltoides (assembly GCA_021437245.1). Classification (NCBI taxonomy): domain Eukaryota; kingdom Viridiplantae; phylum Streptophyta; class Magnoliopsida; order Poales; family Poaceae; genus Aegilops; species Aegilops speltoides. The sequence continues at coordinate 467,316,012 of CM038147.1, read as the reverse complement.
AAGGACTAGGGGTGTTATCTCCTAGGAGAGCCCCGAACCTGGGTAAAGTACGCCGGCGTTCGTGTCTACGCCTTATCCCGCTTCCAGGCACCGGCGACGTTCTACTCACTCCCACCATGATAAGCCATCTGTTGGCATATGTCGCACCCAACCCTCGACAGAGGTAGTAGTTATGGGATTACTAATCTAGAAGCCTAAAAGAACTGGCCCCTGGTACTCCTACTAGTAGTAGTACTCACGTTGGAATCGTTTCACAAGCTTGACTAGTGCTGTTTTTCTACTTTTACAAAAACCGCATCATAATGTTAAAACGTGCATTTGCACGTACATAAATAATAGTAGTACTCCCTCCGTCTAGGTGTACAAATCTTCCCTCCTTCTTAGTCACTGTGCACAACCAAAGATGACTTATTGACCTGGACGGAGGGAGTAGAAAAGTCTGCAAGCATATATCGAGAGAGACGTGTAGTCCGATAGTATATATTAAAGTTTGTGCTATATGCACGTACTTGCAAAATGCGTAGTAATACACAACGTTTCCAAACTTTCCCTTTTACATACTTAATTAAGGGCGCTAAAAATTCCTGAACGTTTGGGATTTATCATTTGCGTCCCAAAACTAATGAGATCGCCTTACAAAAAAAATTATACTCCTCCTAAAAGCCACAGCGCTCGCAGGAGCGCTTGCGGCACGCCACGAGTGCCGTGGTGCGCGGCCGTTTCCCAGCGCGCCGACACAACGCCTCTTCCTCAGCCTCGCAACTCGCGAGGTGCTGATTGGCGGCTTGCCGGCGGCGAGCGCGATCTCACCGGTGTGGTGATCCGGCGCCAACAGGTACCCTTCCTGGTTGGAAGCGTGCACCCGGTCCACATACCGCCAAGCATAGATGAGGCGCTTGGGCCCGACTGCACTTAGGGCGTCGGCACGGGCGTCCTCCGCCACCCTCACGGCCCTCGCACGAGCCTTCTGCCAAAGAACCAATTGCTTGACTCTCTCGAACGTGACATAGATCTCCTAGAAAGCTTGTTGCACGGTGCGCTTATCTTCCTCGGCCTTCTTCTCCACCTCTAATTTGGCAAGCTCTGCTGGAGGCAAAGCCTCCCACAAGGCGACATCCATTTCTTGCCAAAGCTCCTCAAGGCTGGGAGGCTCGGCGGGCGGCGCGGCGTTCTCCTCGTAGCGGGGAGCCGACGCGTCCTCCGACGCGCGTGCTGGCAAGATTGGGATGCCGACGCGTCCACCTCGACGCGTCACGGCGAGGAGCGGAACGCTGATGTGTCCTCCTCGACTAGTGGCGTCGAGGAACGGAACGGCGACGCGTCGCATCACGGCGAGGAGCGGAACACCGACGCGTCCTCCTCGACTAGTGGTGGCGAGGAACGGAACGGCGACGCGTCGCGTAGCGGCGAGGAGCAGAACACCGACGTGTCCTCCTCGACTAGTGGCGGTGAGGAACGGAATGGCGACACGTGACCGTCCGCGCGGTGCAGCGAGGGGCTCCTAGGGCTTGGGAGGGGCGATGCCATGGTGGTCGACATGAGAGGGAGGGGGAGGAAATAGCGATGAACATGAACGTGAGGGGAAGGAGATAGCGATGTCGTGGGAGGCACAATATTTATAGCGAGCAATGGCACACCTACGTAAGATATGGATGAAGTTGCACTAATCTTAATGCAGAGTTCGGTTGCGCCAGCGACATGTGGGCCAGTACACTGCTGGGCCCGTATGTTAGTGACCCAATGCACCTGAAGTTAAGTAAAAGCTACGTGGGATTTGTTGGAGTAAATTATGGGGAGCGAAGGGGTGGAAATATTGCTGGTCACAACGGATTGGACGAGCGTGGGGGGAGGAGGGTCATGCATGCAGATTTTTTCACATGGGGTGGAGTGGTGGGACCGACGGAGGGAGAAGGAGAGTTTGGCAGGCATATTGTTTCCACACATGGAGAGGAAAAGATTTGGAGATGAACGGGATTCCTGCAGGTATGGGGAACGGTGCATAATAAGTCATCTTGCATGCCGGGCTAGGTATAGTCTCAAGTCATTAAAAACAAACACGCCCCACACATATTCATATTTCAAGGTGCACTAAATTATTGCATGCGATGATTAAGGCTGGCCATAATGGTGGTATCTTAGCTGGCATGCAAACGGGAATAGCAAACATGCTGATGTGGCAAAGAATTAAAGAAGAGGGGGGGTTAGAGTAACTAGTGTTCATGCATGCATTGGTAAACACATTTTTTTGTGAAGAACGACGGCATTAGTTGACTACTTTTGCAGACTTTAAAAACTATTCCACCGCCTCTACTATCTTGCTAAGAGTAGGTGAAATTTTTGAGTCGAGCCCTTTAAACTAGAAGGGAGGTAGTGGTACTCTAATAGCTAGGTGTGTAAGTCATCTTATGAAAACCAAATAATCCCAAAACACGTAGGCGCGGTGCATTAACTTCTACCTCGTTTCTTGTTTCTTGACATATCAACCAATAAGAGATGAGGGTGTGCATGCTTTTAATGACCTGAGACTATCAAACATGACATGCAGTGGTTAGTTCATTGCATGCAATACTATTTAATTAGCAAATAAACATTAACGTCTCTCGTTTTCCCCTCCTCCTTGGTCACGGTGCACAGCCTAAGATAACTTACTCACCTAGACAGAGGGAGTATCAACATTCACAATGTCAAATCAATATTTTTACACTCATTATAAAACGTAGTTCTTATACTCATTATAATCAGTATTGTAGATATTGATATTTTTAGTATAATTTTGGTCGTGGGATTTCATTGATGCCTGTGAAAGCGTGGAGGAAGCGAATCTTAGGGCTTGCATTGCCGGTCTCTACATAGGTATTTCTCTATATAATCATGTAATTTTAGAGACTGATTGCGGTTTTGTGGTAGCGTCTCTTGCATCGGGGGACTATGACAGGTATGCTATGCGTGACCTGAAGATGAAAGCGTTGAGCATCTCAAAGTTGATCAATAATCTTCAATTGTCAAAGATTAGCCGTTCGGCCAATAAGGTGGCACACTTAATCGCTAAGTATAGCTTTCACAATAGATTAGATGGTATTCTTGTAAATAACGTACTGCCCTGTGTGGTGAATATTGTGTCGGTGTACTAAGGTAGGGGTACCTCAGTACCCCAACTTGTGCACGGGCAGCCCCAGCTCCCCGCAGCCGGATCCATCAAATGCTTGCCGGAGACCATCTCCGCTCCACACCAAGCCGTTCAAGAACAAAGTATATAAGATAGAAACTCAAGACCCCGGCAAGAGGAGCTTGCCGGAAGGCCATTACAGGCTCAAGGCTACTTTACTCTGCAGATCCCCGGCGAGAGGAGCTCGCCGGGAAGACCAAGATCACATCACGAAGACACGCCTGGCGCCTCAGCGCCCGGCGAGGACCCGGGAGCGGCAAGTCACAGAGCCCGACAAGCCCCGGCCCGGCAAGATCAAGGCCCCGCAAGGTGCTTGCCGGGAGAGCTATGCTACGTGTCCGCGACTCCAGCTCATCCGCCCACGCAGCCGCTTCCAGCCTTTCTCCAGAGACGCTGCGGGTGGTGGTCAGGCTGCATGAGGAATGCGGTGGCACTCCACGGTGGTGGCTTCGCCGCCCGGGCGAAGAAGACGAATGGCGGAGCTTTTTGGGCGACGGCGACGGGCATTTAATGCCCTTGTCCCCTCTGTCAAAAGTAGGTAGAAAGCACCAGAGCTGCACTCGCTCCCCGACCGCTCCAACTACCACCTCTTTACGCTTTTTACCCTCTACCTCACGCTGACACTGTCGATGACCCTTGCCCTATAAAAGGAGGCCCATGCACAACGAGAGGGGTTCCGCGACTAGCTACTCTCGGAGGTTTTCAAACACCACTCCACCGCTTGCTCGCATTCAGAGCAAGACCAAATACAACACAATGCAGCAAGAGGGTTTTACGCGACCATCGCGCCCGGCCGGGTAAAATCCCGCGCGCATCGCCGACCGCTTCTCCGCAACCTCCGCCTGCATCAACACACGGGGGCCCTGCCCCATAGGTGCCGCGCCACCCATCGGCCGCGACATCTCTGGCGCGCGCGTAGGGGCGCCGAGGTTGTGCGAACTCGATCCGCGTCGCGCCAAAGACTTTTCATCAACCTCTCCGGCTTTCGGCCAGCTTCACCGACAATCGCGCTATGGCCTCAAGACGAGAGCTTCGAGGGTCGCAGACCATCTCCGTCTTTCCCGCCGCCACCGGAACCAACGGCGGGCGGAGGAGACGCCGGTGGAAGGGTGGACACCGGGCGAGGGCGCCGCGGTGCCACCAGATCTGAGGGGCAGGACGGAGGACGCGCCTCGGCCTCCGAGATCGCGCCCACTCAAAGATAGGATGCCCAGCCGCGCCATACCACGAGAAGGTGGTATCCGCCGGGGCAAGAGCAAGCAGGGGGTTCGCGGGACGCCCGGACTGCTGTCCATGCATGAGCAAAGCGAAGAGGTCGAGGCAGATTCTGCTCCCCTAACATTGTTAGGGACCGAGTGTATCCGCCTCGCACCGCCGCCTCCCCCCTCGCCCCGCAAGCGCCTATCCCTAGAGCGCTACGATGTCGCCGAAAGACGCGCTATCGAGCTCTAAGTCCGGCGAGGACGGCTCGTGCTCCATCCGACAAGCGTGCCTCCTCGGGCGCAGAAGCCCGTGAGGACAGCTTTGGTGTTCGCCCCGCAAAGCGTGCCTCCCGAGCGCCAGCGCCGCCATGGACACACCGCTGAGCTCCACCAGCGAGCGCAAAGAAAAGAAAAGCTAAGTCGCCGAGCCTTCATGCGAGCACTCTTTTAATTTCATACTTTTATATGTTATACCTCGCGATTCGCCTTTGTACGCTAAACCTGCGCGCCAAGGAGCCTGCTTGTGGATGGTCACACCTTACTTCGCTTCAACACGCCAACGAGTTAAGAGTGAATCGCGACCGCAAGCGCCTCGCTTGCTTCGAGCCTGCTCAGCAAGTTAAGTGCGTCGCGCGGACACGGCAAGGTTGCTTGCCGGAGGCGACACCACGATAAGCGGGCTGCCGACGCTCCGCACTCAAGAAGCGTGTTGGGCACCGCAAGTTACCTAGAAGCGAGGGCTTAAAGCACACAAAGGGTGTAGGGCGAGGGTATAACGTGGCGAGACATGCCGTGAAACGTCAGTCCGATGAGAGACTTGGGCGCAAGAGGAGCCAAGTCGTGGCCCGAGCTATGCATTTGTTTTGTTTCCGAGTCCGCTCAACAAACACAAGTGTGCTGCAGCACCCTTATCTTGCTTCCGAGCCACGCCAGCAAGTTGTTGCCGTCAATCGCCCGCGCAAGGTTGCTTGCCGGAAGCGACACCACCAGCGGGCTGTCCCGCGCAAGCGTGTTTCCCGGCAAGCTCCCCAAGAGCGAGAGTACAAACATAATGAAGGACAAAGCTCGCATCGTATTGCTTAGCCAAGATCTATATACACATGCACATACATGTGCGCTGAGCAATTGCATATCTACCTCAGCTATTTTCATGGCTAAAATTGCAGCAACAAGAAGGAACCAAAAGATCGCACAGCGCACCGGGGCCCGGCGAGTCGTGGTCGCCGGGCTGCGGATGCCAAGGTTCTTCTTCGCGAGCCATCCTCGCTGGGGGCTGCGAGCATCGAGATTCGTCTCCGGCAAGCTAGTGTCGCCGGGGGCTGCGATTTCAGATAAGTTTTTCATCCCTCCTTCCATGACGGTAAGAAGAACAGAAGACGAAGGCGAAGGGAGAAATGGATGAGTGTGGCTGCCAGGCACCCCTTCCGCCCTATTTAAAGGGGCGAGGTGGGGACTCAACCGCCCGCCAACCAATCAGAAGCAAGGAGGCCGAGGAGCGGGCCGACTCGCCCTCTCCGCCCGTGACGGCTCGGTCTCCCACCTTCGCCGCCCACGACCCCCATGCATGAGGGTCGCAGGTAAAAAGCAGAGCCGAGCGACAGTGAAGCGACCCGCTCGCGCCACGATCACGGGTGGGTGCCTTGAAGGCTGCATGCGCCGCCCACTTCTCCCACGGCGCCGCAATCGACGCAAGGTTGCTATGGAGGGGAGACGACAGATGCAACAAGAGGTTCGACGGGCCATGGGCTTCACAGGCGTGCCTTTGTCTTGGGCCTGGCCCAACAGCGCTCGGCACTGTGTATGGCCCAGCCCGGGGCTCTGTCGGTGACTAAGGTAGGGTACCTCAAGACCCCAACTTGTGCACGGGCAGCCCCAGCCCCCCGCAATGGATCCATCAAATGCTTGCGGAGACCATCTCCGCTCCACACCAAGCCGCTCAAGAACAAAGTATATAAGATAGAAACTCAAGACCCCGCAAGAGGAGCTTGCGGAAGGCCATTACAGCTCAAGGCTACTTTACTCCTGCAGATCCCCGAGAGGAGCTCGTCGGGAAGACCGAAGATCACATCACAGAAGACACGCCTCGGCGCCAAGCGCTCCCGGCGAGGACCCGGGAGCGGCAAGTCACAGAGTCCCGACAAGCCCCGGGCCCGCAAGATCAAGGCCCTGCAAGGTGCTTGCCGGGAGAGCTATGCTACGTGCCGCACTCCAGCTCATCCGCCCGCGCCGCTTCCAGCCTTCTCCGAGACGCGTGGCGGGTGGTCAGGCTGCATGAGGAATGCGGTGGCACTCCACGGTGGTGGCTTCGCCGCCGTGGCTAAAGAAGACGAATGGCGGAGCTTTTGGGCGGCGGCGGGCATTTAATGCCCTTGTCCCCTCTCGTCAAAAGTAGGTAGAAAGCATCGTAGCTGCACTGCTCCCCGACTGCTCCAACTACCACCTCTTTTACGCTTTTACCCTCTACTCACGCTGACACCGCTTGCGACCCTTGCCCTATAAAAGGAGGCCCATGCACAACGAGAGGGGTTCCGCGACTAGCTACTCTCGGGAGGTTTTCAAACACCACTCCACCGCTTGCTCGCATTCAGAGCAAGACCAAATACAACACAATGCAGCAAGAGGGTTTACGCGACCATCGCGTCAAGCCGGGTAAAATCCCGCTGCATCGCCGATCCGCTCTCCGCGCAACCTCCGCCTGCATCGAACACACGAAGGGGCCCCGGCCCCATAGGTGCCGCGCCACCCATCGGCCGCGACATATTGCATCGAATGAGTGTACTGGTGTGGCTGGTTAATTAATATAAGGTGGTGTTCAAAAAAAGTATATATTTGGTCAAACACTTTGCAAACGGTTGACGGGAGTAAAAAGGACCAAAGGGAGTATCATGCATGAGGAGTAGGCGAAAAAAATTGCTCATTTATAGCCGGTCGAAGTCTCAAAGGGCGCGACCACACGAGGGAGGCGAAGGTCGTGGGAGACGCGATGGTTGACGGAATTAAGTGAAGTTACGTCCACGCGCTGGCATGGCGTGCGAACATGCAGAAGCTATACCGTCAGGCCTACGATATGGGTGTAGTAGACATGACATCTAGTGGGTCCCGCATAGTTCTCGAGAACTCTTTGGGGGCTTGCGCCGCTTATCCACCGCAAGCCAAGCAACCCCACGCCTGCTCAGACGCCTCTACACGCCCCCGCCTTCTACCTCACAACAGTTTGCTTCACCGTCTCCGCCCTTTCACATTAGTTCGCTCCCGCTTTTATGGGTACAACAGTTCAACTTCTCCTAACCCTCCTCCAAAATCCATGGCCTCCCAAATCTCCATGGTCGCCGCCGAGTACCGTGTTAGAGCCATCACCAAAGAATCGTTCATCGTCATCTACACACGTGATCCGCGACGGTGAAAGCATGGCTTGCTCGCTTCCTACGCATGTTCAACAGTTCAACGGATGAGTGGGTCGCTGGGCTAGATGTTGAGTACAACACAGTCCTAGGACGAGAGAAGGATCTAAAGGACGAAGAGAGGAAGAAGCCTGCCATGATCCAGGTTTGCGTACATAACGTTTGCTTGGTCTACCACATATGCCATGCCAACGTTGAGTGCCAGGATCTTAAGAACTTCCTCACACTACAAAAAAAATACACTTCCGTGATGATACGTGTTTGTCACAGTAGGTCACGTTTTTTGTCATGCATGTATATCCATGAAAAATTTATGACAGAATAAAGATAGTCATACCTATGCTGTCGTAGAAGTGTTCCATGACATTACCAAAATTATCATCACGGAAGTGTCCACTTCCATGACGATAAATCGCGTCACGTAACTGCTTTCGCCAAGGGTGATCGACACGCGGCATCCACCGTAACGGAATGCCGTTAAGCTATCGAGTCGGGTTTTGGATCCGATAACCCGTTAACAGCCCCGACCAATGGGGATTTTCCACATGTAAAATCATCATTGGCTGGTGGAAACACGTGTCATCTCACCGTTGGGATAGATGTCATCCGCTCATTGGACCGAAGGCGCCGATGATATGGTGACACGTGGCACGGCCCAACAGAGGCCCATTCTCGTAAAAGGCCGCCCGCTTGACTTGGTCAAAGGTGGCGGGCCGCCCACTGAAAGCTCGTTAACGGCCTGCTCGCATATAGCCCATTTACGACTCGCTAACCCAGGCCCGTTACGCCCTATCCGAATTAGGGCCAGAGCGCCATCTCGCGCCATCCAATATGATTCAGCCCGCTTTAACTTCCGCCCATGTGTGGCCCATGACTTTTTTCGCCCATATGAGGACCTTTGTAACTCCCTGGCCCATTAACGCCCGTGGTGAAACCGCCCGTAATGAATAGTGTATCACTTTATACCCATTAACGGCCCGTTATTCCATTGGGCCGTTTCCAGCCCATGTTATCTTTTGGCCTTCTCAAGGCCCATTGATTCTTGGGTTCATTTGCAGCATTTGGTTACATACGCCCACATCGCTATTTTCGCTTAGGGCCAAATTCAGCCCGTCGTTACAATCGGCCCGCTTATGACCATTAATACGCTCGCCGTTTTCATGTCAAAAATCCGTTAGGCTATTTTCATAGAGTTATCAAATACGGCCTATTAACGGCCCGTTATGGTCCATGAATAGTATGGCCCATGATTGGCGAAATGATGATACGCCCCGTAGAAGGCCCATGGATCCTACGGCCCATATGAGGCCCATGGATAGTACGACCAGAGAAGGCCCATGGACCCTACGGCTCAGAGAAGGCCCATTGATCCCTAAGGCCCAGATAGAAGGCCAATGGATCCTACGCCCATATAGAAGGCCAATGGTCCTACGGCCAACTAAGGCCCATGGATCATACGACCGCAGGAGGCCCATGGTTACAACAAATTGCGTGTGTTGCCATGATTATTTTGGCCTAGTTACCAAAAATAGGCTATTTTGGCCACTAGAAAACACACGTAAAAAGAACCAAGTGACTACAAGCAAACAACTAAACAAGACAATAAGGAAATAAATAAGCAAGCAATTAAGGCTAGCCTATTACCGCTTATTACACATATTACATCCATCGGGCATCAAAGTTCGCCACCAAAGGCAAATATAGGGAACAAAGCAGCATATTACATACACTTGGTCACAAAATTGGCCACCAAGGCAAATAAACGCGGCAAAGAAACAAGAGCATAATCAAACAATTTTGGAAGAGCTCAAGAAACGTTATCCCGGTATCCACCATGTCGGCAATAAGCTTGGCAAGCTGATTAGCTTTGTCCTGCTTGGCGCTAAAATCCTCCAACGCTTGCCGTTGCTCCGTAAAGTATGCATTTGAATGCTCCAGGACTTCCGCAGATCCTTCCGCTTCTCGTCGCAGACAAACTGATCGATGTCTTTCAGCTTGTAGTTGAGACTCAAGAAACCGAACTGATTCAGCATAAAGGAGTTTGAATAGCTTGTGCATGCGGTAGTGGCCAAGAATCTAACACTAAACCAAGACAGACTTTGGGGTTGTCTCATTGTCTTCAAGATAGTCTTCCTTAGCTGTTTTATCAGCTTTGTTGGAGACCAACAAGGATGTGTCACTATCCCGAACCTTATCTCGCATTACTTCCTTTACCATTGCTTAATAAGGCACTCTTCTCCAATATTCTCACAAGATTCTAAAAGAAGAAACAAGGCATACATAACAAGTTTAGCATGTACTAGTATATGAAACTCATTTCGGTGAACCAGTTCATTAGTAAGGTGGACAGGATTAAACTACCAAGTCTTCTATTGCCAAGTACTAGTACATAATAAAAGCATCAAACAAACAAATGTCTATGTCCTATGGTCAATGCATTGTCTTGCCAAATCAAAATAGAGACACGGTTCAAATCATATCAGCTCAAGATAAAGCAAGAAGGAAAGAATACAAAGCGTGGGAAACTACACGGCACAACAAGATTTCAGATGGGTACCACGGGTCTACATGTACAACAACACTATTGGCTCATGTGATGCTAGTGATGTGCATGATATGAAAGTCAATCAGATACACAATTGAAATTGAAATCAACAGAGATATTGATAAGAGCAAACCTGTTAAAGAAACATGCGTGAACATACTGTTGTGCCATTGAGTTTCGATTGATCCTTCAATTTAAAAATAAGTTTGTATCAAGAATACAAGGATACAAGAGCAAAGCAATCATAGTTAAAAAAGGCGCGCTAAGGGAGCGCTTTATGCGCTTAGGCTCTAGGCGCTATAAAACGCATTGCGCATAACTACGATAATCTATGCATAATCACAAGATAAGCATGCGCTTTGGTCAAGAAAGCGCAAGGTGGTGGCAAACGCACAATTAACTCCTAGCGCTTTTTTGAACTATGATAGCAATGGAATCTTAAATTAGAACAGTTGTTCTTCAGGTTTAGGCACTTGTTCTACATGAATAGAGTACAAGAAGACGCAAGAATAAAATACTTAAAATAGAAAATGAGCTCATAGACCTTACCACATTCTTGGTTCGGGACCAAGATGTAACAAGGCTGCCCTACCATCGCCCAAAGAATGTGTCTTAGGAGAACGTAAGGGAATTTGATGAGTTTCTTTGCCGGTGAAGTACGCTTTTCTTGTGTAATTCGACATCGCCACCAAACATTCTTGAAGATAGCAGAGGTATTAGCACAGTTACCTCATCCCGAAGTTTCCAAATCGGTCCTTCTCTATAGAGAAAAATGGGAAAATTTGTTGTATTATAACCATCATGGAGGTAGGATGTATGGGACAAAGCAAAGTAATTGCCATGAATAACATTACTTACACATAACTCCCGGACAAACACACGCAATCGCATTTTCCTTCATCTTCAGTATAATATTTCCAAGATGGGAAGATACGCACATACGATTTAACAACATCAAATGCGGTAGATGCTAAACTATGACTGGCTGGTTGTGCTTCCTCCATAGGAGTAGGCGTACTAACTAGTGGAGTTGGGGTTTGCCGTGATAGTACTGGCCCTTTGGGCACTGGAGCTGCCTTACTAACTGCAGTTGTTTGGGAGCTCTGTGGTGGAGATGGTGCTGTGTCAACAGGAACTGGGTTACTATCGGCTGGGGTTGGGGTTAGATTGGGTGAAGCTGGTTCTTCCGTCCATCGCAGAGGGGTACAATCATGAGAGTTTGGGTTATTTGTAGGGCTGGTTCTTGTGCATGTACAACCGGGTGCTATTCCACCAAGAGGTAGCACTGCTTTTATTTGAAGACCGTGTTTTTATTCCGCTAGATATCGCATCGCCTCGCCCAATTCAAATGGCTGATAAACAGAAATATAGTTGAATGTATGTACATTGTATGAGAGATGATGCAATAGATAGTGTGGAAAAAAGAGGGCATGAAATAGTTGACATGTATATTGTTTAACTAAAACGGATAGCATGACATAATTTCACATATATGATGTCTATCTAAACTAGATAGCACAACATTACATAATTCAAAGATATGATGAATAACTAAACAGGAACACATGACATAATTCACCTACATGTTATCTAAGTAATCAGGATAACATCATTTAATTCACATATGCGATTTATATGCTAAACAGGGGGCATTCGATATGATGTCTGAACTAAGAACATGGTGTTGAATATTGTGTATATGATGTCTAAACTATGCAATGCAAGACACCATATGCATTATATGAGCAGTATAATCATGCCAAGTTAGAGCATACACCTCAGTGGGGGGATAGGACTGGTCATCTGCTCTCAATCCATCTCGAGGAGCTATCGACCCAACAAGAGATCTGCTCGACTGTGTAGCATCGCCTCGCCTCAAGGCCTTGTTTTCACTCCAGATTTTTCCATCTCCCACCCAAATGGCTGATTCACAGAAGAGTAGTTTAATGTACAAACATTGTCGATAAATGGAAACATAATGAAGAAAAGGATGGGCAAGATATCATTCAAATATATGATGCCCGGTTAAATAGGATGGCATTGCACATTTCACATATATTATGGCTGGCTAAAAGACATGAGACCGCATAATTCTATATATGATATAGAAACTAAAGGCATTACGTAACATGTCTAAACTAAGCAGATGACATATATGATGTCAAAAGTAGGCTCAGAAGGCAACATATGCATGATATGACTAACATCATCATGCCAAGGTAGAGCAAACACCTTGGGGGTAAATAGGAGTGGTCACGCATCCGAATACGCCTCAAAACAGATATCTTCCTCTCGATTACAACTGGAGAGGGTGGGAGGGTTTGCCATTGAACCCACCATGGAGCGATGTCTGCGATGACATTGTATTGCCACAAGAAAACTCTTCTTTTTTCTACATGTTCAAGATGATCGTGTACAATATCTGACATGCATACAAAAAAATATGGTGAGATTATGTAAGGCGAGCATGCAGAAATTTAGAGTGATTGTAACAACCAGTGGATCGATGTTTTTCCGTTGAACCAAAATAGCCCTAATGGATCGACGTGAATGTATAGTAATAAGTGATGCAACAAGTGTACAACCTCTTTGCCATAGCCGTCTCGACCTCGGCATCATTGGGTTGGTCGCTGAAGCAGTTGAGGCAGAGGTGGCTGTCGGAGGTGTGGAGGATGATCCGAGGAATCAGAGACGACGCCCTGTGGCATCGGGTCTGTTGTGATGGATCGTTATGTCGTTGGAGCAGCTCCGTGAGTCAGAAGACGCCAAGGCTGAAGCAAAGACAAGACGTACATCGTCAATCTCAAGTGGGATTCTAATAGCATCTCCAATAGATGATGAAAATGGATGTAAAATTAACATCACCAAAAACCACCGACTACAACAGATGAGGTAAAAACTATTGACTCGAACTTAACTATCGAAACTGAAATTTATCAGGAATATGAATGCTATCGTCAAACCGAACGCAATGGTAGCAGAGAGGCACTTGACATGTAGTTTAGGAGGGCCTGCAGTTCATCTTCAACTGCACACCCTCGAGCCGCCTGCGACCATCGCCAAACTGCTGCCCCAGCCGCCGCCCAAAACAACTCGCCACCGCCGCCTGCCAGCCCTCTAGGCCTCCCCCGCCCCCACCCCGAACCCTAAGATAGATAGTGGGGTACCTCCCCATGAGCCCCCGTCCCCTGCTGGGTGGTTCTTCCTTAACTCGGCGAGCCCTCCCCCCAACCCCTAAAAATCGATCGACCCAAAAGTCGATTCACCGATCAAGAGTGGCTTAATCGAGCAGAGCAAAGAAGACGAGCGAGGGGAGAGCAGCAGCAGAAGCCGGGCGATCGAACGAGAGCCGAGCGAGAAGAAGAAGAAAGAAGCGCTGAAGCGAAGGAAGGAGATGTGATGCTCTCGATTCAATCGCACACTAATCATGCATGCAAACGTAACGATCAAGATCGTGGACTCACGGAAGATATCACAACACAACTCTAAAAACATAAATAAGTCATACAAGCATCATAATACAAGCCAGGGCCTCGAGGGCTCGAATACAAGTGCTCGATCATAGACGAAGTCGCCGAAGCAACAATATCCGAGTACGACATAAGTTATTCTTAGACGCTTCGATTCAATCGACACTAATCATGCACGCAAACGTATGATCAAGATCGTGGACTCACGGAAGATATCACAACACAACTCTAAAACATAAATAAGTCATACAAGCATCATAATACAAGCCGTGGGCCTCGAGGGCTCGAATACAAGTGCTCGATCATAGACGAAGTCAGCGGAAGCAACAATATCTCGAGTACGTATATAAGTTAAGCAAGTTTGCCTTAAGAAGGCTAGCACAAACTGGGATACAGATCGAAGAGGCGATGCCTCCGCTCGATCCTCCTAACTACTCCTGGTCATCGCCGCCGGGTTGCACGAAGTAGTAGGCACCTCCAGTAGTAGGGGTCATCGCCGATGGTGGCGCCTGCCTCGATTCCAAAGATCCGGTTGCGACAACCGTAAAGAAAGGAAAGGGGGAAAAAGGGGAGAAAGCAACCGTGAGTACTCATCCAAAGTACTCGCAAGCAAGGAACTACACTACATATGCATGGGTATATGTGTAAGGAGGCCATATCGTTGAACCGAATCGCAGTAATGCCGTAATAAGAGGGGATAGCTAATCCTCGTCAAGACTACGCTCGCAGCCACCGCCTTGCAAAGATGTAGAAGAGAGTAGATTGAAGTCCTCCAAGTAGCATCTCCGTAGCATCTCCGTAGCATCTCCAAGAGCATCGCATAGCATAATCCTACCGGCGATCCTCTCCTCGCCGCCTGTTAGAGAGCGATCACCGGATTGTATCCGCACTTGGAAGGGTGTGTTTTATTAAGTATCCGGTTCTAGTTGTCATAAGGTCAAGGTACAACTCCGGTCGCCCTTTACCGAGGGACACGGCTATTCAATAGATAAACACCGCAGGGTGCACCACATAACCCAACACGCCGATCCCATTTGGCCGACACACTTTCCTGGGTCATGCCCGCCTCGAAGATCAACATGTCGCAGCCCCACCTAGGCACAACAGAGAGGTCAACACGCCGGTCTAAATCCTATGCGCGCAGGGGTCTGGGCCCATCGCCCATTGCACACCTGCATGTTGCGTACGCGGCCGGTGAGTAGACCTAGCAACCTCCATTACAAAGGAAGTTGTGTTAACGCAGTCCAACCCGGCGCTACAAGGCCCGTCGCCGACGCCAAGAAGGCTTCGGCCGATACCACGACGCCGGATACCCATAACTACTCCCGCCAGATGGTTAGTGCGATAGACCAAATGGCCGACTCGATCAAATACCAAGATCTCAAGCGTGTTATTATGAAGCAATCATGACGCCGACCAGGCCAGCCCACTGCCTCCTAGGTGGTCTCAACCTGCCTGCTGCCCGCCACAAAGTAACAATGGGGCCGCTGGAACCCTGTGCCCACCTCTACCGGATGGAGCCCCCGTCCTTTCAAAGCCCCCACATCGATCACTTATGGTACTCAACGAGTCAACCCGACTTTAGTCACCATCTCAGATAATATGTATGTATGTATAGTATATACCGTGATCACCTCCCGAGTGATCACGGCCCAATAGTATAGCAAGGCGATCGACAAGAATGTAGGGCCAATGATGATAAACTAGCATCCTATACTAAAGCATTTAGGATTGCGTAAGGTATCAACAGATGTAGCAACTATGTCGCTATGCATCGTAATAGGATCAATGGAAAGCAAGAATATGCTACACTACTCTAATGCAAGCAGATAGAGGAGAATAGGCGATATCCGTGATCAAGGGGGGGGCTTGCCTGGTTGCTCGCATAAGGAGGGGTCGCCGCGACGTAGTCGCCCACAGGCATCAAAGATCGCCACGGGGCTACCGGAGAGAAGAGGGGGAGAAACAGTAAATACATAGCAAGCAAGTGCATAGCAGTCAACAAGCGTAGCTAGACGTGTTCTAACGCGTATGAGGTGATACCGGTGAAGGGGAAAACAGCCGAAAGTATCCTTGTTTCGTGGTTTTCTATTGATGAACCGGAGGAGAAATGTTGCAGGTTCTCTATGCTAGGGATGCGTGGCGGACGAACGGGCTGCGTATCCGGATTCTTCTCTTCGTTCTGAGCAACTTTCATGTACAAAGTTTTTCCATCCGAGCTATGGTTTATTTTATATTAATTTTAAAAGATTTAATTCATTTTAGGATTTATTTAATTATTTAAATTCAACATTATCCGTAATAAAGGCACGCCGACGTTAAAGATGACATCAAGATGACGCCAAGATTCAACAAAGGCGCTGATCGTCAAACCGATGTGTGGGTCCCGTATGTCATACTCTGATTAGGTTAATTAGGTCTTAGTTAAGCTAATTACTATTTAATTAAACTAACTAGTTAATTACATTAATTAAACATGATTAATTAACTTAATTAATTCACTTATTGATTAATTAATTAATGTAATTATTATTTATTTATTTATTTATTTATTTTTAATTCTTTTCTTTTCTTTTTAATAAAGTTCAGGGCGTGGGCCTCGTGTCATTGGGCCAAAGGGCCACAATGTTCGCTAACGGTGCCGGGTGGAGATGGGCGCCGGGCGCCACTGAAGGGCGACGCCTGTGGGCGCACGGAGCAGCGACAGTACGACACTTGCGGGCCGACGAGGTCGGGGAGGATCGCCTGCATCGGCGAAAGCGGCGTGTCGAGCAGCAAGGGCGGCGACGGGCCAGCAGACGTGGGCGCTAGCGAGCGGATGAGCAGTGGCGCGAACGGGAGGCGCGGTGTGCGGCAAGGCAGGAAGGCCGGCGGTTGCTTGGCGCGGGTCGGCGGGCTCGGCCGATGCGGGCGCGCAGCCAGGGCGCCGGTGCGGGCAATGGCCACGGTGGAGAGCGCGAGCGGCACGACGGGAGGATACGCGTTGACCGCGACGACTACGAGAGGGAGGAGGCAGAGAGGGAGGGCGGCTCACGGGCGTGGCAGGGACTAGGCAGTGGGCTCGACGGAGGTCGGGGAGGTCCGACGAGGGAGATGACGAGGAGGCGGCAGTCCGGTGAGGGAGGTCCGGCGAGGTGGCTCCAACGACGGGCGGCGTTCCGGGCAGCAGCGGACGACGGAGGGCGGGGTAGGGCGCCGGGCGACAAGGGCAGCGCGGGCGAGAGGCGCCGCTGAGGGAGAGGGGACGGGGGCGCAAGGATGCCGGGGGGGCGGCGAGGCGGCTACGGGCATTGCCGTCGGTGGTTCGCTCCCCTCGATCCGATCTGGATCGGGAGGAGGGAGAGCGAGCGGGAGGCAAGTGGGGCGACGGGTGGGGTTAGGGTTTGGTCGTGGGATAAGGGGTGAGCGGGGGCGGCTGGGCAGGTGGGTCGGAGAGGGCTGCTTGGCTGTAGTCTTGGTGCTGCCGGCTGGGCGCTGGCCCGATTGGCCGGGGGCTTTTTTTGTAATTTTAGTTTTCTATTCTTTTATGTATTTTATTTCCTTTCTGTTTTATTTTGTTCCTATTTTATTTCATTATAGTTTTGTAAAATACCAAAGTTGTACCTAATTTAGTTTTATTAAACATGCCAACGCCTCTAATAGTTTTGGGAAATTAAATATCTTAGTTAATATTTTATTAATTGGAAAAGGCATTTATTTACTTGTTTTTGTTATTGTTTCTTTTATTTTTGAGCATCTAACTATTTTATCAAAATGTGGTTTCTCCATCATAATTACCTATGCAACATTTGGTTCACTCCGAACATTTTGTTTTAATATTTGAAAACTTTCATCGTTTGACTTTAATTCAAATTTAATTTGAATCGTTTTTTGAATTTGAATTTGAATCGGTTTCAAACAAACTCGAGATTAACTATGGTGACAAAGGTGACGTGGCATCATTACCAGAGGGTTACTGTAGCATGATTACCCGGGCGTCACACGAGAGCCGGAGCAGCAGCAGCAGATCTGGCTGGTATGGACGCCACCGCCGAAGGAGCCTCAGACCGGGGAGAGCCGCCGGAAGATGCCGCCACGGGCGCCGGCCAAGGTAGCCGCCCATGGGGTGCGGATGGAGCACCGTCGGTGCCGGAGGTCGAGTAAAGGAGAAGGTGCGATGCGATGAGTGTACAACCCTTTGGTGGCGCCGAGTAGGCCTCGCTTGCTCGAGGAGTCGGTGAGGATGCTGCGTTCCGGTGGAGCAGGTTAAGGCGGCATCTGTGGGGATGGATCAGCCGCGATAGACGAGGCGATCATCGAGCAGCTCCTTGGAGGTGGAGGACGGGCGGCTGAATCAAGGGACAGCGAGATGGACGGCGAATCCTCATCCGGGAGGTGGACGAGGGACGCCGAGCTATTGCAGTGGACGACGCTGTCGGGAAGAGGCTCCGCCAGGCAGCGTGACGTGGCGGATGGAGGAGGGTGGGGTTTCGCGGCCGGAGCGGAGAGGTTATGGCGGCCTTGGATTTTAATGGCAAAAGGGGGCGATGGGGGTGAAGATGACTTAGGGACGCGCTTGTCCAAAATGTAGGGTGTGTTACAAAAGTACCCCCACCGATTTGAACTAGCGGCCCTTTCGCTCGTGGTTAGAAGGGGATTTCGCGTGTCGGGATTTGGCAATGGAGGGAGTTTTCGCTGCGTTGTAATTTCGGGATAGCAAGGCGCGGGTTGTGAAGGCGCCAGTTTTGGGAGCACGATATCTTAATTTTCGGATATAACAAGATGCGGGTTGAATTTTAGGACAATCCTAACGTAGTAATATTGTACTTGTACGCACTCAAATCAATTCGCACTTCCTCAACCAAAAAGAAAACGAAAAAATAAAACTATTCACGCCACACAAATAGAGAGTCTTGCCCTGTTTTACTATACAAATGTTATTCAGTTACTCCTTCCTTCCATCTATATAGGGCCTAATGCTTTTTGATGCTAACTTTGACCAAATATTAGAGCAATGATATATGACATGCAACTTACACAAAGCACACCATTAACTTCGTCTGTGAAAGGTTCTTTCAATGATATAATTTTCACATTGTGCATGTCATGTACTATTAATCTTGTCAATAGTCAAAGGCGGTCTTAAAAATCTCATTACGCCCTATATAGATGGAAGGAGGGAGTATGAATCCATGTTATGTCCGATTAATTTTTTTTTGCTTTGCTGTATAATGCATGTAACCTACTCATACCAACATTTTAGTGCATTCCAAATGTCTATACTACCGCTGCAATTTGAACTAAATTTGAATTCGCTTTCTATTTCAATAAGAATCTAGAATCATGATTGTTGCCAACTTCAACCATCATAGTTTCTTGCTATCCGCCAGATATAAATCGGACGGCCTATAATGCAGGATGGCAGCACACCATCATCAACAACTCCGCTTTTTTATAAGAGTAGAGATAAAATATATTAAATGTAGTATAACATGTTCATAAACATACCATGTGTATCACCGTTATATATATTCACACATACGCCGGTTTAAAACACTATGATAAATTCTTCAAATATCCGAATTCGCTTTTTATAATGAAGTATATATGATCTCTATTCGCTGCTTACACCCACACAACCCTCTTATCTTTGTAGCTAGCGCTAACTATCTCTTGTGCATGCACACGCTCGCATCCCTCTCACCCTCCCTCAAAGATTCTCTAGCTCCATCGCAAGAAATTGCCTTTTTCACTTTAGGTCATTCACCCACGGTGTGTGTAGGCCCCAGCTCCTTCTTTACGGCACACATCGATCGATATGCCCTCTAGACATGTGTGCCTAGCACAAACACAAGCTTCCCTCTTCTCTTGTCACCGACATGCCTCACTCCCACCACTCTTTTCATCGCTCTCGTGACTCAAGACACTCCTCCCCGCTCGATATAGTATGCCTCTCGCACCACCTCCTACATGCATCCCTCTATCTCTATCCTTCTCCTCATGCCTCGCTTGTTTCTAACACACACATGCATGTATACCGATCGATCTCCCAACATATACCGGATCGACTTTAACTACCCCCCATCGATCGATGTACCTCACAAGTTATGTCTCCTTTCTAACAAAGGGCGATTGATCTTCCTATGTAGTTATGTCTGCTTACCACAGCCACATCGTCCCCCCTCATCATTCGTGCATGCCTCCCGACGCCTCTCACACGCACGTGCACGCACAACAAGTAGCCATCTCCTCTCTTATTGATATTGCGGGCGTGCCTCCGCTTGTCTAGCAAGCCTATCCCACCATTCCTTAGAAGCAACTCCACTACCACCCCTCCAACACTCTAGCTCTCTCTCTCCCAACCTTATTCCTCTCCCGCACATATGCATGGATGCCGATTGATCTCCTTAATACATGAGGCGATCGATCTCCTTAATACATATGAGGTAGGCCTCTCCTCCTCCACACATATACCAGCCATTCTACCTCTATAGTTAATTGGGCCTCCTCTTCCCCACCACACACCGATAGTCGAGCGCCATGTAGGTATCCATGCCACGAGACAAACCGCACATGTCCCTCTCACGCTCTAGTAGGCCAGCCACTCTATATCTTTGACGTGGGCACACACAAATTGATGGCACTCTTTATCGATCGCACACACACACACACATCATCCTCTTTTCGATTCTATGGACACCTCAAGCCGGTGATACCTCCACTCTCTTCTCGTGGATCGCCTCTATATATATGTTATATCCAGACTCTATTTCACACACATTGCATATGTTACATTTTTGATTGACCCCCCCAAAAAAACTCTCAAGAACCCACACACTATATCTCTAGGTTTGTATCTCTCTCACACAACCCCACGAGGTGGTGTACATATACAAGAAGAGAATAGGTGCACCGTGCATGTACTCACGCCGTGCCCAGCCACACCTGCTGGTACATGGTGGAGCCTATTTCTTTACTAAATGGCAGCCCACGTGCTAATTTGAACGCCAGAGCGGTTGTTTACCTAGGGAAGTCGTGTACCATGCCCGCACTAAACAAAGTTCGACTTGACGCGTTGTCGCGCTATTTTTAAATAAAGTTATAGCGCCAATGGCACGCATAATCGAATATAAAACGATTTTTATGGAGAAAAAGGTAGTCCGCCACTATATACAATGGAGCCTTGCGTCTGGTTTGTCGCTCTTCGAGTATCTCACACAAGGCTGCGGTGGCCTCTCTCTCTCACCGTTGGTCACCGATCCGCAGCATCCCGCCCCGCCGGGGAAAGGGAGTGCGGTGGCCTCTCTCTCCCTCATCGTTGGTCATTGATCCGGCCGCATCCCGTCCGCCGAGGGAAAGGGAGGAAGTGCATCGTTTCTCCATTCGACGGCGCCGAGGCAGCACACCCCAATCTGCGGTACACGCCGTTCTCTCGACTAAGCTCCGCGCCGGCAGGCTTTACGCCACCTGCCGCAGATTCCGCCGCCGCTGCTCACCTAGTTACATCCCGACGACCTCCGTGTATCCCTCCGCCTTGCTCCACCGCCTGCCTTCCCACGCTGCTGCATGTGGATCTTCCATAGTTCTTTGCCCAAACGTAGCTCGCCCAAACAGACTTTCCATATTGCATTCTCATCCTCACACTGCTTTTAGACAAACACAACCGTGTTGTTATCTTCCCTTAGGGCAAGGAATATGCTTTTTTTGTCGCCGCATGTGTCATCAACTGTTATTGGCCAAGAATTGTTTCCTTTCTACCTCTTTTTTGCAAACAGGGCTATCCATTTCACCTCGTTGCTATTGCGACCTTTTGGTGAACTGCACAAATCA
The DNA here is from genome assembly GCA_021437245.1 of Aegilops speltoides. Taxonomy (NCBI): domain Eukaryota; kingdom Viridiplantae; phylum Streptophyta; class Magnoliopsida; order Poales; family Poaceae; genus Aegilops; species Aegilops speltoides. The sequence continues at coordinate 467,294,419 of CM038147.1, read as the reverse complement.
CTTTTTTCTTAAGAGTGTATTGTGCAGTTGTACTAAAATGCCACATGGGCAACGTCTCTACATTTTAGTGCGACTGCACAAAGGGAGATTGGTTTTGCTCTATCCTCCTCATTCAACTTCGAGCCTAATCTTCTCCAACTAGTTAGTCTTAAGAGAGACTGCAAAGGTGACCGGCTTCTATTTATGTGTTTATTGTTTCATCAGCTGTCCTCTATTATCGTAATCACACTTAATATCTTTGGAACAGGGACGCTCAGCTCTATTTTAGTGGAAATGCACAAAATGATCGGAATGTTGCATGCTCCAGACAACTACTTTTTTCCCAACCTGCCTTGTTGATTTAGACAGAGCTAGGGGGACTTTGCTACCAATGAAAGCATGGATCAATTTTAATTTACCACCTTCTCACAACTCTGTCTTCAGTTGTGATGTAATTATTAGCTCTGATCTGCTAATAATTGACATGCATTTGCAAGGACGTTAGTTTTTAATTATTTTCGAAAGAGCATCGATGGCAAGACACGCGAAACAGAAGATGAAAGCTCACACCATTGTGCAATTTCATGTCTCGCTGGAAAATTATTTGTATAGTACGTCAATTATGTAAACAAATGATGGAAGCTTGATAGCATTGCCAGAAGCCTCTTCATCATCCGGGTCCATGTGCCATGCACAAAATTATACTCCTTTGTTCCTAAATATTTATCTTTTTACAAATTTCAAATGGGCATATTTTAGAGTGTAGATTCACTCATTTTGCTTCTTATGTGAACTCCCTCCGTTCCTAAATATTATATTCGTCTTTCTAGAGATTTCAACAAGTGACTACATACGGAGCAAAATGAGAGAATCTACACTCTAAAATATGTATATACATCCGTATGAGCCAGTCCATTTGAAATCTCTAAAAAGACAAATATTTGAGTAGTCACTCGTTGAAATCTCTAGAAAGACAAATATACTCCGGAGTATATTTAAGAACCGAGGGGTAGTGCACAACCGCATGGGAGACTCAGCCGGTCATTGCGCCAAGATTAATAGTGAGTAATGAGCAGTCAAATCGTAAGCCCCACCTTTTCCTAATGTAAGTTGCTCAAGAAGCAACCATCAATATGCTCTTCTTTGAATCCGCCATACTACTCCATCCATCATCGCTTATACAAAGACGCCTTAAAAAAGAAAAAATCTGTGGGACCAAGGTGACTAGCGATCGGTCTGAAAAATAGCATTGGTAGTTATAGCACGGCGTCTATTACTACTCCCTCCGTCTAGGTGTGTAAGTTATCTTAGGTTGTGCACCGTGACCAAGACGGATGGGAAAACGAGTGAACTAAATGCATTTTTGCTAATTAATAGCATTGCATGCAATGAACTAACCACTGCATGTTATGTTTGATAGTCTCAAGTCATTCAAAGCATGCACGGCCCACATCTCTTATTGGTTGATATGTCACGAAACAAGAAACGAGGAGTGAGTTAATGTACCATGCCTAAGTGTTTGGGGATTATTTGATTTTCGTAAGGTGACTTACACACCTAGACGGAGGGAGTAGAGGGAATAACCGTACACACATGCATGCAATGCTTCCACCCCGGGTACACACATGCATGCACTTACTCCACTCCGTAGTTACATGGAGAGAAAATTGTGGACTTGATTGCGGTTACCATGCCCTAATTAATTGAGCATTAAACCAAACGCGTCTAAAGTCTCTCTGGTGGTGGAAATGCATTGAGAGAAATGCATCATAATGAAGCGCGCCCTATAAACTGTGATGGAGGGAGGAGTAGTATGAGGGTTCAAAACCAAGTACGTGTATGGCCAGTCGGTCAACGCACCTCCTCTTGGCATATCACTGACATGTGGGACAGGAGTGTGAGCAAACCGATCTCAATTGACGGCAAAGAGCCAATCCGCCGTTCCTTGAGAGAGACGAGGAGCGAGAACACACAGACGGGTTCGCATGGAGGCCAAGATATATTCAAGCATGGTTGGTTGATCGATATCATTCATTACATGTTGGGCTGCCGTTTTCCATCCTTCTCGAATAAACGGTACTTTATCGAGATAAAAGAAATAAGAGTACAAACGCTCCACCATGCGGTTCTAGTAGTAGTACTACTCGTACTACTGCGCTTGGCTCTTCGCCTCTTCGTGAAGTCGAACAATGATGGTACTCCGCATGTTGGGTACTATAGTGTATGCCTTTGACAATCTGACACGGAATGGACTGATGCATGTCAACCGAGGGTAGGTTGCATTAGTCAAAAGGCGTAAGCGAGCTTCACCTTGTCCTGCAAGCTTCTCCTCATTCTCATGAAGTTGACGGACACACCAAAAGTAGTGCTAGTCCATACTCCTCCTTTCCGGTTAATATGGCTCAATATTTTTTGCTGGTATTCATATATAAGCATTCTTAGGACGATCAGCCAAGACACTGGTCACTAGGAAGCAAGGTACCCCGCAAAAAAAGAAGTAGGAAGCGAGGTGTTTCATCAAGCCAGCTCTCGGCCACATTCAAAGTGCAGCAAGCACGGTTCGCACCGAAGATGCGCCTGTAAGGTTTGCTCGACTTGTTTACATGCGCTACTATTTGTAACAGGATATGAGCCGAATTGCGAGAATTGTGGCGAGTGTTCCATGCAATCAACTTCCATTATCGCATGCGAGAACCTCAAGAGAACCAAATGTGTTGGAGATTGCTTTATCACATTTTAAAATTATAATAAGAGTGCGACGCCTCCATCCGGGTTCCTAGTACTAGTATAGTACGCACTTTTATAGACTATATTAGTAAACTTTTGCGCTTATTGTTCGCCTATTCGGGAAGCCGAACAATAGTAGCACTAGTAGTATAGTGTATGCTTCGCAACTGACACCGAATTAATCTGCAGACGCCCACCGCCTCGAGCGAGGGAGAGCTTGCATTAGTCAAAAGTTTCTCCTTGTCCTCGCGAGCCACCGCAAGACAAGTAATGCTAGTCCATACCGCCTCCTCTTCTTGTTAATATGGATTAATTTCAAACGAGATAAATACACCGCTCACATCAGATATTTGTAAAAATACGGTCAAGGACTTCATAATACATCATTTGCGCCAATATATATATTTTCCGGTGTTTATACGGTCACTAGCTCACCCCGACCGAGTATGTGTGTGCATGCACGTAGGTTGAGCACTTAACATGACCGTGTGTGTTCCGTGCGGTGCTCGGACATGCATGCATCGTATGTCTGCTTTTTTGGCCCATGTGTACGCAGGATCGTTGCATACACGAGGGGGAGTACGTAGGGGCCACTAAGGAGCAATCAAATTACACAAGAAGTTAGTCGGAAGAAGCAACCATCATTTCACTCTTGAATGACATGTACGCAATATAAAATGGTTGATATGGAGAGAAAAGAAAACCACTATATATACACTAGCAGGAGCCTAAGCTACAAGCCTGCTTGCAAAGGTTGCTCTTCACAAGCACGTAATCCATTTAGCTATTGGGGAACGAGTAATTTCAAAAAATTCCTACGCACACGCAAGATCATGGTGATGCATAGCAACGAGAGGGAGAGTGTTGTCTACGCACTTGTAGACCGGGCGAAGCGATCACAATGTAGAGGAAGTAGTCGACATTCTCCTCGCGATCCAACCGATCCAAGCGCCAGCATTCTGGCGCCCGAGTTCTTGACACGCAGACAACTCGGTGACGCCTCGGCTCCGATCCAGCAGAGCTTCGAGGAAGAGTTCCACAAGACGACGCGTGGTGACGATCTTGATGTTCTATCGACGCAGGCTTCGCCTAAGCACCGCCACGATATGACCGAGGTGGATTATGGTGGAGGGGGCACCACACACGGCTAAGGAACGATCTCAAGGATCAACTTGTGTGTAAGTAGGCTGCCCCCGCCTCAGATATAAAGGAGCAAGGGGAGGGCCGCCTGCCCTAGGAGGCGCGCCAGGAGGGGGAGTCCTCCTCCTAGTGGGAGTAGGACTCCCTTCCTAGTCCAACTAGGAAGGAGGAAGGGGAAGGAAGGAGAGGGAGAGGAGAGGAAAGGGGGCCGCGCCTCCCTCCTTGTCCTATTCGGACTGGGGCGCCACCACCGGTGCGGCCCTCTCTCCCTCTTGGCCCACTAAGGCCTATAACTTCCCGGGGTTCCGTAACCCTCCCAAGACTCCGGTTTTCTCGAAACTTCGAACCTTTCCGTGTCCGAATATAGCCGCCCAATATATCAATCTTTATGTCTCGACCATTCCGAGACTCTCGCCATGTCCGTGATCACATCCGGACTCAACTCCTTCGGTACATCAAAATACATAAACTCATAATATAACCGCCATCGAAACCTTAAGCATGGACCCTACGGTTCGAGAACAATGTAGACATGACCGAGACATGTTTCGGTCAATAACCAATAGCGGACCTGGATGCCCATATTGGTTCCTACATATTCTACGAAGATCTTTATCGGTCGCATCAAGATAACAACATACGTTGTTCCTTTGTCATCGGTATGTTACTTGCCCGAGATTCGATCGTCGGTATCCAATACCTAGTTCAATCTCATTACCGCAAGTCTCTTTACTCGCTCCGTAATACATCATCTCACAGCTAACTCATTAGTTTTAATGCTTGCAAGGCTTAAGTGATGTGCATTACCGAGAGGGCCCAGAGATACCTCTCCGACAATCGGAGTGACAAAACCTAATCTTGAAATACGCCAACCCAACATCTACCTTTGGAGACACCGTAGTACTCCTTTATAATCACCCAGTTACGCTAGACGCTTGGTAGTACCCAAAGTGTTCCTCCGTAAACGGAGTTGCATAATCTCATAGTTATGGGAACATGTATAAGTCATGGATAAAAGCAGAGCAACATACTAAACGATCGTGGTGCTAAGCTAATGGAATGGGTCATGTCAATCGATCATTCAACTAATGATGTGACCTTGCTAATCAAATAACAACCCTTTTGTTCATGGTTAGGAAACATAACCATCTTTGATTAACAAGCTAGTCTAGTAGAGGCATACTAGTGACACTCTGTTTGTCTATGTATTCACACATGTATTATGTTTCTGGTTAATACAATTCTAGCATGAATGATAAACATTTATCATGAAATAAGGAAATAAATAATAACTTTATTATTGCCTCTAGGGCATATTTCCTTCACGAGCCTGATCCCGCAGCTGGGGGAAGGGAACAATGTTATGCGTAGACGCGGTCGACATCAGCGAGGGAGAAAACCCACAGTTGGTGCGTCCCAATCGGGGGTCACCGCGATTTGGGCCGATGCCGCGTCCCAACCTCCCTTCTAGCTACATCCCGACGTCCCAGGTAGTCCATCTTCCTTTTGGAGCCGGCTTGCTCCACTACCGTAGCTCCATCTCCATGTCGATATTTCTCTACTTCTACCGGCTTCTACTTGTGATGAGTTTATGTCTCATGAACTAGTGCTAGTACTATTATTCTAATCACACTTCTTCAATATCTTTGCCATCAGGGATGCTCAGGTTGATTTTAGTGGAACTGCACAAAAGCATCGTATGATCCGAGGGTACCAGTCGTCTTTCCTTCGATAGGTTCTACCTGGCCAGGGAATTAAATCATGTTTAGGGTTTAGGGTTTAAGTCGTAGTGACCCTGTCGGTGTCAAAACCGGCGGATCTCGGGTAGGGGGTCCCGAACTGTGCGCCTAGGCGGATGGTAACAGGAAATGAGGGACACAATGATTTTACCTGTGTTCAGCCCTCTCGATGGAGGTAATACCCACGCCCCGCTTGATTAATATTGATGATATGGGTAGTACAAGAGTAGATCTACCACGAGATCAATGAGGCTAAACCCTAGAAGCTAGCCTATGGTATGATTGTTGAGATGTAATGTTGTCCCTCACGGACTAAGGCCCTCCGGTTTATATAGACACCGGAGAGGCTAGGGTTACACAGAGGCGGTTACAATGGTAGGAGATCTACATATCCAGACGCCAAGCTTGCCTTCCACGCCAAGGAAAGTACCTTCCTGACACAAGCCGAGTCTTCAATCTTCTATCTTCGTAGTCCGGGAGTCCGGCGGATATTGATAGTCCGGTTGTCCGGACACCCCTAGCCCAGACTCCTCAAGAGTCTCCTAACTAGGCTTCAATGACGATAAGTCCAGCGGCTTGTAGTCTTCGGCGCTGCAAGGCGGGTTCTCCTTCAAATTTTATGTTCCCGCTTAAAAAGTGTCCAGCTTCACCTCAAATATTGTGCTTCTTGGCTTTTACACCAAATTATGGCTGCCCTCCACGCTGCCGCACAAATGCGAAAAGCCAGGAGTTTTTACATTTTACCCTCAATCGCGGCGGGTCAGCCGCCTATTAAAGGGGGCAAGGATCCAGATCCAAACCGCACCATCTTCCTCCCGCAGATACTCCATCAAGCGCTCGACCTGAAATCCATTCCACCATGGATCGCCAACGCGCTCTTCTCACGCGCCCCAGCCCATCGCCGGGATTGGAGGAGGTGCTCTATTTCGCACAACGAGCTAGTAAAGCTCCAAACGGAGGGATTACTTCTCCGCCTTCATGGTTCCGGTCCGAGCCGATTGGTTACTTATCGAGGAGGGAGACAGCGGAGGACACCCCAAGCCCCAACAGGGGAGCGGTGTGTTTCGGCCCCTTATCTAATAAGGGGCTCGGATTCCAATACCTCCGCTCCTCCGCGAGCTCCTCAAGTTCTATGGACTCCAGCTCCACCACCTCACGCCCGCTTCAGGTTGCACATCGCGGCTACGTAGTTTTTGCGAAGCTATTCTCGGGCATCGAGCCCCATTTCGCATTGTGGAAGAGGCTGTTCGCCCGTGCCCCTTCTCACCAGGGGTCCATATATCAAGTGGGCGGCGCCAAATATGGCGATCGCTGGGACCGGATACCTATCCGCACCCTAAGAGGGCGTCCAAGATCGCCCTGAGTGGTTTTATATTGTAGACGCCCGCCGCTCGACCCAGTCCGGATTGGCCTCCGGAGTTTGATGCTACTCCCTTGAAGAAACGCCACCGGGCGCCCATGAACCCCCGCTTGAGGAGCACAAGAGCGTTTCATTACTTGATGGGCCGAATAAGACTAATGGCTCATTCCGCTTGACCATGATCGAGTCATGGCAACGCATCAAGCGGGGTGCAGCCGCTGCAATACGTGAGGTCACCCCATGTGGGATTTTAATGGGGAGGATGATGCCACCCAAGACGGCCAAGAAGGGCCGGATTCACCGAGGATCCGTGAAGATCCCGTCCTGCCTGCATAAGGGGGAGAAGGAGGACTTCTTCGTCCAACCCCGTGGATGGGTTTTCTATGGTCAATCCTGAGGATGGGTGTTTAACACCTCAAAAGGGCCTTTACCCGTATTCTCGAAGTTTAAGCTTCTCATATTACGTCTTTGGCGCAGGGTCTACGCCGGACTGTGGAGGACATGGTGAGTCCTGCTCCGCAACCCGAGGACCCGGAAGGGTCCCTGGGTCCGGCCTCCGAAGAGGATCCAGACCTCGGGGTGGAGCTAATCGACGGGGTGTATCACCAGCTAAGCGCTGATGATGCGCTGGTCGCCATTACGGCGGACTACCCCGGACTAAGTTTGGCATCCCAGGTGACCAAGACCGAAGTCCGGACACCGTTATCTTATCCTTGCTTATTCTGACTTTCGCGAATGATGATGTCTTGCAGGCAGCGCCAATCCGCCAGAGCCGAACTCGCGCGCCGACTTACGGAGGTCAGCCAACCAGCAGGAGGAGGAAAAGGAGCGCCGCGGCGGGCGGAAACGCCGCCGCAGAGGTATAGCTCGGTTTAATCTTTTCCGAGCGGCGTTCCGAGGAAACTTCTAAGTGCTCATGGTTTTTATAGAAGAAAAGCGCCGTCGAATCGCGAAAGCATAGGAATTGCCAATCCCACCGCCACGCCGGGCTCCGCGCTGGACTGGAGGGGAGGCAAGCGAAGACGCAAACCGGATCCTACTCCAACGGAGGATACCGATGCATCGTCCGCCACCAAGTCGGAGGTGGAGAGCGCTATGAATCATAGACGCCACGGACAGTTTTCCAAGAGGCGTGTTTTCCCTGAGGCATTGGATGCCTTCCACGCAGGGACGCGCGATCTCCGGCTGCTCAAAATGGTTTTACCAGTATTACGGAGCAAAGATGTTAAAGACATACGGGTAAGGGAATTTTAATGGTTGTATACACCAAGAGCTCCCCGAGACTGAAATTAGTTATGTTAACTGATTTAAGGATCATATAAACTTTCGTGCTCTTAACAAGAGGAACGCCTACCTGTCCCGGAGCCGCAAGATTGCAAGGCCCAACTTGAGGTGTAATGCCCCTGACACACCCGCCGATGGTCAGCATTCTGGCGGGATCTAGATCGCCCCACAGATCAATACTAGTCTTTTCGCAAGACTTTGTCCTCACTCAGGCGCACCGGGAGCAATCTTCGGTCGGTCACCCATCCTCAAACTACTCCAAGCTGAGCACGCTTAACTTTGGAGTTCTTTTCAATGGGCTCCCTAAAAGAAGGAATTCCTTATTGATATGAGTAGTCTATCATCCCTAATAAGCCGTGCTATTACATACACCCCCACTCGGAGGAACCGACGCCCTCGTCGGGCCACAGAGCTGCTCCCTCTGGCACAACCGCTCAGGCATCCAGCTCGCACATGTGCCATGCCGCAGCCACGACGGGTCACAAACGCCATGAACAACATGACCACAAGACCTGTCCGCAACCATCCGTAACCGCGAGGGTCGGCTCGATACCAACTTGTAACGCCTCGACACACCCGCCGATGGTCAGCATTCTCGGCGGGATCTAGATCGCCCCACAGATCAATACTAGTCTTTTTCGCGACTTTGTCCTCACTGCGGCGCACCCGGAGCAATCTTCGGTCGGTCACCCATCTCAAACTACTCCAAGCTGAGCACGCTTAACTTTGGAGTTCTTTTCAATGGGCTCCTGAAAATAAGGAATTCCTTATTGATATGAGTAGTCTATCATCCCTAATAAGCCAGGCTATTACATGAGGCCGCACTTGCTGCCGCAGGAGGAGACGGAAAGACCCCTCCTGGTAACACATTTGTTTAATATAAGCGCCAGCGGTATGCACGTGAGTCTAATAATGACACCGCAGGTGCCGCCAACAAGATCCGGATAGGCAGCGCTGCTACGCCAGCCTAAGGGTCGGCGAGAACATGCCGAACAGAGTTCAGCAGAAAGGAACAAACTCCAAGATGCCAACGCCAAGCTTGGAGAAGAGCTTAAAGGCACAGTGCCGAGCTGTCCGCCCAGAAGGAGAATCAACGACTTCGCCGCAAGCATCTATAGTAAGTGCTTGAGCGAACTTTCTAAGGAAGGAGAGTTCGGCGAGGAAGTGATTTGACATAATATGTCTTGTAGGTATACTCACGGGCCATCTCAAGGAGGAGATGCCCATATCAATGGGTGATCAACTTCCCGAATCTGTTGCAGCTGTTCGAACGAAGTTCGGCAGCAATGAGTGGCGCCAGACAGCCTTATGGCTATCCTCGCCCTACCGAGGGACTCGGGAGCTTATGGAGAAGCTACGGGAGTGCGGCAGCGCCTGCTTGTGGAAGATTTCGCTTGCCGCCAAGGTGCCGTGGAGGCTTGGGCCATGGTGAAGACGCGGTACAAGAAGGCGACCCCAACCATATGGCCAAGTTGGACCGGTGGGGCCCGACGGAAGGAGATCCTCGTGAGTTTAGTGTACGGCCAGTGGAACTGGCTGCTAAATATTCCTAACGGACCGTAAGCTAGACAGCCTCGTTAGACGGATTGAGGAGGAATACAATCAATAGATTTGACAATGTATGTTATCCTTAAAATTGACATGTGAAATGCCTTCTAGCTGGATTGTAGATCGCTTGTCTTTGCTGACCTTTTCGCTCGAATTCGGACCCTAGAGTCCGGAGTGTGTCCGAATACCTTTTTGGTTTAACAAATAACCGTGGTATGCATGGAGACCAGGCGAGGGGTCATTAGTGCTTTATCGCATAAGTGCCCAACTAGTTATGTTATATTACATGGTTAGTAAGAAACATCTTCCAGGAGAATAGTTCCGTTAAGGGTTCCTTTTCGCTGGGAGGCTTGCCCTAAAGTGCATTGCCGACTGCAAAGAAAGCATAAAACATCCGGGGCAGATGGAAAGAAGTAATTAAAAGTCATCTTTAAATCACCCAATCGAATATTCCCTTAAGAACGCTTAGCTTTCGCTTCACCTAGTCTCGAGGTACACATCCGCTGACCCGGCAAGAATAATCGCAGAGGTGCTCCTTTACCACCTAGCCAATAATCGGGAACGAGGGGTAAGCACAGAGCCAGCAACCCAGCTTGGCCAAAACTTAAGTCATATCGATGCATATAATGGCGAGTAAAAGGTACATGTGGAAGCGTGACACATGTGGTGGGTATAAGACCCGTATAGTTGAGCTTCTGTAAAAGAAGCCCCTAGGAATAACGAGTGCCGATGGCACATCGTATGTATGCAAAAAATGCGAAAATATACCCGAGGGATCATTAATTTAGAAGGAAAAAGAGAAAAGAGGACAGCCGAAATGTAAAAGGTTGGACGGGGGAAGGGGACGAACTCTGAGTCCGGCGTTAGGCATAGAATCTTCGTAGTCGGGCTGCTCCATGGGTTCGCTCGAGTCGGTTGTCCGACGCATTTCGTAGACGGTACGCTCCGCCGGTCAGTACTTGATCGATAATGAAGGGGCCTTCCCATCTGGGCTTGAGCTTGTCCTTTTTCTTGTCCGGCAGGCGTAGAACTAGTTCGCCAACGTTATAGGTCTTGGCCTGTACTTCTCGCTTTGATATCTTCGCCTGCTGCCGATAAATGCGGAACGAGCCTTCGCGACGCCACGCTTCTTCCTCCAATGTGTCCAGCTGTCCCGCCGATCTAGCTCGGCTTCTCTTTCCTCATACATGCGCACCCTAGGTGAGTCATGAATAATGTCGCAGGCAAGACTGCCTCTGTGCCGTATACCATAAAGAATGGTGTGAATCCGGTAGTACGGTTAGCGTTGTCCGCAGCCCCCAGAGTACGGAGTCGAGCTCCTCGACCCATTGGGTATCGGATTTGGCGAGTGACCTCACCAACTGGGTTTTATGCCGCCATTATTAGACCGCTTGTTCTTTCCACTTGACCGCTGGTTTGAGGGTGATAGATCGACGATAGTCGAGCTTAATGCCCATATTTTTGCACCATGACTTGAACTCATCGGCCGTGAAGTTTGTGCCGTTGTCGGTGATGATGCTGTGGGGGACTCCGTAAGGGTGTACCACCTCTGATATAAAGTCTATCACTGGTCCGGACTCTGCCGTTTTAACCGGTTTGGCCTCTATCCATTTGGTGAACTTATCCACCATGACCAACAGGTATTTTTTCTTGTGGGTTCCCCCTTTAAGGCGTCCGACCATGTCAAGCCCCCAGACCGCGAACGGCCAGGTAATGGGTATGATTTTGAGGGCGGTGGGTGGCATATGGCTCGATTAGCAAAGAGTCGGCAACCAACGATCGCTGGACCAAGTCTCGCAGATTCCGCCCGAGCCGCCGGCCAATAAAATCCTATGCGGAATGCCTTTCCTACCAGGGCCCGGGCTGCTGCGTGGTGTCCACTAGTCCGGCATGGATTTCAGCCAGGAGGTTTCGCCCTTCTTCTTCGGAGATACACCTTTGAAGGACTCCGTAGTACTTTTCTTATAAAGTTCTCCTCATGGACCTTGTAGGCCTTCGATCACGGACTATGCAATGGGCCTCATTTTGGTCTTGGTAGCTCCTGCCTAAGTAAGTAGGCTAGAAAGGTTCTGTCCACGCCGCGATTACGCCATTATGTCGTGGGCGGATGGTGTTATGTCGTCTCACGAGTCACCAGCTGGTGTGGTTTTCTCCGGTTTATCGCTGCCGGACTCCTCTTCCCATAGTACGGATGGCTTGAAGAGCCGCTCCAGAAGATATTTGAGGACAAGATCACGCCGCACCGATGCGCGCAGACGCGGCCGCTTGGTTATTATCTCGGCTATGTGATGGAATTCGAGTCCTTCAAACCGAAGCCTGACATTTTGAGGACAGCATTACGATATGCTGCCATTTTCGGATCCTTGGCGCCAAAGTCTCCATTTATTTGGGATATTGCAGGTTTGAATCCTCGCACCTCTAGGCGTTGATGCCCATGGAGACTGCCATCCGGAGACCATGTAACAGGCCTCAGATTCGGCCGCGTTGTTGGAGTCCGTACATTATTTGAGTACGATTGGATCAGATTCCGTGGGGGACGCCAAGACGACGCCTTGCCCCCATCCGCCAACATTTTGGAGCCGTCGGCGCATAGTCCATTGGAGTATGCGCCGTACTTTTAGGTAGTTCGCTTCAGTCCATTCGGCGATGAAGTCAGCCAAAACTTGTGACTTTATGGCTCGCCGAGGTTTGTAGGATATGTCGAATGGCAAGAGCTCAATGGCCCATTTTGCAATCCCGCCCGCTGCGTCGCGGTTATTTATAATGTCATTCAGTGGCACTTCGAGGCCATCGTTATCGAACACTCTTGGAAGTAGTGCCCGAGCTTCGGGACGCCATGAACACCGTGATATGCTATCTTTTGATAGTGCGGGTAACGGATTTGCAGGGGTTAACACGGTGGATACGTAATACACTGGTTTTTGAAGAGGGAATTTATGCCCTTCGCATGCTGCTCGACGACGAGGACGGCGCTTACAACTTGATGTGTTGCAGCGATGTATAACAACATTGGTTCGCCCAAAGTGGGCGCGGCCAGGACCGGATTTGTTGCCAATATGGCTTTTATTTCCTCGAGTCCGGCAGTGGTGGCATCCGTCCACTTGAAGTGTTCGGTTCGCTTTAGGAGGCGATAAAGGGGCAGCGCCATCTCTCCTAAACGGGAGATAAAACGGCTTAGGGCTGCCACACATCCTGTTAACTTTTGTATTTGCTTGAGGTCTTTTGGAATATCCAACTGTGACAGAGCCCGGATTTTGGCCGGATTTGCTTCAATTCCTCTACCGGATACGATGAAGCCCAAGAGCTTTCCGCTGGTACATCAAACACATTTTTCCGGATTCAGCTTAATGTCATATGCTCGAGGTTGTCGAATGTGAGCCTCAAATCGCCTACTAAAGTTTCTACGTGTTTTGTTTTGACGACTATGTCGCTTCACGATGCCTCGATCGCTTTGCCGATCTGGGTGGCCGACATGTTTGAATCATGCGCGCTGATATGTTGCGCCGGGCGTTTTTAAGTCCGAAGGGCATCGTGTTGAAGCGTAATGGTCCGTATGGAGTGATGAATGCCGTTGTGGCTTGATTCGCTTCGCCATCTTGATTTGATGATAGCGAGTATGCATCCGGGAAGCACAACGAAGTCGTGTCTTGCTGTGGCATCGATAATTTGATCGATGCGGGGAGGAAAGGATCCTTTGGGCAAGCCTTATTGACGCTCTTTGAAGTCGGCTAAATAGACGCCAGATTTATCTTTCTTTGGTACCATCACCAAATTTGCTAGCCAGTCCGGATGTTTGATATCTCTAATGAATCCGCTTCCAATAACTTGGCTAGCTCTTCTCCCATTGCTTGTCTCTTGGGCTCGGAAAATCGTCAAGAGCCTGTTTGATCGCTTGAATCCTTTTAGGATGTTTAGGCTGTGCTCGCCAGCCAATGAGGGATCCCGGCATGTCCAAGGGTGCCAAAGAAGATGTCCCAATTTTCCGAAGGAAATCGCGTAATGCGCGGCCAACTTCGGGTTCAACTGCGCTCTCGATGGAAGCCGCCTTTGTTGGGTCCGCGGTGGACTTGAAATTTAACTATCTCATCTGCTGGTTTGAAGGAGGTGGACTTGGATCTTTATCTAGTATCACATCGTCTGCCATCAGAGAGCGCGGCAGTGGTTAGTTCCTCCGCCACTAAGGCTTTGGATAGTGCTTCGAGAGCTAGTGCGGCCGTTTTATTTTCGGCGCGCGAGTGCTGTGTCCGGATCATCGACGAGAGTGATTATTCCGCTGGGCCCGTGCATTTTGAGCTTCATGTACCCGTAATGGGGTATTGCTTGAAAAATTGTGAATGCCTCCCGCCCTAATATGGCGTGATAGCCGCTGTACGAACGGGCCACCCGAATGTGACTTCTTCAGATCTATAATTGTCCGGAGAGCCGAACACCACATCTAGTGTGATTTTTCCGGTGCAGCACGCTTCCCGGCTAGGGATTATTCCTCTGAAGGTTGTGCTTCTTCTTCAATACTGGCTCCAATCGATTTCCATTTTTCGCAGGGTTTCTCGTAAATGAGGTTTAGTCCGCCGCCGCCCATGAGGACTTTTGTCACGAAAGACGCCCACTATGGGACTAAGTACCAAGGCGGCCGGGCTCGTAGCTCGAGATATGGGCTCGTCTGCACCGGCATCAAGGTGATAGCTGTGTCGCTCCATGGATTTGCGGTTGCTACTTGGTAGACTTGGCGAAGTTCATGGATTGTTCGTTTTGCATATTATTCGATCGCGAAAGTCTCAAGACTGTTGAGACCATGCTGGTATTGTTGGAGTGGTTTCGAGCTAGAAGCTCTTCGCCACTTTTGGCCACTGCCGAGTATCCAACATGCTCAAGGCTGTGTGTCGGAACAGCTCCCTCAGATTATGAAGTTTATTGGGTCCATTGAGCCATCCTTCCAGTACGGCTCCGTTTCCCTTGCTGGGTTTTTGGTTTTTATATTTTGCATCTGGGGCCTGATTGTGAGGCGCCCTTTTACTGCGGACTGGGATTGGGGCCGGATTATCCCAAAATTGATTTTCAGTTTTCCGGAAACTTTCCATCGCACAAGATTTTCGCATTATGGACGCCAGATCGGTAAAACGCGTAATCTTGCGACGATCAATGGCGCTCGAATTCCTTGTCTGTGCGTTATTGCGAAGATTGAGATTATGTTTTCTCTGCAGTCCTTTATCCTGTTCATAACCAGGAGGAATCGCCCAAGAATGATGTATCGCTTCGAGGGCTCTTGCCAAATTAGAGATA
Source organism: Aegilops speltoides (assembly GCA_021437245.1). Taxonomy (NCBI): domain Eukaryota; kingdom Viridiplantae; phylum Streptophyta; class Magnoliopsida; order Poales; family Poaceae; genus Aegilops; species Aegilops speltoides. The sequence continues at coordinate 467,279,362 of CM038147.1, read as the reverse complement.
GGTCGCATACGCCGTATGGTGGGTGGAGTAAAATCCGACCCCTGCCCATCTTTGGGCTCAAAGGCCGAGGGACTTCCGGATTCGAAGCTTGATTTGTCGGGACAGCCCAATGAGTCCGGGGACACACATGATTATAGGTTCAATGCTCGATCAGGGTCCGTTCCTCCGCGGGAATCCGGCATGGAGGGTTCAGGAATCCGGACACAGATTGTTTTCAACAAAGGCAACGAATTGCCGAATTGTTCTTCCACCACTTCGACGTGGTGGGTAGCCTGGGGAGAGTCAATCTCTCTCAGATCGGTTTTAAGCCCGATCCGATTGTAGTCCGTTGCGACTCCCAGGGCGGCGATGCGATCCAAGAGCTCGTTAACAGACGAGAGCTCAATTGGATCTAATTGTTCGGCAGCTTTAGGGCTGACGCGAAGATTGCTTGTGATGGCTTGAGAAGTCATTGCTGAAGTGGCGGCCGGACAGGCGGTCATAAGAAAGCCACCCAGCCGGATTGTTTGACCGGCGGCCAAAGCCCCTCCGGTGAGAACACCGTCTTTGAAGACGGGTAAAGGCATCCGCTCTATCAGCGACGACACAGAGGAACTCTCTATGAAAGCACCAATGTCGGTGTCAAAACAGGCGGATCTCGGGTAGGGGGTCCCGAACTGTGCGTCTAGGCGGATGGTAACAGGAAACGAGGGACACAATGTTTTTACCCAGGTTCAGGCCCTCTCGATGGAGGTAATACCCTACGTCCTGCTTGATTAATATTGATGATATGGGTAGTACAAGAGTAGATCTACCACGAGATCAATGAGGCTAAACCCTAGAAGCTAGCCTATGGTATGATTGTTGAGATGTAATGTTGTCCCCTACGGACTAAGGCCCTCCGGTTTATATAGACACCGGACAGGCTAGAGTTACACAGAGTCGGTTACAATGGTAGGAGATCTACATATCCGTATCGCCAAGCTTGCCTTCCACGCCAAGGAAAGTACCTTCCGGACACAAGCCGGAGTCTTCAATCTTCTATCTTCGTAGTCTGGGAGTCCGGCGGATATTGATAGTCCGGCTGTCCGGACACCCCCTAGCCCAGGACTCCCTCAGACCCCATCAGCAGTTTTTCTTTCGTACACGCTCCCACAACTTTTTTCTTTAGTTGTGAAGTAAATATTGGCTATGATCTGTGAATCATTGAGATGCATCAGCATGCGTGTTAGTTTTCCTTTGTATTTTATGGAATGTTGTAATGGGGCAACCTTGGAATAGGAATGAAAATGGAGTGGAAAGTTCCCGTTTTTTCGGAGAAAAAATGGAAACGGAGAGAAACCAACGTTTCGTTTCGTTGGATTGCGCCATCGAGCAAAACCAATGTTTAAATCACGTATGTCGTGTTCGTGTCTCACTCTCCTCCATGGCTCGACCCCACACGGTCGCTCGGCATGCCAATCACCGCAAACCGAGTATACGATAACTTTCCCGCCTGCTTGTCGATGGATCGCGCCATGGAGTACTACTAGCACTACTGGAAGAGATTAACGAGTTGGGGGAGGACAGCTAGCTGTAGCACGGACTCCCAAAAACTTTTTACATGCATGTTATAGCCGGCTATTGCTACCTTTGAACGCGGAGCAGCCGCGTGCACCCGGAAGCGGCGCGGGCGACGCTCTCTCGGCCGGCGCGCCGCTTCAATGCCGGCGCCAGTGAGAGGTCGCTTCCGCTCTAGCCGGGCATGAATGCGGCACTGACCGTTTCGGGCGGGAAGCACGCACGGGTGATGAAGAGGGTTAGGGTTGGTCAGGACCGGTTGTGGCAGCGGTCCGGACGTGCGCAAACAAGAGATAGTGTACGTTAATATTGCTGTGTATATAATTAACAACGTAAATAATGTGCCAGTTGGACAAATATGATTGGAGATGGAGATGGAAATGGAATTTTACGTAAACACGGATATGCATTCCTATGTCTATGTGTGTGTGCGATGACTCTCGCGACCTGGAAGCGGGGGCGTGTTTTTGATCGAGTTTTCTTTCTTGGTAGGTTAGAAAATCAGTTTGTCCAATTCACATCTAGATGTTATTTAAGGATATCACATCTAAGCTCCCACAAGTATATAAAGTAGCAACAAGAAACAAAAAACTAGGACAAAAAAATAGACCACAAACAGAGTGGACATCAACTTAGATGTGACATAACTATGTCACATCTAGATGTGTCCTAGACAGACCCTTAAAAAATTGTCCGCCAGTTTTTGTTTCTTTTTTCTGGGAAAGCGTGTATTCTATTTAAAACCACTGCTATGGAGAGATTTTTTTACTCCATTATAGCCTCTTGTTTGATAGAGTTTCTCGCGTCTCGCTCTCTCACCCTCTCCATATCAAAACAAGATGACAGTGTCCAGTTTATCTCTCTCCTCACCGGTGGTCACAGATCCGGCCGAATCCCGTCCGCTGCGGGAGGTGAGGAGGTGCAGCATTGACGTTGTCGCCGTCGGCGACGGGGGGAGCCGATGCGCACCATCCTCTCGGAGCCGCCGCTGGCGCGGATGAAGATCCTCCGCGCCCTTGTTCGCTGCCGTCGTGTGGGCAGATCCCACCCGCCCGCCTAAACGACATATCGCCCACCTCAGGTATAACATCTTGTACTGGTCCAGCTCTCCAGGTCGCTGCGTGCGGGTTTTCTTCTATGCGACTACTCCCCAGCTCCCCATGCATAGTAGCTAGGGTTCGTCGGCTAGTCCAACATCACCTACTAGTACTATTATAGAGGAAATGCCACTCGAAAAGTTATCCTGATTTATGCCTTGGTGGAGGTATACATGTTGTTTCGACAAAAAGTACATGGTGGTTGTGCGGTCATTGTCCATATGGTGGTAGTACTATCACTGGTTAAATGAAGAAATGCTTTTTTTCTCGGGTATCCTGGTTTAGTTACCATCAAGATATAATTATGATGCTTCAGTTTGTTGGTGTACTTTTCATTAACCCTTTTTTATATTTTTGGAAACAGCGATGCGTGTCTCCATACCCGGGCATGACTTCCTCAATTTTAGTGGAACTGCACAAAATTGGATGGCCATTGTTGTTCCGCCATCGTTCTTCCTCGCCACGTGGTTCTTCCTTCCTCGAGCTTGATTACTGAGAAGAAACATACCACAGTGAGGATTTGTCGAACTGCATAGGTGCCTCACCCAAACTTGATGCCAAATGGATGATGCATCACCACGATGACCTATCAATGCTCATGGTCGCGCCTCATGGTTGCATCGGCTGGTGAAGCTGATCGATTTTCAATGAAAACAAGTTGTCTTCCATCGGTGCTTTTGCTTGTTACGCACAAAGATGATATACTTCGTCGATTCACCTTGGTTATGTTGGAGACGCAATGCGTCTTTCACGTTGGTGCAATTTTATCACACAATTGGCTATGAACCAAATGTTTCCTCGAAGAAGGATCGACGATGGTACTAAGAGCATAGGTTTTGTATTGATTTCTAAGCCTTCTCACAACTTTGTCTCCAGCTCCCCTGTAATTTTATTTGTCCAGCTATTAACTTTGATTTAAAAATGGTGTGGACTAAAACCCGGATGGACGTAGTAGCCCTTCATTTTTATTTACTCAAGATATTAGATTTGATCAAGTCAAACTTTGTAATACTCTCAAACCTTTCCGATAATTGAAATTAAAATTCTTTATTTGTACACACTCTCACACGTTTCCGATAATTTGGCGCATGTGTGGTTGTTCACTTAAGGGAGGGTAGTGTACCACACGTGAAGGACAGGAAGTGCGACCAGGACGCGTGGGCGTGGCTTGTTAGTTCATCGGAAGTAGTACTCCCTCTGTACATTAAATAAAGAGTTTTGTTTCGTACTTACACAATTTAAAACGATTGTTATGGAGAGAATAAGAAAACCACTCCACTATATATTAGTCGTATACACACGAGAGTACTATATGGACGCAACTTCATTAACTTAGTGCACCTGCCTTTGGGTTTATGACAGGTGGGCCCAAAATGTGGCTGCCTCACCTGTCATGCAGCCAAAAGCAGATGGAGTGAAGGCACCGGAGCTCAGTCCGTACTACATTAGTAAATAAATAAGCGGGAGCCTCAGCGCTTGTTCGCTAGGGTTTGCACTCTCCACACGCTCACCGTAATACATATATGTTACACGCTGGAGGCTCAGCGTTCATTTGCTAGGGTTTGCTATATTCGTAGTCTCTCACCCTCTCTTCACCAGATTTAAACAAGACTACGTTGCCCTCTTGTCTCTCTCCCCCCTGACAGCTGGTGAAGGAGGCGTCCGTATCCCATCGCACCGAGAAGGGGAGGAGGTGCAACGTTAACTCTATCACCTTCGGCGAGGGAGGCAATCCACTGCCAGCTGCGTTGTTCTCTTTCACCCAGCGCCTATGCGGGAGGGCCACCGACCCCTTCTTCCTCGCTGCCGTACGTAGTGTGGGCAGATCCGGCCTCCCGCCGCACGCCTTGCAACATCCCGATGACCCTAAGGTATAAGCTTCTTTGAAACCGTCATTGCTCTAGCTGCATGTGGATCTTTTTCGATCTGTAGTCGAATCTAGGTCTTGGTTCAAAGAGGAAAGAAAGGTGCGGTGGGGTGGAGCATGAATCTCGGACGTGGTTCAATGAGGAAAGGAGGGAGGAAAAGTAGTATAGACTGGCTATCCAGCCGCTTTGTTGGTCGAAAAGGGGAAAAGGGGGTAACCCAGTACACACATCTGTAAGCAACCGATCTCTTTGTTGAAAAGGGAAAGAAACTGGGGGGGTCGGGTAGGTTGTGCAGGACTAGATTTGCTGCCCTCACATAGGAAAAAAGTTCAAAGAGAACAAATATGGGACCAACACAGATATGCTGCTTGGCTACATACTCTGCATCACCCATTTATACGTGTGGACGCACATGGTGCTAGCATGTCCCATACAGCTATTTTGTTGTTCTTAATCTAAGAATGCCGCCGGAAAATTGAAGCAATGCCACTGTTAAAAGTAAATTACATTTTTTAACGAATGTTATTTCAAGAGAGTGTCTTTGTTAATATGAATGAATGCAACCGTTTTAGAAATGCTACTATCCTACTCTGTTTTCCATTCAAGATAAGTTAGATGCTTCTTTCTGTCACCGTTTGTTTCATCCTCCTTTATCGACAAGTAATTGTTTCCTTTTTTGCCTCTGTTAAAACAGGGTATCGATTCAACTTGTTGCTATTAAGTACATTTTGCTTCGCCACTCAAACACTTATGTTTTAAGAGTGTTTTGTGCAGTTCAACTTGAATGTCACACCGGTGACTTTGCTTAATTTTGGTGGAACTGCACAAAAGCATATCGAGATTTGTTTCCAGTGTTCCTATCGAGTTTTTTCAAATCTTGGTCTCAACCACATGATATCTATTCAACTTGTTGCTATTGCGAAATTTTGTTCGCCACGTTAAACACTTTGCTTGATTTCAAAGGTAACCGCACAAAATGAGATTGGATTTCCTATTCGTGTTAGCAGATTCAGTATTTTATCCTGGTGTTCTCATGAAAGGTCAAGACAGCCTTCATCCACATGATTGTGCAATGTGCTTTGAGATGTTGTGCTACTTGTATTGGTACTGCTTTTAAATAAATGTTGAATTGAAGCTATTGTATTGTCTGTCTTTTCCCATTAAGTAGTGAACAAAAATGGGACCAACCTGCACATGATGATTGTTGCTTTGTTACAACAAACTCTGATCACCCCTTTATAAGTAGATGGAAGCACATATTGTTGTTGCGCCCACTCTCCCCGAACTATTTATGCTTTTCGTTAATCTAATGCATTTGGTAAAATTAAGCAATGCCACTCTCGAATTAATTAACTACTGAATCTTAGTTCAAAACTGCAACACTTGTTAGGAATGGTACTATCCTCGCTTTGTAGTTCTTTCTACATGTTTAACCAAGGTATTGTTAAGATAATGTCTCTTTAAAATGAATCAGTTGCATTGTTTTAGGAATGGTACTTTTCTGCTTTGTCGTTCTTTATACATGTTGAACCAAGGCATTGTTAAGATAATGTCTCAGTCAATATGAATGAATCACACTGATGGAGAATTGCTCCTCTCCTGCTTTGTTTCCCATTAAGACAAGTCATCAACCGTTATTTCTCAGAAATTGTTTCCCTTATACCTATTGTTGTTTACATGGATATTAAAATTAAAGCTCGGTTTTATTCCGACTTCGATTTTAGTTGAACTGCACAAAAGGAGGCAATGTGTCCAAGGCAAACTACTGCGTTACTGGGTCTAGTTGGTTGTTCCACTTTGCAGAAAGAAGCAGTCACTGGATGTGGTACATTACAGAAGGAATGACCGAGAAGCTTTACAGAGTATTATTAGACACCGGTGACATGACTAGTCTACAGAGACCATTGGCAATTTAACAACACGTGGAGTGCCCTGGGCAAAAAGTGCCCAAACAAGTACAAGAAGCTAAAACAGGACACGATCATAGGCATTACATATTTTGAATGGGAAAAGCTTGTCAAAGTTTAATCATTGATGTTAGCAAGAAGACGTTAGTTTAATATATTGGAATTGGAAAACCTTGTCAAAATTTTCTCATTGATGTTAGCAAGAAGACGTTAGTTTAATATATTGGAATTGGAAAAATTTGTCAAAATTTGCTCATTGATGTTAGCCAGAAGACATGCATTTGATATTTTTGAGTGGGACGTCCTTGCTGTGACCAGCGTCGAGTGTTTTTCCTATTCTTGTGCTCAGTTTAGAAGGAAATAGTTCCTCTGCTGAGATATTCCTGTGTTAAGAGTTTGTTCTGAATATTGTCTATGTAATGCCAGGCCTTGTGTTTGATTGCAAAGTTGAGCTTGGAATGTTGTGGCATGCGGCATCACGAGCTGTTCACCGTGCCTCCTGAGAATAATGCTTCGTATTGTTTTGCATGCCGATCTAATGCCAGTGATTTGCTTGTTAAGAAGATCATCCTCTTCTGTTGTTTCCGTGCGTAAGAAGTTCATCGTCTGATGTTTCATTCATAGCCTATACGACATGTCGGGTAGGTTAGACGTGAAACCATATGATCTTCTGACCAACTCATGATATTAGGCCGTGATTGGATCGTCGTTTTCCAACCAAAACCACTTGTAAAACTTACGCTTGTAAATTAAAGCAGATGGTCTCGGGCGAAGGCGCTTGGTTGGTCGATTTCGACTAGTAAAATATTAGAAGTACTTCACACACAATAAAAACGCTGAACAACACTCGGGCGATTGCGAATCCAGCCGTTAGCTGCTGTTTCAGCCTTGCCCATGGATGGCATGATACGCACGTCGTGCATGTATCGTCTGGTAATGTCGTCCATATAGCAATGCTTGTAAAATATACACTGGTCTCTCAAATTACACGCATAACCCGCCGGTTTTACTTACAAACCTCGGGCCTTCCGATGACGAGTATATTACACTTGTATGTTAATACAGGTTTGAAATAAACCAGAGCTCCCAAGCCGCCTTACCGCTTCATGTCGCCTCGCCAAGGTGCTCATAGGTGTCCGATGATCCTGGCTTCCTGAATGAGCAGCGAAAGTGTCAGATCGACCTCCGTAGGGCCCGCGAGGCCCTCTCCATTGTCCTTCGAGTTGTTGCGCCGCCGCCGTGGCGCCGAGCATTGTTAACATGGTCAACGAACATGAGGATTCGTGGAGATGACTTTATTTTGACCGATGACACTAGAAACCCACTAGGGCCATAGCCGCACGCACGCAAGTGCCTCCTTATTATGTACAACTATATTTTTTTTGCTTTCTCCTGGTTTCCTGCCATCACGGCCCCACACCATTGTCAACCTATGTAGTCAATATAAACGAGAGAATTGCACAAGGTGCGGCCGACAGTTGGGACCAAGCAGCTCAAGCAGTATTTGTGTTTTTGAGGCGTGAGCACTGCAGAGTTTTTCTTGGCGATGATTTCGTTGTTGTTCAGAGGAGAGCAGGGTATTAACTGGGCGGGTTGTGCCCGTCTAGCCCAGGCCAGATATCCATCCCAGATACTACTTTTTTCAAGATGAAAATGGCTAGCCCAGCTATACGTCTTTTTGAGGAATACCTAGGCAAGGCCAACTTGTTATTCTCCGCCCCGCTGGGCTGCAAATCTTTCCAAGGAGGGATGCATTAGGCTTAACAGGAAAATGGGCTTTAAAAATAATAAATTGGATGTAATTATAAAAAATGGGCAGTAACTATGAAAAATGCACCAAACACGAAATTAGTTTATAAAATATTATTTATGGATTTTAAAAATCTTAAATTTTCATTGTTATGCCGCTAATGTTTCGTTGGATTTTACGTAATACAAATTTATATTTAATATGACTAGAAATTTCGGATAAAAATATTTCGGATCCCATCAAAATGTGGGAAATTTTATTGAATTCTGTCTTCAACGGTCGGTTGAAATTATTAATCGTTGTCCTAGCTAGAAAATGGGCTGTACTTTTAACAAACTCAGAATGGGTTGTTGTAAATTCCATTAGAATTCAAAAATGGGTTGTACATTCTACAAAATGCAAATGGGCTATAAGTTCTCTCGCCACACACATGTGGGCCTACTAAGGACGCTGTCCCTAAAAAAATAAGTTACGCGTATGCAAGGCTTTGTCAACTTATTATAGTCAACACACGGTTCTAGTAGCAAAGGGTCGTTGGATGTCTATCCAATGGATGTCGGCTTCTTCTTCAATCTCGGATATTCTTAGCTTCTTTTCGCCAAAAAATGATTCCTCCCTCGACATCCGGGCGCACTGCTTTCGGAGGCTAACTCAGGCCTACTAAGTTGGAGCGTACCAAGGGCTTTGTCAACTTAGTCAATATAAACGATTCTAGCTTCAAAGGACTGCACGATGTCCATCCAATGGTCAGAGTGCTTCTTCAACCTCTGGTCTTCTTGGTCCAGCCGCCAAAGCAGCGCCGGTCGTGCCGCCTGCTCCGCCTCCCGTGGCGGCCAGTGCCGCCGGAGGCCTCACCGCCCCATACTACTCCCACCGCTGGCCGTGCCATCCCTCCACTCACCCACACCCTCGTTATTCTCAGGGCGACGGCAGCCTCACACCGCAGCCCAAACAAGTGAACCCTCGTACTCTTCTCGCTGGGCTTCGCTGCTGTGTCTTCCTCGGCTCCGTCGTCCCCTTCCTAGGTGTCACCGCCGCCCACCGCCTGGCGCCTCGGCGTGGCATGGTCAATATGGTCAATGACCGACTTCCATCGAAGAGTATCAGACGTGGAGAGGCCGATACCGGGTCCACGGCGGCCGCAAGGAAGTGCCTCCTTATTACGCGCAAAATAATTATTCCTCCACCTAACAGCAGGGACACACCGGACGGGCCACCTTATTTTGCGAAAAAACGTTTCCCCCCTGACTGCTGGTACCCACCGGACGGGCCACCATATTTCGCGAAAAAAACGTTCCCCCAGCTGTCAACTCAGACCCACCGGAAGTGCCTCTTTATTACGCACAAAAAAATAAATACTCCCCGGTAGTGGGACTCACCTTGGTGGGAAGTTGACTTAGGGCCTACTAAGTTGACGGGACGGAGGGCTTTGTCAACTTAGTCAATATGAACAATTCTAGCTCCAAAGTGACGACGATGTCCATCCAACGGTCAGTAGTGCTTCTTCAACCTCTAGTCTTCTTGCTCCGGCCGCCCAAAGCGCTGTCGGTCGTGCCGCCTGCTCCCGCCTCCGTGGTCGGGCAGGCTTGCCGCCAAGGTCTCACCGCCTCCATACTACTCCCACCGCTGGCCAGGCCATCCTCCACTCCACTCACCGCACTCGTTATTCAAGGGCGACGGCAGCGCAGCCGAACCAGTGAACCCTCGTACTCCTCTCCGCGTGAGCATCCACTGCCGCGTCTTCCCCAGCTCCACGTCGTCCCCTACCTAGGCCTCGCCGTCATCCACCGCCGTGGTGTTCTCGGTGCGGCGTGGTCAATGTGGTCAACGACCAAATTCCATCGGAAGAATACTGTACGTGAAGAGGCTGACAGTTGGGTCCACGGCAGCCACAAGGAAGTGCCTCCTTATTACGTGGAAAATAATTATTCCTCCACCTGACGGCAGGGACCCACCGGACGGGCCACCAGTATTTTGCGAAAAAAAAACGTTTGCCCCTAACTGCTGGGACCCACCCGACGGGCCACCGTATTTCGCGAAAAAAATGTTCGCCCTGTTGTCAGCTCGGACCCACCGGAAGTGCCTCCTTATTACGCACAAAAAAATGAATACCCCCCTGCTAGCTGGGACCCACCTTGGTGGGAGGCTGACTTGTGGGCCTACTAAGTTGACGGGGATGGAGGGCTTTGTCAACTTAGTCAATATAAACGATTCTAGCTCCAGTGACCGTACGATGTCCATCCAATGGCCGTAGTGCTTCTTCAACCTCTGGTCTTCTTGCTCCAGCCGCCCAAAGCAGCGCCGGTCGTGTCGCATGCTCCTACTTCCCGTGGCCGAATGTGCTGCCATGGAGGCCTCACCGCCCCTACTATTCCCACCGCTGGCCAGGCCCTGCGGCGACGGCAGCCTCACACCGCAGCCAACCAGTGAACCTCGTATTCTCTCTGCGCGGGCTTCCGCTGCCGCGTTTCCCGGCTCCCGTCGCCCCTTCCTAGGCTCGCCGTCGTCCACCGCCTGGTGCTCTCGCACGGCGTGGTCAATATGGTCAAGGAACGACTTCCATCGACGGATGGTATGTGGATAGGCTGACAATTTGGGTCCATGCCCGCAGCAAGGAAGTGCCTCCTTATTACGCGAAAATAATTATTCTCCACCGACAGGGGACCCACCGGACGGGCCACCGATTTCGTGAAAAACGCTTCTCGACTGCTGGGACCCACCAGCTGCACCTTTGCACACAAGGAAGTGCGTCCGGAAAAAAATGATTCGCCCCCTGACTGCTGGGACCCACCATCTACATCTTCGCACGCAAGGAAGTGCGTCGCGCGAAAAAACGATTCGCCTCTCTCGACCGCTGGGACCCACTAGCTACATCTTCGCACGCAAGGAAGTGCGTCCGGCAAAAAACACCGCCCGACCGCTTCGACTCCACCAACTACATCTTCGCAGTAAGGAAGTGCTCGACATTCAGACCCACCGGTCAAGCGCACGCATCGCTGTCATTCGGGTCGCTAACGTATGTACATACCGGTCGATGTAGAGGCGCCGCGACGTGTCGTAGTAGAGGCGCCGACGCGTCGTAGTAGAGACGCACGAAAGTATGTACACGTACCTACAGCGGCGAGGGTGCAAGAAAGAAAATATGGCCACGTACGTACATACGGGCAGGGTCTCCAATGCCTACTCGTGCATACATACATGGCTGGGTCAGAACGGAGAAACAGCGTCGTTGTCGTGTTCATGGGGAGGCAACGGAATGCGTCGTTGTCGGAGTAATGGGCCACGGGTAGGCCGACCCGGGCCCCAAGATCTTTCAAGACATCGGGGCAAGCTGCGCCCCTCAGCACGCGTCTCAGATGGCGACCTTCGAGGGTCGCGAGTCCCAGCTAGTGACCTTCGGAGGAGCCGAATCCCCAAATGGCGGCACCAAAGCAAGCCGACTCCGGGCTTGCGACCTTTCAGGGGGCCGACTATGAGAGTCGGCCCGCGACCTTTCACGAAGACCGACGCAGGGTACGGCCCCGACGTGGCCGCCCCCTCAAACCCACGGGAGGTAGGTATGGCTACAGTGAGCCGTATCACCGGGAGATCTCCGGTGAGGCGCGACACTGTTGCCATGCCTCCTCGACAGCCAGTGCACAAAGGCACTGCAGGCCCACGACGGCAGCCAGACGCCCAAGATCACCGCCCCCCTGGCCGGTGAGAGAGAAGAGGACGGCCGGAGAGCTCAAGACGGCCTCGCGGAATCGGCCTCCCTGAGTCGGCCGCCTCCTAGTCAGGCCCCACAGCCATAAACCAGATTGGACGGGAGTGGCGGATGTGATCGCCGACAGACGGCGGCACTGCTCCCACGACCCCATGACCGAAGTCTGCGCCATCAAGCGTCGTCGACAAGGTTTCGGCTTGTCTGCGGGGCCCGCTGGTCGGCGGGCCCTGAGAGCCGGGCAGAAGGGCGGTGGCACGAGACAGATGGCCGGGGCCGCACCCAGCCGAGCTTACCATTGTACTGGGTAGGCCTATATAAACCCCCCGGGGCACCCATGCAAAGGGTTGGGCCTTGGATAGGTTTTAGACACATAGCAAGAAGGGAAAGAGCTAGCCTTGCTCCCTCCTGCTTCCCGAAATAGCTCAAGGAGCACCTCTGTACTATCATACCGTAGCGATCATGCGGAGACCCCGCAGAGCAGCAGTAGGGGTGTTATCTACCCGGAGAGCCCCAAGCCAGGTAAGATTGGCCGGCATGTGTCTACGCCTCATCTCGCTTCTGTGCACCGACGACGCTCTACTGCCCCCACCATGATAAGCCACCCGCTGGCATATGTCGATCCAACCCCCGACATTTGGCGCCCACCGTGGGGCGAGGTGCACCGCCGTCCGGAGATCTATTCGACGGAACCCTTCTTCCTCGGGCGAGTGCAGCCAGCCCGCTCGCCAGATGGAGTTCAGACGACACGCAAGGGCTGCCGGGCCGCTTGCGCCGCGAGCGGCCTCGGCCCAACTCATCGGTGAGGTCGCGCCGACGAGCCCGCACCGAGTGCGTGCACACGTGGCCCCGAGCCTCTCGCGGGCCTCCTCGACCAACTCCACGCCGCCGCGAGCCCACCGTGAGATTTGGAGTCCATAGGCTCCTCCGACCCGATCTTTGGTCGACCGACGCCGGTCGCTTGATATCTTCCCCACCAACGTGGTGGTCTATGACGAGCCGCCTCAGACGAGGAGAGTGGCGGAAGCGCCGTCACGGAGGTGCTCGCCATCGCCACGGCGAGCACTCGGCGAAAATGCCTGTGACCCGCTGCGGCCGCCTCAAGAAGACCTGGCCGCGCCCATCCCTGAGGACGCGGACGCAGAGATGTTGGAAGAACGCCGCCAGATCATCGAAGGCGCCAAGAAGTTGGCAAGCATGAGGCGCTTGTCGAAGCATACCAGCGAGATGGATCGTCGCGTCAGGCGGCTCGCCCGGCTCGACCGGGCCGAGCCATCTAGGTGCGGTACGTGAGCGGGCGCAGCTATCGCCGATTTGTTCGGGCGGCGCCTGTACGCCACCCTGCGAGAACATCCGCGCGCCAAGCGGCGCATCAAGAGTGAAGAACTCTCGGCGAAGAGCGCTGTAATAACGGAGCGAGTCCAGCAGCTCGATGCGGTTGCTGCGCAGAACGCGGCGGGCGTCAGCAGACGCACAGCAAGCGGCGAATGACGACCTACCCCCTCGCTGAGACCAAGGCGCGACCTCCCGGACGCCGACTGGCGGAGTCCGCGGAAGAAAAGAGAAGGAGCCGGCTGCTAGTCATAGCCGGACTCGCGTCACCATCGAGCGTGACCAAGATGGCCGCCCCAGAGCCGTGGAGCGACGGGACGATTATCTGCCTCCCCGCCTTCAAGAGAACGGCGAAGCTCCGCCGCCTGTTGAGCATCCGACTCTCGGAGGTCGCCTTGGCCGCCGAGAGGGAGTCGGAGAGAATGATGCCCGCCACCGGATTGACCGACTCCACAGATCCCTGGCGTTAGAAGAAGAAGATGAGTTGGGTCCGCCTTGCTTTGGGCTCCGCATCAGAGACGAGCCCTTCCCCAAAGGGTTCACGCTCCCCCGAGATACGCCCAAGTACACCGGCTCCGTGAAGCCGGAGGATTGGCTGATAGACTACTCCACAGCTGTCAACATCGCCAACGGCAACAAGCGAGTCGCCGTAAAGTATGTTCCTCTCATGCTCCAGGGCACGGCCCGGACATGGCTGAACAGCCTGAAGCCCCGCAGCATCAATAGCTGGGTCGACTTCACTGAAGCCTTCATTCGCAACTTCACCAGCATGTACAAGCGACCTCCCAAGCCGCGCCAGCTCTCCTTGTGCGTGCAAGGCCCCGAAGAATCAACACGCGACTACCTCACGCGGCTGACGAACTCCAAACTCCTCGTGAGGGCGTGCGCAGGTGCAAGCCATCGAGTATTTCACGGCCGGGTGCCAAGAGGGCACCTCCTCAAGCACAAGCTCCTCTGTGACGAGCCCGAAACCTCGATTTAACTGCTAGTCATAGCAGCATAAGCACGCCACGGCCGACTCCTCTATGAAGACGGAGATCCAAGTCAATGCGGCTGGCAAAGTGACTCCTGTGCTCCCGTAACCCGGTGGAGACGCCACGGCGACAAAGAATAACGACAACAAGCGTGAAGCCCCACAACCGACTTCCAATAGTCGGCGGTCGCGGCAAAGGAAGATCAGACAACCGGAAGGGCAGCCTCCGCCAAGCGCGTAAAGCGGCAAGTCCAACTGGTTGTCACTTTCTCCTATGAGCAGACTCTGGATGGTCCTTGCAAGTTCCACAGCGCGCTTGGCCGCCGAACCACACCACCCGAAGTGCCACTGCTCGTCAGATCGCTAAGGAGACGGCCTTGCCCTCCGCCGCCGTGGGGCCAGCCGCCCCAAGAGCCGCGGTTCGGCCACTCGGCGCAGTCCAAGACGAAGTTCCCGTAAGAGCATAGAGCATACGTGGTGTTCACTACCGCCGATGATCGGCAAGCACAGCACCAACAACAAAGAAGAAGTCAACGCAGCAACAGAGGCCTCGAGTTCATGCATTGGTCCGAAGCCCATCGCCGGAGTCGGGCAGATCACCCAGAGGTGATGCCGAAGTCGAGGCTCCTACGCCTTGGTTCTAGGTGCGACCTTGGCCATCGATAGGCGGGCCGCCTCGCTTCTGCGGTCCCGATAGAGCGGAGAGCAGCAGAAAGATAAACATCCTGCATAAGGATACCATGGAGAAACTTTGAATCAGGGGCGGTACCGCAGAGCAGCCGCGACAAGATTCCATGGAATTGTACCGGCCTCTTGCTCACCAATCGGCAAAATTCTGATAGACGCCCTCTTCGGAGACAAAGATCACTTCCGCCGAGCCAGCTGCCGTTCGAGGCGGTAGACTTGAGAGCCTGCACACGCCCTGCTGGGTCGACCTACCTTGGCTAAGTTCATGGCGGTTCCCCACTACGCCTACCTCAAGATGAAGATGCCGAGTTCCAAGGGGATCCTGACCAGTGCCGGCGACTACAAGAAGTCATCCGCCTGCGCGGCCGAGAGCAGTCGGCTGGCCGAGTCTTTGGTGATCGCGGCCGAAGCTGCTCCCCGACCGTGTCGTGGCGATGGCTGGAAGCAGCCGGAGATGTCGCCTCGACCCCAAGGAGTCTGGAGGCGTAGGATCATTCAAGCCGCTAAAGAAACCAAGAAGATACCCTGGACCTCGGAGCACCTGAGAGGTATTGTCATAGGGGCACAGCCTTGAAAGAAATAGGAAGGCGAGCCTCGCCGATTTCTCCGTGAGAATCGGGACATCTTCGCATGGTCCCCCAAGGACATGCCGTGTGTGCCGACGGAATTCGGGCCGAGCACAAGCTACACGTCAGTCGGATGTGAGCCCGTCAGCAGCTCCCCTGTGCCGCCTCGTCAAGAGAAGAGAAGGGTTGTGGGAGAAGAGATAGCCCGCCCCGGCAGCCGGATTCATCATGGAAGTGTTTTTCCTGAGTGGTTAGCAAACCCAAGATCTGGTATTGAAAAAGAATAAGCGGGCGGATGTGCATCGACTACACCAGCCTCAATAAAGCCTGCCCAAGGACCCGTCATTTCTGCAAGGATCGATCAAGGATAGACTCCACAGCCGGATGCGAGCTGTTGAGTTTCCTAGACGATACTCGGATATCACTAGATCAAGCTCAATCCATGGACAGATCGAAGACCGCATTCATCACGCCCATTTGGAGCCTTCGCACCTGACAATGACGCTCGGGCTTGAGGAATGCCGGCGACACCTTTCAGCGTTGCATGCAGAAGTGCCTCCTCAAGCAACTCGGCAGAAACGCCCACGTTTATGTAGATGATGTGGTGGTGAAGACGGAGAAGCGTGGGACGCTGCTGGAAGACCTCAAAGAGACCTTTGAAAATTTGCGTCGATTCCAGATCAAGCTCAATCCCGAGAAGTGCGTGTTCGGAGTCCCAGCCGGCCAGCTCCTCGGCTTTTTAGTCTCCGAACGCGGCATAGAGTGCAACCCCGTGAAGATCAAGGCCATTGAGAGAATGGAGGTACCCAGCCGAATCGGCTGGATGTCTGAAGTTCACCGGCCGCTTGGCTTCAATCAGCCGATTCATCACCGGTCACAGAAAGCTCCGCTTTGTATCAATTCGATGAAGAAGACCACCTTTTGAGTGGAACCACAAGGCGATGAGACATTTCTCCAACTGAAGAAGATGGCGGCTTCTGTGGTGGCGGCTCCGACTCCCAAGGAGCCCATGTTTGTACATCGCCGCCACCACCGGTGGTCGAGACAGCTATTGTAGTCGAGCGCAAGGAGGAAGGCAGGCGCCGGTCGGTCCGCAGACCGTGATTACCAAGCGAGGTAACGTCAACCTCCAAGCGTAACTACCCTCACTATCGAAGATGTGTTACGGCGTGCATTTTGCCGCCAAGAAGTCAAGCCCTACTTTCAAGAGCACCCAATCACCGTGGTCTCCACCGCTCCACTACTCCGAGATCATTAGAAGCCGAGATGCCTCGCCGAGTGGCCAAGTGGGATATCGATCTAGCCCCTTACACCATCTACTACCAACTCGCACCGCCATCAAGTCGTTAGGCGCTGGCCGATTTCTCGCCGACCGGGCCGAGACTCAAGACTCGCCACCGCCTCGACTCTACTCATTGGCGGCTGCACTTCGACGGCTCCAAGATGCGCACCGCCTCGGAGTCAAGGCCGTCCTCACCTCCCTAAGGGCTAATAAGCCTCGGCGTATGCAGTAAATCCACTCTCCGCTTCCAACAACGTCCGCCAATATGAAGCGCCATCCACGGCTCCGCTTGCCAAAGAACTCGGCATTCACGGATCTGTGCTATGGCGACTTCGACTTGGTGGTTCAGAATCATCCGCGATCGGGACACCAAAGACGCAAAACATGGCGAAGCTACCGCTTCGGTGCAAAGCAACTCGGCGGATATTTTGAGGGGTGCAAAATCCTCCACGTAGCAAGAAACGACAACGATCAAGCAGACGCTTTTGGCATGAGTCGGCTCCACTCGGCCAGTAATACCTTCCGGCGCGCGTCTTCAGTAGCGTCCTCAAGCCGCCTATCAAGCCTTCACCAGAATCCGACTCCATCTTCGTGTCGGGCTCACCGAGACAGACGGATCCGACTCAAAGGCCCCAGAGTAGCGACCTCAAGAAAGCAAGATCGGCCCAGTGGATCGGCCACGACCAGGGACTTCAGAGCTCAGCCGAGATCTGCGCCTGGCCCGGGGTTTCAAGCCTGCCCTGGAACTGCGCCAGTCGGCCGAGAGCTGCCCCCTACCGGCTCCAGATTCCCTCGGCCTCGCAAGCAGGTGGCAGACTCCGACCACGCCTCTCCAGCCAGCCCACCTTGTCCAAGTCGTGTGGTAGCGATTGAAGAGATAGCAAGACCTTCATGGGCGCAGCCCATCCTCAAGTTCCTAGTAAACAAGGAGTTACCAGCAGACGAGACCCGGCCCGGGCAAGTACAACGAGTAGCAGCCTACACCATAGTCAATAGAGAGTTATCAGCGAAGGCGTTACTGGTGTCCACCAACGCTGCGAGAGTCGAGAACAAGGCCAGCGATCCTCGAGACATCCATCGAGCGAAAAGGGCCACCATGCGGCTTTCGAGGGCACTCATGGCCAAAGCCTTCGCATGGTTTCTTTTGGCCGATCGCCTCGGAAGAAGCTAAAGAGCTAGTCAAAAGTGCAGGTGCTGTGTTCGCTCCAAGCCCCTTCAACACCCGGCCTCCGTACCAAGACCATTCCCATTGCCTCTGCCCTTCACGCTTTGGGGCTTGGACATGGTGGGATTTTCAAGACGGCCCGGAGGCGGCCTAACTCATTTGCTTGTCGCAGGGACAAGTTCACCAAGTGGGTAGAAGGAAAGCCCATCAAGAAATTAAACGAGCCCACAAAGAAGTGACCTTCATTGCCGACATCACAAAGGCGGTACGGCATACCGCACAAAGCATTATCACGCATAACGGCACCAATTTCGCCAAGGGCGCCTTTGGCTCGCTTACTCGCGACGCAGGCATCCGACCGACTTAGCATCCGCTGCCCATCCGCAGTCAAACGCCAGGTGGAACGTAACCAACGGCCTCATCCCTCGTTGGCATCAAGCCTCGATTGGTCGAACCACTCGAAGCCGCCGGCCGCTGCCGGTCAAGAGCTCTGCCGTCCTCTAGAGTCTGCGCGACAACCCCAAACAAGTCAACCGCTTCACGCCGTTCTTCCTCGCTCACGGTGCGAAGTCAAGTTATCCCGACGGATATACAATTCGACTCTCCGCGAGTCTCCATGTACACCAAGAGGAGGCGGAAGAAGACGCCAAGACAGGCGCCGACCGCTTGGAAGAGGGCTGATTGCTGGCACTCGGTCGGTCCGCATCTACCAGTAGAAGTCTGCGCCGATACTACAATCGCAAGGTCAAGCCAAGATCATTCCAAGAGGGCGACTTTTTGCTCCGGCTGATTCAGAGAATAGCCGCCAGCACAAGTTATTTGGCGCTTTGGGAAGGCCCCTTCATCATCGGCAAGGTGCTAGGAACGACGCCTACTATTTGATCGACGCCGTAAGCCTCGAGCACGCAAAGGGACGGCTCCGCAGAAACAGAGCGCCCAGTGGAACGCGAATCTTCTTCAAGATTTTACGCATTGATGCAATATGTATCATGCTACCTCTTTTGTATTAAGTACTAAGACCTTAGGCCCCCGGACGCAGCTCGAGGACCGCCTTTTTAATATCTCGTATGATATGGATTACGCTCCCAAATGCTTTTTCTTTTATCATATTGTGCCGCACCGGTCTGACTAGTCGGCCCGACTTCGCTGATTTTTGCGCTATGAAATGCTCCTGAAGTCAAACAAGTAATGTGCCGCCTCAAAGCCGCCTGCCGAAGCCGCAGTCACAGAGCGATCGCACCGGTAAGGTGGGACGGAAAGAACGAGCGACACACGCAAAACGGCTAAGGACTTAAGAGCTACGTGATAGCCCAAGCCGCTTCCCACTTCTTCGAGAGCCGACTCAAGGAAGCAATGGCTGTCAGATCTCAATTCATCAGGATAGCCGACTCTCGATAGTCGGCCCTGTTGGGATTCTAGCCAACTTGCTTAGATATTCTAAACGACTAAGTACTTGCCTCCCTAAAGTAGCTAAGACTTGACCAAGCGGCAATCTCGCCGAGCTGGCTGCCTACTGGCAAGGCAGAATCAAGGAAGGCGGCAAAGGAAAAAGTCCAAGGAACAAAAGCAAGGGAAGGCGGAAATTAAATAAATATTTACATAAGGCCCTTGGCCGAATACACCCCGCGGGTGGAATTGTTCGAAACTGACAAAGTTTTTTAAAAAAAGAACAAAAGAGACAGGTAAAACTGAAGCATTCTAGGGGGCAGCCTCCGGAGCTGGAGGATCGGAGGTGACGGCGGTGTCGGAGGTTGGGGCAGTCGGCTGGGCAGTCTCGGCTTGGTCGCCTCCAGCACACGCCGCCTTCCGAGGCTCTTCGAGGCCTTGTCCCGGCCGAGGCCGGCCACCGCCTGGTCCTTCCGCTCCTCCTCCTCGCTTCAAATCCTCGACTCGTCCTCCTCCCTCGCCATTGAGCCGATCACCTCCACCGAGTCCTCCTCATACTCCGGTGCATCCTGAACCACTCCGGGCACCTCGCCGCTTTCGTCCGCTGGGCACGGCGACACTGGTGTCCGTGGTACTCGGCGATGGCCGCCTGCAGCTCGGCAAGGGCGCCCACGGCCTTCAGCTCGGCTGGGCCTCGACCGAACGCGCCAGGCGGTCCAGGTTCAGCCTGTGGTACCACCTTTGATTTAACCTGCAAGGTTCGCGTGCTCGCACGTGGCGCGAGGAGCCCTCCAAGCCTCAAAGCGACCGGGCGGCGACCTTCAGCCGGCCGGTCCGTCGGCAGGCGGTATAAGAGCCCGGCAGCTCCGCCACAAGAGCGGCAACGACGGCGTCGGCGCGTTGAAGGCGGCGCATGAGCGATGGCGGGGCGAAGCGAACCCGATGCTCGAAGCTGCTCGTCGATGGTTCGAGGTTGGCGGCAATCATAGCCCTTAGCCCGCCTCGCTCCGAGCTGCCTCGGATGGTTGGAAGGCGGCCTGCGAGTGGCTGGGAAGAAGTCTGCCGAGGCGGAAGGAAGACGATCGAAAAAACCCAAAATCATCCGGACCACAGTCGGAAGGCCAAAGAAGAGAAAAAATTACCGTCGACAATGTCCTCGAAGCTCGTGGTAGCCGTGGGTCGCGCCTCGCCTACCCGGTCGATCGGCGTCGACCTCGAACTTCGGCTATGAGGGCATCTTCCCGCTGACTTGGCGTCCTCCTGCGCCTTCGGGCAGTTCCTACTGCTTTCGGCCAGGCTGCGTCGCCCGGTCGGCGCGCTCTCGGGACGAAGCTTGTCGCCTCCTCCTCCTTAGTGACGGCAGGCGGTGTTAGCCTCGGGCCATGCCTGCTCTGGAGAAGCGGCGTTGGCGCTGAGTTCAAGAAAAAAGACAAGAGCGTCATCGATAGTGAAGGTCGCGGGGAGATCCGGCTGGCTTTCAGCGATGGCTCGAATCTCGGGGACTACAACCAGCGAAGCGGGCAGCTGCGCCCCGCGGAAAGAAAGAAGGTCGCCGGGGAGATCGGCCGGCCCCGCTCAGCGATCGGCCGAATCTCGAGACTACAACCCGTAGTGAAAGGCCAGCGCGCCCAAGAAAAGAAGAATTGGCTCACCTTGACTTTCCGTCCGGATCAGCGGTCCGCTTCCTCGGCTCTTCAGCGTTGCGGTTGAAAGCGGTAAGCCTGAAGATTGTGGTATTCTGCTGCAAAGCGGCAAAGTAAAAGTTAGTCTTGAGCTCGCTAGAAGGAGTTAAACGAGCCACCTTCAGCGGCTGGCCCGAACTCGGGGACTACACCTGGGCAGGGCCAGCGCGCCGCTACGGAAAAAGAAGATAAACTAAAAAGGAAAACAAAACATATCCGGGCCGGAGGTCGCGGAGCGAATCGCATTTGGTGTAGAGTTGGGCGTCGCCGCTCTTTCGCGGCACCGGTGAAACGTCCAGCGGGGGCTGGTTCAATGGGCAGTGCGCCTTCGCCTTGGCCAGTGGGTAGCGGCACTTGAGGCCTCAGGCGTCGGAGTTCGCTATCTTTGGCGCTAGCCGATCTCGAAGCTTCCGCGCTGAAGCTCGTCCTCTCAATCGGCGGCCGCACGCGGACTCGAAGAAGCAGTTATTCGCGTCAGCGTCGTCCGCGATCGGAGGATCTCTGCGGGTCCCGGCTGCTTGCCATGCGCCAAGACCGAAGCGGCGGCGGCGGGCGGAAGCGTGCGCGTGAGTATCCGGTTGGAAGCGTCGCCGCCCTCCTCCCATAAGAAGGGAGTTGTGGTGCCGACCTCCGGTTTGCCCCATGAACTTCGGGGCGGCGGCGCCAGCGGCAACGAGGGACAAACGCATACGCCCGATCGGCGGCGCCACACCTCCTAGGCATGCCGCCGCCGCGAATAGCAGTCTCGGCCTCCTCGGCGCCCGCTGGCGTTGGCGGCCGCCTTGGCCTCCTCCTTCTCCGGCGGTCGGCCTCCTCCTCCTCGCGCTTCTCCCGCGCGTTCCACGCGTCGCCTCCCCGAAGGTCGTGGCCGGGATCAATCACCGCGGTGTTGGCGAGACGTCTCCACCGATTCCCCATAGCGGAGGGGGCGGCGGCTCTCTCAGAAGAGAGGGAGCTGGAGGAGAAGATGGAGAGAGAGAATCAAAAAGACTCAAAGCGAGGTCCGGAAAAGAAATGATGTGAGTAAGAAGACTCACAGAAGAAACTAGCGGGCGCCTTCTCACTTCCTTAGGAGGCGGTTGGCCCGTGGCCGCCTCCTCTCGCTTGGTGGCGGCGGTGGCTCCCTTTGAACTCCTTTGACTTGCCGCACCAAGCACACTCGGCCAGCGTGGCGCCTCTTCGCGCCCGGCTTGTGGAGGAGCGGCCTTGACTGGCGGCGAGGCGACTTCAGCGTCGGCGTCGTCCTCGGGCGGTCGGCGAAGGTCGCCCGGCGGCTTAGACGCCGTCTCGCCCCCTCCGCCGCCTTTGGCGTCGGCCTGCCCAGCCGCGGCCCCCAAGTCGGGGTGGAAATCGGCGTCGCTAACCTCGCGGTCGAGGGCGTAGTCGCGGCTCTCTTGTAAGCGCTCGCTGCGGCGCCGTGGAGAGGGTTCTCTTAGAAGATGCCAACAAAGATCGAGCTCGAAGTCGAGGCGCAAATAAGATCGGCCGCGGACAGGCGCTTCTTACCATTGGGGGGTTGTCGCATGCGAGTATGGCTCCTGCTTAACTGCCACTCCTCCGTGAACCTCGCGATGGGCGATGTGGTTCACTGGGTTCACCACCTCCCACGCGGCATGTCCACGGTGCACAGCCAGCTCGGATCATGGCGGCTGCTCATCTGGCGAGATGAGGTGAGGCGACCACAGGTGGAAGAACTCGGCGCGCATGAAAGGCGGCGGAAGGTCGGAGGCGACGCCCCTCCGGCTACAGCATGACTTCGGGCAGCGCCGCGGCGCCGCTTCCGGAGGTCGAAGAGACTTGGATCGATGGGACCAACTGGCGGCGGTCGACAAGCGGTCGGTATTTCGAAAAAAGGCGGCAGGTTGACCTAGTCGCCGTCGGTGGAGATGTTCTTCATGTAAAAGTAGGTTTTCTGCCACATTTTCACCGACTTCACCAGCGGGATAGGCGGAAAAGGATTGTCGGTCACGAGCGCCGCATCATGATGTGGTGCCGACCGAGTCGGTGTGCCGGCAGCCCGAGTGCCGAAGCCAGAGAAGAACTCCCCGGCTACCGGAGGGTGGGGAGAAACTGATAGTAACCGCCGGGGGTGGCTAAGACGGACGTACACCACCGTTAAGGGTGAGGTGGTGCGGCTGCAGCTTGTGGAACTCGAGAAGCAAGCGGAAGAATCCACTCGCGGAAGCCCAGCAGCGCGATAAGATGCGGCGCGAAGATAACCCGCTTCGCCATCCGCGGCAGCGGGCGGATCTCTCCTTGGCCAGCAGGGGCCAGGCTTACACAGTACTCGTCTTTGGGGAGGCGGCGAGTCAGCGAAGGAACTTCACGTATCCTCGCCTCGCCATGAGCGAGGCCGAGGCGAAGGCGGAAGAACTCGCCGCGGCGAGAAAAACGCCTTAGCTCGGCGGAGAAGAACGCTGGGCTCATGGCGGAGAAAGAATGCACAGTGGTTCGCGCGAAGGAAGGAGAAAGGCAGGAGAGCGGGGAGGAGTGTCGTGTAGTGCGCGCTCGCCTCCGCGCTACTTATAGCCCTCGGGCTGAGAAGCCGAGGCGGCGATGGGGATGCTTCGCGCCATGGCCCCACGCACGCCATGATTAACCCCGCACGATAGCTAGGCGATAACGACTTGGGGATGCCAACCGCCGCTAGCCGATCCGCGGGATCGCTGGGGCGCGGCGTGGCGGGCCCACACAGTGGCCCGCCCCGTCACGCAGCGTGTTGGCGGATTCTCGCCTCCGTGGCGCCGTCTGCGATAGGACCGTCTCAATAATGGAGGAGGCATAACGTCGCCGCCGGTTTACCGCCACGAAGTTCTGGCGGCGGCTCCTGAGCGATCCGACCTCGCAGGCGGCCCAGAAACGGCGGCTGAGTCTCGTAGTCGGGCGCCGTGGAAGATTGAAACTGCGAAGCCCACGAGGCGGCGCCTCACTGAGCCGCCCGGCCGGGACTACTTCGGAGTAATGGGCCCGCAGGTAGGTCGACCGGGCCCAAGATCTTTCAAGACATCGGGGCAAGCTCGCCCCTCGGCCGCGTCTCGGATGGCAACCTTCGAGGGTCGCGAGTCCCAAATGCTAGCGACCTTCGCCGGAGCCGAATCCCAAATGGCACAAAGCAAGCTTCGACTCGGGCTGCGACCTTTGAGGCCGACTATGAGAATCGACCCGCGACCTTTCCCGAAGATCCAAGCAGGTACGAAGCCTCGGACGCGGGCCGCCTCAAACCCGCGGGAGGTAGGTATAGCTCTGATGAGCCGTATCACGGGAGATCTCCGGTGGTAGCAGCTGTGCCATCCTCCCCGACTTCAGCCACAGTGCACAAGGCCTTGTGCCTGCAACGCAGCCGCTGTCTGACCGAAGATCGCGGGCCCCTGTCGGTGAGAGAGAAGAGGACGGCGGAGGAGGCTCAAGGCGGCCTCAGGGAGTCGGCCTCTCTAGAGTCGGCCGTCTCTAGTTAGGGCCCCATGGGCCATAAACCAGTTGGACGGGGAGTGGCGGCGGTGATCGCTCGACTGGACGCCAGCCTTATTCCCACGACTCCCATGACCGAGCTGCGTCATCAAGCGTCGCCTGATGCTCGGCTTTGTCCACGGGGCCAGTGGTCGGCGGGCAGGGAGGCCCGGCGAGGAAGAAGCGGCGCATGAGAGACAAACAGTCAAATGGGCGCACCCGGTCGATTCTCGTGTACCCCCTGAGTGGGCCTATCTCAAACCCTGGGCACCCATGCAAAGGTTGGGCCTTGGATAGGTTTTAGACACATAGCAAGAAGGGGAAAAGAGCTAGCCTTGCTCCTCACTGCTTCCCGAAATAGCTCAAGGAGCACCTCTCAGACTATCATAACGTGGCGATCATCTGGAGACTCCTTGAGCAGCAGTGGGGTGTTATCTACCGGAGAGCCCAAGGTGGGTAAGATTAGCGGCGTGCATGTTACTCCTCATCCTGTTTCGAGCACGGCGACGTTCTACTCGCCCCTGTCACAACCCTAGACTTTGCTTGTATTAGTTGCATCATAGAGCACTCGTGCATCATGTCTAAATTTCTGAAACTTGGAATTGAGGAAAGTGGAAGCCTCATAAACTTGAATAAAAGAAGGGCAAAGAACCCTGGAAATCTCATTCTTTGTGTCCAAGATGTCCTTTTGCAATGTTTGAGAATTTTGGCAAGAGCTATATATAAAACCAGAATTTAGGAACATTTTTTAAGGATTTATTTTTGGGACTCTAAATTTAAAATCAATAGCTATTTGAATTTGAGTTATATTCATATACTAGAATATAATTTCAAATATCTTTGAAACATTTTATGTGCATTTGGAAATGTCCATTACGCAAGACATAAAATTGTTCAAAGGTTTATCCTTTTTTTGAAATTGTTTTGAATTTTGAACGGTGGCAGAATATTAAACAAAAGAAATCATAACAGAAAAAATAAATAGAAACAATGTAGAGAGAGATAGTACTGGCCACTTACCGGCGGCCGAGAGTAACCTAGCCCAACTGCCGTTGCGATCGTCTCCCACCTGCCGCGGTGGCAGCCGGGCGACAAGACGGCCGCCTTAGTGGCGACCACGCCACCTCCCTCGCTCGCACTGCGTCCCTCGCCACCGCGACGCCTCGGGCCTTCTCTTGGCGCCGCCCGAACCCTGGACCCTCCACTTGTCTCCCTTCGCCTCTCCCTCTCGCGCACTGACATAACCATCGCCGCCTTTCGCCGTTGCAGCATACTGAGCCACCCTCGCCCCTCCCAGCGTGCTCCATGAGCTCCGCCTCCGTCGTCCACGCCTCCTCCCGAACTGCAGCGCGGGCGCCCGACACAGCTTCCCGACCTCTTCTTCAAGCCCGGCCACCGAGATCGCCCGGCGCACCGTGTGCCCTCCACAGCGCCTCCCGGGCTCGTCGACCGCCCCGTTCAAACCTCTGTGAGCTCCTCGCCACTAACCCCTCTCTTCCAGCGTTATTTGCACCATGTAGCCACCGATTCCACCAGAGCCGTGAGCTTGGTTCCGCGGAAGTCGCAAATGCCGTTGTGTACAGCCACGCGGCTTCGTTCCAGCCCACCGTCGTGCTCGGCCGCGACGCGCCGATGCTCCGTGTACGCGGCGCCTCCTTACAAGCTACATGGCGCCACCCCAGAATGCCTCGAGCTCTTTCGCCGCTAAACCTCGTCGCCGGCCACTTTTCCAGCCACCCCAGCTCACCCCATTTGCACCGTTGGATCGCAGCGGGATCGGCTGCAGCTCGAGATGCTCTCCGTCGTCGATTTGGTCGAGCGGAGGACCAAACCCAAGCCCGCCGCCGCATAAAGCCTCGCCCGGCGGTTAAATGCCCGGCAGGCTTTGACCTTGACGGCGTGGGTGGACCCCACTTGCCGGGTTTGACTCTCCCTCTCATCTGACTTGCGGGCTCACTTGCGATAATTGATCTAGTTTAGGTTTAAAACTTAATTAATTTAACCTGGGTTAGTGCTAATTAACTAGGTTAGTTAGTAGAATCATGACCAGTGGACCCCTGGTCAGGTTTGACCTGGACGACGGCATGACTCTGCTGACGTCACGATGACGTCATGCGACGCAGTAAATCCTTTTCTTCGATTTATTCTTTTATAGGAAATTCGGAAAATAGTACAAACTTCAAAAATTCATATAAATTCAACCGTAGCTCCAAATCAAACAAGTTATATATGAAAAATGATCAGAAAAATCTAATCTATCCATCTGCACTAGTTTCATGCATGTTTAAACACTTTAACTTTGCTGTTTAGGTGAAACAAGCTAATGCACTTATATCACTTATTGTTTTTGGGTGATCATTTGAATCCTTGGTTCAAATGGACTCAAACCTTTATGTCCAAGTTGCATTAGACCTATCACACATCATATTGCCATGTCATAGCATGCATCATATTGTCGCATTGCATTGATTGTGTCTTCGTGTTTGCTGAGAATCGCTCCCTCTCGATGGACGTGGTTTCTTGACGACGAGTTCGATGACACCGATGAAGAACTATATTATCTTCTGTAGTGCCGTGCAAGCAAAACCCCTTGTTCATTCCGACATAATCCCACTCTCGCTTCCGCTCTCTTTTACTGCATTAGGACAACAACGATTCATCTGTTACTTGTCATGTAGTTGAACCCCTTTATCCTTTGCATGACCTGTCATTGCCCACGAGAATAGATGAAACCCACTAGCATGAGTAGGAGTTGTTTGAGCCTCATTGTGCCTACTCATTCATGCTTGTTTGTCATGCCTGCTATTGCTTAGAGTTGAGTGTCAGTCCGATTCATCAAGATGAATCGGAGGTGTTGAACATGTCCTACTGCAGGTGTGAGTTAAGTGTGTGAACACGATTTGGTAAAGGTATCGGTGAGAGGCCATGTAGGAGTACATGGTGGGTTGTCTCATTGAAGCCGCCCTCGAATCGAAGTTCTGTGTTTGTGATCCATGATTCAGCTACTACCATGCATTGGGCCCTCAAATATGACCCCGCCGACTTCTTATTCACCTTGTCCTCCTGTCCGTGAGTTGCAAGTAGTTTGAGTGTTTGTAGTATGCCGGAGGCGTGCGCAATGTGGGACTGTGAGGGTGGGCTGTGATGCGGTAGGCACGCAGGCAGGTAAACGGGCTACCGATTGGTGTCACGTAACCTGTTCACATCATTTGGGCTTGTGGAGCTAAACTCCGCCGGAACTCCTCATAGATGGAACCCAAATAGGCGATAAACCCGGACTAGAGACTTGAGATTCTAGGTAGGTTGTGGTCTACACCCACGCCGGCTTTCGCTTGAAGTCCGCCGAGCACATGTCGTGTGTAGATGCTAAGTGGTGAAACATGTATGAAGAAGTACACCCCGCAGGTTAATATGATCTATTCAATAGCCGTGTCCGCATGTAAAGGACTTCAGGTTGCTTTATAGCAGTTCATAGACAAGTGAAAGTGGATACTTTAAAATACGCAAGAAAGCGTGAGTGCTATGGATGGCATGCTCGTAGGGAGACGGAGCGGATCCATAGTGGTGTATTGATATGGTGAATTTGTGGACTCGTGCGCCACCTCAAAGAGTTACTTGCGATTAGTAGTCTAGGATAGCCACCGAGTCAAAGCTGGCTTGTCAGCTGTTAAACTCCACCATCCCTTTGTTGATAATGATGCATATGTAGTTAGATCTGATGTAAGTCTTGCTGGGTACATTTGTACTCACGCTTGCCTATTTTATGTTTTTGCAGAGAGACCTCGGCCTCGCTTAGTAGTTCCACGTGGACTTCGACGCTTAGCTTGATACCTCAGCTCACGATCTTGTGCCTCAAGCAGATCTCGTAGATAGTCGCTTCTAAGCCTTTTTCATTTATAGATGTCTGTGATTAGACATGTTAGCTTCCGCTTGTGCTTGACTTGTATGCTTTCAATGTTGGGTCATGAGACCCATGATTGTAATATATCGCTCCTCGGAGCCTAATGAATAAATACTTGAGTCGTAGAGTCATGTTGTGATGCCATGTTGTATTTGCACATATCGAGCATATTGTGTGTATGTTATTGAAATGCTTGGTATGTGTGGGATCTGACTATCTAGTTGTTTATCCTTAGTAGCCTCTCCTACCGGGAAATGTCTCCTAGTGATTCCACTGAGCCATGGTAGCTTGCTACTGCTCCGGAACACTTAGGCTGGCCGGCATGTGTCCTTCTTCATTCCTGTGTTTGTCCCTTCGGGGAAATGTCACGCGTTGAGTACCGGAGTCCTCAAGAGTCCGCCATGTTCCCGGTTACCGGAGTCCTGCTAGCCAGTGCTACAGCCGGAACTTATTCGCTGATGACCGACCGCGTTCGATCTTGGGTCATGGATGCCTCGTCCTGTAAGTTTGTGCCACTTTGGGTTTACGACTAGCCATGTCAGCGGGCTCCTTATCATATGGATGCTAGCGACACTATCATATATGTGTGCCAAAAGCATAAGCGGTCCGGGCAAAGGTAAGCGACACCAGTAGAATACCATGCGTGAAGCGCAAAGTGATATGAGGTGTTACATGCTAGATCGATGTGGCATTGAGTCGGAATCTGGACAGCTTTGGTATCGTAGCTTTGTTGCTGTCAGGATTACCAAGCCAAACTGGTCGAAGTTGAGTCTAGAAATGCTTTAGTTATATAAGGGAATTGATTGTGGGATGGAACGTAAGGCTCTTTTTACTCCTTATACCTCATGGCCTTCTGATCTGAGTCATCCTCTTTTCTTCTACGGGGATTAAGAACTAGGCCTTCTCATCTATCTACTAGGATGATGTGTTACTAATCCATAGACTTATAGAATTGATAGTTTCAAATCTCAGTTTAGTTTTACTACTTCCGCGTGTTCATAACTGTTGATTTCGAAACCTTGATATTGTGCTTCGGAGTGACTATGCACCATTTTTTGTAGTATGTCTCAAATCTTTTTGAGCATTTACAACCGTTATGCTGTCCGAGTCATCCCAGGTTTCTAAACAATCTGATGCACTTGTAAATCCTTTCCCTCTGGTTTTGATGTTCCTTTGGGACAGGTTAATCACACTAAATGCTAGTCGTGGCCCCACAGCCATAAACCAGATTGACGGGAGGGCGATGTGATCGCCGACAGACGGCGGCACTGCTCCCACACCCCATGACCGAGTCTCGCGCCATCGTTGCGACAAGGTTTCGGTTTGTCCGCGGGCCCGCCGGTCGGCGGGCCCCAGAGCCGCAGGAAGGGCGGTGGCACGAGAGACAGAGGGCCTGGGGGCACCCAGTCAAGCTTTCATTGTATTCTGGGTAGGCCTATATAACCCCCTGGGCACCCATGCAAAGGGTTGGGCCTTTGATAGGTTTTAGACATAGCAAGAAGGGAAAGAGCTAGCCTGCTCCCTCCCTCGCTCCCGAAATAGCTCAAGGAGCACCTCAGACTATCATACCAGAGCGACATGCTGAGACCCCGCAGAGCAGAGGGGTGTTATCTCCCCGAGAGCCCCGGCCAGGTAAGATTCGCCGCACATGCTGTCTACGCCCATCTCGCTTCTGTGCACCGACGACGCTCTACTCGCCCCCACCATGATAAGCCACCTGCTGGCATATGTCGATCCAACCCCGACATTTGGCGCCCACCTGGGGCGAGGCACCCGTCCGGAGATCTCGACGGAATCCTTCCTCCCGGGCGAGTGCAGCCAGCCCGCCACAGATGGAGTCCAGACGACACACGCGGGCGCTGGTTACAAGGCCATGAAGGCCTCGGCCAACTCATCGGGTGAGGTGCCCCGACGAGCCTGCACCGAGCGTGCACACGTGGCCCCGAGAGCCCTCGCGGCCTCCTCGACAACTCCACGCCGCCGGGCGAGCCCACCGATTTGAGTCCATAGGCCTCCGACCGATGCTGGTCGACCGACGCCGGTCGCTGATATCTTCCCCACCAACGGTGGTCTATGACGAGCCGCCTGTGACGGGAGAGTGGCGGAAGCGCCACACGGAGGTGCTCGCCATCGCCACGGCGAAAACGCGAAAATGCCTGTGACGGCTGCCGCCGCCTCGAAGACCGGCCGCCGCCCATCCTGAGGACGCGGACGCAGAGATGTGGAAGAACCCTTCAGATCATCGAAGGCGCCAAGAAGTTGGCAAGCATGAGGCGCTTTGTCGGGCGGCATACCACAGATGGATCGCCGTAGGCGGCTCGCCGGGCCCGATCGGGCCGAGCCATCTAGGTGCAGACGGAGCGCCGCGCAGCTATCGCCGATTTGTTCGGGCGAAGCGCCTGCACGCCACTTCTGCGAGAACATCCGGCTACCAAGCGCAAGAGTGAAGAACCTCAAGGCTAAGAGCGCCAGGTAACGGAGCGAGTCCAGCAGCTCTCGATGTTGCGCGCAGAACGCGGGCGGGTCAGCAGCACAGCGCAGTGACGACCTACCCTCGCTGAGACCAGGCGCGACTTTGACGCCGACGGGCGGAGTCCGCGGAAGAAAAGAGAAGGAGCCGCTGCTAGTCATAGCCGGACTCAAGGCCACCATCGAAGCGTGACCAAGATGGTCGCCCTGAGCCGTGGAGCGACGGACGATTATCCGCCTCCCCGCCTTCAAGAGAACGCGAAGCTCCGCCGCCGTTGAGCATCCGACTCCTGAGGTCGCCGGCCGCCAGAGTTTGAGAGAATGATGCCCGCCACCGGATTGACCCCATCGCATCTCGGCAAGAAGAAGAAGATGAGTTGGGTCCGCTTGCTTTGGGCTCCGTGATCGTAGACGTGCCTTCCTCAAAGGGTTCACGCCCCGAGATACGCTTATACACCGGTTCGCGAAGCCGAGGATTGGCCGATAGTACTCACAGCCGCCAATATCGCCAACGCAACAAGCGAACGCCGTAGTATGTTCTTCTCATGCCTGTGGCACGGCCCGACATGGCTGAACAGCCCAAGCCCCGCAAAGCATCAATAGCTGGGTCGACTTCATCAAGCTTCTATTCAACTTCACCAAAGATGTATGTTGCCATTCCTCAAGCCATCGAGTATCACGTCGCGTGCCAAGAGGGCACCTCCTACACAAGCTCGACGGAGCCCGAACCTCGATTTAACCGCTAGTCATAGCAGTATAAGCACGCCACGGCCGACTTCTATGAAGACGGAGATCCAAGTCAATGCGGCTGGCAAAGTGACTCCTGTGCTCCCGTAACTCGTGGAGACGCCACGCGACAAAGAATAACGACAACAAGCGTGAAGCCCCACAAACGACTTCCAATAGTCGTGTGTGTCGCGCAAAGGAAGATCAGCAACGGAAGGCAGCCCGCCAAGCGCGTAGCGTAAGTCCAACCGTTGTCAGCTTTTCCTATGAGCAGACTGATGGTCTGCAAGTTCCATAATAAGGGTCGCCGAACCACACCACCGTAAAGTGCCACCGCTCGTCAGATCGCTATGGAGACGGCCTTGTTCTCCAAGCCATTTCCAAGAGCAGCGGCTCGCCAACAAGCAGTCCAAGACGAAGTTCCCGTAAGAGCATAGAGCATAACGAGTGTTCACTACCGCCGATGATCGGGCAAAGCACAGCACCAACAACAAAGAAGAAGTCAACGCAGGGCAACAGAGGCCTCGAGTTCATGCATTGGTCCGAAGCCCATCAGCCGAGTCGGCGTGATCACCCGTGAGGTGATGCGAAGTTCGCTCCTACGCCTTTGGTTCTAGGTGCGACTTGGCCATCGATAGGCGGGCTCGCTTCGCGGTCCTCGAGTAGAGCAGAGAGCAGCAGTAGATAAACATCCTGCATAGGATACCATGGAGAAACTTGAATCAGGGAAGGCACTGCAGAGCAGCCAAGATTCCATGGAATTGTACCGGCCTCTTGCTCACCAATCGGCAAAATTCTGATAGACGCCCTTCGGAGACAAAGATCACTTCCGCCGAGCCAGCCCGGTCGGGAGGTAGGGACTTGAGAGCCTGCACACGCCTCGCTGCCGCGACCTACCTGGCTAAGTTCATGGCGGTTCCCCACCACGCCTACCTCAAGATGAAGATGCCGAGTTCCAAGGGGATCCCGACCAGGCCGGCGACACAAGAAGTCATCTCGCGCGCCGAGAGCAATCGGCTGGCCGAGTCTTTGGTGATCGCGCCGAGAAGCCGCTCCGACCGTGTCGTGGCGATGGCTGAAGCAGCCGGAGATCGCCACCCCAAGGAGTCGGAGGCGTATGATCATTCAAGCCGCTAAAGAAACCAAGAAGATACCCTGACCGGAGCACCCAGAGGTACCGCCATAGGCACAGCCTTGACAGAAATAGGAAGGCGAGCTCGCCGATTCTCCGTGAGAATCGGGACATCTTCGCATGGTCCCCAAGGATATGCCGTGTGCCGACGGACCCCGCCGAGCACAAGCTACACGCCAGTCGGATGAGCCCGCCAGCAGCCCAGCCGCCTTCAAGAGAAGAGAAGGCCAGGAGAAGAGATAGCCCGCCCCGCAGCCGGATTCATCATGGAAGTGTTTTTGAGTGGTTAGCAAACCCAAGATCGTATTGAAAAAGAATAAGCGGGCGGATGTGCATCGACTACACCAGCCTCAATAAAGCTCTGCCCAAGGACCCGTCATTTGCCAAGGATCGATCAAGGATAGACTCCACAACCGGATGCGCTGTTGAGTTTCCTAGACGATACCAGATATCACTAGATCAAGCTGAATCCACGGACAGATCGAAGACCTGATTCATCACGCCCATTTGAGCCTTCACACCTGACAATGACGCTCGCTTGAGGAATGCCGCATACTTTTCGCCGCTGTATGCATGCCTCTCACAACTCGGCGTAAACGCCCACGCTTATGTAGATGATGTGGTGGTGAAGACGGAGAAGCGGACGCTGTCGAAGACCTCAAAGAGACCTTTGAAAATTTATACGATTCCAGATCAAGCTCAATCCCGAGAAGTGCGTGTTCGAGTCCCACCGCCAGCCTCGCTTTTAGTCTCCGAACGCGCATAGAGTGCAACCCCGCGGAAGATCAAGGCCATTGAGAGAATGGAGGTACCCAGCCGCATCTGGATGTGAGTTCACCGCCGCTGGCTTCAATCACCGATTCATCACCGGGTCACAGAAAGCTCCGCTTTGTATCAATTCGATGAAGAAGACCACCTTTTTGAGTGGAACCACAAGGCGATGAGACATTTCTCCAACTGAAGAAGATGGCGACTTCCGTGGTGGCGGCCCGACTCCCGGAGCCCATGTTTGTACATCGCCGCCACCACCGGTGGTCAAGACAATATTGTAGTCGAGCGCAAGGAGGAAGGCAGGCGCCCGGCCCGTAGACCGCAGATTACCAAGCGAGGTACCGTCAACCTCCAAGCGTAACTACCCTCACTATCGAAGATGTGTTACGGCGCATTTTGCCGCCAAGAAGTCAAGCCCTACTTTCAAGAGCACCCAATCACTGCGGGTCTCCACCGCCCACTCGGCCGAGATCATTAGAAGCCGAGATGCCTCCGCCGAGTGGCCAAGTGATATCGATTCAGCCTCACACCATCTACTACCAACTCAAGACCGCCATCAAGTCGCAGCGCTGGCCGATTTCCGCCGACCGGGCCGAGACTCAGACTCGCCACCGCTCGACTCTACTCATTGGCGGCTGCACTTCGACGGCCCAAGATAAGCGCATCGCCTCGGAGTCGCAAGGCCGCCCTCACCTCTAAGGGCATAAGCCTCGGCATGTGCAGCAAATCCACTCTCCGCTTCCAACAACGTCAGCCAATATGAAGCGCCATCCACGCGTTCGCTTGCCAAAGAACTCTGCATTCACGGATCTGTGCTATGGCGATTCGACTTGGTGGTTCAGAATCATCCGCGATCGGGACACCAAAGACGCGAACATGGCGAAGCACCGCTTCGGTGCAAAGAATCCGGCGGATATTTTGAGGGTGCAAAATCCTCCACGCAAGCAAGAAACGACAACGATCAAGCAGACGCTTTTGGCATGAGTCGGCTCCACCGCCAGTAATACCTTCCGGCGCGCTTCTTCAACAAGGCCTCAAGCCGCTCATCAAGCCTTCACCAGAATCCGACCATCTTCGTGTTTGCCCGCCGAGACAGACGATCCGACCAAGGCCCCAAAGAAGCGACCTCAAGAAAGAAGCCTGCCCAGGATCGGCCACGATCTTGGACTTCAGAGCTCAGCCCGACCGCGCCTGGCCCGGGGTTTCAAGCCTGCCCAGGACTGCGCCAGCCGCCCGAGAGCGCCCCCTACCTGCCCAGAGATTCCCTGGCCCGCAAGAAGGCAGACCGACCAGCCTCAAAATTCAGCCCACCTTGTCCAAGTCCTGGTAGGGGCTTGAAGAGATAAAGACCTTCATGGGCGCAGCCCATCCTCAAGTTCCTAGTAAACAAGGAGTTACCAGCAGACGAGACTCGCCTGCAAGTACAACGAGTAGCAGCCTACACCATAGTCAACAGAGAGTTATCAGCGAAAGGACTGTGTCCACCAACGCCAGAGTCGAATAAGGCCACATCCTCGAGACATCCATCGAGCGAAAAGGGCCACCATGCGGCTTTCGAGGGCACTCATGGCCAAAGCCTTCGCATGGTTTCTTTTGGCCGACCGCCCGGAAGAAGCTAAAGAGCTACAAAAGTGCAGGTGCTGTGTTCCGCCTAAGCCCCTTCACCGCCTCCACACAAGACCATTCCCATTGTCTCGCCCTTCACAGCTTTGGGCTTGGACATGGTGGGATTTTCAAGACGGCCCGAGGCGGCCTAACTCATTTGTTTGTCGCAGGGACAAGTTCACCAAGTGGGTAGAAGGAAAGCCCATCAAGAAATTAAACGAGCCCACAAAGCAGCCTTCATTGCCGACATCACAAAGGCGGTAAGAGCACCGCATAGCATTATCACGCATAACGGCACCAATTTCGCCAAGGGCGCCTTTGGCTCGCTTTCTCGCCGACGCAGGCATCCGACCGACTTAGCATCCGCTGCCCATCCGCAGCACAAACGCCAGGTGGAATCTAACCAACGGCCTCATCCCTCGTTTCGCATCAAGCCTCGACATCGAATCCACTCGAAGCGCCGCCGCTGCCGGTCAAGAGCTCACGCCCTCTAGAGTCCGCGACAACCCCAAACAAGTCAACCGCTTCACGCCGCTCTTCCTCGCTCATTGCGCGCCGTCAAGTTATCCCGACGGATATACAATTCGACTCTCCGCGAAGTCTCCATGTACACCAAGAGGAGGCGGAAGAAGACGCCAAGACGCGCTGACCGCTGGAAGAGAGGCTGACTGCTGGCACTCGGCCGGTCCGCATCTACCAGCAGAGTCTCGCCGATACTACAATCGCAAGGTCAAGCCAAGATCATTCCAAGAGGGCGACTTTTTGTTCGC
The DNA here is from genome assembly GCA_021437245.1 of Aegilops speltoides. NCBI lineage: Eukaryota > Viridiplantae > Streptophyta > Magnoliopsida > Poales > Poaceae > Aegilops > Aegilops speltoides. The sequence continues at coordinate 467,243,604 of CM038147.1, read as the reverse complement.
CGATCGTAGAATAGCCGCCAGACAAGTTGCCGCTTTGGGAAGGCCCCTTCATCATCAAGGTGCTAGGGAACGACGCTTACTATTTGATCGACGCCAAGCCTCGAGCACGCAAGGGACGGTTCGCAGAAACAGAGCGCTCATGGAACGCCAATCTTCTTCAAGATTTTACAACTGATGCAAGATGTATCATGCTACCTCTTTTGTATTAAGTAAGACTTTAGGCCCCCGGACGAAGCTCGGGACCGCTTTTTAATATCTCGTATGATATGGATTACGCTCCCAAATGCTTTTTCCTTTATCATATTGTTCGCACCGGTCCACTAGTCGGCCCGACTCGCTGCTTTATGCTATGAAATGCCTCAAGTCAAACAAGTAATGTGCCGCCTCAAAGCCGCCTGCCGAAGCCGCAGTCAGAGCGATCACGGTAAGGTGGGACGGAAAGAACGAGCGACACACGAAAAACGGCTAAGGACTTAAGAGCTACGATAGCCTCAAGCCGCTTCCACTTCTTCTGAAGCCGACTCATGAAAGCAATGGCTGTTAGCCTCAATTATCATGATACGACGATAGCTCTGCCGGCTTGGCTTAGCCAACTTGCTTAGATATTCTAAACGATTATACTTGCCTCCCTAAAGTAGCTAAGATTGACCAAGCGGCAGTCTCACAGAGCTGGCCGCCTACCGCAAGGCAGAATCAAGGAAGGCGGCAAAGGAAAAGTCCAAGGAACAAAAGCAAGGGAAGGCGGAAATTAAATAAATATTTACATAAGGCCCGGTCAATACACCCCAAGGGTGGAATTGTTCAAATCGACAAAGTTTTTTAAAAAGAACAAAAGAGACAGTAAAACTCAAGCATTCTAGGGGCAGCCTCCGAGCTGGAGGATCGGAGGTGACGGCGGTGTCGGAGGTTGGGGCAATGGTCAGTAGTTCGGTTGGTCGCCTGTCGACGGCCGCCTTCTTGTCCTTCGAGGTTCGCTTGGCCGGAGGCGATCCACCACTTCCTCAGCGCTGGAGCCGATCACCTCCACCGAAGTCCTCATACCCGGTGCACTAACCACTCCGGGCGGACCGCCGCTTTCGTCCGCTGGGCACGAAGACACCGGTGTCCGTGGTACGGGCGATATGGCCGCCGCCAAGGGCGCCCACGGCTCTTCAGCCGCCTGGGCTCGACCGAACGCGCCAGGCGGTTCCAGGTTCAGCCGTACCACCTTTGATTTAACTTCCAAGGTTCGCGTGTCGACGGCACGAGGAGCCTCTCCAAGCTCTCAGCGACCGGGCGGCGCCATCAATACCGGTCTCGGCCGGCGGTATAAGAGCCGGCAGCTCCGCCACAGAGCGGAACGACGGCGTCAAGGCGAAGACGGGCGCAAAGGCATTACGAGACGGGCGAACCCGATGCTCGGTTACCGCCGATGGTTCGGGGCGGCGTAATCACGCTTTTCGCTTCTTCGCCCCGAGCTGCCTCGGCGGGTTGGGAACGGCTCGCGAGTGGCTGGAAAGAAGTCTGCCGAGATACAGGAAAGACAACCGAAAACCTAAAATCATCCCGACGTAGTCGGAAGGCCAAAGAAGAGAAAGAATTACCGCCGACAATGTCCTCGAAGCTCGTGGTAGCCGAGGTCAGATCGCCCCTACCGGGTCCAGCGGAGCGCCGACCAACTCGCTATGAGGGCATCTTCCCGCTGATTTGGCGCTCTCCCGGAGGCAGTTCCTTCGCTGCCAGCTGCGCGCCAGAGGTCGCGCCTTGACGAAGCTTGTCGTGACTCCTCCCAGTGACGGGCGGCCGGGCCTCGGGCCATGCCTGCTTCCGAGGGCGGCGGGCGCCAAGTTCAAGAAAAAAGACAAGAGCTACTCAAGTGAAGAGCGCTGGAGATCCGCCTGACCGCCAGCAATGGCTCAATCTGGGACTACAGCCCGCTGGCGGCAGCTGCGCCAGGAGAAGAAAGAAGAAGCGCTGGAGATCCGCCCGATCGCCGCAGCAGCCCTGAACCGGGACTACAGGCTCAAGGGAAAGGCCAAATACCGCAAGAAGGAAGAATTGCTCACCTTGACTTCGTCCGATTACGGCCCGCTTTCGCTCTTTTCAACGCGGTTGAAGGCAAGGCGCGGAGATTGTGGTATTCCCCGCAGCCGCAAAGTAAAAGTTAGTTCGGAGCTCGCAGAAGAGTTCCCCGAGCCGCCGTCGGCAGCTGGCCCGAACTCGTGGATTACACCTGGGCAGGGCCAGCGCGCCCCTACTTAAAAAAAAGATAAACCAAAAAGGAGAACAAAACATATCCGGACGGGAGGTCCGCAGGCTGCATGCGCTGCAGAGTTGAGGGCGCCGCTTTTCGCAGTTTTTCACCAACGCCCGCAGGCTCGTTCAATGGCAGCGCTTTTCGCGAGCCAAATGGCGGGCTGCATTTGAGGCCTCAGGCCTGTACGCGCAGGCCGGGCGCTAGCCTCTCCGAAGCAAGGGCGCTGAAGCTGCCTTCAATTCGCGGCCGCACGCGGTTTCGAAGAAGCAGTTATGCTGGTTAACGCCGCCCGCAGTCGGAGGATCTCAAGGGTTCATCGCTGCTTGCCATGCGCCAAGACGGAGGCGGCGGAGGCGGGCGGAGGCGTGCGCGTGAGTATCCGAGCCGAGACGCCGCCGCCGCCTCCGAAGAGGGTTCATGTGCCGACCTCCGCCCTATGAATCTGGAACTGGGGCGCCGACGACAGCTGGGGACAAGCATCGCCGATCGGCGACGCCACACCTCCAGGCATGCCGCGCCATGACGCGTCTCGCCTCCAGCGCCATTGCTGCTATGCCGCCTCGGCCTCCTCCTTCTCCAGCGGTCGGCCTCCTCTCAAGGCTTCTCCCGCTGTTTCCACGCGTCGCCTCCCCGAAGGTCGGCGGCGGGATCAATCACCGCGGTGTTGGCAGACGTCTCCACCAATTCCCCAGGACGAGGGGACGGCGTCCTCAAGAGAGGGAGCCTGGAGAAGATTGGAGGAGAATCAAAAAGACTCAAACGAGGTCCGTAAAAGAAATGATGTGAGTAAGAAGACTCACGAAGAACTAGCGGGCGCCTTCTACTTCCTTCCGAAGCGTTATTTCGTGGTCGCCTCTCGCTTGGTCGCGGCGGTGGCTCCCTTTGAACTCCTTTGACTTGCCGCACCAAGCACACTCGCCCGCGTGACGCTTCGCGCCGGCTTGGCGAGGGGCCGGTCGGCTGGCGCGGCAATACTTCCTGCCGACGCCGCCCCGGGCTGGGCTAAGGTCGCCGACGTTTGAGGCGCCGCTCGCCTCCCCGCCGCTTTGGCGTGGCCTGCCCAGCCATGCCCCCAAGTCGGGTCGCCGACGCCGCTCGCGGTCGGGACGAGTCGCTGCTCTTGTGGCGCTCGCCGGGCGCCGTGGAGAGGGTTCTCGCTGAAGATGCCAACAAAGATCGAGCTCGTCGACGCAATAAGATCGGCCGCGCATGCACGCCACTTACCATTGGGGGTTGTCGCATGAAAGTATGGCTCGCTTAACCGCCACCTCCGTGAACCTCAAGAAGGGCGATGTGGTTCACCAAGTTCACCACCTCCCACGCTGCATGTCCCGGTGCACAGCCAGCTCGGATCATGGCGGCTGCTCATCCGCGATGAGGTGAGGCCGCCTCGAGTGGAAGAACTCGGCGCGCCGCCACGGCGCCGAAGGTCGGAGGCGACGGCCCTCCGATCGCAGATGACTGAGCTGCCACGGCGCCGCTTCCGGAGGTCGAGCCACCCCTCGCCCCTCTGACGTGCCCATGAGCTCCGCCTCCGTCGTCTCCGCCTCCTCGAAGACTCACGCGACGCCGGACGCCCCGACACGGCTTCCCCGACCTCTTCTTCAAGCTTCGGCCACCGAGATCGCCGGCGACCGTGTGCCCTCCCTGACGCCTCCCCGAGCTCGTCGACCGCCCCGTTCAAACCTCTGTGAGCTCCTGCCACTAACCCCTCTCTTCCCCGCGTTATTTGCACCATGTAGCCACCGATTCCCTTTGGAGCCGTGAGCTCGGTTCCGCCCGACCAAATCGCCGTCGTGGCCCACCACCGCCGCTCGTTCGAGCCCACCGTCGTGCTCGGCCGACCGCATGAACTCAGTAGCCACCGCGCCTCCTTCCGAGCTCAGTGGCGCCACCCCAAGAATGCCCGAGCTGCTTGCCGCCGCTAAACCTCGTCGCCGGCCACTTTTCCGCCACCCCAGCTCACCCGTTTGCACCGTTGGATGCGGGATCGTGACGGCTTCGTAGATGCTCTCCGTCGTCGATTTGGTCGACGGAGGACCAAACCAAGCCCGCCGCAAGCATCGGCCTCGCCCGGCGGTTAAACGCCAACAAGCTTTGACCCCTTGACGGCGTGGGTGGACCCCACTGCCCGGTTTGACTCTCCCCTCTCTCCCACTGACTTGCGGGCCCCGCCCGGATAATTGATCTAGTTTAGGTTTAAAACTTAATTAATTTAACCTAGGTTAGTGCTAATTAACTAGGTTAGTTAGTTAGTCACTGACCAGTGGACCCCACTGGTCAGGTTTGACCTGGACGACCCCGCTGACCTGCTGACGTCACGATGACGTCATGCTGACGCAGTAAATCCTTTTCTGGATTTATTCTTTTATAGGAAATTCCAGAAAATAGTACAAACTTCAAAAATTCATATAAATTCAACCGTAGCTCCAAATCAAACAAGTTATATATGAAAAATGATCAGAAAAATCTAATCTATCCATCTGCACTAGTTTCATGCATGTTTAAACACTTTAACCTTGCTGTTTAGGTGAAACAAGCTAATGCACTTATATCACTTATTGTTTTGGGTGATCATTTGAATCCTTGGTTCAAATGGACTCAAACCTTTATGTCCCAAGTTGCATTAGACCTATCACACATCATATTGCCATGTCATAGCATGCATCATATTGTCACATTGCATTGATTGTGTCATACGTGTTTGCGATGCTTCGTTCCTCTCGATAGGCGTGGTTTCGACGGCGAGTTCGATGACACCGATGAAGAACTATATTATCTTCAGAAGTGCCGTGCAAGCAAAACCCCTTGTTCATTCGATACAATCCCACTCTCTCGCCCTGCTCTCTTTTCTGCATTAGGACAACAACGATTCATACATTACTTGCTGCGGTAGCTGAACCCCTTATCCTTTGCATGACTGTCATTGCCACGATAAATAGATGAAACCCACTAGCATGAGTAGGAGTTGTTTGAGCCCTATTGTGCCTACTCATTCATGCTTGTTTGTCACGCTTTGCTATTGCTTAGAGTTGTGTCAGTGCGATTCATCGAAGATGAATCGGAGGTGTGTGAACATGTCCTCTTGTGTGTGAGTTAAGTGTGTGAACACGATTTGGTAAAGGTATCGGTGAGAGGCCATGTAGGAGTACATGGTGGGTTGTCTCATTGAAGCCGTCCTCGAACCGAGTTACGTGTTTGTGATCCATGATTCAGCTACTACCATGCATTGGGCCTGAAATATGACCCCGCTCGACTTCTTATTCACCCTTGCTCATCCGGGGAGTTGCAAGTAGTTTCAGTGTTTGTAGTATCTTTGGAGGCCGTCTGTGATCTTGACCGTGAGGGTGGGCTATGATCACGGTAGGCACGTGGCCGGTAAACCGGCGCCCGATTGGTGTCACGGAACCTGTTCACATCGTTTGGGGCTGTGGCGAAACTTGGCGGAACTCCTCATAGATGGAACCCAAATAGGCGATAAACTGGACTAGAGACTTGAGTGTCTAGGTAGGTCGTGGTCTACACCCACGTCGGCTTTAAGCTTGAAGTATGCCGAGCACATGTCGTGTCTGGGCGCTAAGTGGTGGAAACATGTATGAAGAAGTACACCCTGCAGGTTAATATGATCTATTGAATAGCCGTGTCATGGTAAAGGACTTGGGTTGCCTATAACAGTTCATAGACAAGTGAAAGTGGATACTTTAAAATCGCAAGATAAGCGTGAGTGCTATGGATGGCGTTCTCGTAGGGAGGCGGAGGCGGATCCATAGTGGTGTATTGATATGGTGAATTTGTGGACTCGTGTGCGCCACCTCAAAGAGTTACTTGCGATCGTAGTCTAGGATAGCCACCGAGTCAAAGCTGGCTTGTCTTTGTTAAACTCCACCATCCCTTTGTTGATAATGATGCATATGTGTTAGATCGATGTAAGTCTTCTTTGGGTACATTTGTACTCACGTTTGCCTATTTTATGTTTTTGCAGAGAGACCTCAGTCTCGCTAGTAGTTCCACGTGGACTTCGACGTTTAGCTTGATACCTCAGCTACGATCTTGTGCCCTCGGCAGGATCTGGTAGATAGTCAGGCTTATAAGCCTTTTTCATTTGTAGATGTCTGTACTCAGACATGTTAGCTTCCGCTTGTGCTTGACTTGTATGCTCTGAATGTTGGGTCATGAGACCCATGATTGTAATATCTCGCTCCTCGGAGCCTAATGAATAAATACTTGAGTCGTAGAGTCATGTTGTGATGCCATGTTGTATTTGCACATATCGAGCATATTGTGTGTATGTTATTGAAATGCTTGGTATGTGTGGGATCTGACTATCTAGTTGTTTATCCTTAGTAGCCTCTCCTCTAGGAAATGTCTCCTAGTGATTCCTTTGAGCCATGGTAGCTTACTCCGCTCCGAACACTTAGGCTGGCGGCATGTGTCCTTCTTCATTCTGTGTCGCGTTGAGTACGGAGTCTGTTAGCCCTTCTGCCCGGTTTACGAGTCCTACTAGCCAGTGCTACAGCCGGAACTTATTCGATGATGACAAACACGTTCGATCTTTGGGTCATGGATGCTGTCCTCGTAAGTTTGTGCCACCTTGGGTTTACGACTAGCCATGTCGGCCGGGCTCCTTATCATATGGATGCTAGCGACACTATCATATCGTGTGCCAAAAGGCATAAGCGGTCCCGGCAATGGTAAGGCGACACCCGTGGGAATACCGTGCGTGAAGCCGCAAAGTGATATGAGGTGTTACATGCTAGATCTATATGGCATTGAGTCGGGGTCCTGACAGCCCCCACCATGATAAGCCACCCGTTGGCATATGTCGCATCCAACCCCCGACAGTCGTGTTCATGGGGAGGCAACGGAATGCATCGTGTTCATGGGGAGGCAACGGAATGCGTCGTGTTCATTGGGCGGCAACGGAACGCGTGGGAGCCAACCGGCTTGGATGGAATAGGCGATGGAAACGAGGCCTGGCGTACCGAACAACAGAGGAAACGGCCTTGTGTTCGATCGCCACGCACTGAGCGGGTCTGTTGATCGGGAGGGTGTGGTGTACCGCAAAAGCGGAGAAGCGGACCTCCTACGGTCAAGCGGGGCCCTGTTGATCGGGGTGTGGTGTCGCAAAATGGAGAAGCGGACCTCCTACAGTAAACGGGGTCTGTTGATCGGGAGGGTGTGGCGTACCGCCAAAAGCGGATTTAAACGGACTTGTGTTGGAGTGCTACGGTCGAAAGCGGGGTCTGTTCGCCGGGAGGGTGTGGTGTACCACAAAAGCGGGACTCCACGGGATCTGTTCATCTCCACCGTCGACCTCCTCCAGCCTCCACGGGCTACCGTCGACCTCCTCCAGCCTCCACGGGCTCCTGTTCATCCAGCCTCCACCGCGCGCTACTCCACCGGCTACTGTTCAACCACCCCTCCACCGTCTACTGTTCATCCAACCCTCCACCGTCTACTGTTCATCCAGCCCTCCACACCACGGGGTCCTGTTCAACCACCCCTCCACAGCCACCCCTCCATCGTCTACTGTTCATCCAGCCCTCCACACCACGGGTTCCTGTTCATCCAGAGGCAACGCCACCGCTCACTGTTCATCCAACCCCCCGCAACGCTCACTGTTCATCCCAGAGGCAGCATCGATCGGCTTCAGTTAGGAGCAGTAGTGAAGAATCGCTCCATCGGGTTCAGTTAACAGCCATCGATCGATCGCTCAGGTTCAGTAACGTGTAGCCTGCAGTGCAATCACTCGGGTTCAGTTAGAGCCCAACGCCTCGCTCGGGTTCAGTTAGAGCCAACGCCTCGCACCTATACAAGAGAAATGCGCATCGCTCGGCCCCCGACCTCCCACCGTAACCGGCAACTCCCCGAAATTTTCCTCCCCCTCGCTTCTACCATGGTTTTTTCCGTCATGGATGGCCCAAAGAATGTCATGAAACTGCGTCTCCGGCCCGCCCAGGACGAAAAGCCCATTTTCTGTCATGAACTTTTGTCATAGAAGTAGGAGCCCACCACATCTATGATGATACCGGGTTTTGTCACAATTATCGTCATAGAAGTGTCATATGTATGATAGAAAAAAAAAATCGTTCGGCCCAAAATGTCACGGATGTGTATTTTTTTTTGTAGTGTCAAGGACAAAAGTGTGAAATTCGTTACTGTAGGCTTTAAGAACGACAGAGATGTCCTACGTCAGATAGGTCTCATTGTAGGCCAGCCCTTGATCTCCGAAGGCAAGCACGGTGTCCTCCTCTCAACCTTCAATCTTGACTCGGCGGCAGCCATGATTGATCCTTCGTGCGCTAAACTGAAGAAACCTCATCACGACTTTCATCATGCATGGGAGTCGAAGACATTAGATGAAGATCACATCACATGCGCAGCAATGGATGCCTACCTTTGTTTAAATATCTACATGGGTTGGATGAAGAAGCGAGCCCAAAGGTGTAGGTTCAAGCAAAGAAGCGTCGGCGAAGAGGAAGAGGAAGAGGGGCGAGGGCGAAGTCAGGGCGTGAACTTCGGACTCGAGTAGGTGGCGATGCCGTCCCTCATGCGGTTCTCTGCGGTGTCAAGCGGACTAGTTGCTTTGTTTATTTTCAATGGTGTGTTGTCTTTGAGGCCCCAATGAGAACTATGTTTATGTTCTTTCTCGTTATTTGAACTCTTTAGTATGTAGAGTAGTACTAGTACTATGTCTTACTATTGTTCTTCTTGTAGTTGGTACTACTTCTCGTATCTTCGTGTTCCTACTGTACTTAATACGTTCATACTAGTAGTATAATTTGGGTCAGTCGATTTGTGAAAGAAGTTTGACAGAGCGAAGGAAGAAGACGGCAGAAGAGGTGGAAGAAGCCCTTCTAGCCATCCATGTTGCATCAAACGGCTCACATGAGTCGACTGACCCAAATTGCTCCTTCAGATTGCAGGATCCACGTGGAATTCAAGGTCTCGAAGGTAGATTCCGCATCTGCACCCGGTTTGCAGGCTCGACGCGCGCGCGACTGGCTTCCGCCGCGACAGCCACCATGCGTGCCTACTCCGCGCGGGCGGAGACAACAATGACATGCTAGTTCCTCCTTACCGGCGTGCTGGAGCACGCGCTCGTCCTACTCTTCATATGCTGCGTGCATAGACGCGGCTCCACCAGCTTGCAGCGTGCTTTGCGCAGCGGCGGCATGGCGAGGAGGGATCGCAGAGCGGCGTGGCGGGCGAGCCTTGGCTTCATGGCACACGGATGGCGGCGACACGGCGGTGATGGGCGAGAAATTGTTGGCCGGAGCAGGCGAGCGCCGGCATGCGCAACGGCGGTGGCGGCATATTGATGAGTGCGCATATGGGAGCTTACTTTTGTTTTATATAAGGTTGGTCCAACTTAAAAGAAAACTGTACTAGTACACGTAAACATTAGACTTAGGCAGTGCTTTTATTAAAAAAAATTGAAGTTAGTACCACAGCCACGGGTCGGAATCCCTTGGCTGTCGTGAACCGCATGATCGTGCGGTCGATCGAGCGGTGCATCCAGGTTGCAGCTTCGAAGGACATCCACGAACCTTTTGTGTGTGTGAAAACAATCCTCGAATATTACTCAAGTTTTTTTTCCTGGGAAAGTTCTTGACGCTGCAATATTTCCATATATTTGAATTTAGCTCCACTTTGTGTTTATTTGGATTTGGACGTTTTAGGTGCGCCCTAGTATTTTTTAATACTTATTTTGTGTGTGTGACTGAGAGAGAACGTGTGCATGTGTCCATATGTGTGTTGTGGCGGAAGGGCAATGTGGAGACGATGTGCGTGTGATACAGACATAGAGAGGTGTGAATGTGCAAATGATCAAACATGAGTGAGACATAGACAGATGCCGATACGTTGTGTATACATGAGAGAACGGTCTTCTAGTTTACTTGTGTGTGTGTGTGTGTGTGAGAGAGAGAGAGAGAGGAGCATCCATAACACAACAACCATCTCTCTTGATTCGCCCGTCCCTCGCACGATCGCATGCAACACATGCATCAACGCGCACATTTTGACACCCTCACTCGGCCCCTGCCCACCTCAAGGCCCGCACAATCTCTTCGTGAATACCCATTTCTCTCCTTAGGTTTGTTTTCGCTCAATATCTCACACACACGCACGCGCGCGCGGCACAACACACAGGCACACTACCCCGAGCACACAATTCATCCCCATTCAAGGTTATACGGCGACCACTCTTGATTGTGCTTCTTTGCACCCCAACATGCACAACACCTCAATCTTCAAAGAGGGCATCGAGCAGATCGAAGACGGCGACCACACCGCGCTAGAGAATGCGGGGTCATTTGGAAGCAGGGTGATGTGACGACGGCTGAGTGACTCCTCCCCCCACCCTCTCTCTCTCTCTCTTGCACAAAATTACCAATCCCTCTCTCCCCCGCACAAAATTGTCAATCCCTCAACCCATGAGATCCTTCCCCTCTCGTTCATGTTTTTCCAGCTCTCTCATCAAAAATGTTGTCTCTTCTCCTTCCACGTATACAGAATCCAGATGCACACGCATCTCACGTATATTACATGTCTCCATCTTTCTCACAGCCCTACCTCTCTCTTCTACTCTCTCTCTCTCTCTCTCTCTCTCTCTCTCTCTCTCTCTCTCTCTCTCTCTCTCTCTCTCTCTCTCTCTCTCTCTCTCTCTCTCTCTCTCTCTCTCTCTCTCTCTCTCTCTCTCTCTCTCTCTCTCTCTCTCTCTCTCTCTCTCTCTCTCTCTCTCTCTCTCTCTCTCTCTCTCTCTCTCTCTCTCTCTCTCTCTCTCTCTCTCTCTCTCTCTCTCTCTCTCTCTCTCTCTCTCTCTCTCTCTCTCTCTCTCTCTCTCTCTCTCTCTCTCTCTCTCTCTCTCTCTCTCTCTCTCTCTCTCTCTCTCTCTCTCTCTCTCTCTCTCTCTCTCTCTCTCTCTCTCTCTCTCTCTCTCGTTAGTTTTTGTCTCCTACTCTCTTATCCACATACATACAATCTTTCCCGCCCTATCTGCTCCATCTTCAAAAGCTCTCTGTGCACGTTTCATTCACACAATGGGATATGTCAAAATGTTGCTTCTATAATGGCTGATGTAGAGTTTTGGTTGTTTTTGTTGCATCCTACAAAGTAATAACTATGAAATGCATTTATATTCTCATTTGACTGGATTATGTGAGTTTGAGCATGTTGTGAAGTACTATAGACCTTGTATACATCTTGGGATTCGACAATGATTTTAACTATTGAATTGTATAGACCATTACATTCGAAGTCAACAGCCTAATATATTTATTTCACAATTTCAACAAATGATTAGTTCACTACAAACTAAGAAAACAAATGTGTACTCCCTCCATTTTTATTTAAGTCCGTGTATTAGCATTGGTCAAAGTCAAGTTTTGTAAACTCTCAGAAAGCTTATAACAAAAAATATTAACATATACAATAGCAAATAACTACCATTAGATTCATTATTGAATGTACTTCCACATCATACATATTTGTTATGGTAAATGTTTATATTTTTATATAAACTTGGTCAAACTTTAGGAAGTTTGACTTCGGTCAAACCTAATATGCAGAGTTTACTACTACTACTCGCTAGTTGCTTAGCGAATCGGTCAACACGCCACACGGGAGTCGGTGTCACAAAATTTTGAGGTCGGCGGGAAAATCTCCGCGACCTGATTCGAGCAAAGGAAGCTACCATCATAGCCTTTGAACAGGCCTATGGACGACGCTTGGTAGGGGCTGTTTTCATTTCAGTTCACCCTACCCAGCCAACCCCACCCGGCACCCGAGTAGTACACTGAATACTCCCCATTTTCTATCCCCACCGCAAAATAGACTTCTCCACAAGACCGCAGCCTTCGTGCTCCTCCCTTTACATCGGCGCACTTTTCGTCCACCGCAATAAGATATGCCTCATCGGCGACCTTATACGCCAGCCTTTGGAGCGGTCCACCGTGGTCATCGAGACGGAGCCTCTTCCCGACATCGTCTTCCACGGTCTCGGATCTGCTTCCGGAAGCCGACGCGTAAGCGCGAAGTACCACCGTCGTGAACAATGAACTCGACTCCGTTGCCGACCATGACTCACAGAGGCCGCGCGACCATCGCTCTCCTCCTCGATTGGTAATGTGTGTATTGAACCACTTAGCAGTACATGTGCAGTTCCAATTTTGTTCATACCTACCCTTCAATTTTCCTGGGTGCTATTGTTCCCGTAAAAGTAATTGGTTATAGCCTCCATTGTCCAACAGAATATTAGCTTGTAATTGTGCGTCGCTCCTGTATCGCGCTGTGCTTATGTAGGTTTTTCATCTGCAACCTGTAGTGTGGCAAATGATGGAAAGGTTTTTAGAACTAGCAAGGTGCCCATGCGTTGCACGCATCAAGATGCATTTGTATGAGTAGTTTATCTTGTGGGAGAAAAGGATGAATGAGGGAAGGCCTTATTTGCAAATCTCGAGAGGGGTATGGGTATCTTTCTGCAGAATTCCCATTTGTTTCCTTCCTATCTGTCAGATATAAATCGGGCGGCCTATATTGCAAGAAAAAAAGTATAGAGAAAAAAAGTAGACGGTAAAGGAAGTAGAGATAAATATTAAATATAAAATAAATATAACCGTAGAGAAGAGAGTAGAGATAGCAGAGATGTCGGGAAAGGATCGCGCGCGCGGGAAAAAGCGGCCGGGCGTGCGCTAGTTTTGGCGCGCGGCGTCCGGCGCGCTTTATAAAATCCAACACCCTCCCACCGCTCTGTGCCTTGCCACCGCTCTGTGCCTCGCTACCGCTCTCTCCCTGCTCTTTTTCGCCTCGCTGCCACCGCGCCACCATGCCGCTGCGTCGCCGGGAAACTTGGGGATACCGCGGCGTTCGCGCGCGCCCCTCCGGCGGCTTCTCCGCCGAGATCTGGTTCCGCGGGATGCGCCTCGGCCTCGGCAATTTCAACACCGCCAACGAGGCCGCCCGCGCGTACGACGCGGTGGTGTAGCTCCTCCGGTGGCCTCATAGAACATTGAACTTCCCCAATGTGCCGACGCGGGAGCAGGCGCAGGAGCTCGCGCCTCTGTCGCGGCTTAGCACCGATGAGGATCGTCACGACAACCGGAGGCGGGAGCACCATCTCGGCATCGCCGAGATGGACGAGGAAGCCATGGCGCTGTGGCGCCACACTTCCCGTAGGACATCATCAACGAGCGCGTGTTCTACGTGCAAAGGAGGGCGGAGAGGGATAAGAGGAGGGCGGAGCGAGCCACCTATTGCGAGGAAAAGCGTAGGCGAAAAGCGGACGCTCAATTCAACATGAGGCTAGGAGCAGCGTCGCCCTGGGAATCCGACAATGATCGGTATCTTCACGCCTACAGTTAGACGTCGGAGGAGGACATCACCGAGGAGGAGTCGGATGACGAGGAGTAGTTGAATTATCTTTTCTTATCTATCTATGCTGAGAACTATCCTCTACTCTCTAGTATCTACTTCTCGATCTCAAGATCAGAACGCTTTTTAAAGCGCCGCGCATTGCGATTCTGTTGGAGATGCTCTAACATGGCAGATGAGTGCTTTAATGTTGCCCACAAGATGCGCGAGTATTACTAGTAGTATTTTTCTTGCCATGCTGAGATTTTAAAACCACGAGTGTGAACATGCAGAGGAGCGATAAAGACCAAACACGGGATATTCGGGACATCTTCAAGGAGCGTGGCAAGTTAAAGAGGAGCTGCACCGAACCTATAAAACGAGCTTTGGTAAGTAACACCCTTTCAATTACTTTCGTTTGGCCTCGTGTTCTTCGATGTGTATATGTTGTAGTTTCTGTTTCTCTTAAGCGTGGTGTTCTTTGATGTGTAATAAGAAGAGTCTTAATCGTCCTAATGCTTTGGTTTTTAACTTGATTTAGGAAGTGGGTGTTCTCACCTTGCAGTCTGTTTTTATATTTCTTTTCCTTTTGAATTCACTTCTCCGAGTTCTGTTTATCTGGCTTCTACTAAATGGATCTAGGTTTCTCTGAGTATTGATCTAAAAAAGAAGTAACTTCATGTCAGGAATGCAGTTCCTGTGAGGAGGGAAGTATGGTCAACCTCGAGATCATATTTCCAAAATGAGGCTATATTACACACAAGGTGCTAGTACCCTAATGATGCTGGATTAGACACAAGGTGCAAATTCCCAGATGATGCTGGATTACACACAAGCCAGGTGGAGTCGTCAGCTGTTCGTGTCCTCGTGGCATTAGTAAAGGCTGAAAGAAAGCGTGTAGCAGCCCTTGAGAATGTAGCTGAGTTCCTGAAGAAGCGAAAAGAGCAATCAGATGCTCTCTTCACCCAAGCCAAAGAAGAGATGGAAGAAGCCAGAAATAAGCTAGCAGAGGCAGAGCAGGATAGGCGTCACCTGCTATCTAAAACTGTTGTCAATACAAAATTTCCTTCATAATAGCTACGTTCAAATGTTTATCCAGTCAGCATGCCTGTTGTGATGTCTGTGCATCTATTGATGTGGCACAAAATGTTTTTCTCGGGTCATGGAATAACAGCAATTACTTTCCGAACAATAACAGATGAAGCATTGGACATGGTATAGTTCACGCGCAAGCCCGACAATCCAAGTTCAACTTCCACATCAAACTCATGTTCACAGATATCTGCACATTCATACATAATGTCCACAACCATGATTCACTTCAAAGCCAAAAAAAATGTGAGGAGAGTTATAAATAAAGAAAAACCTCTACTAGTTCCTGCTACCAGTGCGAGCACAACAAGTCAAGACCATGCGTAAATTAATTATATTTTAGTCATGTTTTCTGTTCTAAAATGCTGCCGGCTCATGGAAGGGCGTGTTGCCGGCTTTGCGCTGGATTCAATGAAGGCAAAGCGAGGCAGTCTTAAGCTGGTTGCATGCGGCGAGGAAGCGTTCTCGGCCTCGAACTGCGAAAAGCGACCCTCTTGGCCGGCGCGCCGGTTCAATGCCTGCGCTATGAGAGGTCGCGTTCGTGTCAGAGCAATCACTCCCTCCAGTCCTTTTTTGTTTGGGTATAACAAAATCTTTTTTTCCATTCACATTTTACAAGTAAAATTGTGGACAAACTTTGACCCAAAATACGATGGGGACTAGTAAACCGAATGGAGGTAGTAGTTTTTTAATCAAAGAAGGGTTTCCCTTCCGATTACTGAAAACCAGCATCTAAATCTAAACCATAGTATTTGCCCTAGAACTACCAGGTTCAACATCTCGCAACATAAACCCATACAACCATACACCAAGGAGGTACGTAGTACTATGAATTCCATTTTCACTCCATACCAATCGTTCTAAAAACTACTTACTACTTATAACGTGTCATTGAAAATCGGAACTCTTAACCCCACTAAAAAACCGATATTTTAAACATGGCTACTGATTTGTGGCAACTGGTGAGCCACCGCGCTCCAAGTCGTTCATCTGTGGTCCCGACCATCAACTCCTACAAAGGTGCTCCACCACGTACCCGGTACCCGCGAATGCAGCAATCGTGCGCCTAGGGTTTTAGGGTTTATTTCTTAACGTTGCCTTTACGTAACACTCATGTGTGCGAGACAGTGAGAGGCCGACTGCGTGCGTGCGCCTCTTCTCTTCGTATATGTACTCCACCGTTTGTCTGGTGTCCAAAAAATTATAATAACTACTAGCAATGTGCCAATGCGTTGCCACACGATCAAAGTAGATTAATACATATTCACTGATTTGATAGAAAAAAAGTCTAGTTTTGAAATACGTATATCACTAAAAATATGTTATATTTCACTCAAAATATATTCCTTTGGCGGTTTTGATGAGATAAGGGAGGAATGTTGTTGGTTTCAAGATTCGAGAAGTGGTATATGTCTAATTTCTACTCTTACTAGGAAGATGATCTTGTGGGAGAAAAGGATGAACGAGGGAAGGCCTTATCTACAAATGTGGTGAAGAGTGCGGGTAAATTGCCATATTTTCCTTCCTATCTGTCAGATATAAATCGGACGACCTACATTGCAGGATGGCAGGCCCACCATCATCACCAACTCTATTTTTTATCCCTACTCTTATAAAAAGCATTGTCGGTGATGATCGTGTACGCCATCCCTGCAATATAGGCCGTCCGATCTATATCTGACGGATTGGAAGGAAACTATGGCAATTTTGCAAAAAGATACCCACACCCCTCTCCACATTTGCAAATAAGGTCTTCCATCGTTCATCCTTTTCCCCCACAAGATAAACTACTCATACAAATGCATCATGATGTTCCGTGCAACGCATGGGCATCTTGCTAGTTGTTGCAAAAAGCCGATGTGTGTGTGAGAGAGAGGGAGAGTGGAGGAGGACGGAGTGCATGTGTGACAAAGACACAAGTAGTGTGTGTGCGATAGGTATCAGCTTAAAATGAGGCGATAGTGTGTGTGTGCACGATCGAGAGGGCGTGTCTCAAGAAGGGAAGAAAAAGCTACATAGATACAAGGAGCGGGAGAGAGACATGTATGCGATGGTGGAAGCACGAGTGTGCGGGTGTATAAACCTATCTAGAGGCTAGCCAGTCGATAAATGTTTGTGAGAGAAATACGAGTCGGGGTGCGAAAGCGAGAGTTTTGTGTGTGAGAGAGAGAGACGGTAGTCGGGAAGGGGAGTGGAATCAGGAGTTGTGTGTGTGTGTCTGTGAGAGAGAGAGAGAGGTGACGGTAGTCGGGGTTGTCTGATCGGTAAACAAATGAATAATGTCAGTCTGGGATGGAGACGAAAAGGAGACCGCAACAAATGTTGTGTCTACAGGAGAGAGAGAGTAATTTTAGTGGTATGAGTCATATGTAGAGACATATATGGTGTGTGAGAGAACCCCATAGAGAGAAAGACAAAGTGAAAGACGAGCGGAGACTGTGTGTGTGGCGGTGAAAAAGAAAGCTCATGTACCGTGTGATACCAAAGAACAGTAGAGACGTGAGAGATAATAAAAACGGTGTAATGTATAATGATAGGGAGAGTGTGACACTTCTCAAGGGAGACGTCGAGAGACCATGTTTGCGAGGATAGGAGAAACATGAAGTGAGCGTGCGGGTGAGCTGGAGAAAAGAGAGTGGTAGCTACCTGAAGGAGCAAGCATGCGAGATAGATGGGCGTGAAAGGAGTGAACAAAAAAGGGATTCAAATATTTGAATTCGAGATGATGATACATGTAATCCATACTCGAACAAAAATTGATCTATCAAACATGCATACTCATATGAATTCGCGCACATCTATGTTATTTAATATGTAGATATTACTGATCCATACATTTTAGTAGAACATAATTTGGTTAAATTTTTTCGAATTCAACCTTAAGATTTTGAGATCGTTGTATTTGTAAATCATATTATACATATAAAGGAGCAAAATTCTTTGTTGTGCTTTTGAAAGTATATATAAAAAATTGATGTATATAGAATGTAATTCCAATTGAAAATGGATCCCGCCCAAAAAAATAGTAGAATACAAATGGGATTCGAATTAAGTTGGCACGGTAAACGTGCCTGTGCAAAATTTGAACGAAGCAAGGAAAGTCACAATAACCCCGCCCGAAACCAAAATCTGCGAGATGGAAATCACTACTACCTATCCCTGCCACGCAAAGCCTACCTGCTGAATTTCTATAGGTTTCGATAGGGGTAGGTTTGTAATTTCACCCAAACGTGACGTAACCGCCTCTCACCCGGATTCATACACGGTGGGCGCCAAAACACAGTGTGCCCTCGGCCAAAATCGACTCCCTCCCCGATTCATATTCATACACGGTGGGCGCCAAAAACAAACTCTCGTCGGCAAATATTCGGTGTATGCGAGATTACCGTCCTATCCCCAACCGACTAATGTTGTTGTCATGTAGTAGAAATTTGAAACGGGGGCTAAGTTTGTAAATTTCCTCGCATTTGAGACAAGCGCGCCCTGAATACATGGTTCCCCCTTCCTCTCTACCTCCCTTTTCCCCATTCGTACTCCGTGGGCGCCAAAACACCCTCTCCACCCCACCCTCCTCCGTCCGCTGTCGTCCGCCACCCCATCCACCGCCGTCCTCCTCCACCATGCCGGAGCTGATACCCCAACGCCGCCATCCATTACGAGAGATCGACCTCTCCCATCCACGCCTTCGGACCGGGATCCTTGCATCCCGTCCTCTCGCTTCATCCCCATCGTTGTCCACCTTGCTGGCGCCGCTCCTACGACCGTCTCGTCCACCGCGCCCTGCCGCCACCGTCTACCCTCCTAGATCTGCTTCCACGCCGCCGACAGCCATAGCTACCGCAGCACCGTCAAATTCTCAGCAGATGCGTACACGGCGCTGCACCAGAGGCGGTACTCTTTCGTATCTGCTCAAATTATTTATCGCAGCAAGAAAATAGATCGCCACTGCTTTACTCTCATTTCTTGTCTTGGTTGCGAAGTTGCCTTTGTCCGATTTGCACCTTCAGATCCGCCATGGCACGCTCAACACTATACTCCCAATGCTTATGGTTTTCCCCTTTTATATTCCACACTAGTTAAACCACAGTAGACTAAATTTCAAAATTGGGTGGTCGATTTTTGAGCTCGCGAAGTTCGCGGTGCGATCAAGGGGCTCGGGTGGTTGTGGGGCCTCGCCGAATGAAGAAAACTCGGCGGGTGGGGGTGGGGTGGCGGAGGAACACAGCGGTGGGGGCGGTGGTCGGTCGGCGTCTGCGTGCGGTGTTCTGTATGGGAAGAATTAAGAGACGAGGAAGAAGAAGGGTTAGGAGACGTAGGATCTTCATCCAACCGCCTGAAATGGTCGAGAGACAGCTGGGAGTTGCATTCTTAATGCGCTCTGGTTCATCTTGTGTGGGCATGCGCAACCAACATTTTATTATCCAAAATGTGCTTGCTCTTCTTTACCATGTTCCTCTTCGTTCTTCTTTAATATGTACTCTCTCCGTTCCTAAATACAAGTCTTTGTATAGATTCCACCATGGACTACATATGGAGCAAAATGAGTGAATCTACACTCTAAAATGTATCTGGATACATCTGTATGTGATCCATAGTGGAAATCCCTACCAAGACTTATATTTTGGAACGGAGGGAGTATGCTAGTAGTCTGAGATGTTCCTTGTAATGAAGATGAGCAGGACATTTGCGATGTAGAGGTCTATACGATTCGGTTGTGATGGACACTTTGAGCCTCTTTGATTCAGTAGGATCTTGTAAACATAGGAATAGGATTTGTAGTGGCCTGCCCACTTGAATCCTATAAGAATGGCAAGGAAATGCGCGAGCTGTGTCGCCTTTGAGAGTTACATCGATATTAATAAGATCAAGCACCTTCACTTGAAGAGAGCTGGTATACGAAGCCTTTCTAGCCGTACCGGCAATACTAGCACATATATTCCAGCAAGTTCCACTTTGTTGATTTTACTCTAATGCTTAAGGTTTTCCCGTGATATCTACACTATGATCTGTGTAGCTGCTTTGTGTTGCACTAGCAGCAGTCCACTCTTGAAGCTAAACACTACAATGACTTACAAAATTGGCACCAAGGCATTGAGTGCCATTCTGGATGCAATGAAACTCATACGTTCCCCACTTGTTGACTCTTGTTCAGAATATGATCCTAATGACTATTCTAACCTTGAGGAGTCAAAGGCAGATGGCCTGTCCTGTTCACCCATCAAGGTGCTTGTTCTAATTTGGCAATGTTTTATTGATTGTGGGTATCTTGCATATGTTGTCTTGCATTTCTTCTACTTTGTTGCACCGCCATCTGCTTAGTTTACTCATCATATATGTCGAGATGCCATGCCCATCCATTATCAATACATATTCCATCTGTCATCATACCATGTTTTTCCACTCAAATGTTGTTCGTGTGCATCAGACATCAAAAAGGAAGAGGGTGATTGCCGAACTTGAAGGAGCACCAGCAAAGTCCTTGAAAAACGTGGTGGTGCGGATAAATCGACAAAGACACCCACTTATATTGGTTGTACAACCGGTGACATAAAACGTAGGACCGACTCAGCAGACTGTACCCATACTTCATCGCCACACCACTAGCCCCACCACACAGGACTCTGCACTCCAGCAAAAGGTATACCGATTTCATTTGCCATAGCACCAGCTGTACCATAGAAAAATCCCACTCCAGCAAAAAGAACAGCAAGTCCACCGGTCAAAGACCTATCCCAACTGTAGAGACGGCCAATTCCTATAGATTAGAACCCCATTCCATTTATTCCCAGTTTAAAAGACAATGCTTTCAATGTTGTTTGGGACTACGTGCATATATTCCCATCATGGGAAGATTATTGTGAAGACAAACACCATTTTCACATCTTCTTGTCCAACTTACGTGTAAGTGCTATTATTCCTGGTTATTATTTTCCTGTTTTCTGCTGATTGAACACATCAATGATTTACATTACATTGTTGTAACTAGGCGAGGGTCAATCTGGATAGTCATGACGAGCAAAGCTTGCTCGTGCTTTTCAAGGAAGCATTGCAGCAGTATCGGTGTTGCTTGAGGAAATCACACTTTGGTGGCAAGTCTATAAACGAATTTCCGGTGAAGTCTCCTGTGCTAAATTTAGAAGACATTCAATGGAAAAACCTTGTTATGCACTGGTCTCATTCCCAGGATGAGGTACTGTCTATGAAATCACATGACAATTTGAACTTCTACTTTTCCGCATGTGCCTTACGGATCTTTTTTGCAGGAAATCTGCTCGAAGAAGAATTCCGGTTTGAAAAGAACGGCGGGATATCACAAATATGCTGCCCGCAGCTTTGCTCTTGTTAGTACATGTTGTCCTGTATCACTGTACTTGCATACATACCTGGTTCATTATGTGACAACAGTATGCATGATAGCTTGCTTATCAA
This sequence comes from Aegilops speltoides, assembly GCA_021437245.1. Lineage (NCBI taxonomy): Eukaryota > Viridiplantae > Streptophyta > Magnoliopsida > Poales > Poaceae > Aegilops > Aegilops speltoides. The sequence continues at coordinate 467,222,495 of CM038147.1, read as the reverse complement.
TTGTTCACTCCAAATTATCTTATCTGTATGAATGGTTACATTAGTGTAGAATATATCCAATGCCAATGTTTTTTTAGCTCTGCATTGTTCTTGTAAGTACATGCTGTCCTTTATCGGTGTACTTATAATGACAGGTAGTTGTTCATACCATCACTCTGCAGCTTATTTTTCCTTTGCCCTCCATTTTCTACACATCAGATCTATATTTACTCTTAGCATAAGGTTGGTACTGCAGAAGTTTAGCTGTGCATTGCTCTTGGCTGTGCATCGCTGCACTTACATTTATAGCTACTTGGTTATGTAGCATCACTCTTCATCTTATCTTAAATATTCTCCATTTTTTTCGTATATTATCACATCTATATTTACTCTTAACAAAATGTAGAATAAAGGCAATGCTTATGAAGAAGATTCTGTGGTAAACTTCTTGAATTGCCCCCCCCCCCCCCATCAGCATGGACAAGGCCTTTATAGAGCCTGTCTTCACCAATAATGTAAGTTTGTCCATCTCAAGCCTTCAAACTTTGTTGTATATATTTGGTTAGGCATGGCTGCAACAGCTATTTATTTTTGGTGTTTGCATCAAATTGCATGTTTAAAGTTTATTATGTAGTTCATAAACAAAAGTTTGTCCTTTCTCAATTTAAGTTTTCGGTTGTACAACCAAGTTCCTTATTCATACCATGTAAATTAAACTATCTGAGCAAGTGATCTTCTTTTGCCTTTGCATGTATGCTTCATTCTTCATCCGTAATCCGGTGGTGTGGTGAACCTACCCACTACAAACACAATGTCATATTCTCGCAATGTCTTAACTATGAACAATGTCATATCATTCTACTACTCCCCGTCGAAAATACTTGTCATTGAAATGGATGTATCTAGATGTATTTTAGTTCTAGACACATCCATTTTGATGACAAGTAATTCGACGGAGGGGTATTATTTAAACCGTCTCTTTATTTGCCAATCTGAAATGGGATAAATTTGACACACTAACCATTTATACTTATGAGTTCTTGATCTATAATCCAGTGGTGTCGTGAAGCTGCCAACTCCTTCACAATGTCATTTCCTGCCATGTCTTGACCTGAACAATACCATATTGTGTTAATGCGATTTTAAACTATTTTACTTTATTCATCAGTAAGAAATGTGATGAATTGTCAGCACTGATACTTTTATGTGCAAAACCTGTCATCTGTCTGCTTGTTTATCTTTCAGAGTGAGGAAGATTTAAGTGTTGAATGTTTTGATCTCATCATCTTGCTCATTTGCTTGCGTTGCAGCTCCCCAGCAGGGCTAACCTTTCTTGAACTCTATTGAAGTGTTGTCGGTTTTGTATATTATTTTGTCGGTGTGTTTACTTGCACTGGTGGCGATCTTTGATGCCCAGTGTATGTAATCTGCTGTCTGCTTGTGCTTTATTATCATAGTGGCGAACTTTGATGCCCAGTGGATGTAATATGCTGTAATTTCTTTATTGTATAGTCTAGGTTTTCTCTTATTCACGATGCTGCAGTTATTTTACTGTATATATATCCTGTCTTAGCAGTAAACCGGCCAAACCGTAAAATTACGGTACATAATCGGACCGTCATGCAATCACGATGTAGGTTGGGCTGAAACGCGTGCTTAACAGCTAACGGCCAACGTGACTGAAATGAACCCCGGCCCATGATTGTGCGAATCAAATCACAGGCTTTTAACAGGCCAAAATTGTCTCGGTCCTTGTTTGGCCCAATCAGATGTCGGCTGCGAGCAGGCCGGATGCAAACCGGGCCGTAGTTAGGCCCAACTATATGATGGGCATTTAACAGGCCAAAATTAATATAGGGCCGAAATGTTAAACGGGCCCTTAAGAGGCCAAAACTAATATCAGGCCGAATTACTTAGTGGGCCTTTAGCAAGTGGGCCCAAAAGCATAGTGCCAAGTTGGCGGGCCGAATCTGATATGGGCCATAATTAAGCCCATAGCCTCTTAAAGGGCCGGACCTGATCTGGGCCGTAATTTGGCCCAAAACGTGGTAGGCTTTTAACAGGCCAGATCTCATATGGTCCACTATTAGGCCGGAACGTGGCAGACCATTAATAGATCGGATCAAATATGGGCCGGCATTTGGCCCAAAACATGGCCGCCAGTTAATGGGCCGGCCTACTAGGGTCCTCAAATTCTTGTGGGCCTACAGCTGGGCCGGCCCATTAATGTCGGCAAAATCTCATGGGCCTTTAGCCGGGCCGGCCCATTATGATCCGCAAGAATCTTGTGGGCCTTTACCTGGGCCGGCCCATTATGGCTCACAAAAATCTTGTGGGCATTTACAGGCCGCCCATTATGGCTGCAAAATCTTGTGGGCCTTTAGTGGGCCAGCCCATTATGGTCGCAAAATCTCGTGGGCCTTTAGTGGGCGGCCCATTATGGTCCGCAAAATCTTGTGGGCCTTTAGTTGGGCGGCCCATTTAAACTTGATGGGCGGTCCACGTGTCAACATATCATAGGCGCCTCGCCCATTGGATGAGTGACACATGTGCGGTAGCGGACGACATGTGTCTCCTCCACCAATGATGATTTTACGTGGAAAATCCCCATTGGTCGGGGCTGTTAACGGGTTATCGGATCCAAAACCCGACCCGATAGCTTAACGGCGTTCGTTACGGTGGATGTCACGTGTCGGTCACCCTTGACGAAAGCACTTCTGTGACGCGCGATTTATCGTCATGGAAGTGGACACTTCCGTGATGATAATTTTGATAATGTCATGGAACACTTCTACGACAGCATGGGTATGACTATCTTGATTCTGTCATAAATTTGTCATGGATGTACATGCATGACAAAAAACACGACCTACTGTGACAAACACGTATCATCACGGAAGTGTATTTTTTTGTAGTGCTAGTACCGAACGTATGACACCTCCGAGTTCAGCACACATTCAGCTCGATGGCGTCCCTCGAACTCTTGATCCAGCAGAGGGTCGAGGGAGAGTTTCGTCAGCACGACGGCGTAGTGACGGTGATGGTGATGTGATCCGTGCAGGGCTTCGCCTAAGCACTATGACGCTATGACCGGAGGTGTAAACTGTGGAGGGGGCACCGCACACGGCTAAGAGAACAATTGATGTGCCTTTGGGGTGCCCCCCGCCCCCGTATATAAAGGAGGGGAGGAGGTGGTGGCCGGCCAGGAGGGGCGCGCCATGGGGGGGAGTCCTACTAGGACTCCGCTCCTAGTAGGATTTGCCCCCCTTTTCCTTTCTTACGGGAGGGGCAAAGGGAGGAGAGGGGGAGGGAAAGGGGGCGCCGCCCCCCTCCCCTAGTCCAATTCAGACTGCCATGGGGGGGGAGGGTGTGCGGCCACCCCTTGCAGCCCTCCTCTCTCTCCACTAAGGCCCCTGTAGGCCCGATACTTCCCTGGGGGGTTCCGGTAACCCCTCGGTACTCTGGTAAAATACCCAAACCACTCGAAACCATTCCGATGTCTGAATACTACCTTCCAATATATGAACCTTTACCTCTCGACTATTTCGAGACTCCTCATCATGTCCGTGATCTCATCCGGGACTCCGAACAACCTTCGGTCACCAAAACACATAACTCATATAATACATATCGTCATCGAACGTTAAGCGTGCGGACCTACGGGTTCGAGAACTATGTAGACATGACCGAGACACCTCTTTGGTTAATAAACAATAGCGGAACCTGGATGCTCATATTGGTTCACACATATTCTACGAAGATCTTTATCGGTCGAACCACAATGTCAACATACACTATTCCCTTTATCATCGATATGTTACTTGCCTGAGATTCGATCGTCGGTATCTTCATACCTAGTTCAATCTCGTTACCGGCAAGTCTCTTTACTCGTTTCATAGTGCATCATCCCATAACTAACTCATTAGTCACATTGCTTGCAAGGCTTCATATGATGTGCATCATCCCATAACTAACTCGGAGTGAGAAATCCTAATCTCGATCTATGCCAACCCAACAAACACCTTCGATGATACCTATAGAGCATCTTTATAATCACTTAGTTATGTTGTGACATTTGATAGCACACAAGGCATTCCTCCGGTGTCCGGGAGTTGCATAATCTCATGGTCGGAGGAATATATATTTGACATGAAGAAAGTAGTAGCAATAAAACTAAACAATCATTATGCTAAGATAACGGATGGGTATTGTCCATCACATCATTCCACTAATGATGTGATCTCGTTTATCAAATGACAACTCATGTCCATTGCTAGGAAACTTAACCATCTTTGTTCAACGAGCTAGTCTAGTAGAGGCATACTAGGGACACGGTGTTTTGTCTATGTATCCACACATGTATCAAGTTTCTAGTTAATACAATTCTAGCATGAATAATAAACATTTATCATGATATAAGGAAATATAAAATAACAACTTTATTATTGCCTCTAGGGCATATTTCCTTCAGTCTACCACTGGCACTAGAGTCAATAATCTAGTTCACATATCCATGTGATTTAATACCAATAGTTCACATCTATATGTGATTAACACCCATAGTCCACATCTCCATGTGACCAACAACAAAAGGGTTTACTAGAGTCAATAATCTAGTTCACATCGCTATGTGATTAACACCCAGAGGGTACTAAGCTGTAATCATGTTTTTCTTGTGAGAGAAGTTTAGTCTACGGGTCTGCCATATTCAGAGCCGTATGTATTTTGCAAATTTTCTATGTCTACAATGCTCTGCATGGAGCTACTCTAGCTAATTGCTCCCACTTTCAGTATGTATCCGGATTAAGACTCAGAGTCATCCGGATTGTTGTAAAAGCTTGCATCGGCGTAACTCTTTATGACGAACTCTTTTTCACCTCCATAACCGAGAAATATTTCCTTAGTCCTCTTAGGTAACTAAGGATAACTTTGACCGATGTTCAGTGATCCACTCCTGGATCACTATCGTACCCCCTTGCCAAACTTATGATAAGGTACACAATAGGTCTGGTACACAACATAGCATACTTTAATGAACCTACGCCTGAGGCATAGTGAATGACTTTCATTCTCTTTCTATTTTCTACCATGGTCGGGTTTTGAGTCTTACTCAACTTTACACCTTTCAACACAGGTAAGAACTCCTTTGACTGTTTCATTTTGAACTACTTCAAAATCTTGTCAAGGTATGTACTCATTAAAAAATCTTATCAAGCGTCTTGATCTATCTCTATAGATCTTGATGCCCGATATGTAAGTAGCTTTACCGAGGTATTTCTTTGAAAAACTCCTTTCAAACTTTCCTTTATGCTTTCCAGAAAATTCTACATCATTCCTGATCAACAACATGTCATACACATATACTTATCAGAAAGGCTGTAGTGCTCCCAATCACTTTCTTGTAAATACAGGCTTCACCGCAAGTCTGTATAAAACTATATGCTTTGATCAACTCATCAAAGCGTATATTCCAACTCCGAGATGCTCGCATACTTTGTTAGCACCTTTAGGATCGACAAAACCTTCTGGTTGCATCATATACAACTCTTCTTAGAGATATCCATTTAAGGAATGCAGTTTTGACATCCATTTGCCAGATTTCACAAAATGTGGCAATTGATAACATGATTCAGACGGACTTAAGCATCGCTACGGTTGAGAAAGCCTCATCGTAGTCAACCCCTTGAACTTGTCGAAAACCTTTTTGCGATAAGTCGAGCTTTATAGGCAGTAACATTACCATCAGCGTCAGTCTTCTTCTTGAAGATCCATTTATTCTCTATGGGTCACCGATCATCGGGTAGATCCACCAAAGTCCACACTTTGTTCTCATACATGGATCCTATCTCAGATTTCATGGCCTCAAGCCATTTACCAGAATCTGTGCTCATCATAGCTTCTTCATAGTTAGTAGGTTTGTCATGGTTAAGCAACATGACCTCCAAAACAAGATTACCATACCATACTGGTGCGGATCGTGCTCTGTTTGACCTACGAGGTTCTGTAGCAACTTGATCTGAAGTTTCATGATCTTTATCATTAGCTTCCTCTCTAGTTGGTGTAGGCATCACGAGAATAGTATTCTCGGATGAGATACTTTCCAAATTGAGAGAAGGTACAATTACCTCATCAAGTTCTACTTTCCTCCCACTCACTTCTTTTGAGAGAAACTCCTTCTCTAGAAAGGTTTTGTTCTTAGCAACAAAGATTTTGCCTTCGGACTTGTGGTAGAAGGTGTACCCAATTGTTCCCTTATGGTATCCTATGGAGACGCACTTCTCCGATTTGGGTTCGAGCTTATCAGGCTGAAGCCTTTTGACATAAGCATCGCATCCCCAAACTTTAAGAAATGACAGCTTAGGTTTGTTGCCAAACCACAGTTCATACGGTGTCGTCTCAACGGACTTTGACGGTGCCCTGTTTAACGTGAATGCTGCTGTCTCTAATGCATAACCCCAAAATGATAGTGGTAAATTAGTACGAGACATCCTAGATCGCACCATATCTAATAAAGTGCAGTTACGACATTCGGGAACACCATTACGCTGTGGTGTTCCAGGTGGCGTGAGCTGTGAAACCATTCCACATTGTTTTAAATGAAGGCCAAACTCGTAACTTAAATATTCACCTCCACGATCAGATCGTGGAAACTTTATTTTCTTGTTACGATGATTCTCCACTTTACTCTAAAATTCTTTGAACTTTTCAAATGTTTCAGACTTGTGTTTCATTAAGTAGATATACCCATATCTACTCAAACTATCTGTGAAGGTCAGAAAATAATGATACCCGCCACAAGCCTCAACACTCATCGGACTGCATACATCGGTATGTATTATTTCCAGTAAGTCATTAGCTCATTCCATTGTTCCAGAGAACGGATTTTTAGTCATCTTGCGCATAAGGCACGGTTCGCAAGTATCAAATGATTCATAATCAAGTGATTCCAAAAGCCCATCAGCATGGAGTTTCTTCATCGCTTTACATAATATGACCTAAGCGGCGATTGCCACAAGTATGTCGACTTGTCATTATCAACTTTTCATCTTTTGGCATCAATATTATGAATATGTGTATCACTATGATCGAGATTCAATAAACCATCAACATTGGGTGTATGACCATAGAAGGTTTTATTCATGTAAATAGAATAAAAATTATTCTCTGTCTTAAATGAATAACCGTATTGCCATAAACATGATCTAATCATATTCATGCTTACGCAAACACCAAATAACGTTCATTTAGGTTCAACACTAATCCCGAAAAAATAGGGGGTGTGCGATGATGATCATATCAATCTTGGAACCACTTCCAACATACATCATTACTTCACCCTCAACTAGTCTCTATTTATTCTGCAACTCCTGTTTCGAGTTACTAATCTTAGCAATTGAACAAGTATCAAATACTCAGGGGTTACTACGAGCACTAGTAAGGTACACATCAATAACATGTATATCAAATATACCTTTTTTCACTTTGCCATCCTTCTTATCCACCAAAATTTGGGGTAGTTCCGCTTACAGTGACCATTTCCTTTGCAGTAGAAGCACTCAGTTTCAGGCTTAGGTTCATCTTTGGGCTTCTTCACGGGAGTGACAACTTGCTTGTCATTCTTCTTAAAGTTCCCTTTCTTCCCCTTTGCCCTTTTCTTGAAACTAGTGATCTTGTTTAATCATCAACACTTGATGCTTTTTCTTGATTTCTACCTTCGTCGATTTCAGCATCACGAAGAGCTCGGGAATCGCTATTGCCATCCCTTGCATATTATAGTTCATCATGAAGTTCCAGTAACTTGGTGATGGTGACTAGAGAACTCTGTCAATCACTATCTTTTCTGGAAGATTAACTCCCACTTGATTTAAGTGATTGTAGTACCCAGACATTCTGAGCACATGCTCACTAGCTGAGCTATCCCCCTCCATCTTTTAGGCGAAGTACTTGTCAAAGTCTCATACCTCTCGACACGGGCATGAGTCTGAAATACCATTTTCAGCTCTTGGAACATCTCTCATGCGATGGTGCTGCCGACACGAGTGGACCTCGCTCTCGTGCAACCTGACGCGGCAACAATGCGTACGTGCGTGGGATCAGTGAACAGGATGTGATATAGTGACCTCGTATACCCTCACGACTCACGTGTTAAACGAGCCATCCCTCGAGGTGAATACTAAGAAGAAAAAGGAAAGTGCAGCCCTTAGGGCATGTACAATGGTTGATAGGATAGTCTTATCTTAAGTCTTGCATGTAATTTGGATAGGGGGCAGCCCCAGTGCATGTAGCTCCCGCTTGCGCAGGGTCTGGGGAAGGGTCCGACCACTTCGGGTCTATTGTACGCAGCCTTTCCCTACATTTCTGCAAGAGGCTGTTTCCAGGACTTGAACCCGTGACCTCATGGTCACAAGGCAGCAGCTTTACCACTGCGCCAAGGCTCCCCTTCTTGCATGTAATTTAGATATGACAAAATAATTGTCTAAAATGGCTCATCTCTTAGCCTTATCTTCAATAACTAGTTATTCCTAAAAACGTGGTGAGACATATTGTGTTAAGAGATCATCTCTTGTCTTCTCTTATTCTTATGCTTTCTCTCTCCTCCACATCATCATTTATCCTACATGGCACTCCTAAGATAGCACCATTGTACATGCCCTTAATTACCTGCAGCAGTGATGTCACCCGTCAGATGCATCCAGACCCAGAGATCAGTACAAGAGAGGGGGAGGGGGAGAGAGAGAGAGAGAGAAAAGAGCTGTCACAGGTATGATCATGTCTTAATTAGGGTATATGTTATTTTTTTCGGTGAATTAGGGTATATGTTTAACCACGCGGTACATCTGGTCAGCAACATGGAACAAACAATGCAAAAAAAAAGATCCAGCTAAAATATGTCTTAGGGGATCTAACTGTACAAAATTTAGGTCGTATTTTGGCCTGCCTAAGAGAATCTGGCAACTCTTTTAAGCCTATAGGAAGAATATATCTTGTCGACGTGATTAGAACCAACCACTGACTTAGCTTGAGGTGCGTTTTAATGCGTGACAAAATATGGCTTGAGGAGCGAAGGGGTTGTTGGATGTTGGGTGTGCATTTAGTGGTTATAACCCTAGCAAAGATCTCAACACTAAATTGAAGCGTTATAACCACACACCAGGAACAACCAAGGCATTGGTATAAGCTGTGATAGAAATCAAAATAGACATGTCATAAGGTTAAAACAGATAAGTCGTATCACTAAACCAGGCTGCTCCAGGGGAAACCCTAGGATCCGGTGTTCCAGATCGGACGATGCGGCACTGCGGTGTCGTTTCTTTCTTGGGAGCATCGTTTGTGGAGCAGTGCTGGAAGTCAGAGGCAGAAGGTGGAGCGGCTTCGTCTTGCACGGAGCTTCGGTGGAGATGTCAAGTCATGCCTGACCGACAGGTGCTACGCTTGGTCATGCCTAGTCGGTAGGTGCTACGCACGACAGATCCTCCAAGGACTTAAAGCTGTGTCGGCTGGTAATACTTGGCAGCATGGCGCTGAGGTGTATCAGTGGCGACCGCGACGTGTTCGGCTGTTTGCGTGCAAGGAGGAGGTGCCGTTGGGCGCCGTGGTGGCGTCAACGATAGCTGGACTGAGCAAGGTTGATGCATCGATGCAGATTCGAAGATGGAGCGGTGGCAGCTGGCGGCGGCGGCCTCTAAGAGCACGCCAGACCAGTGTGTGCCCCAGACCCGACAAGTAGCTAGGTTGGGGTCTCAGGTCTTAGATGTTATGCTTGGCTGCGATGTCTGTTTGGTATTAGGCCAGGCTATCTGCGCCCTTTCATCAACTGGATAAATGTAGCGACAGTTTGTTGCTTAGACGGCGGCTTTAATCTTACTGTGGTATTGATTTTGTAAGGTCTTGTGAGAATAATTAATAAAGTGGCCGTATGTACCGTCCAGATGCAGAGGCCAGGGGTCATCCTCCTTTTCTAAAAAAAAACTAAACCAGGCCTTCCTGCGTACCAATTTCTTTTCAGCATATTATCATGTTATACTGGGATATTTGATTTGTTTGAACAAGTTTATAATATAAAAAACACAATGATTAATGAAGAAAACGCGCGTCAAAGCGCGCACATATACTTTTAGTGCAGCTTGGCAGGGGCAGTGACTGGTGCTGTGCATCAGCAGAAGAGAGACATATCAAACACAGAAAAGATTTCAAATAGATACCACTATATGAGAGTATATGGTAGCCATGACAGGGAGGGCAGGGCAATAAGTTTGGGATCGATCGATCGCCTAGAGCTCGAAGCAGCAACACGTTCATATTTTATCACCATAAAATTGACAATGTAGATAATTCAGAGTTTTGTGATGGGGAACTAGAATCACAATCACTTACAGTATTCCCCAAATGTCTGAACTAAATTTGACAGCCACTTAATTGATGATAACATGAAACAACTATCAAGTATCCTTTCAAATATCTGATGCCCAAATGCTTTCATGCTTGAATGGAAAAAAAATGAAAGAAACTTTCATCTGTAACGGTCTTATATCCCTCCTCGCCTAGTTCCATCAACAGTCAGAATTTTGAATTCTATGCAGGTATGCTCGATTTTATTTTTATGGTGTACACACAGGTGGAAGACCAATATGGTGCCTCATTTGGTGTAGAGGACATCCTCCCAAGGGTGACGGTACAGTGGCTGCTTGAGCCTCTTCTGGTCAAAGGTGTGCCTGTGAATCCAAGAAGCAGATTGGAAATGTGGAAAAATAAAATGTAACTAGGGTAACAATAATGTACTACCTCCGCCCGGAATTACTCGTCACTCAAATGGATGTATCTAGCACTAAAATAGTGCTAGATGCATCCATTTGAGCAACAAGTAATTTCGGACGGAGGGAGTACATAGCTACATTTATCATTGTAAAAGAGCAAGACTTACCCAATTAGGCCAATTGAACGTGCAAGCACAAAGAGTCCATTAAGATACCCAATCTCTATAATCTCGTCGATCTCTTGCTTGCTGAACATTCCACTCCCAGAAAGAAGATCCAAGAAGAGCGAGCCGATCGCGCCGTCAACATTCATAACCAAATTGTTGGCCTTTGACAGGGTGTAGGTCTCAACCTGAACAGCGTACTCCATGTACTTGACTGAAGGGAAGTGTGCGTGAGCATATTTCTGTAAAAGCTGTACTCTTTTGTCCCTGTTATCTCTGCTTTTGATCCTAATAAAGACACGCAAGTGAAATTTGAGAAAAGACAAGACAACTCGTTGTGCATTAAAAACAATGAACTTACGTCTTAAGCACATTTTCAGGAGCAAGTTTATTATGATGCCAAGGGGATATTTATACCTGTGACCAATTCCAGGGACACGGATTCCCTTCTTTTTCATGCCCTCAACAAATTCATAAGGCGTAAGACCCTAGAATCAATTTATGTAGTTTATAAGATCCACTAAGAAACACATGAAAACTGAGGCTGGAAAAAAAGTAAAGGGATATCAAATAAGATGGCCCACCCTATCATATGCATCTTTGAAGTACCGAGCAGCGTCATCAATTGCACCACCAAATCGGGGGCCAATTGTCAACAATCCTGTGTTATTCCAACTATAAGTCTCAGCATGCTGTTGTGTACATAATGGTACAGGTTCGCATGCATCAATTAAAAAAAGCTCACCAGATACCAAGCTGGAAACAAGGTCCTTTCCAGCCCTAGCAGTAACAATAGAATTGTGAGCACCGGATACACAAGGACCATGATCAGCACAAAGCATGACGCATATCTGTCAGACATACGAAGAAACCTTATTAGGACCAAGTGAACTCTAGATATGGAAGGGGGAAAGGTACAAAATTATCACAGCATGTTAGAGCTTTTGTAGGGAAGATAGATTATCCATGTTACATTTGACCCACAAATTACCTCAATAAATTGAGTACAATAACGAGGAAGGCTGCGCTTGAACCACAAAAGAGAAATAACATCACCAACTCCATAACCCCTTTCAATAATTGTAGACATGGGCACACCAGCATAGCAAGGTTCCTCACCTGCATCATACAAATGCACATTTATTATTTTCAGCGAGGGAAAGCAAGGCAAAGGACAATTATCAAGCAGATGTAGGATAACATGTTGCCACCCATCTGACCTCTATCATCAGAGATAGTGGAGATAATGTGCGTGGGAGCTCGGACCTTCCCACTTTTAATGGCAGTGTTAAGATCCTCAGGAATGAGGGGAGGTGTAACCTCAGGGACAGGAGGAATATTTCCTTCCTCAACCTGCAAAATATATATGTAACCCCAAGTTTTGATTCCCACTAAATATTACCAAAAAAATACTTGCAAAAGACATCAGCCGTGATGTACCAGCTTCTCAAATGTCTCCTTAATCACACTTTCAAGAGCTTCAAATGAAGTAGGGACAACTGCCCCAGCATCCCTTAGTGCCTGATTCTTAGCTTGTGCGGATTCCAACTCACCACCGCTCTTCGCACCCTGTTATGATATCAAAATAAATAAATAAACCACATCTGTGCATACTGAGTGTATTGTTCAGCTCACCGGAAAAGAGCACCAATTTGTTTACAACTTACAGCATGGCCAAACTGGACCTCAGATTTGAATAGACGTGCGCATGTCCCACTAACCCAAGCAACAACAGGTTTCTGAACCTTTCCTTGTTTCAAGGCTTCGACGAGCGAATACTCATCACTTCCTCCAAGCTCTCCAAGAACAACCATCATTTTAACCTAAAGCCAACAAATGGGATGTTGATACACCAGTGATCAGAATCCAGACTTGGGTTGCAAGTAATGCAGGGATGGAATTATCGTGAAAGCATACTTGTGCGCCAAACAACCATTTTGTCCTAAAAATGTAAATGGGAGTGGATACAAAGACACTAGAGATAGGCCAAAGTTATGGTAAAGGAGTAGCCTCCGAAAGTTAGAAGGCAAAAACGATGTGATAAAGGAACATGTAACAGTGACATCCTGTGGGTGTCCAATCATGCCAGAGATGAAAAATACAGTATAATATTAGAAGGACAGTTGTGCGACAAAGACGATGAATATTCATACACTACAGGAAGAAGGTTAACACTATCTATTTCTATATACATAGAGATTTTTTTTTTGGAATGAAAAAAAAGTGTCAAACCTGAGGTATGTTATTAAAACGCAGAATGTGATCTGAAAGAGTTGATCCAGGGAAAACATCTCCCCCAATTGCAATCCCTGAATATGTTAAGAAAAAGTTAGCATGGGTGCATTATTCATATGAACCAGTAAATGTGACATTTACATTTATTCACAAACAAGGTACCTTCATAAATACCATCAGTCACTCTTGCAATTGTGTTGTACAGCTCATTTGACATGCCACCCTATGAAGTAATGGAAGTTCAGTTTGTAAGTAGTAATCAAACTATACAGTTGAGAATATATACTAATCAGTAGTCAAATTAAAGAAGTGGAATTCTGGAATGAAAAGAAATGGAAAGTCAGGAGCGCTCAACATTTTCCCAAATGAAAAGATAAAAGCTGAAGCATCATAATGGTGTTCTAAAGTTCTAAGACTCTCCATATATATGAAAACAAAAAGTCATCTTTAGAGACACAACAGACAGTTCTTTTTATTCTGTTACTTTATTTATGGACGTGAATCATAAAGAAATACATGTGATGAAGGAAGTAAGTTTATTAACAGCGAAATTGAAGCATACCGATTTAGACACAAAACCAACTGATCCAGGCCTGTACAGCTTGCATTGAATTATGTTGTCAATGGTTCCAGCAGTATCACCAACCTTGAAAGCACCAGCCTGAACTCCTCCGACTGTTGCAGGTCCAATGATGACCTACAAATAATACTCAATCACTTAGCGAAAATAAGCAATAACTATGCAGGCCACTGTCAGCCTGCATTAACAGAAAAAGCAAATGCTCCGATATATATATAGAAGTTATCATATTGCTCAAGCTCACAAGCCATCATTTAGTTTATAAATGTGTCTATAAGGATATACTCCTTCACTGATTGATATGAAATTGTCTTATTCTAAGCGCTTTATGATGAGAACCGGTGATCACACCCGAACTTAAAAGCAGTAATCCATGTAAAATATAATCCTTACCTTGTTGTTAGCACGTGCATAACTAATTAGCTGCTTTGCGTCTGATTCAGGAACTCCCTCTGCTATAATGGCTACAACTCGGAGAGTTGGCTGCTTCAAAGCTGACATTGAAGAAGCAGCCGCACTGCAGATTTAGAAAATACAGTAAAATTGTAGTTGCTCCAGATCATCCTGTATTTCTCAGACAGACTATAAATGCTATAACTAACCTCCGGAAGGATGCAAAGTTGATAAACACATCCGCAGTTGGGTGTGCATTGCAAGCAGCTTCAATTCTACAAAAGATACATGAATAGATAAATTGTTCACACATGAATATTGAGCTAGCAAGCTGCTAATGTAATATCCCTCCATCTGAAATAAGAGCCACAGTCTTGTTCAGTCAAACAAGATAAATGAGGAAGCAGAGAGCTCACGTAGGATGAACTGGAATAGCAATTTCTTCTTGTCCAAAAAAAAGCTTCTGGAACCCATCAGAACCAGGATTGATGATTCCAGCAACAGAAGGTGTTTCTCTCCCTATCAGGCAGTGCAAATTCAGTAAGAAAGAAGCAAAACAGAAACATTATACAATCCTTTTAAACCAATGGTAGGGAGAATAAATATACCACAGAGGAAGTCAAAATCAAGCATCCGCTGGATAGGAAGTTGCTTATAATTATAGAATAGCGCTTGGGTGGTTTTCGAGAAAATTTGACCTGTCGCCATGATTTACTTCCCCTGAAAATTAACAGGTATTAGCCCGTGATAACCACAGTAATAGCTACTATTCAGAAAACAATAAATCGTAAGCCCCCTACCCTACAAGCCATCAAAGTACCAGAATAGAATGAAAGAAATGTTGTATGATATGTCAAGCATAAGCGCAGCATCCAACACGATAACTAGACAAAAACTACAAAAGCATAAACACCTAGTGTAAAGTTCATATTCATGTCAAATTCACCCAAAAGTGACCAGGCACTTGGTCCAAGTGACATTTCATTCCCAAACCTAGTGTCAAATCACTGTTGTGAATACTGCTAAAACAGGACACTCCAAGAATCTAATCTAAGGGATTAGATTGCTTGATCCGGCTATAAGTATACCATAGAAGGAGGCTGGCATCTGCACATTGCACCAGATCTCAAACACGATGCACCAGCATATTCAGTTCACTACTTCTACCGACTAAATCAGGATCAAGCTGTCTGATCCTCAAAACCGACAGGATATAAAGTTGTTGAGAAAAATCTGAGAAGAAGACCGGATCTCAAGCAAACATGACGCACCAGCACATTTCATTCCACAATCGCCCAACTACTTGAATGTTTAAACTATGTTCGCCCCTCCAAGATTCGAATCCACAGTAAAAACTAAAAACTACGTAGTACTCCCTCCGTTCCTAAATATTTGTCTTTCTAGAGATTTCAACAAGTGACTACATACGGAGCAAAATGAGTGAATCTACACTCTAAAATATGTCTACATACATCCTTATGTGGTAGTCCATTTGAATCTCTAAAAAGACAAATATTTAGGAACGGAGGTAGTAGTATACTAAGTCTGCGTTTGCACAAGATCCCTAAAGAACAATTTATAGCAGCGACTAAAAAAGGACCTTAACACCTGGACCTGGGCTAACCAGATGGATCTGCGCCAGAGCCCCAAGACAAAACCCACAGGCCAAGGCAGCAACCCGTCAAATATACGAAGCAAAGCTCGCGCCAAAGGTGGGCATTTCTCGGTTGAATTCGGATCAAACGCAGCAAGCAAGCAGGCAACCCATTCCCACCCAAAATTTGAGATACGAGGCGCGAGATCCCCACGAGACACCACGGGATCCCGCTCCGCCGCGCGGCAGATCCGCGGCGCCGGGGGCAACACCCACCAACTGTTCGACTAAACGCCGCAGAGAGCAGAAGCCTAGAGGAGTGAGAGTGGGTGCATTATGTGTGAGCGAGCACGGTTGGCAGCGGCGGGCGAACCTTCCGAGGCGAGGCGGGGGGCGGAATTGCTCCGGGAGTAGAACTGATTTGGGTCAGGCTCGGCGGGGCACGGGCAGGAGAGGTGGAAGGAATTTATAGTGGCGGGAAGCAGATGGGGAGTAGGCGTGCAGGTAGTTGGCTGTTCCGTTGTGGTCGCGCGCACATGGGCCTCCGGGTCCGTGGCAACTACCTCGAATGATGGATGCGGGAATCCGTCGCAATCTGTCTACTCTACTTCAGTCAGATTTCGCCGTAGTAATACTATGAATATTTGGATTCCAACACGACACACCACGGGATCCCGCCAGCCGCGGCGCCGGGAGGACACCCGACCCACCAGCTGTTCGACCAAACGCCGCAGAGGGCAGCAACTGCAAGAGACTAGCTAGAGGCAGTGCGTGGGACTGGGAGTGGGTGACAGAGCACGGTTGGCGGCGGCGAACCTTTCGAGGCGAGGCGAGGCGAGGCGAAGCGGGGGCCGGAATTGCTCCGGGACGGGAGTTGATTCTGGGCCTCGGGGAAGACGGAGCTGACAGGGGGCGAGACAGGGGAGGCGCAGGGATTTGTGTGCGCGGGAAGGTGGGAAGTAGGCGGCGGCGCAACCGCACCGCACCGCACGCGCCATCTACCCGCGAGAGGCCCCGACGCCGTGAGGTGGTTGTTTCGGTGCCGATAATTAAACGTGATATTATAAACTGTAGCTTTTCAGATGATTTTCAGTAAACGAGTTTGCTAATTCTCGTCACTCGAGCCAACTATCGTTTTCAGCCAGGTAGAAACAGTCATACGTTTTCGCTCGCACACAAAAATCACACCCAGCGAACGCTACAGGAATACCCATGTGAAAACAGATAAATTTATCATGTTGTTGTATATAAGGATTTATCTGGTTTTAAAATAAAAAATCTCATGTTGTTGTATAAAACCGTAAAAAAGTACAAAAAGATTGTCAGGAAATTGTCATGCTTGAGCACGGTAATTGTTGTGCATTTGCCATGATGGGGAGAATTGTCAGCCTTGCTCCGGATTTGCCATGCCGACTAAAAGGAATTATCCTGCTACACCAATGAAAACAGGTGAAAATTGCCACGCTCTAAAAACAGGAGTTGTCATCCTGGATGTGTTCGCTCGAATTGTCATCCTGAGCGAACGGTTTAACGTTGTTAGATCACAATTCACTCAAAGGGGTGCGTGGGAGCGAACGATTTAGGATTCACACGCGGGATCCGACATGACTGAGGACATTCATTCAGAATGGCTAAGAATCCGACATCAAATTGTTAGCATTAGGATGATTTTTAGTTATGTCATATCTAAGTTTTTCTAGGGTTATGTTACATCTAAGTTGTCCACCACACAATCATTGGATTCGTGCAAAACTATTTTGTTTGCATGCACTGCCCTTCGAATTACATGCTACAGAAGGTCAAAGCCATTTTGGAGTACGCATGAGAGGTTAGCTGAAGGGGCTTGAAGGCTTTTGACATGAGTGTGAATCTTAAGGGAGGAGGGGAACAAGTGATGCGGGAATGCCTCACTGCTGGTCCACTGATGAGGAACAACAAATGAGGAAAATAAAAATATAATCATATGTCAAATATGTTTGGCTACTTCTAGAGACTTCTATTGTAGTCTAGTATATTTTTTCTCAACCCTAGCTACAATTTTCTAGAGTCTTCTAGCTATGAGTAGAATGGTGAATCTTAAATAATGTGTTCCAGTTATAAGTAGAAGTATGTGAAAGCTTTCCAAAGCCCTATAAATAGAGGTCCTCACCTCTACTTTGTACCCAGACTATGTATCCCCACTACCTATAATAGAACTTGCTGTTCTTATCTAAGATCTTGGAGTAGATCTTGTACTCTCTTGCTGGCATATTGGCCATACGTCCGCCCCTAGAGTGATATCTAGTGCAGCACATTGAAGTAGTTCCTTCAACACTTGTGATGTACACATTGTAGCAGCAAGGTGGAGTTGCTCCTCCATAACCCTGTGACGTTGCAGGTGGTATCAGAGCCCCGTTGATCCATACAAGTCCTTGTTGTTCTCTTTGAGATCAAGCTGCAGCAAGCAATGGAGCAATTGTAGAACAGAATAGATGTTGCAAAACAACAAATCAAAGAGTTGTGTGAAGATCTTAGTAGTAGATTTGACCAGCTGGTTGAGATGATAAGAAAGGGTGTTCCCCTACTGCCAATGAAGGGGATTCATCTAAAGAAGAAGAAGATGTTCAACAAAGAAGAAGGGAAGGTAATCTTGGAGCGAGACCGCCACAACAACGTGTTGTTCAACGTACTTCAAGAAGGATGATTTATGTTGAAACTTTTGAAGGTGAAGAATATGATGATACCCTTAAAGAACCTGATCTCTATGCATATCGGAGAGTACCCAGCCCTACATATGCAAGGGATACGTACAAGGTGAAAGCTGAGATCCCAACTTTTAATTGAAATGTTGCGAAGGGCGCCTTGATTGGTTATATGAAGAGGATACTTTCTTTGAGGCAATGGAGGTTCGGAAGATCGTATAGTTCCTTTGGTCGCGTACAAGCTAAAGGGAGGAGCCGGTGCATGGTGGAATCACATTCAAGAAGAACATAGGCTGGGAGGAGAACCTCGTCGGAGAACTTGGTGGCAAACGGAAAGTCTTTTAAAAGGGAGATTTTTACCCGCTGATTATGACCATATCATATTTATGCAATTCCAAAGTTGCGCCCAAGGAAATAGGACCGCTTCATATTACACAGAGGAGTTTCTAAGGCTACAACTGAGGTGCAACCTTGCTGAAACTGAAGATCAACAAGTTGCAAGGTACATCAATGGTCTCAAGGATGCTATTCAAGATCGACTGATGATGCAACAAATCTGGTCCATTGATCAAGCATAAGCCCTAGCATTAAATGCCAAGAGGTTTGTGAGGACAAGAAAGACAACTAAGGCTCCATATCCTCATACCGAAGGCTCATCTAAGGATCACACTAATAGAGTGGGAGAAAAGACCGCTCCGCCAAAGGCAAAACGACCCATCCCGAAGAAAACTAGAGGCAAATGTAAGGCAAATGAAGGCCGAAAGTGCTATAAACGAGGTAAAGAGGGACACATATCCAGTGGTTGCCCACTAAGAAAAATCACTAACACAACTATCCATGATGGTGAAGGCGACGAGGAAGAATACAAATCTAAAGATGTAGAGGGACAAGAGTTTTGTCAAGAAGAAGGTGAAGAGGTGGTATGTGTGATTCAACGTCTCCTATGTTCCACACCACAACCTGGCGACACGCAATAGAAGAAAATATTGAGAGAAAATGCATGGTGAATGGCAAAGTATGCAAATTAGTGATTGATAGTTGTAGTTGCGAGAATCTTTTCTCCCAAAAGTTGGTGAACCATTTAAAGCTTGATACTCATGATCATCAAAACCCCTACACTATTGGGTGGATGAAGAAAGGAGTGAATATGAGGATCACCAAACAATGCAACCTGACACTTTCTCTGGGCAAGCATTATCGCTCAAATGTGTTGCGTGATGTGGTTGACATGGATGCCAGCCATGTTCTTCTTGGGAGACCTTGGCAATTTGATGTGGATACTACACACAAGGGCAAGGGAAATTATTACTCCTTCACGTGGAAAAAGAGAAAGATCATTATTCTACCAAACAAAACTGAAGGCAATACCTCTAAGGATGAGGGGAAAACTATGTTAACTATTTCCCATACCTCTCATGAGTTTATGGAAGACTTGAAGGAGGCAAATTTGTGTTGGGAAACGTAGCATGCAATTTCAAAAAAAATCCTACGCTCACACAAGATCTATCTAGGAGATGCATAGTAACGAGAGAGGAGAGTGCGTCCACGTACCCTCATAGATCGAAAGCGTAAGCGTTAACTTAACGCGATTAATGTAGTCGAACGTCTTCTCGAATCAACCGATCAAGTACCGAACGTACGACACCTCTGAGTTCTGCACACGTTTAGCTCGATGACGTCCCTCGAACTCTTGATCCAGTAGAGGCACGAAGGAGCGATGAGTTCCGTCAGCACGGCGGCGTGATGACGGTGTTGGTGAAGTGATCTGCGCAGGGCTTCGCCTAAGCACTACGACAATATGACCGGAGGAGTAACGGTGGAGGGGGGCACCACACACGGCTAAGACAATTGATGTGCCTAGAGGTGCCCCCTGCCACCGTATATAAAGGAGGAAGAGGGGAGTAGGCCGGCCTAGGGTGCACCCCCAAGTGGGGAGGAGTCCTACTAGGACTCCAAGTCCAGTTCGGGCCCCCTTTCTTTTACCAGAGAGGGAAAGGGGAAAGGAGAGGGAGAAGGAGAAGGAAAGGGGGGCGCCGCCCCCTTCCCCACTCCAATTCAGATCCCTTCCTTGTGTGTGTGGGGGGGGGGGCTTAGCCTCCCTCCTATGGCCCATATCTTTCCCCGGGGGGTTCCGGTACTCCGGTACGGATCCGATGCACTCCAGAACCCTTCCGGTGTCCAAATACTACCTTCCAATATATCAATATTTACCTCTCGGCCATTTCGAGACTCCTCGTCATGTTCGTGATCTCATCCGGGACTCCAAATAACCTTCGGTCACCAAAACACATAACTCATATAATACATATCGTCATCGAACGTTAAGCGTGCGAACCCTACGGGTTCGAGAACTATGTAGACATGACCGAGACACCTCAAAAGGCTGAGCAGCAGCGTAGCGGCAAGGCAAAGCATGCGAGAAGCAGTGGCGCTAGAGGCAACAGCAAAAGCATGCGAGCAGCAGCAGGTAAACAACAGGTAGCGGGAGCAGCAAAGCGAGCAGATAGCAGTGGCAGCAAGCAGCGCGCGGATGTGCGGGTGGCTGCGGGCACGCGCAGGAGCATGGCCGAGCGAAGGCGAGCGCGGCCAAGGGAGCGGCCAGGGGAGCGGCCGGCAGCGGCAGCGGCAGTAGCGTAATAGCAGATGAGAGAGGCAGCAGCGTGCCATTGGCCAAAGCAGCGATCGTGGTAGAATGGCTTGGCGGTAGCAGGAAGCAGCAGGTGCAGGTGCATAGCTGAGCAGGAGCGAGTACAGGCGCATGCGCGTACTCAGAAGCTCGAACGCGGCCATGGACGAGAATGACCAAGCTCGGGGACGATGGCAAACGACGACAAATCAAAGGGGAAATGTGGGGAATCGGCGGAGGAGCTCACGTTGAGGCCGTGGTCGAGCTCGAGGAGGTCGGGGATGGCCGGGAGCAGCGGCATCTGGCGATGGACGACGGTGTACACGAGGAAGACGACGGCGATGGCGGGTGAACGGGCCTCCTAGATCGATCCCTTTTGTCCAGGGTGAAGAATACGACGATGATGGATCCCCTGGACGTATTCTCAAGCGCCGGGGAGGTCTTCGGCCGCGGCGACGGCATGGTCGGTCCCCTCCAGAACGAGAAGAGGGGTGAGAGCGGGGAGTAGTGGGAGAGGCAGGGGCGAACTAGGGTTCGAGAGGGGATGAGGGGGTCTTGTAGGTGCGGGAGGGTCTTGTGGCGACGCACGACCACGGCCGGCGGATGGCCGCCACGGCCGGGAAATCCTATTCAGCGCTTATGCGCCGGTTCCCCAACTGGCGCCTCCAGGCGCATCTAATTGAGCTAGGCCCATCTTGCCATTTCTTCTTCTTTCCATAAGAGAAAAAAAAAGCAACGCGTCGGGCAGAATTCAAACCTGGGATCTCCTCCTCGTTTGCAACCTGCGCTAGCCACCCCACCTGCCTCACATCTACGCTCATTTACACTTTTTTCCTTCTTATGTCTTTGTTTTTTCGTATTTTTTGGTTCAGAATAGTTTCGCTCGCTTTCTTATTTCTTTTTCTTTTTTTGTTTTGCTCATTTGGACGAACTTTTTTCGAATCGATGAACGTTTTTCAATACCGATGAACTTTTTTCGAGTTCGATGAACTTTCGTCGAATTGGGTGCACTTTTTTTGAATTTGAAGAACCTTTTTCGAATTGGATGAACTTTTTTCGAATTTGATGAACTTTTTTCAAATACGATGAACTTTTTTCCAAATTGGATGAACTTTTTTCCAAAATCGATTAAACTTTTTCGAATTGGATGAACTATGTCAGGACCCCGACTCAATGCCACATCGATCTAGCATGTAACACCTCATATCACTTTGCGGCCTCACGCACGGTATTCCCACGGGTGTCGCCTTACCTTTGCCCGGGACCGTTTGCGCCTTTTGGCACACGTATATGATAGTGTCGCTAGCATCCATATGATAAGGAGCCTGGGCTGACATGGCTAGTCGTAAACCCAAAGTGGCACAAACTTACAGGGACAGGCATACATGACCCAGAAACGAACGTGTCGGTCATCAGCGAGTGAATCCGGGCTGTAGCAACTGGGCTAGCAGGACTCCGGTAAACCGGGCTGTAGCATGCTAACAGGACTCCGGTAGACACCGCGTGACATTTCCCCGAAGGGATAGACACAGTAATGAAGAAGGACACATGCCGGCCAGCCTAAGTGTTCCGGAGCAGTAGCAAGCTACCAAGGCTCAGTGAAAGCACTAGGAGACATTTCCCGGTAAGAGAGGCTACTAAGGATAAACAACTAGATGGTCAGATCCCACACATACCAAGCATTTCAAAAACATACGCACAATATGCTCGATATGTGCAAATACAACATGGCATCACAACATGACTCTACAACTCAAGTATTTTATTCAATAGGCTCCGAGGAGCGAGACATTACAAACATGGGTCTCTCGACCCAGCATTCAGAGCATACAAGTCAAAGCACATGCGGAAGCTTAACATGTCTGAGTACAGACTGAAGGAAATATGCCCTAGAGGCAATAATAAAGTTATTATTTATTTCCTTATTTCATGATAAATGTTTATTATTCATGCTAGAATTGTATTAACCGGAAACATAATACATGTGTGAATACATAGACAAACAGAGTGTCACTAGTATGCCTCTACTAGACTAGCTTGTTAATCAAAGATGGTTAAGTTTCCTAACCATAGACAAAGGAGTTGTCATTTGATTAACAAGGTCACATCATTAGTTGAATGATCGATTGACATGACCCATTCCATTAGCTTAGCACCCGATCGTTTAGTATGTTGCTATTGCTTTTATCCATGACTTATACATGTTCCTATAACTATGAGATTATGCAACTCCGTTTACGGAGGAACACTTTGAGTACTACCAAAGCGTCACAACGAATCGGGTGATTATAAAGGAGCACTACAGGTGTCTCCAAAGGCGATGTTGGGTTGGCGTATTTGAGATTAGGATTTGTCATTCCGATTGTCGGAGAGGTATCTCTGGGCCCTCTCGGTAATGCACATCACTTAAGCCTTGCAAGCATTACAACTAATGAGTTAGCTGTGAGATGATGTATTACGGAACGAGTAAAGAGACTTGCCGTAACGAGATTGAACTAGGTATTGGATACCGACGATCGAATCTCGGGCAAGTAACATACCGATGACAAAGGAACAATGTATGTTGTTATGCGGTCGACCGATAAAGATCTTCAGAGAATATGTAGGAGCCAATATGGGCATCCAGGTCCCGCTATTGGTTATTGACGGAGACGTGTCTCGGTCATGTCTACATTGTTCTCGAACCGTAGGGTCCATGCACGCTTAAGGTTTCGATGGCGGTTATATTATGAGTTTGTGTATTTTGATGTACCGAAGGAGTTCGAGTCCGGATGTGATCACGGACATGACGAGGAGTCTCGAAATGGTCGAGACATAAAGATTGATATATTGGACGGCTATATTCGGACACGGAAAGGTTCGGAAGTTTCCAAAAAACCGGAGTGGGAGGGTTACGAACCCCGGGAAGTAATGGGCCTTAATGGGCCAAGAGGGAGAGAGAGGGCTGCGCCAGAGGTGGTGCGCGCCCCCATGGGGAGTCCGAATAGGACAAGGAAGGGCGCGGCCCCCTTCCTCTCCCTCTCCTCTCCTTCCTTCCCCTTCCTCCTTCCTAGTTGGACTAGGAAAGGGAGTCCTACTCCCACTAGGAGGAGGACTCCCCTCCTTGGCGCGCCTCCTAGGGCGGCCGGCCCTCCCCTTGCTCCTTTATATACGAGGCGGGGGCACCCTAGAACACACAAGTTGATCCTTGAGATCTTTCCTTAGCGTGTCGGTGCCCCCTCCACCATAATCCACCTCGGTCATATCGTGGCGGTGCTTAGGCGAAGCCCTGCGATCGGTAGAACATCAAGATCGTCACCACGCCGTCGTCTTGTGGAACTCTCTCTCCCGAGCTTTGCTGGATCGGAGCCCGAGGGCGTCACCGAGCTGTACGTGTGTCAAGAACTCGGGGCGCCGGAGTAATGGCGCTGGGATCGGTTGGATCGCGAGGAGAACGTCGACTACTTCCTCTACGTTGTGATCGCTTCGCCGGTCTCACGAGGGTACGAGACAACACTCTCCCTCTCGTTGCTATGCATCACCATGATCTTGCATGTGCGTAGGAAATTTTTGAAATTACTCGTTCCCCAACAGTGGCATCGAGCCTAGGTTTTTATGGTTTGATGTTTTGCACGAGTAGAACACAAGTGAGTTGTGGACGATACAAGTCATCGCCTACCAAGCATGTCATACTTTGGTTCAGCGGTATTGTGAGATGAAGCGGCCCGGACCGACATTACAGCGACGCTTCGCGAGACTGGTTTCACCGTTCTGAGCACTCGTGCTTAAAGGTGATTGGCGGGTGTCTGTCTCTCTCACTTTAGTTGAACCGAGTGTGGCTACGCCGGTCCTTGAGAAGGTTAAAACGGAGTCTATTTGACGAAATATCGTTGTGGTTTTGATGCGTGGGTGAGATTGGTTCTTGCTTAAGCCCGTAGCAGCCACGTAAAATTTGCAACAACAAAGTAGAGGACGTCTAACTTGTTTTTGCGGGGCATGTTGTGATGTGATATGGTCAAGGCGTGATGCTATATTTTATTGTATGAGATGATCATGTTTTGTAACCAAAGTTATCGGCAATCGGCTGGAGCCATATAGTTGTCGCTTTATTGTATGAAATGCAAGCATACTGTAATTGCTTTACTTTATCACTAAGCGGTAGCGATAGTCGTAGAAGCAATAGATGGCGAATCGACAACGATGCTACGATGGAGATCAAGGTGTCGCTACCGGTGGCGATGGTGATCACGACGGTGCTTGGAGATGGAGATCACAAGCACAAGATGATGATGGCCATATCATATCACTTATATTGATTGCATGTGATGTTTATCCTTTATGCATCTTATTTTGCTTTGATTGACGGTAGCATTTTAAGATGATCTCTCACTAAAATTATCAAGTAGTGTTCTCCCGAGTATGCACCGTTGCCAAAGTTCGTCGTGCCGAGACACCACGTGATGATCGGGTGTGATAAGCTCTACGTCCATCTACAACGGGTGGAAGCCAGTTTTGCACACGCAGAATACTCAGGTTATACTTGACGAGCCTAGCATATGCAGATATGGCCTCGGAACACGGAGACCGAAAGGTCGAGCGTGAATCATATAGTAGATATGATCAACATAAGATGTTCACCATTGAAAACTACTCCATCACACGTGATGATCGGTTATGGTTTAGTTGATTTGGATCACGTGATCACTTAGATGACTAGAGAGATGTTTGTCTAAGTGGGAGTTCTTAAGTAATATGATTAATTGAAGTTAAATTTATCATGAACTTCATACCTGATAGTATCTTGCTTGTCTATGTTTGTTTGTAGATAGATGGCTCGTGATGTTGTTCCGTTGAATTTTAATGCGTTCCTTGAGAAAGCAAAGTTGAAAGATGATGGTAGCAATTACGGATCGGGTCCGTAATTCGAGGATTATCCTCATTGCTGCACGTAAGAGTTACGTCTGGATGCACCGCTGGGTGCCAGCCCGCCGCTTGATGCAACTAACGACGTTAAGAGCGTCTGCGCGAGCAAAGCGATGACTACTCTATAGTTCGATGTGCCATGCTTTACGGCTTAGAACCGGTCTTCAACGGCGTTTTGAGCGTCATGGAGCATATGAGATGTTCCAGAGTTGAAGTTGATATTCAACAGAATGCCCGGATTGAGAGATATGAAGTCTCCAATAAGTTCTATAGCTGTAAGATGGAAGAGAATGGGTGCATCGGTGAGCACATACTCGAGAATGTCAGGTATTACAATCACTTGACTCAACTAGGAGTTAATCTTCCGGATGATTGTGTCATTGATGTAATTCTTCAATCACGCCACCAAGCTACAAAGGCTTCGTGATGAACTATAATATGCAAGGGTTAGTAAAGACTATGCTCGAGCTCTTCGCAATGCTAAAGGCTGGAGGTAGAAATCAGAAGGAGCATCAAGTGTTGATGGTCAATAATACCACTAGTTTCAAGAAGAAAGGCAAAGGGAAGAAGAAGGAACTTCAAGAAGAACAGCAAGCAAGTTGCTGCTCGGGAGAAGAAACCCAAGTCGGACCTAAACCTGAAATCGAGTGCTTCTACCGCAAGCGCATCGTCCTTTGGAAGCGGAACTGCCCCAAGTATTTGGCGGATAAGAAGGATGGCAAAGTGAACAAAGGTATATGTGATGTACATGTTATTGATGTGTACCTTACTAGAGCTCATGATAGCACTGGTATTTGATCTGGTTCTATTGCTAATATTTGCAACTCGAAGCAGGGACTACGGATTAGCGAACAACGCAAAGGGCGAGGTGACGATCTGGCGTGGGAAATGGTTCCAAAGTCGATGTGATCGCGATCGGCACGCTACCTCTACATCTACCTTCGGATTAGTTTTAGACCTAAATAATTGTTATTTGGTGCGGCGTTGAGCATGAACATTATATCTGGATCTTGTTTGATGCGAGGCGGTTATTCATTTAAATCGAGAGAATAATGGTTGTTCTATTTATATGAGTAATATCTTTTATGGTCATGCACCCTTGAAGAGTGGTCTATTTTAATGAATCTCGATAGTAGTGATACACATATTCATAATGTTGAAACCAAAAGATGCAGAGTTGATAATGATAGTGCAACTTATTTGTGGCACTTGCCGTTTAGGTCATATCGGTATAAAGCGCATGAAGAAACTCCATCTTGATGGACTTTTGGAGTCACTTGATTATGAATCACTTGGCACTTGCGAACCGTGCCTCATGGGCAAGATGACTAGAACCCGTTCTCGGTACTATGGAGAGAGCAACAGATTTGTTAGAAATCATACATGAGATGTATGTGGTCCGATGAATGTTGAGGCTCGTGGCGGATATCGTTATTTTCTCACCTTCACAGATGATTTAAGCAGATATGGGTATATCTACTTAATGAAACATAAGTCTGAAACATTTGAAAATTTCAAAGAATTTGAGTGAAGTTGAAAATCATCGTAATAAGAAAATAAAGTTTCTACGATCGATCGTGGAGGCGAATATTTGAGTTCTGAGTTTGGTCTACATTTGAAACAATGCGGAATAGTTTAGCAACTCACGCCACCGGAACACCACAACGTAATGGTGTGTCCGAGCGTCATAATCGCACTTTACTAGATATGGTGCGATCTATGATGTCTCTTACAGATTTACCGCTATCGTTTTGGGGTTATACTCTTGAGGCGGCGCATTCACCTGAATAGAACACCGTCAAAATCCGTTGAGGCGACACCTTATGAACTATGGTTTAGCAAGAAACCAAAGTTGTCGTTTCTTAAAGTTTGGGGATGCGATGCTTATGTGAAAAAGCTTCAACCCGATAAGCTCGAACCCAAATCGGAGAAATGTGTCTTCATAGGATACCCAAAGGAGGCAGTTGGGTACACCTTCTATCACAGATCCGAAGGCAAGACATTTGTTGCTAAGAATGGATCCTTTCTAGAGAAGGAGTTTCTCTCGAAAGAAGTGAGTGGGAGGAAAGTAGAACTTGATGAGGTAATCTGTACCTTCTCCCTTATTTGAAAGTAGTTTATCACGTAAACCGGTTTCTGCGACATCTACACCAAATAGTGAGGAAGTTGATGATGTTGATCATGAAACTTGAGATCAAGTTACTCTGAGAACCTCGTAGATCAACCGAGTAAGATCCGCACTGAGTGGTACGGTAATCCTGCTCGGAAGTCATGCTACTAGATCATGATGAACCTACGAACTATGAAGAAGCGATGGTGAGCCCAGATTCCATAAAATGGCTTGAGGCCATGAAATCGAGATGGGATCCATGTATGAAAACAAAGTGTGGACTTTGGTTGACTTGCCGAGGGTCGGCAAGCAATAGAAAACAAGTGGATCTTCAAGAAGAAGACCGACGCCGACGGTAATATTATCGTCTACAAAGCTCGACTTATGCAAAGGGTTTTCGACAAGTTCAAGGGATTGACTACGATGAGACCTTCTCACCCGTAGCGATGCTTCAAGTCTGTCCGAATCATGTTAGCAATTGCGCATTTTATGATTATGAAATTTGGCAAATGGATGTAAAGACTGCATTCTGAATGGATTTACGGAAGAAAAGTTGTATATGATGCAACCGAAGGTTTTATCGATCCAAAGGAGCTAACAAAGTGTGCAAGCTCCAGCGATCCATTTATGGACTGGTGCAAGCATCTCGGAGTTGGAATAAACGTTTTGATAGTGTGATCAAAGCATTTGGGTTTATCTGGACTTTTGGAGAAGCTGTATTTACAAGAAAGTGAGTGGGAGCTCTATAGCATTTACGATATTATATGTAGATGACATATTACTAATCGGAAATGATATAGAATTCTGGATAGCATAAAGGGATACTTGAATAAGAGTTTTTCAATGAAAGACCTCGGTGAAGCTGCTTACATATTGGGCATCAAAATCTATAGAGATAGATCAAGGCGCTTAATTGGACTTTCACAAAGCACATACCTTGACAAAATTTTGAAGAAGTTCAAAATGGATCAAGCAAAGAAAGGGTTCTTGCACGTGTTACAAGGTGTGAAGTTGAGTAAGACTCAATGCCCGACCATCGCAGAAGATAGAGAGAAAATGAAAGATGTTCCTATGCCTCAGCCATAGGCTCTATCATGTATGCAATGTTGTGTACTGACTGATGTGTGCCTTGCTATAAGCTTAGCAGGAGGTACCAAAGTAATCCGAGTGGATCATTGGACAGCGGTCAAGAACATCTGAAATACGAAAAGGACTAAGGATATGTTTCGTATATGGAGGTGACAAAGAGCTCATCGTAAGCAGTTACGTTGATGCAAGCTTTGACACCGATCCAGACGATTCTAAATCGCAGACCGGATACGTATTTACACTAAGCGGAGGAGCTGTCGGTTAGTGCGGTTCTAAACAAAGCGTCGTGGCGGGATCTACATGTGAAGCGGAGTACATAGCAGCCGGAAGCAGCTAATGAAGGAGTCGGATGAAGGAGTTCATATCCGATCTAGGTGTCATACCTAGTGCATCGGGTCCAATGAAAATCTTTTGTGACAATCTTGGAGCAATTGCTTTAGCGAAGGAATCCAGATTTCACAAGAGAACCAAACACATCAAGAGGCGCTTCAATTCCATCCGGGACTTGGTCGGTGGGAGACATAGAGATTTACAAGATACATACGGATCTGAATGTAGCAGACCGTTGACTAAGCCTCTTCCACGAGCAAAACATGATCAGCACCAAGACTCCATGGGTGTTAGAATCATTACTATGTAATCTAGATTATTGACTCTAGTGCAAGTGGGAGATCAAGGAAATATGCCCTAGAGGCAATAATAAAGTTATTATTTATTTCCTTATTTCATGATAAATGTTTATTATTCATGCTAGAATTGTATTAACGGAAACATAATACATGTGTGAATACATAGACAAACAGTGTCACTAGTATGCCTCTACTAGACTAGCTTGTTAATCAAAGATGGTTAAGTTTCCTAACCATAGACAAAGGAGTTGTCATTTGATTAACAAGGTCACATCATTAGTTGAATGATCGATTGACATGACCCATTCCATTAGCTTAGCACCCGATCGTTTAGTATGTTGCTATTGCTTTTATCCATGACTTATACATGTTCCTATAACTATGAGATTATGCAACTCCGTTTACGGAGGAACACTTTGAGTACTACCAAAGCGTCCTGGCGAATCTGGGTGATTATAAAGGAGCACTACAGGTGTCTCCAAAGGCGGATGTTGGGTTGGCGTATTTGAGATTAGGATTTGTCATTCCGATTGTCGGAGAGGTATCTCTGGGCCCTCTCGGTAATGCACATCACTTAAGCCTTGCAAGCATTACAACTAATGAGTTAGCTGTGAGATGATGTATTACGGAGCGAGTAAAGAGACTTGCGAACGAGATTGAACTAGGTATTGGATACCGACGATCGAATCTCGGGCAAGTAACATACCGATGACAAAGGAACAATGTATGTTGTTATGCGGTCGACCGATAAAGATCTTCGTAGAATATGTAGGAGCCAATATGGGCATCCAGGTCCGCTATTGGTTATTGACCGAGGCGTGTCTCGGTCATGTCTACATTGTTCTCGAACCGTAGGGTCCTGCACGCTTAAGGTTTCGATGGCGGTTATATTATGAGTTTGTGTATTTTGATGTACGAAGGAGTTGAAGTCCGGATGTGATCACGGACATGACGAGAAGTCTCGAAATGGTCGAGACATAAAGATTGATATATTGACGGCTATATTCAGACACGGAAAGGTTAGGAAGTTTCGGAAAAACCGGAGTGCCGAGGGTTACGGAACCCCGGGAAGTAATGGGCCTTAATGGGCCAAGAGGGAGAGAGAGGGCTGCGCCGGGGAGGTGGGCGCGCCCCCATGGGGAGTCCGAATAGGACAAGGAAGGGGCGGCCCCCTCCCTCTCCTCTCCCTCTCCTTCCTTCCCCTTCCTCCTTCCTAGTTGGACTAGGAAAGGGTGTCCTACTCCCACTAGGAGGAGGACTCCCCCCCTGGCGCGCCTCCTAGGGCGGCCGGCCCTCCCCTTGATCCTTTATATACGGGGCAGGGGGCACCCTAGAACACACAAGTTGATCCTTGAGATCGTTCCTTAGCCGTGTCGGTGCCCCCTCCACCATAATCCACCTCGGTCATATCGTGGCGGTGCTTAGGCGAAGCCTGCGTCGGTAGAACATCAAGATCGTCACCACGCCGTCGTCTTGTGGAACTCTCTCTCCCGAGCTTTGCTGGATCGGAGCCCGAGGGCGTCACCGAGCTGTACGTGTGTCAAGAACTCGGAGGCGCCGGAGTAAATATTTGGGATCGGTTGGATCGCGAGGAGAATGTCGACTACTTCCTCTATGTTGTGATCGCTTCCGCTTCGGTCTACGAGGGTACATAGACAACACTCTCCCCTCTCGTTGCTATGCATCACCTTGATCTTGCGTGTGCGTAGGAAATTTTTTGAAATTACTACGTTCCCCAACACAGACATCTACAAATGAAAAAGGCTGAGAAGCCTAACTATCTACCAGATCCTGCCGAGGGCACAAGATCGTAGCTGAGGTTACAAGCTAAGTGTCGAAGTCCACGCGGAACTACTAGCGAGACTAAAGTCTCTCTGCAAAAACATAAAAATAGGCAAACGTGAGTACAAATGTACCCAGCAAGACTTACATCAGAACTAACTACATATGCATCATTGTCAACAAAGAGGGTGGTGGGGTTTAACTGCAGCAAGCCAGCTTTGACTCGGTTGCTATCCTGAACTACGACTGCAAGTAACTCTTTTGAGGTGGGGCACACGAGTCCACATATTCACCATATCAATACACCACTATGGATCCGCTCCCGTCTTCCTACGAGAACGCCATCCATAGCACTCACGTTTATCTTGCGTATTTTAGAGTATCCACTTTCACTTGTCTATGAACTGTACAGGCGACCCAGAAGTCCTTTACCGCGGACACGGCTATTCGAGTAGATAATGTTAACCCTGCAGGGGTGTACTTCTTCACATACGCTCTCGCCACTTACCGCCATGTACACGTCATGTATCTCGGCAACCTTCAAGCGGAAGCCTGGCGAGGGTGTCGGCCACGACCTGACTAACCACACAAGACTCTAGCCCATGTTTATTGCCTATTCGGGTTCCATCCGCAAGGAGATCCGTCCGGGGTGTCGCTCACGGCCCCAAACGATGTGTGCAGGGTTCCCGAGCCCACCATCCGGGTGCCACTCGGTACACCAGGCCACGTGTGCCTAGTCTGTCCCAAGCCCACCCTGCCGGGTGCCACTTGGTAGAAAAATAGCACTACCTACAAACACCAGAAACTAGTTGCGACTCCTGGACAAAGATCAAGTTGGTTAATAAGTCGAGAGGGGTCGAGTTACCGGAACCCAATGTGTGGTATTAACTGTTCATGGATCACAAACACAGAACTCGGTTCCTGAGGACGGCTGCAATGAGACAACCCACCATGTACTCCTACATGGCCTCTCACCGCTACCTTTACCAAATGGTGTTCACACACTTAGCTCTCAACAGTAGGACATGTTCGCCACATTCCAATTCATCCCCGATGAATCAGACCCGACTCAACTCTATGCAGTAGCAGGCATGACAAACAAGCATGAATGAGTAGGCACATCAGGGCTCAAACAACTCCTACTCATGCTAGTGGGTTTCATCTATTTACTGTGGCAATGACAGGTCATGCAGAGGTTAATGGGGTTCAACTACCGCAGCAAGTAACAGTTGAATCATTGTTGTCCTAATGCAGTAAAAGAGAGCAGGAGTGAGAGAGTGGGATTGTATCGGAATGAACAAGGGGGTTTTGCTTGCCTGTCACTTCTGAAGATGATATAGCTCTTCATCGGTGTCATCGAACTCCTCGTCGAAACCACGTCTATCGAGAGGGGAAAACTACCGGCAACGAAGAAGGAAGCACAATCAATGCAGTGCACAATATGATGCATGATCATGACATGGCAAAATGAGTGTGTTGGGCTAATGCAACTAAACCAGATGGGTTTGAGTCATTTCGAACCAATGGTTCAACCCCAAACTCATCTTATGAATTTAAATAGTGCTTATCATGTTTTGCACTAAACAGCAAGGTTAAGTTGTTTAAACATGCATGAAACCAGTACATATGGATAGATTGGATTTTTCTGATAATTTTTCATATAAAACTTATTTCATTCTGAGCTATAGATTATTTTCTATGATTTATTGAAGTTTAACCCTTTTTCTGGATTTTCTAAATAATTGGAATTAAAGTAACTCCAGAAAAGGATTTACTGCGTGAGCACGACGTCAGCATGACGTCAGTGAGTCAACGGGCCAATCCAGGTCAAACTAACCAGTGGGTCCCGCGTGTCAGTCATTAGTCTAACTAATTACTAGTTAGTCCTAACCCTAACTTAATTAGCAGGCGGGTCCTACTTGTCATAGACCCAGGGGGTTCAAACTGGTGGTCAAACCCCGGTCATTGGGGTCAAACCCACCGACGATGTGACGCCGGCGAGGCCAGACGCGGCGGGGGGCTGCGGGATTGCACCTCCAGCGACCAAACCAACGGCGGAGGCCATCTACGTGACAAGGAGGGTCGGCCGCATCGACTAGTGCCATCGGTTTCGCCGGAGGTGGCCTGGAACAACGGCGGCGTCCACTCCTGCGGCGGCCGGAGTTCGGGCGAGGTTGGGAATGGTGCTGTGGGGCACGGCGGGGCGAACGGCTGGGTGCTACGGCTTCCTAGTGATGTGCTAAGCACGGTGACGCGCTCGGTTTCGAGCTTACGCGTCTGTGGCCACGACGGCGACATGGCCAGCGGAGCCGAGCTCTCGGCCGTGATGGCCAACGGGGTTAGGGAGCAGCTCAAGCGATGTGGCTAGGGGGATAAGGAATAGGAGCTCACGAAGAGTGCAGCGGTGGCCTCGGAGAGCTCGGGGAAGGGCTGGTGATGGCAGGAGGTCGCCGGCGATCTCAGCGTCCGAGGGAGGAAGAAGAGCTCGGGGTCGTCGTCATAAAGCTCCTGGCGGCGCCTGTCTTGGTGCAGAGGATGCGGGGGTCTAGGCGGAGCTCTTGGCATAGCTGGATGGGCGTGGGGAGGTCGGTGGCAGCGACGAACGGCGACGGTGGCGGCGGCTCCGTTCGGGTACGAGGTGCGGAGCGAGAGGGAGAGCAGGAGGGAAGGGGATGAGCACGGGAGGGAGTCGAGAGAGGCCTGAGGGGGTGCGTGGCATCCGTAGCGGCATCGGGGAGGCAGCAGGCAGGCAGGAGGTGGCGCTGCGCGTGTGTGTGCGCCGCGGGCACACGCCCCTGTCCTACTGTCTCGAGGAGGAAGACAACAAGGAGGGCGCTGGTGGGCTGGGCCGGCTGGCTACAGTGCTGGGCCAAGGTAAGTGACCAGGTACTCTCTCTCTCTCTCTCTCTCTCTCTCTCTCTCTCTTATTCTATTTTGTTTTGTGTTTTCTACTTATGCAATTTTTTTTAATTTTGTTTCAAACCAAATCACTTTTAAAAACTCTGGAAATAGTTATGGGCACTAAATGAATTACTCCAGAGACCCTCAACTAATTCCAAAATTATTGGAACATTTAAAAATATTTATAATATTTAAATGCCCCAATTCAAATACAATATGAGTTAATTCAGAAATCCAGAATGGCCTAGAAATATGTGCATCATTTTTGGCAAAGGTTTTCGCCTTTACCAGAAATCATGAACATTTTCATAGGGCATTTTGGGTTCATTGAAAAATATTTTATTCTGACCCTAGTTGAATTCATTAGCTGCTAGGGTTTATCAGTCCCCATTTCAAGTTTCTTTCAAATTTAAACATGATGCTAGAACCAAGCTAGACCAAGTGCAAAGTAAAGCTAGGGATGTGACAACTCACCCCCACTAACAAGAATCTCGTCCCGAGATTCAAGACGTGAGGCAAGAAGACAAAGTGGACACTAAGTATCACAAACTTCATGATCCAACTATCTTCTCGAGGTTGTTGATTGTTGACTCAAACTGATCTTGACGTCTTGCTTTCGATATCTTCATCCAACACAAGGACAAAAGAGCGAAACAACTCTACATGGATGGATCAACTTAATGGTCACAAGATCAACTCACGGAATGAGACGTAGAAACATCTCTTGAGCTGAGTGACAAAAGGCACATCGAGAAGGACAGAAGAAACAAAGTGACAAGGGTTTCAAAGTAGCGAGGGAATATATGCCATGATTTCGGAACGGGGCACCTTGGAAGAGGTGGCTCGTAGAACTATTCCCTTAAGTGGCAAAAAGAATTATGTTTGATACATAGATCATTGAAACTCTTTATACCAGCCTAAGGCAATTCTTGAGCGATCGTTTGGAGGGGTTCGGTAGAATGGCATGCCAGGATTAGAATGGATGATGTGGATTACCTTGTTGAAAACAACACAAGGGATGATTTTAGTAACTGGGGAGAAGCCCAACAGTAGAGAGTGAGTCTACTGTT
Organism: Aegilops speltoides; assembly: GCA_021437245.1. Taxonomy (NCBI): domain Eukaryota; kingdom Viridiplantae; phylum Streptophyta; class Magnoliopsida; order Poales; family Poaceae; genus Aegilops; species Aegilops speltoides. The sequence goes on along the minus strand of CM038147.1, from coordinate 467,187,006 downwards.
TGAAAATTTATAGCATAAATGAGGAAACTGAGAGCAATCCCAATTAGTGCCAATGATAACACCTAGCGCTTGTGCGTGCTCTCAAGAACTTTAGAATTTCCATATTCATCAAGGTTTTACCAATATCCGTGACAAGGATCTTGGCAACACAACATACTACCATGATGAATAGTGATGGATGATGCAGATGGAAAGGAAGACAACACTTTCTCAGATTTCACCCTAGCAATGCCAAGGAAACAAAATCTGGATGATCGACCGAGAGACATTTAGCACTCCGCTTCTAATGTTCTCCTAGATGTGCTAGTGTAACCCATTGTAGATATGGTGTGATATCTAGAACATCAAGTAGAAGGTCGGACTTCGGAAGACAAAGGATTTATAAGGAACACTTCTAGAAAAAGTCACAAGAAATCCTTATAAAGAAGATGGGGAAATTGCTCATTCAAGATACTACAATAATAGACTTTCGGCTAGGTGTGTCGGCCAAAACATCAACCTTGCCAGAGCCTACATCACAGATCTTGGAAAAGTACCAACCATCACATCTGCCTGAGATTCAGATCCGGTTGGTGACAGGATATTTCAGACAACATGTCTGGAAAAGAAAGTTTGCAACACAAATCGACGAGATGACATTGCGAGATTCTCGAGAAATGAACTACGGTAGCAAGCTCCAAAACATGAGCTGGTTTTGTTACACACATGTGAACATGCTGTCCCAGACAGACATGACCCCATAGTAGTCTTACAATAAACACTACCGAGTTCCGGTGGGGAATCATCATTGAGGATATCGAAGTCCTTGCATAAGGTATACTTTTAAGAAGGAACTTCTTCTCCTTGAACAAGTCAATCAGTGGCTTGGTGTGCTAGGGATACATATAGATTGAAGATGATCAGTCTATCAGACAACAGAATACTTCGCACATGTGTGACTAACTGTGGATGATTCCAAGGAAGCAACATTGACTTTCTCGAATTCACGGCGGCAACTTGCATCAGATGCACATGAATTAAAGGGAGTCACTTCTTTCATCCAAACATATGCTTCATGAACGAAACATGAAGACATTGCGTATAAAGTTTCCAACACTAGCTTAATGTTCGACACGCATCATGGAGGAGATAAGGATGTTGTCGATGGGCTCAACAACAATTCATCCAAGTTTCCATATAATTGGAGTTCCACAATTATGTGAACAATGTGATAGCATTGGTCAGACCCAAAAGATATAATGGTGTATGCTCGAGGGATCAACCACGAGTAAGACAACATTTCGAATATCGCTGGTTCTGATTTGATTTGATGATAGCCCATACTCAAATCAAAGATTGGATAAGATGGTAGATCCATTAACTGATCACGAGGGTCAATCGATGAAGATACCATCTTTCTTCAACACACATACAAGATATCCCCTAAAATGAACTAAGTTAGGCAAGCTTTTATCTTCCAACTCTCCAAGTTGCTGTTCAGCTTAACCAACTAGCTCTGGGGTATCCAACACGGATTCTTGGAGAAGGGGTGGTTACAGAAAACCAACTTGATCACAAACTCAACATAGCGTCCAGGTGACGACCTGGTGATACTTCCGAGAAGATATTCGGAAAATCATGAACCACCGATATGTTACTAAGCTCGAGAACAATCTTGCTTTTCAGAGCAAGACGATATGATCAAATAAGCAAGGGATTGGATAATCCTAACTCATTGATCGAAGAGTGCACCAGAAATAAGGACTAGGTAGCACAATCTATCTGAGAATGATGATTCAAGAGCCAACACGCTAAGAATGAAATTATTGTCCATTAACTACCAAGAAACAAGGTCGCTAGGAGTATTGAATTCACACATCATGGTTCACTTGTCGGCATTCCGGTTACAATAACACAGAAACCGAGGAATTAACAATGATGGCAAGAAGTATTACCGCATCAAGAATTCATAAGAGGTGGTTCAATTCTCATGACACTCTCGTTATAAAGATGGTAACACTCCAAGGTAGAGCAGAGCAGAAGCTGAATTGGCATTTTGATCTGCGGATTACAACTACTTTGACCCAATCCTGGATATGGATGAGGTTCTTGAGTTTGTTTCTCCTACTCATTCCGGAATAGAATGGCTCGATGGACCACAAGAATAATAGGCATCGATAACACGAATGCACGACATAAACTTGGCTATCAACTGATAGACAAGGATCGAATCTAACTCTGGAGGGACAACTCAAAGGAACATATATCTTTCTGAGTTGTGGATGCATAGGTTAGTATGTCGAACAAGTTCAACATATTACTTCCAGATAACCCATACTGAAGAGGAAGGACTGGCAGATTCACAATATAGAATGGAGAACTCATCGAGAGCACTTTTGTTGTGATCTTTTGGTTCAAAAGCACTTCTGCCAAGAATGGTTCATGGTATTTGGAAGAAAGAAATACCACGGACCTCGAGGACTATCGCAAAGGTTACCAATAACCTAAAGGAACTAGCAAATACTACCAACAAGAAGTAGGTAGGGTGAATCTCGAGTTCAAAAACCCAGGAGTAGAATGCCTACTAACTAAGTGGCATCACGGGATGCTTTCGAGAATGATGGCCAGAATCATCACACTGGGAATACAAGCATTGCTAGATTACTAGGTGACTCCCTAAGACACCTAGGGTCATAATAATGGCTTCAACATATACGCCGAGGCAACATAGTACCTCAATTCACTGTTTAGTGTGGTTAACCTATCCAGAAAGGTCATCGAAAACAGAGGGAAAGGATTTTGCAATTGCATCAGATTATTTAGAAACCTGGGATGACTCGGATAGCATAACGGCTGTAAATGCTAGAAAAGGTTTGAGACATGCTACAAAAATGGTGGCATAACCACTCGATCATCATAATATCAAGGTTCTGAGATCAACTATGAACATACAGAAGATAGTAGGAGCTAAACTGAGGCTTAAATCCATCAATCCTATAAGTCTACGGATTAGTAACACGTGATCCTGATAGATAGACGAGAAGCCTAGTTCTTAATCCCCGTAGAAAAGAAGAGGTTGACTCAAATCAGAAGGGCATAAGGTAAAGGAGTAAAAAGAGCCTTACGTTCCCATCCCACAATCAATTCCCCTACATATAACTAAAGCATTTCTAGACTCAACTTCGACCAGTTTGGCTTGGTAATCCTACAGCAAATCAAGCTCGATACCAAAGCATCGGGACCCGACTCAATGCCACATCGATCTAGCATGTAACACCTCATATCACTTTGCGGCCTCACGCACGGTATCCCCACGGGTGTCGCCTTACCTTCACCGTTTGCGCCTTTTGGCACACGTATATGATAGTGTCGCTAGCATCCATATGATAAGGAGCCCGGGCTGACATGGCTAGTCGTAAACCCAAAGTGGCACAAACTTACAGGGACAGGCATACATGACCCAGCAACAAACGTGTCGGTCATCAGCGAGTGAATCCGGGCTATAGCAACTAGGCTAGCAGGACTCCGGTAAACCGGGCTGTAGCAACTAGGCTAGCAGGACTCCGGTAAACCGGGCTGTAGCAGGGTAACAGGACTCCGGTAGACACCGCGTGACATTTCCCCGAAGGGACAGACACAGTAATGAAGAAGGACACATGCCGGCCAGCCTAAGTGTTCCGGAGCAGTAGCAAGCTACCAAGGCTCAGTGGAAGCACTAGGAGACATTTCCCGGTAAGAGAGGCTACTAAGGATAAACAACTAGATAGTCAGATCCCACACATACCAAGCATTTCAAAAACATACACACAATATGCTCGATATGTGCAAATACAACATGGCATCACAACATGACTCTACAACTCAAGTATTTTATTCAATAGGCTCCGAGGAGCGAGACATTACAAACATGGGTCTCTCGACCCAGCATTCAGAGCATACAAGTCAAAGCACATGCGGAAGCTTAACATGTCTAAGTACAGACATCTACAAATGAAAAAGGCTGAGAAGCCTGACTATCTACCAGATCCTGCCGATGGCACAAGATCGTAGCTGAGGTTACAAGCTAAGTGTCGAAGTCCACGGGGAACTACTAGCGAGACTAAAGTCTCTCTGCAAAAACATAAAATAGGCAAACGTGAGTACAAATGTACCCAGCAAGACTTACATCAGAACTAACTACATATGCATCATTGTCAACAAAGAGGGTGGTGGGGTTTAACCTGCAGCAAGCCAGCTTTGACTCGGTGGCTATCTGAACTACGACTGCAAGTAACTCTTTTGAGGTGGCGCACACGAGTCCACATATTCACCATATCAATACACCACTATGGATCCGCTCCCATCTTCCTACGAGAACGCCATCCATAGCACTCACGTTTATCTTGCGTATTTTAGAGTATCCACTTTCACTTGTCTATGAACTGTACAGGCGACCCAGAAGTCCTTTACCGCGGACACGGCTATTCGAGTAGATAATGTTAACCCTGCAGGGGTGTACTTCTTCACACACGCTCTCGCCACTTACCGCCATGTACACGTCATGTATCTCGGCAACCTTCAAGCGGAAGCCTGGCGAGGGTGTCGGCCACGACCTGACTAACCACACAAGACTCTAGCCCATGTTTATCGCCTATTCGGGTTCCATCCGCAAGGAGATCCGACCGGGGTGTCGCTCACGGCCCCAAACGATGTGTGCAGGGTTCCCGAGCCCACCATCCGGGTGCCACTCGTTACACATGCCACGTGTGCCTAGTCTGTCCCAAGCCCACCCTGCCGGGTGCCACTTGGTAAAAAAATAGCACTACCTACAAACACCAGAAACTAGTTGCGACTCCTGGACAGAGATCAAGTTGGTTAATAAGTCGAGAGGGGTCGAGTTACCGGAACCCAATGTGTGGTAGTAACTGTTCATGGATCACAAACACAGAACTCGGTTCCTGAGGACGGCTGCAATGAGACAACCCACCATGTACTCCTACATGGCCTCTCACCGCTACCTTTACCAAATCGTGTTCACACACTTAGCTCTCAACAGTAGGACATGTTCACTGAAGGAAATATGCCCTAGAGGCAATAATAAAGTTATTATATATTTCCTCATATCATGATAAATGTTTATTATTCATGCTAGAATTGTATTAACCGGAAACATAATACATGTGTGAATATATAGACAAACAGAGTGTCACTAGTATGCCTCTACTAGACTAGCTTGTTAATCAAAGATGGTTATGTTTCCTAACCATGAACAAAGAGTTGTTATTTGATTAACAAGGTCACATCATTAGTTGAATGATCGATTGACATGACCCATTCCATTAGCTTAGCACACGATCGTTTAGTATGTTGCTCTTGCTTTTATCCATGACATATACATGTTCCTATAACTATGAGATTATGCAACTCCGTTTACGGAGGAACACTTTGGTGCTACCAAACGTCACAACGAATCGGGTGATTATAAAGGAGTACTACAGGTGTCTCCAAAGGCGGATGTTGGGTTGGCGTATTTCGAGATTAGGTTTTGTCACTCCGATTGTCGGAGAGGTATCTCTGGGCCTCTCGGTAATACACATCACTTAAGCCTTGCAAGCATTACAACTAATGAGTTAGCTGTGAGATGATGTATTACGAACGAGTAAAGAGACTTGCCGTAACGAGATTGAACTAGGTATTGGATACCGACGATCGAATCTCGGGCAAGTAACATACCGATGACAAAGGAACAACGATGTTGTTATGCGTCCGACCGATAAAGATCTTCGTAGAATATGTAGGAGCCAATATGGGCATCCAGGTCCCGCTATTGGTTATTGACCGGAGATGTGTCTCGGTCATGTCTACATTGTTCTCGAACCGTAGGGTCCATGCACGCTTAAGGTTTCGATGGACGGTTATATTATGAGTTTGTGTATTTTGATGTACGAAGAAGTTCGGAGTCCCGGATGTGATCACGGACGTGACGAGGAGTCTCGAAATGGTCGAGACATAAAGATTGATATATTAAAAGCCTATATTTGGAGTTCGGAATGGTTCAGGGTGAAATCGGGATTTTACCGGAACACCGAGGGGTTACCGGAACCCTCCCGGGGGTTAATGGGCCTTAATGGGCCATGAGGGAGAAGAGGAGGGGCGGCCAGGCAGGCGCGCCCCTCCCCTAGTCCGAATAGGACAAGGAGAGAGGCGCCCTTCCTTCTTCTTCCCTTCCCCAATCCTATTCCAACTAGGAAGGGGGGAGTCCTACTCCGGTGGGAGTAGGACTCCTCGCCGCCTCCTCTAGGGCCGGCCGCACCCCCTTGCTCCTTTATATATACAGGCAGGGGGCACCCTAGGACACACAAGTTTGATCTAAGGATCGTTCCTTAGCCGTGTGCGGTGCCCCTTCCACCATATTCCACCTCGGTCATATCGTCATGAAGCTTAGGCGAAGCTCTGCCGAGTAGAACATCAAGATCGTCCACCACGCCGTCGTCTTGTGGAACTCTCCTCGACACTCGGCTGGATCGGAGTTCGAGGGACGCCATCGAGCTGTACGTGTGTCAAGAACTCGGGGCGCCGAGTAACGGCGCCGGATCGGTCGGATCGCGAGGAGATCGTGACGACTACTTCCTCTACGTTGTGATCGCTTCGCCCGGTCACGAGGGTGCGTAGACAACACTCTCTCTCTCGTTGCTATGCATCACCATGATCTTGCGTGTGCGTAGGAATTTTTTGAAATTACTACGTTCCCCAACAGTGGTATTAGAGCCTAGGTTTTATGGTTTGATGTTTTGCACGAGTAGAACACAAGTGAGTTGTGGGCGATACAAGTCATACTACCTACCAGCATGTCATACTTTGGTTCAGCGGTATTGTGAGATGAAGCGGCCCGACCGACATTACGCCAGACGCTTACGCGAGACTGGTTTCACCGCCGCGAGCACTCGTTGCTTAAAGGTGATTGGCGGGTGTCTGCTCTCTCACTTTAGTTGAACTGAAAGTGTGGCTACGCCCGGTCCTTGAGAAGGTTAAACGGAGTCTATTTGACGAAGTATCGCTGTGGTTTTGATGCGAGGTGAGATTGGTTCTTGCTTAAGCCCGTAGCAGCCACGTAAAATTTGCAACAACAAAGTAGAGGACGTCTAACTTGTTTTTGCAGGGCATGTTGTGATGTGATATGGTCAAGACGTGATGCTATATTTTATTGTATGAGATGATCATGTTTTGTAACCGGTTATCGGCAATGGCAGGAGCCATATGGTTGTCGCTTATTGTATGAAATGCATCGCATCTGTAATGCTTTACTTTATCACTAAGCGGTAGCGATAGTCGAGAAGCATAAGATTGGCGAGACGACAACGATGCTACGATGGAGATCAAGGTGTCGCGCCGGTGACGATGGTGATCATGATGGTGCTGCGAGATGGAGATCACGAAGCACAAGATGATGATGACCATATCATATCACTTATATTGATTTGCATGTGATGTTTATCTTTTATGCATCTTATCTTGCTTTGATTGACGGTAGCATTATAAGATGATCTCTCACTAAATTATCAAGAAGTGTTCTCCCGAGTATGCACCGCTGCCAAAGTTAAATCGTGCCCGGACACCACGTGATGATCGGGTGTGATAAGCTCTCGTCCATCTACAACGGGTGCAAGCCAGTTTTGCACACGCAGAATACTCAGTTAAACTTGACGAGCCTAGCATACGCAGATATGGCCTCGGAACACGGAGACCGAAAGGTCGAGCGTGAATCATATAGTAGATATGATCAACATAAGATGTTCACCATTGAAAACTACTCCATCTCACGTGATGATCGGTTATGGTTTAGTTGATTTGGGTCACGTGATCACTTAGATGACTAGAGATGTCTATCTAAGTGGGAGTTCTTAAGTAATATGATTAATTGAACTTAAATTTATCATGAACTTAGTCTGGTAGTATTTTGCAAATTATGTTGTAAGATCAATAGCTTGCGTTGTTGCTTTCATATGTTTATTTTGATATGTTCCTAGAGAAAATTGTGTTGAAAAATGTTAGTAGCAATGATGCGGATTTGATCCGTGATCCGAGGTTTATCCTCATTGCTGCCTGTAAGAATTATGTCCTTAATGCACCGCTAGGTGACGGACCTATTGCAGAGCGGATCGGCGTTATGAACGTTTGGCTAGCTCAAGATGATGACTACTTGATAGTTTTGTGCACCATGCTTTATGGCTTAGAATCGGGACTTCAAAGATGTTTTGGACATCATGGACCATATGAGATGTTCCAGAATTGAAGTTAATATTTCAAGCAAATACCCGAGTTGAGAGATATGAAGTCTCCAACAAGTTCTATAGCTAAAAGATGGAGGAGAATCGCTCAACTAGTGAGCATGTGCTCAGATTGTCTGGGTACTTCAATCGCTTGAATCAAGTGGGAGTTAATCTTCTAGATAAGATAGTGATTGACAGAATTCTCTAGTCACCATCACCAGTTAGTAGAACTTCGTGATGAACTATAGTATGCAAGGGATGACGAAAATGATTCCCGGACTCTTCGTGATGTTGAAATCGACGAAGGTAGAAATCAAGAAAGAGCATCAAGTGTTGATGGTTGACAAGATCACTAGTTTCAAGAAAAGGCAAAAGGAAAAAAAGGGGAACTTCAGGTAGATTGACAAGCAAGTTGTCACTCCCACGAAGAAGCCCAAAGCTGAACCAAAGCACTAAACCGAGTGCTTATAATCGCAAAGGAAATGGTCCCGAAGCGGAACTGCCCTAAATATTTGGTGGATAAGAAGGATGGCAAAGTGAAAAGGGTATATTTGATATACATGTGTTTGATGTGTGCTTTACTAGTGTTTATAGCAACCCCTCGGTATTTGGTACTGGTTCGGTTGCTAAGAGTAGTAACTCAAAGCGGAGTTGCGAATAAATGAAACTAGTTAAGGGTGAAGTGATGATGTGTGTTGAAAATAGTTTCAAGATTGATATGATCATCATCGCACACTCCCTATACTTTCGGGATTAGTGTTGAACCTAAATAAATGTTACTTGGTGTTTGCGTTAAGCATGAATATGATTTGATCGTGTTTATTGCAAAACGGTTATTCATTTAAGTAAGAGAATAAACTGTTGTTCTGTTTACATGAATAAACCCTTATATGGTTACACACCCAATGAAAATGGTTCATTGGATCTCGATCGTAGTGATACACATATTCATAATATTGAAACCAAAAGATGCAAAGTTAATAATGATAGTGCAACTTATTTGTGGTAATCGCCGTTTAGGTCATATTGGTGTAAAGCGCATGAAGAAACTCCATCTTGATGGGATTTTGGAATCACTTGATTATGAATCACTTGATGCTTGCGAACCATGCCTCATGGGCAAGATGACTAAGACTCCGTTCTCCGAACAATGGAGCGAGCAACCGACTTATTGGAAATAATACATACCGATGTATGCGATCCAATGAGTGTTAAGGCTCATGGTGGGTATCGTTATTTTCGACCTTCACAGATGATTTGAGCAGATATGGGTATATCTACTTGATGAAACATAAGTCTGAAATAGTTGAAAGGTTCAAAGAATTTGAGTGAAGTGGAAAAATCATCGTGACAAGAAAATAAGATTTCTACGATCGATCGCGGAGACAAATATTTGAGTTACGAGTTTGGTCTTCAATTAAAACAATGTGGAATAGTTTCACAAATTCATGCCACCGAACACCACATCATAATGGTGTGTCCGAACGTCATAACCGTACTTTATTGGATATAGTACAATCTATGATGTTTCTTACCGATTTACCAATATCGTTTTGGGATCATGCATTAGAGACAGCTGCATTCACGTTAAATAGGGCACCATCTAAATCCGTTGAGGCGACACTATATGAACTGTGGTTTAGCAAGAAACCAAAGTTGTCATTTCTTAAAGTTTGGGGCTGCGATGCTTATGTGAAAAAGCTTCAACCTGATAAGCTCGAACCCAAATCGAGAAATGTGTCTTCATAGGATACCCAAAGGAGACAGTTGGGTACACCTTCTATCACAGATCCGAAGGCAAGACATTCGTTGTTAAGAATGGATCCTTTCTAGAGAAGGAGTCTCTCGAAAGAAGTGAGTGGGAGGAAAGTAGAACTTGATGAGGTAATTGTACCTTCTCCCTTACTTGAAAGAAGTTTGTCGCAGAAACCGGTTTCTGAGACATCTACACCAAGTAGTGAGGAAGTTGATGATGTTGATCATGAAACTTCAGATCAAGTTACTACGAACCTCGTAGATCAACAGAGTAAGATCCGCACTGTGAGTGGTGCGGTAATCCTGCTCGGAAATCATGCTACTAGATCATGATGAACCTACGAACTATGAAGAAGCGATGGTGAGCCTAGATTCCGCAAGATGGCTCGAGGCCATGAAATCTGAGATGGGATCCATGTATGAAAACAAAGTATGGACTTTGGTTGACTTGCCCGAGGGTAGGCAAGCAATAGAAAACAAGTGGATCTTCAAGAAGAAGACCGACGACGACGGTAATGTTATCGTCTACAAAGCTCGACTTGTCGCAAAGGGTTTTCGACAAGTTCAAGGGGTTGACTACGATGAGACCTTCTCACCCGTAGCGATGCTTAAGTCTGTCCGAATCATGTTAGCAATTGCCGCATTTTATGATTATGAAATTTGGCAAATGGATGTAAAGAGCGCATTCTGAATGGATTTACGGAAGAAGAGTTGTATATGATGCAACGAGAAGGTTTTATCGATCCAAAGGAGCTAACAAAGTGTGCAAGCTCCAATGATCCATTTATGGACTGGTGCGAGCATCTCGGAGTTGGAATAAACGCTTTGATAGTGTGATCAAAGCATTTGGGTTCATCTGCACTTTTGGAGAAGCTCAGTATTTACAAGAAAGTGAGTGGGAGCTCTATAGCATTTCGATATTATATGTAGATGACATATTACCGATCGGAAATGATATAGAATTCTAGATAGCATAAAGGGATACTTGAATAAGAGTTTTTCAAAGAAAGACCTCGGTGAAGCTGCTTACATATCGAGCATCAAGATCTATAGAGATAGATCAAAACGCTTGATAAGTTTTTTCAATGAGCACATACCTTGACAAGATTTTGAAGTAGTTCAAAATGGAGCATATCAAAGAAAGAGTTCTTGCTGTGTTACAAGGTGTGAAATTGAGTAAGACTCAAAACCCGACCACAAGCAGAAGATAGAAAGAGAATGAAAGTCATTCACTATGCCTTGGCCATAGTTTCTATAAAGTATACCATGTGTGTACCAGATCTATTGTATACCCTGACCGAGTTTCGCAAGGAGTACAATAGTGATCTAGGAGTAGATCACTAGACAATGGTCAAAATTATCCTTAGTTGAATAAGGATATGTTTTCGATTATGGAAGTGACAAAAGGTTAGGTGTAAAGGGTTACGCCGATGCAAGTTTTGACACCGATCCGATGACTCTAAGTCTCGATCTAGATACATATTGAAAGTGGGAGCAATTAGCTAGAGTAGCTTAAATGCGAGCATTGTAGACATAGAAAAATTGCAAAATACATAACGGATCTGAATGTGAAAGACCCGTTGACTAAGACTCTCTCACAAGCAAAACATGATCACACCTTAGTACTCTTTGGGTGTTAATCACATAGCGATGTGAACTAGATTATGAATCTAGTAAACCCTTTGGGTGTTGGTCACATGGCGATGTGAACTATGGGTGTTAATCACATGATGATGTGAACTATCGATGTTAATCACATGGTGATGTGATCTAGATTATTGACTCTAGTGCAAGTGGGAGCTGAAGGAAATATGCCCTAGAGGCAATAATAAAGTTATTATATATTTCCTCATATCATGATAAATGTTTATTATTCATGCTAGAATTGTATTAACCGGAAACATAATACATGTGTGAATATATAGACAAACAGAGTGTCACTAGTATGCCTCTACTAGACTAGCTTGTTAATCAAAGATGGTTATGTTTCCTAACCATGAACAAAGAGTTGTTATTTGATTAACAAGGTCACATCATTAGTAGAATGATCTGATTGACATGACCCATTCCATTAGCTTAGCACACGATCGTTTAGTATGTTGCTACTGCTTTTATCCATGACATATACATGTTCCTATAACTATGAGATTATGCAACTCCGTTTACGGAGGAACACTTTGGTGCTACCAAACGTCACAACGTAATCGGGTGATTATAAAGGAGTACTACAGGTGTCTCCAAAGGCGATGTTGGGTTGGCGATTTGAGATTAGGTTTTGTCACTCCGATTGTCGGAGAGGTATCTCTGGGCCCTCTCGGTAATACACATCACTTAAGCCTTGCAAGCATTACAACTAATGAGTTAGCTGTGAGATGATGTATTACGGAACGAGTAAAGAGACTTGCGGTACGAGATTGAACTAGGTATTGGATACCGACGATCGAATCTCGGGCAAGTAACATACCGATGACAAAGGGAACAACGTATGTTGTTATGCGGTCTGACCGATAAAGATCTTCGTAGAATATGTAGGAGCCAATATGGGCATCCAGGTCCCGCTATTGGTTATTGACCGGAGATGTGTCTCGGTCATGTCTACATTGTTCTCGAACCGTAGGGTCCGCACGCTTAAGGTTTCGATGACGGTTATATTATGAGTTTGTGTATTTTGATGTACCGAAGAAGTTCGGAGTCCCGGATGTGATCACGGACGTGACGAGGAGTCTCGAAATGGTCGAGACATAAAGATTGATATATTAAAAGCCTATATTTGGAGTTCGGAATGGTTCCGGGTGAAATCGGGATTTTACCGGAACACCGGGGGGTTACCGGAACCCTCCCGGGGGTTAATGGGCCTTAATGGGCCATGAGGGAGAAGAGGCGGGGCCGGCCAGGGCAGGCCGCGCGCCCCTCCCCCCCTAGTCCGAATAGGACAAGGAGAGGGGGGCGGCGCCCCCCCTTCCTTCTTCCCTTCCCAATCCTATTCCAACTAGGAAGGGGGAGTCCTACTCCCGGTGGGAGTAGGACTCCTCCGCGCCTCCTCTAGGGCCGGCCGCACCCCTTGCTCCTTTATATACGGGGCGGGGGCACCCTAGGACACACAAGTTTGATCTACGGATCGTTCCTTAGCCGTGTGCGGTGCCCCTTCCACCATATTCCACCTCGGTCATATCGTCAAGCTTAAGCGAAGCTTCTGCGATAGAACATCAAGATCGTCACCACGCCGTCAGGTCGTGGAACTCTCCTCGACACTCGGCTGGATAGGAGTTCGAGGGACGCCATCGAGCTGTACGTGTGTCAAGAACTCGGGGCGCCGAGTAATGCGCCGGATCGGTCGGATCGCGAGGAGATCGACGACTACTTCCTCTACGTTGTGATCGCTTCGCCCGGTTCACGAGTGCGTACGAGACAACACTCTCCCCTCTCGTTGCTATGCATCACCATGATCTTGCGTGTGCGTAGGAAATTTTTTGAAATTACTACGTTCCCCAACATTCACCACATTCCAATTCATCCCCGATGAATCAGACCTGACTCAACTCTAAGCAGTAGCAGGCATGACAAACAAGCATGAATGAGTAGGCACATCAGGGCTCAAACAACTCCTACTCATGCTAGTGGGTTTCATCTATTTATTGTGGCAATGACAGGTCATGCAGAGGATAAAGGGGTTCAACTACCGCAGCAAGTAACAGTTGAATCGTTGTTGTCCTAATGCAGTAAAAGAGAGCAGGAGCGAGAGAGTGGGATTGTATCGGAATGAACAAGGGGGTTTTGCTTGCCTGTCACTTCTAAAGATGATATAGCTCTTCATCGGTGTCATCGAACTCCTCGTCGAAACCACGTCTATCAAGAGGGGAAAACTACAGGCAACGGAGAAGGAAGCACAATCAATGCAATGCACAATATGATGCATGATCATGACATGGAAAAATGAGTGTGTTGGGCTAATGCAACTAAACCAGATGGGTTTGAGTCATTTCGAACCAATGGTTCAACCCCAAACTCATCTTATGAATTTAAATAGTGCTTATCATGTTTTGCACTAAACAGCAAGGTTAAGTTGTTTAAACATGCATGAAACCAGTACAAATGGATAGATTGGATTTTTCTGATAATTTTTCATATAAAACTTATTTCATTCTGAGCTATAGATTATTTTCTATGATTTATTGAAGTTTAACCCTTTTTCTGGATTTTCTAAATAATTGGAATTAAAGTAACTCCAGAAAAGGATTTACCGTGTCAGCATGACGTCAGTGAGTCAACGGCCAATCCAGGTCAAACTGACCAGTGGGTCCCGCGTGTCAGTCATTAGTCTAACTAATTACTAGTCTGTCCTAACCCTAACTTAATTAGCAGGCGGGTCCTACTTGTCATAGACCCAGGGGGTTCAAACTGGTGGTCAAACCCTGGTCATTGGGGTCAAACCCACCGACGATGTGACGCCGACGAGGCCAGACGCGGCGGAGGGCTGCGGGATTGCACCTCCAGCGACCAAACCAACGGCGGAGGCCATCTACGTGACAAGGAGGCTCGGCCGCATCGACTAGTGCCATCGGTTTCGCCGGAGGTGGCCGGCGGCGTCCACTCCCGCGGCAGCCGGAGTTCGGGCGAGGTTGGGAATGGTGCTGTGGGGCACGGCGGGGCGAACGGCTGGGTGCTACGGCTTCCTAGTGATGTGCTGAGCACGGTGACGCGCTCGGTTTCGAGATTACGCTTCTGTGGCCACGACGGCGACATGGCCGACGGAGCCGAGCTCTCGGCCGTGGTGGCCAACGGGGTTAGGGAGCATCTCGAGCGACGTGGCTAGGGGGATAAGGAATAGGAGCTCACGGAGAGTGCAGCGGTGGCCTCGGAGAGCTTGGGGAAGGGCTGGTGATGGCAGGAGGTCGCCGGCGATCTCAGCGTCCGAGGGAGGAAGAAGAGCTCGGGGTCGTCGTCATAAAGCTCCTGGCGGCGCCTGTCTTGGTGCAGAGGATGCGGGGGTCTAGGCGGAGCTCTTGGCATAGCTGGATGGGCGTGGGGAGGTCGGTGGCAGCGGCGAACAGCAACGGTGGCGGCGGCTCTGCTCGGGCAGTCTGAGTGCGGAGTGAGAGGGAGAGCGGAGGGAAGGGATGAGCACGGGAGGGAGTCGAGAGAGGCTGAGGGGTGCGTGGCATCCATAGCGCGGCGGGGAGGGCAGCAGGTGGGAGGTGGCGCTGCTGGCGTGTGTGCTGGCACACGCCTGTCATCCTCTCTGTCCCGAGGAGGAAGACGACAAGGAGGGCGCTGGTGGGCTGGGCCGGCTGGCTACAGTACTGGGCCAAGGTAAGTGACCAGGTACTCTCTCTCTCTCTCTCTCTCTCTCTCTCTTATTCTATTTTGTTTTCTGTTTTCTATTTATGCAAATTTGTTTTAATTTGGTTTTCAAACCAAATCACTTTTAAAAATTCTGGAAATAGTTATGGGCACTAAATGAATTACTACAGAGACCCTCAACTAATTCCAAAATTATTGGAACATTTAAAAATATTTATAATATTTAAATGCCCCAATTCAAATACAATATGAGTTAATTCAGAAATCCAGAATGGCCTAGAAATATGTGCATCATTTTTGGCAGAGGTTTTCACCTTTACCAGAAATCATGAACATTTTCATAGGGCATTTTGGGTTCATTGAAAAATATTTTATTCTGACCCTAGTTGAATTCATTAGCTGCTAGGGTTTATCTGTCCCCATTTCAAGTTTCTTTCAAATTTAAACATGATGCTAGAACCAAGCTAGACCAAGTGCAAAGTAAAGCTAGGGATGTGACAAACTATTATTCAAATTCGATGAACTTTTTTTGAAGTTGATGAACTTTTTTCAAATACGATGAGCTTTTTTCCAAATTGGATGAACTTTTTTACAAAATTGATTAAATTTTTTCGAATTGGATGAACTATTATTCAAATTCGATGAACTTTTTTCGAATTTGATGAACTTTTTCCAAAATCAATGAACTTTTTTCAAATTGGATGAACTATTTTTGATGAAATTTTTTTGTCAAATTCATGAACTTTTTTGGGAATACGTGGACTTTTTTTTGCATGCTCGTGAGCCTCATTTGAAATATGTGAACATGTTTTTAAAATATTTTAAGAATCTAAACGGTACTGTTAATGCACAATAAATAGCGCGTCTGCTATTTTCGTTCTTAAAATATATTGCGCTGTACAGAGACATGAACTGTTAGTTGGTCTGGTGGTAAGACAACCTATACTTAAGCATGATGGCGCGTGTTCGATTCTAGACGACTGCTATTTTTTGCACGTATTTTCTTGCGCTGCTCTTGTTTTTCGGCCGGCCCAGTAGACGCCGCTGTGAGCGCCGGTTACGTTCCCCGGCGCCTGCAGCGCCCAATAGGACCTCCCGCCACGGCCCCCCGCCGCACTGAAGCAAGAGGAAGGGGGTGGCTGGGCCGGTTTTTGCTAGACGGGCCAAGTGGCCCAGTAGATTAGGTCTTTTATTTTTCATTTTTCCTTGTATTCTTTTCTGTTTTCTTATCTAGCTATTGTTTTGTATTTTCTTATTCAATTAAATTACTTTTGTAAAATGTGAAACCTTGCCATATAATTAGTATGCATTATTTTTCACCGCCACAAAAAGTTTGGCCCAATTTTTTTATTAAGTCCGAGTTTATTCTTAACTGGGATAAAAAGGTCTTGTTGGTCCACTGTTTTAATATCCAGGGGCATTTTTTATATCCGCCACTATTTATGGTAATATCAATGCCCGTAGTTCATTCTTCCCTACAATAGTTTTTGTTCTTATTTTATTTTCTTCTTGTTGTTCTTGCTTCTCTAGGACTCTCCTTTTGTTTTATTAAGTTTACTATCCCATGAATTCTCTATTTATTTTGCTATCATGTTTTACCTATGATGGTCACTAAGTCAAAAACGCTACTAGCTCCCTGTGTACTCTAAATATATGCAGTCTTGTGAGTTGGTTAGCACATTAGTCATTTTTCATGGATAAATGCCCAATTATTATAGCAGCAAGGGAACCTTAAAGGAAAATATAACATCAAAAATATTATGGCCGTTAGATGTAAAACCAAAGGCTTGAGATTGCAATGTTGTCATTTGCCGACTTTTGTTCTCAGATAAGAGGATGGCAGACCATTCACTCGATGTTGAGGAGCTCGTTCTCGAACAAGGGTATGACGTTGTCGACATGCTGAGGAAATGGTTGGAGCAGAAGGTCAATTTGGTGTTGGTCATTGCGTCTTTTGTGGCAACGTCGTCCTACCAAGCTGGCATGAGCCCCCCGGGAGGCTATTGGCAAGATGACACAGACGGTCCCGAAGGACACGATGCAGGCGCATCCGTATTGCAAAACAAATTCAACAACAATTACTATTATTTAAAGATGATGAACACGATGGCGTTCTACACTTCGGTGGCTATAATGGTGTTGGTAATGAATGAAAAATTCTACAAGACGAATGATGGCATGATAGGGATTATTTTTATTGTAAAATGTGAAACCTTGCCATATAATTAGTATGCATTATTTTTCACTGCCACAAAAATTTTGGCCCAAATATAATTTATTAAGTTTGAGTTTATTCTTAACCGGGATAAAAAGGTCATGTTGGTCCACTGTTTTAATATCCAGGGGCATTTTTATATTCTTAAAGATGTTAATTCTCACATTACAATTAGTTAGTGAGTATATGGAACCCATCGAACATTTTTACTTGAAAGTTTGTAGAAATAATAATTTGACTTGTTTTTTGGAATTTGAATTTGACTCGGTTTTCACCAAGTGGCAACATGGCTTAGTAAACATGATGACATGACATATTAGGGTGAGGTTACTGTATCTTGATTATCGGGGTGTTACATACATCACGGCTAGGGGACATATGCCCCCCACCCTACAAAAACTACAAAATAGGGAAACTTTCTGGAGTAGACCTAGGAAGATATAGCTGCTAGTGAACAATTTGTATTTGTACGCGCGATGAGCAAGGGAGCGGAGAAAACATCACACGTAGAAAGGCAGTGATTGATTCTGAGGCCTTCCTTCCCACCCCGCACACGAAATGTTTTTTTTCTACGCTTTTGCTAATTAACTACATACTCCCTCCGTTCCGAAATATTACGGCATCATATTCTTTGTTTAGCTAGTATTCTCTGAATACTTAGAAAAAACTTTGTTACTAAACGAGGCCTAAGCTTTTTTGGCTGTTTGGACTGTGCCCATGAACTGCCTGGCAACTGTCGAGCTCTTGTGAGTCAAGATTGTTTGGCTGTTTGGACTGTGCCCGTCCCGTGAACTGTGTGGTCAACTGTCAAGCTCTTGTGAGTGATCCCGTGCACCATGAGCAAACACCACCGACATCCTCTAATGTCTTTGGTTAATATTGCTCCCTTGAACATATACAGTAAACAAATCTTGATTTTTAGTGTGATTTTGAAATTTCAAAACCGCCTATTTTCGAATTGGAATGCCGGAATGGGACAACACCCTATACATATACATGGAGCACATGGAATATTGACCGTGTCGGTTCCAATTCCATCTACATGACATTTGAGGCACCTTTAGATTCATCCATAATACATGAAAGCATACAAGAAGTAAAACGCTGATCTACGGAGACAAGGAACATGAATTGGAATGCCGCGTGGTGCTATATATTGTTTGGTGCAAGTTTTGACCAGCATGAATTTGTGTTCGCACACGAACACGTCACCGTGTACCCTCGACACCGGGGGTGATGCACCGCAGCTCACGTCGAAGGAGACCCGCCGGAAGCGCGGTACGCAAGACAATCCGACGGGCGCTTTTGTAGACCCGAAACCCCACATGCCCGGGAGGGACCCCGTCAGGGCGCGCGGCGGCTATGGGCTGCCCTAGGTCGGCCTGACCGCCCCTAGGGCGTCGAGGTTCGCCGCCCTGCAATGAAGAAGAACGAACGAAGAACGAGGAAGAAGAAGAACAAGGGAGAAGGAAAAGTAAAAGGTAAAAGATGTAGATAGATTTGTTCGATTGTGTGTTGTTGTTCAATCGGCCGTCACCTCTTGTCTATATAAGAGGCAGGTGGACTTCCCGTACAAGAAAAGGACTTGCCTAGCCTTCCAAATCATCAAAACCTAATAAAACACTGACTATTCACGACCCCCGGCCCGGAAGTCCGGCTCAAGGCCCGGATGATCCGGCCTAGCCCAGTTTTTTGACAGCAGCTCACTGTTTTGGCTCTAGAATCCTCATACGACCACGGATTTGGACGTTTTTTATATCCAAATCAACCGTCTCGACGAGACACACAACTTTCATGTTGAACACTTTTTCATCCGAGGCCATTTTGAGGGTGTTTCGGGCCGTTTTCTAAAGTCTGCAGCAGAAAAACGTGTCCGGACATCCGGACAATTGCCCGGATTGTCCGGCCTTTACCCGGATCATCCGGGAGTTGATCCAGATCATCCAGCTTCAACTTTTAGCTTCTGTTGTTTTGGTCAATTTTTCGGCCCTCGGCTGTATGATCTGGACCCGGTCCGGATGATCCGGCCATACAGTGCTGCAACGCACAGTTTTGGCTATAACTTTTGTATACAAACTTGGATGGGGACGATTCTTATATCAAAATCGTCCGTTTCGACGAAACGAAGAACTTTGCAGTTGTAACTTTTTCCATCAGAGGCCATCTTGGGGGCGTAATCAGCCAAATACTGTTCTGAACACAAAATCAATACTTCGAATACAACTTCGGCCTTAGAGATGAGATCGGATGGCTATGGCCCAAATGTCAAAATTTCTCCTTTTGACGATATGGAACTTTCTCGCTTTGATCATTTTTCCATTTGAGACCTTCTTAATTACGTTTTTGACCATGCCAAAATCTGGTGTCAACACATGCCCCCCTGTTTTTCGGTAAAACTTGTGTGCCGAAAAATAACTTTGCACGAAGTTTGTTCTAAGCACGATGTCAACACTCCATCGGCCATTTTGTACGTGCTTTGGACGATATGTATATATCGGCCATTTAGATTAGCAACAAAAATGAAGCTAATCGAACATATAATGATTTGGTAATACCCTTTCATGATGTAAGAAATTATATTGCATCCATTGGTCAAAATAAGTCCACTGAGGGTAACCAGTCATACCTGAGGATGAATTCCATGGCATATGCATTAATGACATAGTTGAAGAATACGGATGTTGTTTGAACCGAAGATTCTGATGTGCAAACCTTCGACTTGGTTGTTCGAAGCTTGCACTCTTCTCTTTCTTCACCTTTGTCGCACTTATTGCAACGGAATCTTGCATATTATTCTTGTTTTTAGTACTTCCTTTGGGAACCCATGCCATGTTCATCTTTTCAAGTTCTTGTGCACTAAGCTTTTGTACTTTCTTCTTTTGCCAATATGGTAAGCCGAGTGGGCACCCCGGCTGCGATTTTCTTTGAAGTAATGGCAATTCTTGCTTTATCTTGGGCACTCTCAACTTGCTCCCTTCAGATTTGGCACTTGATTGACTCTCAACAATTGATTGCTTCATCTCATTGCCTTTAGTAGTCAATGTCAACATTTTAGTTGGCTCTTTTTCTTTTGAGATCAAATCTGAAGTAGCACTCTTACGACCATCTCTTTTAACGCGGTAAACTTGCTTGACCACCTCCTTTCTATTCCTTGAGCACTGGACCGATTCCTTATGATCGAAACGGTCTTTAGAAAGTGATTGTTCAAATGCTGATCTTCCCGGAGATGCATAATATTGGTTAGATGGTCTAAAATAAGATGGAGAGTGTGCCCTCGTATCATACCTGTCCCATGATGGATATGAATCTATATGAGCATAGGGAGGCATCCACGGCATTGGCATTGGCGGCCCAAAATAAGGATATGAATATGTTGCATTAAAATTCGCACTTTGCTAATACCGATCCTCATATTTGCGCCTTGGGGGTGATCTTGGTTTCTTTGCACGATTTGGCCGATAAGTATTCTTCTCTTCACTCTTCTTTTAATATTTATCCAATAGTTCAGCAAAGGTGATTTTTGATCTCTTACACTTGCGCTTATTTCGGCCTTTGTTTCCTTTGGTTGTGCTTGCACCAATCATTGGATTTGCTTGTTGCCCCCCAGTCCTTGGCGTCTCCATTGTAGCTTCGATGGAATTCTCGCCCTCAAAATTATGTTCATTATGCTCTTCAACAACTTTTTTACTTGAAAGCTTGACCCCATCACCTGCAGTTTTTACCTCCTCTTTAAATGGATCGGCTTGAAGCAGCCGATGCAAAAACTTTCTGCCATCGAGACCAATCGGAATAGACTGGTCATCTCTTGGTGTCTCAACAAATTTCAATCGTCCTTTATCAATGGCCGATTTAACTATTTGACGAAATATATTGCAATCCTCAAAATTATGTTTGAACAAATGATGCAACCTACAATACATTTGTCCTTGAATTGATGGCTTGACATGGTGATCAAGAATTCTTATGTAATTATTTTTCAGCAATAAATCAAATATTTGGTCACACATGCTTGAATTGAAGGTAAACTTCTTGCTTTCTAGCCGATCTTGCTGTGTGAACGGCTTTGAAGATAAGCAAACGAATGGTTCAGATTTGGAATCTTCCCATTCGGCTATACATTGTGTTTTCCACTCTATCTCCGGTGTCTTTAGATAAGATATTATATTAGCATCGGATTTCTCAAAAGAAATTAACCTTGGCTTTAAACTTCTGATACGAAAATATTTAGAACACACATGTCTCAATTGAGACAAAGTGCAAGCCAAGTAAGAAATAAGCAAAGCTACCCAACTAGATATGAACTTTAGATAAAGCAACGGGGAAAGCTTTGGCCACAACAATAAGTCATTATCGGTCTTTATAAATGATGCAATGGGTTGACCGATATAGTCTATAACAATTTTGTTGCTAACAAGTAAATTACCCTTCTTCATTGGTCTTTCAAAATTACTTATGAGAATTTTTCTTATAGAAGCATCGACAATAAAGTTGCGACCAAATCGGAAGATAGGCAAGTCACTTGCTAGACATACCTCTTCAATTACGCTAGAGAGCATGATGGTTGTATCACTTGAATAATACTTTGTTCCTCTTTTGAATGACTCTCCAATGCCTTGGCATCCTCTTTTTCTTTGATAGATTTGGTACACATACTATTTGATTCGGCTTTTTTAATAACCGAATTAACTTTGTTATCCGAATCACCACTCTTTCTTTCTTTGATTCGCAAGGTTGCTTGTTCTTGTCTAAATTCAGCAAACATTGCAGCTAGTCTATCTTTAAGCTTTTTTCGACCAATTTCAGCCCAATCTTCATCGGATTGCCCCCCAATACTTTGAGACGCTTTCGGCAATGGTGTGTTGCCGAAATTCTGTAATTGTGCAGGGGCAACATGATATGCTATGTTACTAGGTAAAGACACATGCGCTCTGGTAGAATTCTCACTTATTCGGCCATGAGCATGAAGGTGTGGAGCCAAATCATGAATATCTACAATTGCGTATGGTGCCAAAAAATTCGTAGCATGAGGTGTAGCATATGATGTTTGAGGGTAATTGCCCGAATAACTAGTAGTAGCATGGCCAATTTCCCTATCCACCGGCACGTTTGGATTAACATACTGCAAGTTATGTGCCGATGAATAAAAAGTTGAAACACTTTGTTGCATACTATTGGAAATTCCTACATGGGGTGTCTCAACATGATTAACCGAACTCATCATGTTGTTCATCGGCATATAGATTTGTGGGGTTGCCGATTCATGGGAGTTGGGATACATATGTTGCATGTTGCTAAAATTATATGAAGTTGAAGCATGAAGATTATTCTGAATCGGCTGTTGCACATAATTAGATGCATGATTGATGAAACTAGGGCTAGCCGATACATTATGCTCATTAAGCGATCTAGCAACAACATATGAATTATTTGCATCTACATATGTGAATTGGGTATTCATATTACCTTTGTAGATTGCAAACCCTAGATGACGATCTCTTCGTAGCAAGAACGGACCGAGACCGCTCAAAACTTCGCCCCAGCGGAGTCGCCAAAAGTGTGTTCGCACACGAACACGCCACCGTGTACCCTCGCCGGGGTGATGCACCGCAGCTCACGTCGAAGGAGACCACCGGAAGCGCTGCACGCAAGACAATCCGCGGCGCTTTTTAGACCAAACCCCACACGCCGGGAGGGACCCCGTCGGAGCCTTGGCGGCTATGGGCTGCCCTAGGTCGGCCTGACCGCCCCTAGGGCGTCGAGGTTCGCCGCCCTGCAATGAAGAAGAACGAACGAAGAACGAGGAAAAAGAAGAACAAGGGAGAAGGAAAAGTAAAAGGTAAAAGATGTAGATAGATTTGTTCGATTGTGTGTTGTTGTTCAATCGGCCATCACCTCTTGTCTATATAAGAGGCGGGTGGACTTACCGTACAAGAAAAGGACTTGCCTAGCCGTCCAAATCATCAAAACCTAATAAAACACGGACTATTCACGACCCCGACCGGATGTCCGCTCAAGGCCCGGATGATCCGCCTAGCCCAGTTTTTGACAGCAGCTCATTGTTTTGGCTCTAGAATCCTCATACGACCACGGATTTGGACGTTTTTTATATCCAAATCAACCATCTCGACGAGACGCACAACTTTCATGTTGAACACTTTTTCATCCGAGGCCATTTTGAGGGTGTTCCGGGCCGTTTTCTAAAGTCTGCAGCAGAAAACGTGTCCGGACATCCGACACCGCCCGGATTGTCCGCCTTTACCCGATCATCCGGGAGTTGATCCGGATCATCCGGCTTCAACTTTTAGCTTCTGTTGTTTTGGTCAATTTTCGGCCCTCGCCGGATGATCTGGACCCGGTCTGATGATCCGGCCATACAAATCTGCAGCGCACAGTTTTGGCTATAACTTTTGCATACGAACTCGGATGGGGACGATTCTTATATCAAAATCGTCCGTTTCGACGAGACGAAGAACTTTGCAGTTGTAACTTTTTCCATCAGAGACCATCTTGGTGGCGTAATCAGCCAAATACTGTTCTGAACACAAAATCAATACTTCGAATACAACTTCGGCCTTAGAGATGAGATCGGATGGCTATGGCCCAAATATCAAAATTTCTCCTTTTGACGATATGGAACTTTCTCGCTTTAATCATTTTTCCATTTGAGACCTTCTTAATTACGTTTTTGACCATGCCAAAATCTGGTGTCAACAGAATTTCACTCTGATCTATGGAGACAAGAAACATTAATTGAAATTCCAAGGTAGCAAAGAGTAAAAACACAAGTTGATTTTTTTTGATACATCCATAATACATGAAAGCATACAATAAGTTAAACCTCGCCGTCAACCCCGGTGACCTCGTCCAGCGGTGGCGGGTGGGCAGGACAGTGGTGGAGAGAGTTTTTGGTGGCGGTGGGGAGGCGTCCAGAGTTGCCCGAAGCAACCCGGGATACTAGGTTTCTATCCAACTAGAGCAAGGGGCTTGGTTTCCAGGTATTTAACCGTTTTTTGAAACACTTCATTTGTTGGTCTGATATACAGAGACAAGTAACATGAATTTGAATTCCGAGGTAGCGAAGAGTAATAACACAAGTTGATGAGGCCCTTTATTGATTCATCCATACATACACGAAAACCATTAGCATTTGCATTTGCATATGGGTACCAGCCACCACTTGCCGCGCTAGAGCCAGAACCAGCACCACCACCGGTTCCGTAACCGCTGGAACCAGGGCCCGCTGCCTGTCCGCCACCGCTGCCGCCACCATTACCACCTGCGTAAGAGGTTCCACCATAACTATATCTTCCGTCGCTCGTATAGCTAGAGCTTGAGCCGTCGCCGGACCCAGCGCCATGCCCGGTGCCGCCTTCCTGCGACGCACCACCCCCGCTACCGCCCCCTCCCGCACTTGCATGGGCTCCGCTACTGCCACTGTAGGCATTCCCATTGCCACTCCCAGCCCCTCCACCGCTGCCGTTCACAGTCCCACCACCATTCCCCCCTCCCGAGCCTGTTCCCGTGGAGCTGGAGTACCTAACTACCCTCGAGGCGCTGGCTAACCCAATGCTCAGCAACACAACCAAGCTCAGTGACACTAGCTTAATGGCAACCATTGTGAGAGCGTAGCCAAGTACTAGATGAGATCGGTTGATGGTAGACCATGGAAATGCATGGGTATTTATAGTGTTGAGGTGATCTTGCAAATGTACGTTGGAGCCGTGCTTGTGCTTGACCTAGACACCTAGTGGGTTCTTTCTTATGTCAAGCGGATCGGCTCCCGATCACGCTGATCTTGTTTGACCGAGTAGGCGACGACTTGACAGCCGACAGTAAACTGGTTAATCTCCATTGTAAGCTGTAGAGAGATAGAATATGGGCTGTGCAATCGCGATGTATTACTCGGTGCACCAGGCACGTATATATAAGTACAGAGGTGGGCCACAACCTCAACTATACAGGAAAACCAGGAGGTGGGCCCTACACACACATATACACGTACACAATATACTCAACACCCCCGCAGTCGAAGCGGCGCCAGGACGCAGAGATCGGAACGAAACTCCTCAAAGGTGGAAGTCGGCAGTCCTTCGTCATCACATCAGCGAACTGCCGAGCAAGGCACATGGAGAACCCGCATGCGCCCAAGAGCCACCTGCTCGCGCACGAAGTGAATATCCAGCTCGATGTGTTTCGTCCGCGATGATGAACGGGTTGGCGGAGAGGTACACCGCAGACGTTGTCGCAGAGACAACCGTAGCTCGGGAGACATCGTGATGTAGCTCTCGGCAATCGTCGGCCAAGTGCACTCGGGCATCGCGTTGGCCACAGCTCGGTACTCAGCCTCGGCGCTAGAGCGCGACACCGTGGGTTGTCGCTGGACAACCACGAGACGAAGCGAAGGACCGAGGTAGACGCAGAGCGAGGTGGACCGGCGAGTGTCGGGACAGCCGCCCATCAGATCGGAGTAGGCCACCATCTCCAAAGAAGCGGACGCCGTGAGTGTCAACCAAGGGACATCGTGCCGCGGATGTAGCGGCGATCCGCTTCACGAGTCCATGAGAGTCACGAGGGCGTGCATGTGGAGACACACCTGCTGGACAGCATATCAAGATCCGGTCGGTGAGAGTGGCATCAAGCGCGCCGACAATAGACCGTAGAACGGAGCATCCGACGCAGCGAACCTCAAGAGCAGAGACCTTGGCCTTCGTGGTCAGCAGGAGTAGCAACCGGATGGCGATTGAGCATGCCGGTAGGCCAAGAAGCTCATGGGCATACTTGCTGATGAAGAAAGAAGCCGCCCGGCGCCGAATGACCTCAATGCCAAGGAAGTAGTGAAGAGCACCCAAATCCTTGATAGCGAACTCACACGCAGCCGCAGAGTGATCTCGCCAAGAACGGCCGCGGAGGAGGCTGTCGATGATGTCGCCGACGAGAGCAGCAAATATGCGTTGGTGTCACCATGGCGATAGACAAACAAAGAGGCGTCCGAGCGAGTGACGCTGAAGCCCAATGTCCGAAGGAACCCGGCGATCCGCTGGTACCGGCGCGGTGCTCGCTGAGCCCATAGAGAGATCGCGACAGCAGTACACGTGGCCGGGCAATGAGGCGCCGACGAAACCGTGGGTTGCTCACAAAACACCTGCTCCTCAAGATGGCCATGGAGGAAGGCGTTGGAGACATCCATCTGGTGAACTCGCCAGCCGCGAGACGGCGAGCTGGAGGACGGTGCGGATCGTGCCCGGTTTGACAACCGAGCAAACGTCTCGTGAAGTCGACTCAGTATTTGGCGGAAACCGCGACCACCCAGCGAGCCTTATAGCGCTCAAGTGAACCGCCCGAGCGGGTCTTATGGCGGAAGACCCACTTGCCGGTGATGACGTTGGCGCGAGGAGGCCGGGCACCAGAGTCTGAGTGCGGTTCCGCCGAGAGCGCCGAACTCTTCTGCATCGCCGCAAGCGCTGAGGATCACGCAGGCGGCGCGGGCGGATGCGAGAATGGGTGACGGCCCGCTGGCCGAGGCGGCGAGGACGTACTCAGCTCGCGAGTACCGGAGGCTCGGCAGTGAATGCCAGACGAGCTCGGGTGACAGGCGGACGGGCCACCGGGCCGGGCGAAGTCGGGCGGTGAAGCGGCCGGCGCGAGGCCGGCGTCGAGGTGGCCGACGAGGAGGCGGCCGATTTCGCGCGCCGAGGCCGGCGAGGCGGCCGGGCGAAGGGCGGTGAGGCGGTTGCCGGCGAGGCCGGGCGAAGCGGCGGGAGGCCGCCGTGACGGCGGCGGCGAATAAGCGCCGACTCGCGGGCGCCGAAGTCGGGGCGGCGGGAGAAGGCGGGGCGCCGGTCGTGGATGGCGCCGGCAGGAGGGCCCGTGGACCGCCAAAGCCCGGAGGCGGTCCACGAACGAGACGGGCTCGTCCACCTGACGAGGTCGTCGATGAGCCGTCGGTGGCCGGCGGTGACGAGACGACGAGGGGTGCCTGCTGCTGAAACGGGAAGACCATCTCATCAAAGTAAACGTGTCTGGAGGTGAAAACACGGTGAGAGACTGGATCGTAGCAGCGATAACCCTTAGTGTTAGGTGGGTAGCCGAGGAAGATGCAGGCGACGGAGCGGGGTGCGAGCTTATGAGGCGCAGTGGCAGCGATGCTAGGGTAGCACAGGCAGCCGAAGATGCGAAGCCCGTCATAAGAGGGAGGCGCACCGAATAGAAGATGGTGAGGTGTAAAGTTCCATGAAAGCGATATGGACGGATGTTGATGAGAAGAGAAGCGGTGGCAAGAGCGCCGTGCCAAAAGCGCGGGGCACATTGGCGTGAAAGAGAAGAGTCCGAACGCAGTCATTAAGAGTGCGGCGATGCGCCAAAGACGCACCGCTCTGCCGCGAGGTGTACGGGCAAGTGAGACGAAAAATCGTGCCATGTGTGGTGAGAAGATCGCGACAGCGGTGTTGTCAAACTCCTTCCGCTGTGCATGCTCGCAACGCAAGAATGGGCCGCCAAACTGCGTGCGGACATAAGAGTAGAAACCGACAAGCGTGGAGATGACGTCCGACTTGCGGCGCGAACGGGAAGGTCCACACATAATGCGAAAAATCATCAAGGATAACAAGATAATAAAGAAAGCCCAGACATCGGCAACAGGAGATGTCCAAACATCACTATGAATCAACTCAAACGGGTACGATGCAACAAAGGAAGAAGGCCTAAATGGGAGGCGAGCATGTTTGCCAAGGCGGCATGCATGACACGAGTGATCCTCGTTTATTACATGTGAAAGAAAAACTCCAAGTATGTGGCGAAGGGTGGCATGATTAGATGACCCAAGCGAAGCGTACAAAGATCCACTCCGTGGCGAGAGCGACGGGGCGGCGGAAGTGGTGGAGGCGGCGGAGTGAACTGGTAGAGCTCGTCGGGCTGTCACATCGGTGGAGCACCATCCGCGTCGAAGCGCCTTAATGAAAAACCACAATCGCCAAATTCAACGGTCACCGGATTTTCACGTGTAAGAGAACGAACGGAAACAAGATTTTTAATAAGATCGGGAGAAACAAGAATATTAGACATGGATATAGAAGTGGAGTTAGAGGAAAATATGTATGTCCAATATGGGTGATAGGAAGAGAAGAACCGCCACCGACGGTGATGCGTTGGAGGTGTGGACAGGTGAGCGGTATGAAGGTTACCGGGCACGCCGCCATGTGAGCGGTGGCGCCACCGTCCATGTACCACCGCCGCCGTGTAGGTGGACGGAGAGGCGGTGTGGAGAGCCGCCAGGAGAGCCGGGTCCCACGACGCCGGTGGGAGGGACGGCGCAGACGTCAGGGGCAGCAGCGGCGGCCCGCCTGGCGGCGGCTGCTGCCCGTAGGGCGCCGCGTAGGGCTGCGGCGCGGCGTAGTACGCCTGGTGTGGCGGAGGCCGAGGGCCGAGAAGACCCGGAGAGGGAGCCCGTGGAACCGGCATGGAGTAGGCGTGGACGACGCCGGTCCACGGGTTCTGACCGGCGTACCACGGGGCCGCCGGCTGAGGAGCCGGCTGCTGCTGTCAAGGTGCTCCTCCCTGAGCATCGCCGCCGCCACCTCCTGCTATGCGGCCACCCCGGCAAGCCGCCGCGACGGCCTCTTCCGTTGGCGCCGGCCGGGCGGCGGAAGGTGGCGGGCGGGCGGAAGGAAGCGGGAAGGCAGGCGCGCCGCTGGGGCGGCGGCCGACGAGGCGGTGGCGGGCCAAACCGCGGGTGCCGCAACAAGGGCGGTGGGTGGGCGCGTCCGGCCGCCCGATCGGGCGTTCCTCCAGCTTGAGGTACGCGACCACCTTGCCAAAGGTGGGCTCCGGATGAGGGTGAGGTTGAGGCGGCGTTCCCAAAGTCCTCGCTGAGGCCGCCGGAGAGGGTGCCGATGAGGAGCTCGCCGCCAATCTTCTCCCCTGATCGCGGAGCTCATCGGCAAGCTTCTTGAGGCGCATGCAAAATCATCGGCGGACGAGTCAAGTTGCCGCACCCGTAAAACTCACCATAGAGAAGGACCTTGCGCCGCAGCCGATTGTCGGTGAAGAGGCCGCTGAGCTTGGTCCGCACCACATGGGCGTCGTCCTCGCTGCTCACCACGGTGTGGAAGATGTCGCCGGAGATGGTGAGGTAGAACCAGCGGATGATGGTGGCGCCGAGGATCATCTACTCCTCGTCGTGGATCATGAGTGCGGAGTCCACGGTGCCGCCCACGTGACCGTGAAGGAGGTACTCGCGAACACAAGCGAAAAGTACCGCTTCCACGCGAGTAGGAGGCGGTGGTGTGATCAAGCTTGACGGGACGCGCCATGGATGTTCGGGACGCGGACGAGGGTGACATCAGACCGCGAACGGGTTGGAGACGGTGGAGGAGGAGGAACTCATGGTGACGGTGCGAGTGGGTGAGGCGTGGCGCTGGTGGTGGAAGCGGAGCGGTGTGGTGCTGCGCGCGCGAGGAGGTGGAGGGCGCGCGGTGGGTGGGCGGGGAGGTAGCGCGGCGGCGGGGGTGAAGGGCGGCGGCGGCGGGCGGTGGGAAGGCGTGCCATGGAGAGAGGCGGCGCGGCGGGGAGTAGCGGGAGAGGGAGGCGAAGCGAGGAGCGGCGGCGGCGGCCGTGAAGCGCGACGGCGGTGGCGTGGAGGTGGGCGCGGGCGGCGGTTCCAGGCGGCGGCGGCGGCGACCAAGGAGTTGGGCGGCGGCGGCCGGTAACGGCGGCGGCGGAAGGCGGCGGCGGCGGCGGCGGCTAGGGTTAGGACTCATCGCGATAGATACCATGTAGAGAGATAGAATATGGGCTGTGCAATCGCGATGTATTACTCGGTGCACTGTGCACGATATATAAAATGAGGTGGGCCACAACCTCAACTATACAGGGAAACCAGGAGGTGGGCCATACACACACATATACACGTACACAATATACTCAACGTAAGCCAACAGCTTCCTGCATCTTTGCTTCCTTCTAGGGTTACTCCATACCCATAGTGGGAGTAAACTTACATGCATGGTTATCTCTAGAACATCGTGCCATGCACATATTGACTTAAGAAAACATGTCAGATTTGACTTGAGTTAATGGATAGTTCATGTTGTGCAAAGTTAATTGGAGGGGAGCTTCCTCGAAGGAGTAGCCGATCGGCAGCAACAGGCTAATCAATGGAACGATCTTCTGCATGTTCCATCTGCAGCTAGGGGGACACGTACGAGCTTGAAATTAATTAATCACGGATCAATCCGTTTATCTGTCCAGGTAACTACTCCAACAGTACAATAAGAGTACGGAAATCCGTATCATTGTAGATATATTCCACCACGGCGACACTGCCCTCTTTATATATGCCGCTACGTACGTGATATGACAAGGCAAAACTACCCCAGTGGGGTAAAGAAATTGTTGGATACATTAGCAATTTTCTGATTGATTTAATCCATAATAAATCATGATGAAAACAATATATTAAAATCATATTGATACCTTTACAGGTGAGTACGTACTACGCAAACATCCATGCAAACAATTAGTACGGCTAATGGCGTCTCCAAACGTCGGTCCTCAAGACGGACATAGTATTATTCGTCGACACGTCCACCAATAGTGATACAGAAGCCGGTCATCCAACGCTCGCCGTAAACGCCCGCGATACAAGCATATTCTAACATAATCCATGCAAAAAAGATGGAATTCGTTCAAACGAACGGTCGATGCGGTTTTTGGCGGTTCGTGTTGGAGATGCCCTAACACAAGGATAAACATGAGAGGAATGAAGAGATCATACCCTTTGGTTGGCCGGGTCAAAGCCACAGGGGCAACATCCACGATAGTCTTCTTCTTGGTGGTCTCGAAATTTTCACCCATGTCGATGTCGGGAAGGTCGAGGACAGAGTCAAAGTAGAGGATGCAGATAAACAATAGTGAGGAGTCGCGCCTGAGACGCTCCTCAAAGACCTAATTGTCTTTCTCCCATGCAGGATTGCAAAATGCGGAGTTTCAGAGGTCTGCTCTCCCGTACAACTGCGCACGCGGTCGACGTGTTAAAATTGTCAGAAGGAGAAACAACGATGATGGGTTGTGCACGATGAGGTAGAGCAGATGTGATCTTATCTGGGTGACGACTAGGTTGCCAACCTTCCAATATACAACACCGAACGTGTGGTTGGGCACACGCCGAAGTCGCAACAACCTAAGGCTTGAGCTCGGATCATTCAAGAAAAATGTCGCGCGCGGGGCGAGCCAGGCGATGGAGGAGGATCACGCGGCAATCACTCATGATCTCAAGCTACAAGCATGTTGAGAATCCCTTATAAAGGAATCTCAACTCTCATCCACTCATGAGGTGGTACTAAACTTTTCACCATCATGCTTTTACACTCCACATGGGCCTTTGAAAGTTTAAGGAATTATTATTTATATGGACCTAAACCTCATCTATAGTTGAGCAGACATTACAGGGGTGCAGTTAGAAGTTTATAAGACGGTTGAGAACAATCAGGGTAAATATCCGACGACCGAGATGAAATCAGCCCCAGATTCGACGGTCAGCATCGCAGAAAATCTTCATTGGCCGGCCGAGAGTCAGTGAGCTCTACCAAGCCTAAATGTTTCTTGAAAGTCTTTACTTCTGGGATGCTATCTATGCCTACTAATAAAGCAAGGTGTGTTTCTCTTAATTTTTCATTTGCTCACCGTACGAGGTTTTTCCTTTGCCGAGGTGGTACTATTTTTTTCTAACGTACTAAAAGATTTGTACGTAAAGTCTCCTCACTACGCTCACTCATCCCGTCTGGGCCACATACAGCAGGATGGCCGCCACGCACGGCCACGGCCCCCCTGCCACACTGTAGCGAGAGGAATTTGCAAGACGGGCCAAGTGGCCCAGTAGATTAGGTCTTTTATTTCTCATTTTTCGGTGTATTCTTTTCTGTTTGCTTATCTAGCTACTGTTTTGTATTTTCTTATTGCATCAAATTACATTTTTAAAATATGAAACCTTGCCATATAATTACTATGCATTATTTTTCACTGCCACAAAAAGTTTGGGCCCAAAAAATAATTTATTAAGTTTGAGTTTATTCTTAACTAGGATAAAAAGGTCATGTTGGTCCACTGTGTTTAATATCCAGGGGAACTTTTTTATTCTGAAAGATGTTAATTCTCACATTAGAATTACTAGCAAAAAGAGCCCGTGCGTTGCACCGGGAAAAAACTTTGACGTGGTTTCAAATTTAATGAGAATTATGAAATGTTGCTCATTTTCAAATCGGCTCAGTGCGCCACTTCTTCTATCCAACTCTAACAAATTTTGTGTGAATATAGATAGAAGAAGGGAGCATAATTCTAAAAACATATAATTCACTTCATATTTTTCCTATTCCTCTTTCCTCGAGCAATGGATATTACTCTCATTTGTAGTGATATAGTATAAAAATAATGTTATTGCCGTCATGTCTACCAGAGTTTCAGTAGAACAACAAAAATGAAAAAAAAATGCCAGAATAAAGGGAAAAACTTGTGGAACTCACAAATTTTTGTTAATTCCCTCACTTCAGAAATATTCAATTAAGTTTTCAAAAAATAGAGTTGTTCAATTAACACACTTGATTTTCTGTTTAAAATTAGATTAATAACACAAAATCTCGAGCTTGAAATTAAAATATAATAACACAGCGCAATGATTAATTTTCCCACAATCCCGTTTAAGTACGAGGCATTTTTTTTTTTTGCACCCATTAGTTTTTTTGTGCGACCGTTAAATCTAATTTTCCACATTCCTGCTTTTCAATTAGGCCATGAAATCTCCCACAATCCCGGCAAGCAGCGTGCAATCAGATCATGAAGTCCACACAATCCCGCTTTAATCATAAGTCCTGAAATTCATCCTTCATTTAATATTTAATGCCCAAGATATCCCTCAATTCCTTCATTTAATTTAAGTAATACTCAAGCATCATGAAGCGTGCATGTGCATCCTTTCTTTTATGTTCATGCCCAACACACATCCCCAGCCTCTTTCTTATTATAATCTTCTCCGCTGTCACGGACAACTTTCTTGGTTTCTTTTAATGCCCAAGACAGCCCGACTTTTATAACCTTGTCCGCTCTGACGTTAACCTTTCTTAGGAAACTTGCTGGTCATACAGGAGAATTTCTCCGTATATAAAGGGCTACGGATTGATCTAAATGAACGATGTGGGACTAATCTAACATAAAATATGGATGCTCACCAGATCACCCCGAGCGCTATCTATTTTTTTCCCACGCGGCTTGCCGCCCAGCAAAGGCCTAGCACTATTTTTTTAAGCCCGTTGCCATTTATAGGCCTAGAACTTCATAGGCCTAGCACTCTATTTTTTCTCAATGGGCCGAGGAACGCAGGCCCGGCCAAGCTGCGACTTTTTTAACGAAACGTGGCTCCATAAATTAGTACCACCTCACATATTTCATGTAATGTAGGAACAAATTGTAAAAGCGTATTATGACATGAGAAGAAAGCGTATTGCGACGGTGAACCCGGAGACCCAATCCGTGCTTTATTATTAGGGAGAGATTTACTGAATATTTGGAACCCATCAAACATTTTTAATTGACAGTTTATAGAAATAATAATTTGACTTGTTTTTTGGAATTTGAATTTGACCCCGGTTTTCACCAAGTGGCAACATGGCTTAGTAAAACATGATGACATGGCATATTAGGATGAGGTTACCCTGGCTTGATTATCGGGGTGTTACATACATCATGGCTGAGGGACATATGCCCCCAACCCTTCAAAAACTACAAAATAGGAAAACTTTATGGAGTAGACCCAGGAAGATATAGCTGCTAGTGAACAATTTGTATTTGTATTGCGGTGAACCGATTGGATCATCTATTAGGGTGAACACAATTTTTTTGAACACCCAAATGTTAAATTCCTGGGCCCACCACTGTTTATGGTAATATCAATGTCCGTAGTTCATTCTTCCCTACAATAATTTTTGTTTTATTTTATTTTCTTCTTGTTGTTCTTGCTTCTCTTTTTTGTTTTGTTTTATTAAGTTTATTATTCCATGAATTCCCTATTTATTTTGCTATCATGTTTTACCTACGATGGTCACTAAGTCAAAAACGCTACTAGCTCCCTGTGTACTCTAAATATATGCAGTCTTGTAAGTTGGTTAGCCATTAGTAAACATTTTTCATGGATAAATGCCCAATTATAATAGCAGCAAGAGAACCTCATAAGAAAATATAACAACAAAAATATTATGGCCGTTAGATGTAAAACCAAAGGCTTGAGATTGCAATGATATCATTTGCCGACTTTTGTACTCAGATAAGAGGATGGCAGACCATTCACTCGATGTTGAGGAGCTCATGCTCGAACAAGGGTATGACGTTGTCGACAGGCCGAGGAAATGGTTAGAGCAGAAGGTCAATTTGGTGTTGGTCATTGCGTCTTTTGTGGCGGCGTCGTCCTACCAAACCGGCATGAGCCCCCCAGGAGGCTATTGGCAAGATGACACGGCGGTCCCGAAGGACACGATGCGGGTTCATCTGTGTTGCAAAACAAATTCAACAACAGTTACTATTATTTCAAGATGATGAACACGATGGCGTTCTACACTTCGGCGGCTATAATGGTGTTGGTAATGAATGAAAAATTCTACAAGACGAATGATGGCATGATAGGGATCATTTTTATCAGCATATTCTACATCATTTGCATCATTTGTTCCTTCATTTTCGGGGTCTACATGAGTGACCCGAAAGAAGGCTTCTTATTGCTCCTCGCCGCCTTATTCATTTGGGTATTCCTTCTCCGCATCGCCCACATTGGGAGGTACATAATCATATCCATATATGAGTTACCTGAACATGTTAGATTGTTTGTGATAGAGAATGCATTTTTTCTGCAGGAATATTTGCAAACTGCATTCTTGTACCAATACGCCAAGAGATGCCGCCCGACCCGTGGATGCCTTCCTCTTTGAAATCGAGAATGAGACCCCTTTGTGGAACTTGGCAGGGGTCAACATCGCATTTAATCCATGTAATAAATAAGTAACGGCTAGAGGACATGATGGCATGACATATTAGGGTAAGGTTTACTGTAGTTTGATTATCGGGGTGTTACATACATCACGGCTAGGGGACATATGCCCTCCACCCTATAAAAACTACAAAATAGGAAAACTTTATGGAGTAGACCTAGAAAGATATAGCTGCTAGTGAACATTTTGTATTTGTATTGCGGCCGTAACCCACTGCAGTATGCTTTGTTTGACGCGCGACATGCACAACCTAGCCCAAGCAAGGGAGCAGAGAAAACATCACACGAAAGGCAGTGATTGATTCTATGGCCTTCCTTCCCACCCCGCACACGAAACGATTTTTTTTTCTACGCTTTCGCTAACTATGTACTCCCTCTGTTCCGAAATATTACTGCCTCATATTCTTTGTTTGGCTGCATACTAAACGGAAATCCAATTCGGCCCTTGGGAGCATATGCTCCTGCCCATCAACAATGTTTTTTCCAAATGTAAAAAAAAATGGAACAAAAAATAGATGAGATCATTGTCACACCAAAACGATACTTGCAAATTTTCAGGAGGAAAGCCTAAGTATTTTGATCTGTGCAAAAAAAAGTCGAACGACAAATGTTACATTTTTTTACCGACAAAGCACCGTCATCCCGTTTCGCCGAAAATTGGCAAGCACACTTGTTACACTAACAAGAACATCTACGAAAAAATTCAGAATTTTTAAATTTTATTTACTATTTATTTAGAATTTACTGTTCATTAGGGAGCATATGCACCCAAGAGCCAAAATGGCCCTACTAGATGGATATGCTCGCTTTGCCGCGCAGGATTGTTTGGATGGCAGTGCATTTTACTCTCTAAATCATGCGCTCGGCAATAGCATGTTTTATCTTGAAAATTTAAAATAAAAATGTTTAGCAACTGAAGTTGCCAAAGACATGTACAAAAACCCGGGTAAGATGATGTATTACTAAATACATGTTATACACAGACCAAGCAGTACACACTGTATTCATTGCAATGTGAAGTGCAACAAGTGCTTATCAAGGACGCATATCAAGAGAAAGCGTGGCCGTCTTTTGTCCAAAGGTGTGCGTTTAGAGCAACTCTGGCAGACCCTGCATCTCGCCCGGCCCGCAAAATAACCGCCAAAATGCGGGTCGGGGCCAAAAAAGCAGCCCGGTCAGGCCCCGCATTCCGTCCCGGCCCCCAAATTTTTTTGCAGGGCGCGGCAAAATCCCGACGCCAACCCGGGAAAACGCGGGTTTCCCCCGAGGCTGCAGTGCCCTGCATATAAGCGGAAGCGGTTGGTGGGGGGGGGACATTTCATCCCGCGCTTTCTCCGACCAACCACCCCTCCTCCCCCCTCGCGCCGCCGCCGGCCGCCGCCCAAGATTCCGGTGACAGCAGCCGGCAGGAGTATGCCGGAGGGCCTCCACGCGCACGAGGCCTCCCTTCCCTTCCCCCCTGCGTCGGCGGGCGGCCGGATTTGCAGAACTACGACGCTTCATCGCCGGCCGCCGGATTTGGCTTTTTCCGGCCGCCGGTTGCTGCCCCAGGCGATGGAGTGGTGGGGGAGCCTCTCCCGCAGTCTAGGCAAGGGCGCACCGCCGCATGCAGGCGCGGGTTCGTCTGGCCTCCGCCGCCGAAGATTTGCGGGCATGGACTCGTCCGGCCGTCCATCGGGCTCGGTGCTCACGCAGCGTCTTTGTGGCCTGCCGATGCCGCTCATACAGTGGGACGACTGCCCGCGCCAAGTGCTGCGGCTCACTTCGGGCACGCCGAAGCACCCCGGATGGGTGTTCTACAAATGCGAAAACGACGGGGTACGTGCACTTGCGGTAGCTCGTTCCATAGCTCATTCTTTAGTTCAAGTACGGTAGCTCACTTCGAGATTGCTCAATCTTTTGTGTAGGACGATGGATGCTCATTTTGGTTTTGGGAAGGCCAATACATTGATTTGTTGATAGAAAGAAACTTAATAGATGTTAGTGCACTCCTTAGTACAATTGAAGGCAATGATGCGGCTGCATGTGCAACTAGAGGGGGAGCAATGTCGACTTCTTCGAAACCAAAGATGAAGAATGAAGAAAGCATCAAGAATGAACAAAACAAGATCAAGAATCCACAGATCAACAATGAGTGCATGGAGAAGATATTGCTTCAACTAGTGGGAGCAGTTATGGAAGTTGAAAATCTTCTGAAATGCATTCTTGTGGTTCTTGTTTTCTTTGATTTTGCTATTCTAGCCAAGATTTGGTGATATATTTTGTATCTAATGTTGTTGCAAAAGCAAATAAAAGCATTATGGTAGATCAATCTAAATTTTACGGGCCGGGACGAGCTGCGCCAGATCAGAACCCGCAGAAGCCGACCCGTAAAAAGCATATTCCACGAATATGCGTTTTTACGGGTCCATTATGCGGGGTCTGCATCTATGCGAGCCTGCGCCGGCCCACAAAAGTGATTTTGCGCGAACTGCAAATGAGTTATGCGGGTCGGCGGGATGCGGGGTCTGCTAGAGTTTCTCTTAGATATCTGCAATATAAGTCAGAAATACATAGTTATTGTTCACATTACTTCCAAACTATGAATTAGCATAGAGAAAGCAGAATATACAATACATTATCTGCATCATCAATCGAACAAAAGTTGTCTCTCATTGTGAAATCAAATATCATTAACAAAAGTTGTCTCTCCATTGTGAAGTTCAGATCATGAATAATGGCATCACAAAAGTTGTCTCTCCATTGTGAAATCAAATAACATTAACGAAAGTTGTCTCTCCATTGTGAAGTTCAGATCATGAATAATGGCATCACAGAGGGCATATGGGTAGTAGTGGGCACAAAATACTCACATGCAGGTTGATATGTGAATTCACATCTTAGACTACAACCAGCACACGAAACATACATAATTCCCAAGTTTAGAGATGGAAGAGCTTAAATTCTGACGTGAATTTTAGTTGTCACGATTGCACAAGTACTAAGCTTCACATAATCTGATGGAAGAATTACTTTCGGTAGGAGTAAGCCTCACCTGTGAGCTATTAGAGATATGTGTGGCAGTGGGACGCTTCACATAAACCTGTATAGGTCATGACTGTTGTTTTGTACTGGGCATTTCATTCCACTCGTTTGCGCCGGTCGATTGGGCATATTCGGTTGGGCCTACTTCACCACAACACAAGGTGTGGTTTAGTGCAACACCTCAAACAAACATAAAATTGGAAGGGGAATGCTCTGTTTTTAGTTTTTAAATCAATTTTTGAAGTTGTATAAGTTGTTTTGGATACGAATGACTCTCAAATGATTCTTCTATATGTCACAGCCTGGTTTTGCCCTCTTTTCTTTGCTTGATTTTCAGCTGAGTTGATTTTGGATTTGGAGTTTTGAATCATTCCATTTGGACTTAACCACTTGGGTATCCCTTGATTTTCACCCAAGTGTTCCCTCTCCTCCTCTAAGCCATCATTTCACCCCTGGCCAACCTAGCAATACTGCTTGGAATATTTTTCTTAAATGAAAAATATTCATTTTTGCCTCCAAAACCCTAGCTAACTCCTTGAGTTCCAAAGCAACCCTAATTTTTCTTGCCCCAAAAATCCTGAGAAAAATCCCAAATATTCTTTGGACCCTAGGGCACATTTCTGAGCAAAAATATTTCACCACTCTTTGGAGTAATTTGGCTACAGAAAATAAAATCACTTCTGGGCTGAAATGGTAGTTTCTATAGCAACTACCTTTTTACTAGCTCCAATGTAGCTGGTTTTCCCTGAGCTTATTTACCTTAGTAAGAGTCAAGAAACCCCAAAGCTCAGCCCTTGAATCCTCGTGGTTTGACCACAGAATTCCCCAAAGTTTCGCCCAAAGAATTTGACCTCATCACCATTTTACTTCTATCGCACTGAACCAAACCGAGCCATGGTAACACCTCGCCACGAAGGACTACACGCCAGACATCCTTGTTAGTGCGTAGGTGGCCTGACGCGGTGACCGCGTTCGTCCGAGCGTGCTGGCATGCCAAATGCGCGCTCGCTGGCCGCCAGCCCTCGTGGAGCTGCGTGCCGCCGCTTCGCCGGCCAGAGTGTGTCTCCCCTTGCCACCATCGTCGTCTCCACCCCGATAACTCCACCCTGCCGCTCGCCAATGCCGGAGCTCGCCGTAGCGAGCACGGGCACGGTCCGGCCAATGGCACAGTGCCCGCGCACTATGTTTGTCTCTTTCCCCCTCGTTCCTGTGCTCGTCCGCGCCTGCGTACAGTTGCTGCGTGACCTCCGTCGCCTTCTCCATCGCTCTTTGGTACCGTTCGTCGCCGGGCGCCGGGGACAGGTGTCCTCCGGCGGAGCCTGAGGGAGTCCTGGATTAGGGGGTATCCGGATAGCCGGACTGGGTACAACTTCCGGACTATTGAAGCGTGAAGATACAAGACTCAAGACTTCGGCCCGTGTCCGGATGGAACTTTCCTTGGCGTGGAAGGCAAGCTTGGCGATCCGGATATTGTGTTTCCTTCTTTGTAACCGACTCCATGTAAACCCTAGCCCTCTCCGGTGTCTATATAAACCGGAGAGGTTGGTCCTTAGAAGGCCGATCACAATTACATTCATACCAACATAGGCTAGCTCCTAGGGTTTAGCTTCTACGATCTCGTGGTAGATCTACTCTTGTACTACCCATATCATCAATATTAATCAAGCATGAAGTAGGGTTTTACCTCCATTGAGAGGGCCCGAACCTGGGTACACATCTATGTCCCTTACTTCTTGTTACCATCAGCCTTGACGCACAGATCGGGACCCCCTACCTGAGATCCGCCGGTTTTGACACCGACATTGGTGCTTTAATTGAGAGTTCCTCTGTGACGTCGCCACAAGGCTTGATGGCTCGACTCGTCTTCAAGGACGACATCACTTCGGAGGGAGCTCTGGCTGTAGGCCAGACGCTCCGGCTCGGTGGCTTTATCATGGCCGCCCCGTCGGCGACAAAGCCGACGATGGCCTCTCGGGTCATCAATCATAACCTTCGGGTCAGTTTGAAACTTGCCAAACAGATGGATCCAATGGAGCTCTCCTCCTTTAATGAACTCTTGGACCGCATCGCCGCTCTGGGAGTCGCTATGAACTATGAACAGATTGGGCTTAAACCCGACAGAAGGGACATTAGATCCCCGCCGGCCACCCATGAGATAGCGATTGTGGAAGAACCACACGCGGATCGTCCCCCAGCTTTGAGGACGAATTATGTTCGGATCCCCAACTCCTTGAGCCGAAAATCTGCTTAGAGGACAACCTGCCCCAGGTACCGGACTTAGGATCGGGCATTGGGCCGAAGGAATTGGGTAGCACTCCGGATTCCGAGCTTTTAGGCTCAGAACCGCCCGCGCCCTTGGGCGTCAGATCGGATCATGATCCAGATTCTGCTAACAACACCTATTTGGATTTAAACTGTCTCTCTCTCGCATCAGGCAAGAGCCCCAGGAGACGGTACATCATTACCGGGCCAGATTCCTCCTTGCGCTCAACAAGGTTAAGGATTGCCGCGAGGAGAACACGGTCTCACTCTTCTGCAAAAACTGCACGGACGAAGGGCTCCTCAATGCTATAAGCTGCTGCGAAATAATACGTTTCACGGACTTGGCAACCATAGTACATAAGTACTGTGCAATGGAGAGCGCTTGGAAGACCCAAACAGAATTTTGGGATAGTACCGCTCTCACCAAGACCTTTGTCCGAACCAAACAGACGAACTCTCGTAAGACGTCCGATCCAATCCCCAAGAAACTGAGGCCCACCCTAGGGCGGGATCCAGATGGAAGAATGGCTCGACGGGCCATGTAAGTTTCCACAAGACGCCGGATACAATGCCAACTCATAGCCTTAGGGCATGTTGGATACTCCGGCAGGTAGCAAAAGCGGCGAGGATCTTCTTGCGAGCCATAAAGCAGAACAATATCCTGCCCGCGGACACAATACGGTACTAACACTCTTCGAGACTTTCGCCTCGAACAACAGGCACAAGCGGGCTCATCGAAGCTCTGCGGAAATTTGCCATGTGGCAAAGATAAACCCCTGGAACGACACGGCTATAACTTTCAATGCCAGTGACGAACCTCGATTCTAG
Source organism: Aegilops speltoides (assembly GCA_021437245.1). NCBI lineage: Eukaryota > Viridiplantae > Streptophyta > Magnoliopsida > Poales > Poaceae > Aegilops > Aegilops speltoides. The sequence goes on along the minus strand of CM038147.1, from coordinate 467,145,368 downwards.
ACTGCCCGGGCACTGGCCGCTTTGGTCCTTAGCCCAATAGTGGACGGCTTCCGGCTAACCAAAGTACTTATGGACGGCGGAAGCGAGTTAAACTTGATCTATGAAGAAACGCTTAACAAAATGGAGATTGATAAAGGCCGCATTGAGCAAAGCGGCACCACCTTTAGGGGAATCATCCCTACTCGAGAAGCACGGTGCGTGGGAAAAATCACACTCGATGTGGTATTCGGCACCCCGGAGAATTATAGGTCCGAAGAAATTACATTCCAAGTAGCTCCTTTCAGCAGCGGATACCACGCCCTTCTAGGGCGGGACGCGTTTGCAAGCTTTCAAGCTGTACCCCATTACGGGTACATGAAGCTTAAAATGCCCGGGCCCAACAGAATTATCACTCTAGCCAGTGATCCGGACGTCGCACTCCGCGCCGAAAACAAAACCGCAGCACTAGCCCTACAAGCATTATCTGAGGCCCTAGCGGCCGAAGAGTTAACAACACTGCGGGCAACCGTGGACAGGGACGACATGATACTCGACAAACGACCCAAGTCCACCTCATTTAAACCTGCAGACGAGATAGTCAAATTCCAGGTCCACGCAATGGATCCCACGAAGACAACATCCATCGGAACACAATTGAGCCCCGTGATGGACACTGCACTGCGAGATTTCTTACGCGAGAATTGGGACATTTTTGCCTGGCACCCTTCGGACATGCCAGGCATCCCACGCCGGCTGGCCAAACACAACCTCAATATACTAAAGGGATACGAACCGGTCAAACAGACCCTAAGGCGATTTTCAGAACCCAAACGGCAAGCCATGGGGGAAGAGCTAGCCAAGCTGCTTGAGGCCGGATTCATCAGAGATATTAAACATCCGGATTGGCTAGCGAATTTGGTAATGGTGCCAAAAAAGGACAAATCCTGGCGCCTATGCGTTGACTTCAAAGACCTCAACAAGGCTTGCCCCTAAGGATCCTTTTCTCCTCAGATCGATCAAATCATCGATGCCACAATGGACACGACTCATTGTGTTTTCTCGACGATACTTTGATACCATCAAATAAAGATGGCGGAGTCCACCAAGCTGCAACAGCTTTTATAACGCCATATGGCCCTTTTTGCTTCAACACTATGCCCTTCGGGCTCAAGAATGCTGCTGCAACCTATCAACGCATGATTCAAACATGCCTGGAGAAACAAATCGGCAAAACAGTGGAAGCATATGTGGACGACGTTGTCATAAAAACCAGACACGTCGAAACCCTAATAGATGACTTAAGGCTCACATTCGATAACCTCCGGACATACGACATCAAGTTGAATCCGAAAATGTAGCTGTGTCCTTCGGGAAGCTCTCGGCTTCATTATTTCCAATAGAGGAATAGAAGCGAATCCAGCAAAAATCCGAGCCCTATCGCAGTTGGCCATACCAATAGACCTCAAGCACATCCAGAAACTAGCAGGATGCGTGGCCGCTTTGAGCCGCTTTATATCCAGGCTAGGAGAAAAGGCGTTACCTCTTTACCGCCTTCCTTCGGCGCACCGAACACTTTGTATGGACAGACGCAGCCGCGGCCAGACTCGATGAGATAAAGACCTTATTGGCCAATAATCCGGTCCTAACAGCGCCAAACATCGGCGAACCTATGCTGCTATACATAGCTGCAACACATCAAGTGGTAAGTGCAGTTCTCGTCGTCGAGCGAGAGGTGGAAGGATACAAATTCCCACTTCAAAAGCCGGTTTACTACGTATCCACGGTACTCACCCCATGTAAATCCAGATACCCACACTATCAAAAAATAGCATACGCAGTCTTCATGGCATCTCGGAAGCTAAGACACTACTTTCAAGAGTGTTCGATTACCGTCGCCTCCGAAGTACCACTTAACGACATAATCAATAACCGCAATGCTACGGGCTGGATTGCTAAATGGGCCATCGAGCTCCTGCCGTTCGACATAACATACAAACCGCAGTGAGCCATTAAGTCGCAAGTATTGGCTGACTTTGTCGCCGAATGGACAGAAGCCGAACTCCCTAAAGAGTACGGCGCGTACTCCAACTGGATCATGCACTTTGACGGCTCCAAAATGCTGGCCGGACTGGGAGCAGGGGTAGTCTTGACGTCTCCCACCGGGGACACGGTCCAGTATGTCCTACAAATATTATACACAGACTCCAACAATGCGGCCGAATATGAGGCCCTGTTACATGGTCTTCAGATGGCAGTCTCTATGGGCATCCAACGCCTGGAAGTGCGCAGGGACTCGAACCTCGCAATATCATAAATAAACGGAGACTTTGATGCCAAGGATCCGAAAATGGCAGCCTATCGTAATGCCGTCCTAAAGATGTCAGATCGGTTCGAGGGGCTCGAATTCCACCATGTGGCTCGAGAAAACAATCAAGCGACGGATGTCCTTGCCCGCATCGACGCCAAACGCGACCCTATCCCACCTAATATATTCCTAGAAAGGCTGTTCAAGCCATCCATAGTATGGGAAGGGGAGTCCGGCAATACCAGCACGGATCCAAATACACCCCCAGACTCCGAACCATCCGACACAATCGGAGGCTCTGCCACCGAAATAACACCTTCAAATTTCATTTAAATCATGGTCAGAATCGCCTGTGGACCGAAAGCGGTTCTTGGCCTACCTAAATAGATAGGAGCTCCCCGAAGACCAAAATGAAGCACGCTGCATAGTCCGGCGTTCTAAAGCTTACAAGGTCCATGAAGGGGAACTCTACAAGAAAAGCGCGACCAGAGTGCTCCAAAGGTGCATCTCCGAAGAGGAAGGGCGGCAACTCCCGGCTGAAATTCATGCCGGATCGGGCGGACACCACGCCACGCCTTGAGCGCTTAGTCAAGAAAGCCTTCCGGACAGGTTTATTTGGCCGACGGCCCGAAAGCAGACGACAGACCTTGTCCAACATTGCATCGCCTGCCGCCTCTTTGCCAATCGAGTCATATGCCCCTACCGCTCTAAAAACAATCCCCATAACTTGGCCCTTCGCGTCCGGGGCTGGATATGGTCGGACCCTTAAAGGGGAAGCCATAAGAAAAAATACCTATTGGTCATGGTAGACAAATTCACCAAATGGATCGAAGCCAAACCAGTTAAAACGGCCGAATGCGGACCAGTAATAGACTTCATATCCGGGGTTGTACACCGGTACGGTGTCCCCCATAGCATCATCACTGATAATGGCTCAAATTTCACAGCCGATGAAGTGAAAACTTGGTGCAGCAAAATGGGCATTAAGATCGACTACGCTTCCGTCTACCACCCGCAAACAAACGGCCAGGTCGAACGTGCAAATGGTCTTATCATGAGCAGCATAAAACCCAGATTAGTGCAATCTTTAACAGAATCGGATACGCACTGGGTAGAGGAGCTCGACTCCGTAATCTGGGGGCTGCAGACCACACCGAATCGAACCACTGGATACACACCATTTTTTATGGTGTACGGTGCGGAAGCTGTACTACCCTGCGACATAATACATGATTCGCCACGTGTATGCATGTACGAAGAGAAGGAAGCCGAGTTAGATCGGTAGGATAACTTGGACGCCCTGGAGGAGGAGCATGATGTCGCAAAAGCCCGTTCCGCATTCTATCAGCAGCAGGCTCGGTGATATCAAAGCAGAGAAGTGCGGGCCAAAACTTACAATATTGGCGAGCTTGTTCTACGCCTACCGGAGAAGAAGAAGGACAAACTAAAACCAAGATGGGAAGGTCCCTTCGTCATCGACAAAGTTCTCACCGAAGGAGCGTACCGCCTATGTAATGCATCTGACAACAGACTCGAGCCGAACCCATGGAACGCGGCTAGACTCCGGAGATTCTACACCCGCCGAACGCAGTGTTTGTCTCCTCACCCCTCCTTTTTAAATTATGCTCCACCACTGTTCCTCTCCTTTCTCGACCTCTTCCATTCACACCAAGTATTTAATACAAGGCGTAATCCCGGATTATCCCGCCGCATCATGTGTGCAAGTCAGATCTGGGGCTTCCTATTCGAAGCTAGACGTAATTACTTTAATGGCCTTTTGCCCATCACATATGCGTTCTTTCTCCATATGTGCCTTTTCTTCACCATTATATACAATGATATGACTTAAGACGTGGCCAAGCTGGGTTGCTCGGTTTGTATTTATGCCCCACGCTCCAAGTAATTCGCTAGGGCATAATGGGAGCACCTCTGCGATTGTTACTGCCGGTTGAGCCGGATGTGTACCTCGGACTGGGTGAAGCCAAAAGCTAGTTTCCTTAATAGAATATTCGATCGGTGAACAAAGGATGTATTCGTTGGTTACAACAAAGAACCCCAGAAGCTTTGCATCCCGCGCCATCGCGCGTAGTCCGGACGTGTGCATCGTCACATGGATACCTAGGGAAAGGAACCCGTAACGGAACTATTCTCCCTAGAAGATGTTTCTTGCTATCCATACAATATAACATAACTAGTTGGGTACTTGTCTGTTCAAGCACCTAGGACCCCTACGCCTGGTCTCCAAGCATGCCCCGGTTTTCGCATAACCGAGCGGGTATCCGGACCCATCCCGGACCATAGTGTCGGATTTCGGGTTCCAGCAGACCCTTGAGGTTCGAACACTGGGGTGCGCGCGGAGATCACACCCCCAGCCTACCCATGTTTCACCGCCTCGTAAGGATCTAAACTACACGAAGAACAACACAAGGGACACAAGGTTTATACTGGTTCAGGCCACCATTTTGGTGTAATACCCTACTCCAGTTTGTGGTGTGTGGATTGCCTTTGGGGCTGATGAGGAATAGTACAAGGGAAGAACAGCCTCGCGAGGGTCTGTTCTTGGTTGGTGCGATGAACTGCTAGGGAAGTTCGGTCGCCACTCTCTCTGTCTGTCTTGGGTGCGGATCCGATCAGATCCAGATCCCCTACCCTGTGGGTGGCTAGTCCTATTTATAGGCGAAGGCCCCGGGCCTCTTCCCAAATATTGAGCGGGAAGGGCACCAACAATTGGCCATTTTGAAGGGGAACATCTAGTACACTTATCCTGACTAAAGTTGGTCCTCGCCTGTCAAAAGACCCTGACGATGACGCTGGCTTGGGCTCCACGATGACCTCCATTATGTCGTCCTGCTAGTCTTGGTATTGTTGCACCGAAATGGTTACCTTTGCTTGATACCCTTGCCTGCGCTTGCCCCCTTTGCACCAAAGGGGAAACAAGGACTCACAGCAGAGCCGGGCGCCGCCGGTGCCCTCCTCGGCATTGGTCGCCATGGCTTATGCCACGGCACCTCGTGAGGTACCCCGCTTGATCTCTCCGCCTCGCGAAGTCGGCCCGACGAGGCTGCGGCTCGAGGAAGCCTCCTATCGCCCGCCTCATGAGGCTTGGCCCCTCGCGAGGGTCTTGAGCATGTGTTGATGTAGATGGGCCTTGGGCCACCTTGAGCCACGCCAAGCAGCCGCAGTGCAAGTCTGGGTACCCCATTCCTGTAACGCCGACAAGAGCCCCGGCCCAAGGCGCGCTTGGACTTGGCTTAGCAGAGAAGCAAAGAGGCAGTGAGAAGCGCCATGGGCCCCAATAGCCTGTGTGGTTTTGGGCGCCGTGGCGTTGATTGGACGTGGGCGCCCTGGCTCCCACGATGCCTCGCAAGAATCGCACGATTTGACAAGTCCTCGCATGCAAATGGGTCATGATTACCTGTGATCGTGGAGGTCGACAGTTGGCCTCCCTCGGCTATATGTACGGAACGGCGCGAGTCCTTCCAATCCATCTCTTCCCGCTACTCTTCGTCTTCCTCTTCGTCCCTGCTCCTCCCTTCGCCAATGGCACCGATCCGTCGGTTTTCTGCCGAAGAGAAGTGGAAGGCCCCCCGAGAGAGTCCTGTCCCGCTTCCTCCGAAGAAACGAATCGTCTCTTGCCACGGGGAAGGAGGTGCTTGGCAGGAGGTGTCGAGGCCATGGTTCGAGCGGCCACCGCCGGGATTCCCACTGCCCTTGTACGCCCGGATCGAGGGCCTCAAGGTGCCGCACCGAGCAGATCGCCAGAGGCGCCTGCCGCCGGGCGGATCACGGCGGTGAGCGCTGCTCTCCGGGTTCACGCCATGGGCTCGCCATGAAGCTCGGCTTCACGCCGCCATGCCTCCTCGGTCCTGGATTTGCCTCCCTCCTTCCTTCGCCTTCGAGATCCCGCCGAGGGGCCTATCGAGCTTTGGCTGCAGCATGCTGGCTGTAGTGCCCCTGCGACCGAAGCGGAGGTCGAGGTCGTTGCTCCAGGAAAGGTCTACCTGACTCGTGGCTGGGGCGAGATCGCCCGGGTCGGCAGGACGGGTGGTGCCCTCGCATTCCACCTCGAGTACGATGGTGCCTCCCTGGTGTTCTTCAAGGTCTTTGACGCAGAGGGACGCCGGCTGGAGTGCTGCCCTGAGATAGGCGGCCGGGATCCTGCTGCGGCGAGGACTAGGCTCGTCAACCGCTTCCCCAGCAGCTCCTCAGGCAGCGGAGGTGTCGGAGGATCCAGCGACTCTGCCAAGCTCCTCGTGACCCCGGAGACGAGTGACGACAGCTACGAGCCCTCGAGCTTGCGTTGCTCCCGGAGCAGGGCGGGCTTGTCGGGCCGCTGTCGCCATTGATCTGCATGGGGTTGGTGCCGGTGGCTGACGGCCCACTGTTGATGATGGTGTCTCTTGCGGAAGCGCGCGTAGTTAGCACTCTTTAGGATCTGCTCCTTTTGTTCCTTGCGAGGAATCGAAGAACACACCCCGCGGGGGTTTGTAAGATTCTTGTAGTTCCATTTGTTAATATGATCCTTATCATGAAGTGGTGAGGGGTGCTCGTCCCGTCTTAGCTTAGTTCCTCCTTTCGAACCTCGCGAGGACTTGACGCCCACGCCGACAGGTCCCGTCCCAAGGCAAGCTTCAGCCATCGCTGGTATGCCAGTGTCGCGATGCCGTGGTCAAGGCCAGAGGTGAGCGCCCGGGTCCAAGAAGAGCCCTTAAGTCGCGATGCTCAGAGGTCCCTTTAGCGCCAAGCAGCCATCGCAGGAGAAAGGAGTGCGACGTTGCTAAAAACAGAACTGCATTAGGTGCGAGGTCGGCGCTGTGACAGCTAGTGATTCCAGAGGATGACTTATCTCGGGGGTCAGGAACCACTCCTTGCCGCGATGCCGGGCCCGGGCGTTGGCAGCCGAGGAGTTGCCTGGCGAGGTCCCCACGCGGCTCTTCCCCTCGCCTTTGCTCCCTTCGCGTTTCACGCCCTCGTGTCCCGCCCTCAAGCGGGCTCAGCCGTCGCTGGTATGCCAGGTCGCGATGCCGTGGACAAGGCCAGAGGGTGAGGGCTGGAGAGCCAGTAAGAGCCCATGAGTCGTGATGCTCAGGTACCCCCCCTTTAACATGCAAGCGGTTTGCGTGGACGAGGGCGAAGGAGGCGCCGCGGAGGCATTGCCGGACACTGCTCCTTAAAATGATCCTGTGAGTTCATCATGAGAAAGACGAGGGTTTGCTGTTACAACTGCCGGCCAGCTGTTGGTTACTCTAGGAGGGTGGCGAGGCACTGAAGGCTTGGTGAGGTGGCGCCGCGGGTTGCCGCGCCGAGCTCAGCCGCCTGTGTTTGTCGACGCGGCAGGACGGGCCCATGCGCAAGCTGCCGTGCCTTGAGGAGCAGCTCCATCATTCGTGTCAATCGAAAGGGCGATTAGGTCAAGCACGTTAGCCATGAAGAAGCAAATCCATTTAGATAGGCGCAGAAAGAAACGATCACCGCTGGGTCGGGCCCGAGCGACTTTGGGGATAATGCTGCCCGAGGGGCGCCCCCGATAAAGCAAGCTGAAAACATGAACTAAAGGGGATACACGCGCAGGGGCGGACCCACGCGGCCTGGGAATGATGTAGCCCTGGGGGGGGGAGGGCGCTCCCAGCTGAAAATGAAACTCGAAGGATGTCACCTGATGATGCTGAAGATGGAGGGATGCTGAAGTAGCAGACGGCATGCGCTGCGGGAGACGATCTTCACGAGCCCCCAGGCCCAGGGGCCTCAGGAGGCTTCGGGGGCACTGGCAGCTCCTCGCGCACCATCTCCATCTCCACCAGGACTACGGAATGTTTGACCGCCAAAGCCTCCAAGATGCTCCTCATGAGGCGCTGACGCACCGCAGCCACGTTCGGCAGGCCGTAAGGCATGCGAACATAAATGTGGGGTGGGCCTTCGCAGCGCCCCTCGCGTGAGGGCCAGAGGCGCTCCTGAGAGGCAGCTCGGTTGAGTCCTGGTATGTTGATGCAGACGCACAACCCAGCATCCTAGCCTGGATGGGGAGCTACAGCGGGCAAGCGGCGGCTGCCACTCATGACTCTTGACTCCTGCAACTCCTGAATGATGTCACTGATGAATTCCTGAGGGTTCGGCCCTGCTTGCTTTTCTTCCTCCTGAGGGAAACGTGCGTTGAAGTACGCCTCCAAGTGGTGCCCGAGCGCCTCCCTCGTAATCTTAGCAAAGTCGATGGCCCTCTAGAAGAGAGCCCCCGAGCCCTTCTCGAGGAGGGCGCCGGGCGCGCCTTCCTATGCGACAGAAGGAGGTGCCCCCTGAATGGGCGCGGACCCTGAGAGGCCTGCCTCCCGAGGGGTCGGACCAGGCGATGTGTTCTTCTTCTTAGGAGAAGCCTCGGGAAGCCTCCCGTTCTTGTGATCTGGGTTTTCAATTGATGCGGCTTGGAAGGCACGTTCCAGGGAACACACAGCGTCTCTCTCTTCACAGGGCACCGTGATCACTCCGCTGCTTCCTGTCATCTTGAGGACATTGTAGCCGTGATGGGTCACGGCCATGAACTTGGCCAGGGCTGGGTACCCGAGGATGGCATTGTACGGCAGGCGGATGTGAGCAACATCGAAGTCAATGAGCTCGGTGCGGTAGTTGTCGCGCTTCCCGAAGGTAATAGGAAGGCGGACCTGCCCTATCGGAACCGTGGAACCATCGGTGACTCCTGAGAAAGGCTTGGTTGGCTGCAGCTGATTGTATGGCACTTGGAGATTGTTGAACGTTTTGACAGATAGGACATTGAGCCCTACTCCGCCATCGATGAGGGTCCTGGTGACTTGCACATTGCTGATGATTGTGGAACAAAGCATCGAGGACTCCTGCTGTGGCCGCGCACTTGAGCTAATCCGCTGAGCTAAACGTGATAGCGCACGATGACCACCTGAGAGGGCGTATGGCCTCAAGCTTGGGGAGGACTACATTCACTTCACGGGCAAACTGCTTGAAGATGCGCTGGGAGGCCGGGGCTTGTGCGCCGCCCAAGATGCAAGCGATTGCGCGCGGCTCCTGGAAGCCTCCAGCCCCCTCGTCCTGGTGATGGTCTTCATTCCTCCTTGGCTGTGGTGGTAGAGGAGGGAGGCCCGCATTGCCTTGTGGGCGATCCTTGCAAGGCTGATCTCTCCAACCCCCCTCGCGAGGCCGGTCCCTCCAACCTCCCTCACAAGGCTGGTCCTGCCAGCGGTCCTCGCGAGGTCGGTCACGCCACCCTTGGCAAGGGCCACGGTCTTCCCATCGTCCTCCACCTCTTCCTCCTCCTCGGCCATAGCCCCTGTCGCTGCTCTCGGGGCGTCGGCCGGCACGCACGTCTCGCACGGCTCTGAGCTCTTGGCATTCGCTGGTGTTGTGGGTGTGGAGGTCGTGGTACACGCAGATACCGGCTGCCCTTGGATGATCGAGGCTGATCCTCGCCTTGCTTGGTGTCTGCTCGCTGCAAGCACGACAGCCCTTTGCGCTTCACGCCCTGGTCTTGGGCTTCTTCTTCTCGTTCGACAACCGGCAACTCGAGAAGGACAGCGCCTTCCTCAGCCTTTGCGCACTTGGTAGCAGATTGAACAGTCCGTGGAGGTGCACAAGTCTTCATGGATCGCGAGCTCCTCCTTCATCTTGACGCCACGCACGCCGCCGGAGAAGGCTGAGATGATGGCCTCCTCGACACCTTGGGGATCTTAAAAGCGCTGTTGAAGTGCTGGATGAACTTCTAGGGTCTCCCGGCCGCCGCTGATGCGGCGCAAGTCGCCATGGCCATGGGCCGGTCGCTGGTGCCTTGGAAGTTGGCGGCGAATCGGTGCGATCTCGCCCCAGAGGATATCGTGCAGAGCCGTGTTCAGAGCTGTGCGGACGCCGCCCTTGAGCGCCATGGGGAACCAGTTCGCCATGACCTTTCGCTCTCCGCGGTGCTGATGCTCAGCTCAGAGCTGGAGGAACTCAGCAGGTCTGCCGTGCCATTGTAGCGCGGGGCAGGTCTGGCTTGAACTTGCCGCCAAAGCCACGCCGCACAGCTCGGGCGGAGAAGGCACGATACCCGCAGTGGGCGCTGGAACCTTTTGGTGACGGAGAGCTTGATCTTGCGGGTCTCGTGGCGCCACAACGAGTGTGCAAGGGGTCTTGATGCGCCGAGCAGGTGCGTTCGTGCCGAGCCGGCACGGGAGCACACGGCAGCTTTTGGGGACGAGGGATCTCTTGGCAGCTCTTTTTCTTGTCAGGCCGGCGCCGGACGGAGTGGGTTCCGCCAGGGCTATGCGCCTTGGAGCCAAGGCGCTTGAGGTGTATGCGGCCGAGGCGCCGAGCTGCCGCCGCAGAGGGCGGTAAGGCCAGGTAACGAGAGGGACGGCGCAGGGGAGTTTCTCAAGCGCCGACGAAGCTCGGTGATGCGGCCGAGCCACTCATCGAGAGGTCGCCGACGGACCAGAGCAGCGGGCGTATGTCCGCAGAGCGCGACGGGCGGGACGAGGAGCCGCCAGAGCAGCAGGGGCGTGCACGTCCGCAGAGCGCGACGGGCGTGGGACGAGGAGCCGCCGAGTCGCGACGGAGTGGCGGTGCGGCCTTCTCGCCGCACTGATGGATGCAGGGACGACGCCTGCTATTCGTTCCCCGCCGGGCCGGTGGCGGCATTGATGGCAGGCGACGGGGAACGACGGGGGCGCCAACGATGGGGGCCGTCTGGGCGACGCGAGTGGCGAGAGCGGCCCGGCGCTCGGCGCGGGTGTGACGTGCGTCTGACATGGATGGGATGGGCGGTGAAAACACGAGGCGACGGAAGGCAGATTCCGGCACACCCCTACCTAGAGCGCCAAATGTCGGATTTCGGGTTCCGGTAGACCCTTGAGGTTTGAACACTGGGGTGCGCGCGGAGATCACACCCCCGGCCTACCCATGTTTCACCGCCTCGTAAGGATCTAAACTACACGGAGAACAACACAAGGGACACAAGGTTTATACTGGTTTAGGCCACCATTGTGGTGTAATACCCTACACCAGTTTGTGGTGTGTGGATTGCCTCAGGGGCTGATGAGGAACAGTACAAGGGAAGAACAGCCTCGCGAGGGTCTGTTCTTGGTTGGTGTGATGAACTGCCAGGGGAGTTCAGTCGCCTCTCTCTCTCTCTCTTTCGGGTGCGGATCCGATCAGATCCAGATCACCTACCCTGTGGGTGGCCAGTCCTATTTATAGGCGAAGGCCCCGGGCCTCTTCCCAAATATTGAGCGGGAAGGGCGCCAACAATTGGCCATTTTGAAGGGAAACATCTAGTACACTTATCCTGACTAAAGTTGGTCCTCACCTGTCAAAAGACCCTGACGATGACGCTGGCTTGGGCTCCACGATGACCTCCGTTCTGCCGTCCTGCTGGTCTTGGTCTTGTTGCACTGAAATGGTTACCTTTGCTTGATACCCTTGTTTCACGCTTTTCCCTTTGCACCAAAGGGGAAACAAGGACTCTCACAGAGGTCGGGCGCCCGCCTAGCCTTGGTCGTCATGGCTTATGCCAAGGGCACCTCGTGAGGTACCCTGCTTGATCTCCGCCTCGCGAGCCGGCCCGACGAGGCCATGCCCGAGGAAGCCTCCGTCTGCCTCCCATGAGGTTTGCCCTCGCGAGGGTCTTGAGCATTTGTTGATGTAGATGGGCCATACTGGGCCACTCCTTGAGCCACGCCGCAGACCGCAGGCAGGCAAGTCTGGGTACCCCCGTTCCCAAAACGCCGACACATAGGGTCCGGGGGCTGAAGCGAAAAGGTCCGCCATGACAAATGATTTCAATCCGGCTAGAGGATACTTATGCCAATCAATTTACACAGTCACTTAGAATGACTATATTTCTCCTCTATACCATCTAACAGGTTATCTAGCCTACAATCCTGCTGAGAATACTTAGCAACTAAGGCTACCTGGTCGTACACCAGGCTCACGGTAATTTCTTGCCCATCGGGCCCCGCCGGTCCCACTTCGGCCATATGGTTAGGGTCCAGCTTGGTGTAGCGTGTCTTTACCATCGCCTAGGCTTCTCTTGCTCCTTGCCAGCAGGCTGATATCTTCCACAGATGGAAGCGCCGCCGGGCTCCTTGGAGCAGGTCCGCAAGCTCCCCCATGCCATTCGGCAGTAGGCTTGATGGCCACAAAGCCTGAGCAACGCCGTGCATCACCTGCCGGAGATGCTCGTGCATCTGCGACAGTTCTTGCAGCAAATCACCTACAGATGCGGGTATCTCCTCTTCAGGGCGACCCGTTAACATTCCTGCAAGGAAAAATCTTTTTAATAAACTTCCTCGCCGAACTATCAAAAATTTTGCTTATGCTTTACCATAAATGGCGCGCCAAGTTTTTTTGTTCTCCTTCATGGAGTCCGCCACCAGCGCGGACGCCCTTAATTCCATGTCCGCATCGAATATTGGCATGATGAAGCTTGTTCTTCTCGCAAGGCCACCCGCGTAAGGATGCGTCGCCGCCTTTAGTTGCCGCTGGAGATGCGAAGTCGTCACCCAAGCGCCATCCGTGATTCACGCCAGATTGTCTCAGAGAACTTATCGTTAGACTAGACGACTAGCCATCTATTAACTAGCACATCCGTATAAGGGAGACAAATATTACCGGCAGGGCCTTTCGATCCCTCTAACTTGGCTACAACATCGATAATTGGGCCTTGCAGCCTCCAGCCTCCGCTACCAATTGTTCATTCTGTCCACAAGGACTGTGGATATATTGATCCTTCAAACAGTTGTCCCAACTATTCTAAGTTTCTGTGGGCTACTGCTAGGCATACTTATCAAAATCTCTTACCAGTATGTCTTTGGTATACCGCTTGTCGCTGGGCAAGCCCCGCCGAGCGCTCGGACATATGCGTCCGCCGAATTAAAGGCATTAAAAGCCTCTTCGGAAAAGATGTTGTGCCGGAGCACGGCCTTCCGGCGCCGGTGGTTCATGGCGCTCTCCACTTCGGAGTTCGTGGACGGACAAATATCCGCATTCTCCGCCGGAAGCTATGCGGCATCGTTCATATCCGCCTCTCGCCGCGGTTCTGGAACCCGGCTGGTGGAGGCGTGGTTGGTGGGGTTTCCGTATATAGCCTAGTTATTCCTCTTCGTGCCAGACACAAAGGAAGCTGAGGGAGTCCTGGACTAGGGGGTGTTCGGATAGCTGGACTATCATCGTCGGCCGGACTCCAAGACTATGAAGATACAAGATTGAATACTTCGTTCCGTGTCCGGATGGGACTTTCCTTGGCGTGGAAGGCAAGCTTGGCAATGCGGATATGTAGATCTCCTACCATTGTAACCGACTCTGTGTAACCCTAGCCCTCTCCGGTGTCTATATAAACCGGAGGGTTTTAGTCCGTAGGACGAGCAACCATTACAACAATCATACCATAGGCTAGCTTCTAGGGTTTAGCCTTCTTGATCTCATGGTAGATCCACTCTTGTACTACCCATATCATCAATATCAATCAAGCAGGAGTAGGGTTTTACCTCCATCGAGAGGGCCCGAACCTGGGTAAAGACATCGTGTCCCTTGTCTCCTGTTACCATCCGCCTAGATGCACAGTTCGGGACCCCCTACCCGAGATCCGCCGGTTTTGACACCGACATTGGTGCTTTCATTGAGAGTTCCTCTGTATCGTCACCGATAGGCTTGGTGGCTCCTTCGATCATCAACAATGACGCAGTCCAGGGTGAGGCTTTTCTCCCCGGACAGATCTTTGTGTTCGGCGGCTTTGCACTGCGGGCCAATTCGCTTGGCCATCTGGAGCAGATTGAAAGCTATGCCCCTGGCCATCAAGTCAGATTTGGAAGCCTAAACTTCACGGCTGACATCCGCGGAGACTTGATCTTTGATGGATTCGAGCCACAGCCGAGCGCGCCGCACCGTCACGATGGGCATGATTTAGCTCTGCTGCCGGACAGTTCCCTGGAGGCTGCACACGAGTCTGCTCCGATCCTTAATTCGGAGCCGACCGCGCAGATCGAGGACGGGTGGCTAGGCACCGCCTTGGGGGCTGCAACCTCTATGGCGATGGAGCCGAATACTGACCCTGTCCCTTGTAAAGCCCGTGACTCTGAGGTGCCGGACTCGCCGACTCCAACCTCTCGCGCCCTACCAATCGAATCCGATTGGGCGCCGATCATGGAGTTCACCGCTGCGGACATCTTTCAGCACTCACCCTTTGGCGACATCCTGAATTCGCTAAAGTATCTCTCGTTATCAGGAGATCCCTGGCCGGATTGCGGTCTGGACGGTTGGGATGCGGACGATGAAGAAATTCAAAGCCCACCCACCACCCACTTTGTAGCCACTGTCGATGATCTAACCGACATGCTAGACTACGACTCCGAAGACATCGACGGTATGGACGACGATGCCGGAGACGACCAAGAACCAGCTCCTAAGGGGCACTGGAAGACCACCTCATCATACGACATATATATGGTGGACATCCCAAAGGATGGGAATGGCGAAGAAGCAGCGGAGGCAGATTCCTCTAAGAAACAGCCCAAGCGCCGGGGTCAGCGGTGCCGCTCTAAATCGCACCACAACAAGAATGGAGATTCCGGCACCGGAGATAATAACACCCCAGAGAGTGCCGAAGACAACCCCTCCAAAGAAGATTCAAGACAGAGGACGGAGAAGCCAGCCCTCACGAGAGAGCGGCAGACGAAGAAGTAGAGGATGATAATTACATGCCTCCCTCCGGAGACGAGGCAAGCCTCAACGACGACGAATTTGTCGTGCCCGAGGATCCCGTCGAACAAGAGCGTTTCAAATGCAGGCTTATAGCCACGGCAAACAGCCTAAAGAAAAAGCAGCAACAGCTCCGAGCTGATCAAGACTTGCTGGCCGACAGATGGACCGAAGTCCTCACGGCCGAAGAGCATGAACTCGAACGCCCCTCCAAAAGCTACCCAAAACGCAAGTTGCTCCCCCGATTAGAGGAGGAGGCATATAAACCCTGATCACAAGCGCACAATACGGCAGACCGACCACCTCGTGGCCGCGACAGAGAGGCATCTAGACCTCCACTGTAACCGCATTCCCAGACCGCCGAAAGCGCGGCCACGGGGAATGCGACGGACTTGCGAGACATATTGGAGGACAAGGCAAGACAATCAAGATCGATCTACAGATCACGTGGGCGCCCCACGATGCGCGACAACTACTGTCGCGCCGGATAGAGCAACTCCGGCTGGGCCGAACACAGTAGACAAAGCTCTCTCGAGCTACGTCGTGATAGACCAATATAGAGGTGCCGCACACCCACTATGCTTCACAGATTAAGTAATGGGTCATCAAATCCCTGAAGGGTTTAAACCCGTGAACATTGAAACCTACGATGGCACAACAGACCCTGCGGTTTGGATCGAAGACTATCTCCTTCATATCCACATGGCCCGCGGTGACGATCTTCACGCCATCAAATATCTCCCACTCAAGCTTAAAGGACCAGCTCGGCATTGGCTTAGCAGCTTGCCGCCAGAGTCAATTGATGTTGGGAGGACCTCGAAGCCGCATTCCTTGACAACTTCCAGTGGCACATATGTGCACTCACCGACGCCGATGACCAAAGCCACATAATTCAGCAGCCAGACGAATTGGCCAGACAGTTCTGGACACGGTTCTTAACAAAGAAAAATCAAATTGTCGATTGTCCGGATGCAGAGGCCCTCGCAGCCTTCAAACATAACATCCGCGACGAGTGGCTGGCCGGGCACCTAGGACAGGAAAAGCCGAAATCCATGGCAGCCCTCACATCACTCATGACCCGCTTCTGTGCGGGAGAGGACAGCTGGCTAGCCCGCAGCAACAACCACAAAAAAAATTCTGGCAGTCCGGATACCAAGGACCGCAATGGCAGGTCGCGTCGAAACAAAAACAAACGCCGCGTTAACAACGATAACACTGAGGATACGACAGTCAACGCCGGATTCAGTGGCTCTAAACCCGGTCAGCGGAAAAAGCCATTCAAAAGAACTACTCCGGGTCCATCCAATTTGGACCGAATACTCGACCGCTCTTGCCAGATACATGGCACCCCCGAAAAGCCAGCTAATCATACCAACATGGATTGTTGGGTATTCAACAGGCAGGCAAGTTATTCGCCGAAAACAATGACAAGGGGCCGCATAGCGATGACGAGGAAGAGACCCAGCCGCCGAACAATAGAGGACAGAAGGGTTTCCCCCCACAGGTGCGAACGGTAAACATGATATACGCAACCCACATACCCAAGAGGGAACGGAAGCGAGCACTCAGGGACGTATATGTGATGGAGCCAGTCGCCCCAAAGTTCAATCCATGGTCCTCTTGCCCGATCACTTTTGATCGAAGGGACCACCCCACCAGTATCCGTCATGGCAGATTCGCCGCATTGGTTTTAGACCTAATCGCCGATGGATTTCACCTCACCAGAGTCCTCGATGGACGGCGGCAAAGAACTCGAACCTGCTTTATCAGACACAAAGGCGCAAGATGGGCATAGACCCTCAAGGATTAAACCTACAAAGACGACCTTCAAAGGCATCATCCTGTGTAGAGGCCAATTGTACAGCTCGTTTACACCGAAGTGGTCTTCGGATCCCTGATAACTTCCGGCGAGGAGTTAATCTTCGATATAGTCCCGCTCCACGCGCTATCATGCTCGCTTCGGACGACCGCATTTGCAAAGTTCAACGGGTGCCAGACACGCATACCTCAAGCTCAAGATGCCAGCCCTCGAGGAGTCATCACGGTCAACGGAAACATCAACGCCTCCTCCGAACGGAGGAACACACAAGCGCTCGCGCGTAAGTACGAGCAGCCTCTAAGGGAATTCTCGAGTCCGCCGCGTTTAATCGACATGGCCAAACGCTACCGGAGTAACATACATCAAGACCACCGCATGTTCCGAGCACGCAGAGTAATGCATGCCCCAACCCCAGCCCTTGCACGACAGCAAGACTAGTCCTTCACAGACATCATTACGCCCGAGATACCATGGGCGAGGGGAGGGCACGACCATGACAGCCCAGAGTGTGGCTCAACCACACGGGGGCTCCCAAGTGTGTTGCTCTTTTTTTTTTTTTTTACCCAGTGACTCCATTCACGGAGAGGCCCTGTCCCGGCGAAGCAGACCGCCAACTCACGATGCAACAGCCAAAGTGAAGGAGAAAGGCTACGATTTAACACACAGTGGTCTCCATTACGAGCATTAAATCTGTTTAATACACCATTCCGCAGCCTACTCCTCGAGGGGGACATGTTTAATAGTCCAGTCCCTTGCTTACCGTGACTATTTGTATAGTTCTCGCATTCATAGCAAGATTTTCGAATAAACAACGCATCGCTTTTTGCTAATAATTGCATTTCTTTCTTACATATGTTCGTTGATGACATGTTGCATCCAGACACTTTGGTACGGCCGAATACACCAGGGCTTAAGTTCCCCGCATTATGGTGTGATAAGTCCAACACTTTCACAAGTGCGGCACCTCAACTTATAGCATTATATGCATCGGCTCGAATCATGTCTTGGGTCAATAGTTGGGTTTGCCTGCCCCATGTTTTGGTACCTTACGCCCGCTTTATCGGCTAAGGTAGCATGGGAGAACCATCGCGATTGCGCCCTGCTGAGCTGGGCGAGCACCTCGAAGGAGAAAGCTAAACTGACCGTCATGATAGGGAGAGAGCTAGTTGCTGTTCGAGAGGTCTTTTCGAGTCCCTAAAGACTTATGCCGCTTAGAGCGAGGAACCGGCTTTGTCCGCCCAGCGTGATAGCGCCCGAACTCGATCTTCGAACACTAGGGGCTTCACCAAATTTAAAATTATAGAATTCTATGGCTAAGTGAGAGTGTTCAAGCATTATAAGTCCGGTTGCCTCGTTCGTTGTGTTGAGCGCCTCCCTAGATGGACCCAACAATGGGAACAAGAGCGCTCAAGTTTATCCCGAACACCCCAGCACTCGAGGCATGGGGCTGAAGCCGACGACTTGCCATCTCTCAGATTTAATAAACGGCCGCACAGAAGGTAATATTTTAAATTAATAAGCATTGCTTAGCGCATATGAACACAGTTTTCAGCGCACATGATAACATAATGCGATTCTACTCAAATATTACATCCTTGGAGCACTCATCTGCAATCATGCAGGCACCCTTTAGGACACTCTTATAATACATTTCGGGCGTGCAATACTCCTTGCCCGCCGGCGGCGCGTCCATGAGAAGCTTCTCAGCGCCCATCCCGCCTCAAATGCACTTTTGCACGGCAAGGGCCCGACGGCACCTTCAATGCAAAGCGGATCGCTTGACGACTTCCACCTGTGGACACGATCCACCAGCCGCCAGACCAGCCGAAGTAGCTCCCTGTGCATGGCCTCCTTGGGCCACAGCCGAACTATGAGGCCCTTCATGGCCTGTTCGCTACCTTAGGAGCTCGACCACTGCTTCACCTGGTCACTAAGGGGCACGGATGTCCGCCCAAAGATACCGAGACCGAAGACCTTCTCCGCCGAGCTCCCTCCTCGGCCAGAGAATGCGGCAGCATCGGACATGCCGCGAGGCAATCTGCAAACGCCCCGAGAGCTCCGACCGGGTAAGTAACAGGTAATTCACATTCACATGCTTGCTTTGCATGAAAAATGCCTTACCCGCCGCTATTTTCTTCATCGCCTCAATCTCCTGGAGGGCCTTGTGGGCTTCGGCCTTAGCGGCTTTGGCACTCTCAAGAGCCGAGGCAAGCTCGGACTCTCGAGTCTTCGAGTCGCGCTCCAAACTCTCATGTTTCTCCATGAGAGACTGGAGCTCTTGCTGCACCTCCGCCACCCGCGCCTCCCGCTTCTCCCGCTCGGCTTGCTCCACGGCCACATTGTGTTCGGCCGCAGACACGGCCTCCTTCAGGGTCGCCACCTCGTTCGTGGCCCCTGGAGTACCCACGTTATCCTTGTTATTTCCCTTGCAACCAAATCCTTTTCTCAGAAGGTACAAATTTAATACGGTGTCACTCACCTTCCTTGTCCTCGAGCCGCTTCTTGGCACGGCCGAGCTCTGCTCGGACCGCCGAGGTTCTGCTTTAAAGCATCGACTGTAGTCAGCGTGGCAGAGGTCGGCAGAAGGCAGCCTCGCAATCCCATATTGACATATTTTTAGAACGCTCACAGATATCTTTTAGAAGATCCTTAGTCCGCTTTTTTTTTCAACACCGGACCGAGCATCGTGGGCTACTGTCTATGCGGTATTATATTACATGTCTTAAAAGTCTTACCTCAAAGCCTCGTTAGAAGGTCTGCTATAAGCCGTCAGCCCGCCTTGGCGAAGCTGAACTTGAATCACCGCACGCATGACAAGGCGGTGTTCTTCTTTGATGGAAGCGCCGCTGAGCGCCCAAGCAAGTTATCCGCGCCCGGTTGGACGGTGGCGCTGGTGTCACAGATCTTGCCCTTCTACGAAGGGACCGCTTGCCTGACTCCGGAACCATCGCGGGTTCCGGCGGAGTCCGATCGCGAAGTCCGGGAGGTTGCCCTCTGGCACCTCCGGAGCCTCGCCCTCCTGGTAGGTCCCCTCCCGGGATCCCACCTCGGTGTCGTCAGCGCCACGAGGGGTGGAGGCGGTCGGAAGGGAATCCACATCCGACGGAGCCAAGGACCCACTCGACGAAGCGGGAAGATCGTCCATGGCCGGAGTACAGGTTGTATGCAGCATTAGAAGGACACCACGTGGCAAAAAGAGAAATTGTAAATCATCCAGGAATTCGGACACTTACGATCTTGCCAGGGGCTTGGCCCTTGAGGGCCACTGAGGGAGTCCTGGACTAGGGGGTGTCCGGACAGCCGGACTATCAATATCCGCCGGACTCCAAGACTACAAAGATAGAAGATTGAAGACTCCGGCTCGTGTCCGGAAGGTACTTTCCTTGGCGTGGAAGGCAAGCTTGGTGATACGGATATGTAGATCTCCTACCATTGTAACCGACTCTGTGTAACCCTAGCCTCTCCGGTGTCTATATAAACCGGAGGGCCTTAGTCCGTAGGACGAATATACATTAGAACAATCATACCATAGGCTAGCTTCTAGGGTTTAGCCTCCTTGATCTCGTGGTAGATCTACTCTTGTACTACCCATATCATCAATATTAATCAAGCAGGACGTAGGGTTTTACCTCCATCGAGAGGGCCTGAACACGGTAAAAACATTGTGTCCCTTGTCTCCGTTACCATCCGCCTAGACGCACAGTTCGGGACCCCCTACCCGAGATCCACCGGTTTTGACACCGACATTGGTGCTTTCATTGAGAGTTCCTCTGTCGCCACCGATAGGTTCGATGGCATCTTCAACCAACAACGCTGTCCCGGTGAGACTTTTCTCCCGACAGATCTTTGTATTCGGGCGGTTTTGCGCGCGGGCCAATTCCCTTGGCCATCCGAGCAGATCGAAGCTACGCCTGGCCGCCAGTCGATTCGAAGTTAAACTTCACGGCCGATGTCCGTGGAGACTTGATCTTCGACGGACTCGAGCCACAGCCAAGCGCCACAGACCGCGACGATGGGCATGATCTAGCTCGCCACGGACAAAGGCATGGATGGCCGCGACTGATCCGCTTCGCCATCAGCCCGAGCCGATCGCCCATATCGAGGGCCGTGGTTAGACGCCACCGGGGCTTCAACATCCACAGCGATGGAGCCAACACTAATCTTGTCCCTCGCGAAACTCGTGATTCCGAGGCGCCGACTCGCGGACTCCAGCCTCCCGCGCTTCGCCAATCAATCCGGATTGGGCGCGGTTATGGAATTCACCGCCATGACATCTTCAAAGACTTTCGCCGGGCGATATCCTGAATTCACCAAGCACCTCTCGCTATCGGGAGAGTCCTGGCCGACTATGGCCAGGATGGTTGGAGTACGGACGACGAAGAAATTCAGAGCCCACCCACCACCCACTTTGTAGCCACTGCCGAGGATTTAACCGACATGCTAGACTTGATTCGACGACATCGACGCTATGGACGACGATGCCGAAGACGATCAGAGCCAGCACATGTGGCAATCGGAAGGCCACCTCGCCATATGACGATACATGGTGGATACCCCAAAGGAAGGGATGGCAAAAAGCAGCGGAGGAAGATTCTCTAAAGAAGCAGCCCAAACGCCGACGCCGTGGCGCCGCCTAAATCCCGCCACAAAGAAGAATGGAGATTCCGGACGGAGACAATAACACCGGAGAGTGCCAAGACGATCCCTCCCGCAAGACTCAACGCAGAGGACGCAGGCAAGCCCTCACGACGAGGCGGCAGGCGAAGGGGTTGAGGACGATAACTACATGCCTCCCTCCAAGACAAGCAAGCCTCAACGATGACGAATTCGTCTGCACCTAAGGATCCTGTCGAACAAGAGCGCTTCAAGCGCAGCTCATAGCCACAAAGAAACAGCCTAAAGAAAAACAGCAACAGCTCCAAGCTGATCAAGATCTGCTGGCCGATCGATGGACCGAGGTCCTCGCGTCAAGATTATAAACTCGAACGCCTCCAAAAGTTACCTAAGACGCAAGCTGCTCCCCGATTAGAGGAGGAAGCATACATACCTTCATCACCAGCAAGATGACATGGCTGACCGACCACCTCGTGGTCGTGATGAGAGGCATCCAGCCCCAGCCAAGACTATACCCCGCATCGCTCCAAAAGTACGGCCAAGAGGGAACGCGCCGACTTGCGAGACGATCGAGGATAAGGCAAAGCAATCCAGATCCATCTATGGATCACGTGGGCGCCCACGACCCAGATCTAATACCTTCGCGCCGATACAATAATCTCGCCAGCCGAACACAGCAGACGGCGCTTCTCGAGAGCGCCACGACATCACTCAATACAGGGCGCCACACACCCTCTATGCTTCATCGACGAAGTAATGGATCATCGATCCCGAAGGGTTTAAACCCAGAACATCGAATCTTACGATGGCACCACAGACCCGCGTGTGGATCAAGACTACCTTCTCCACATCCATATGGCCCGCGGCGATGATCTACACGCCATCAAGTACCTACCACTCAAGCTTAAAGGACCAGCTCAGCATTGGCTCAACAGCTTGCCCGCAGAGTCAATTGGGTGTTGGGAAGACCGAGGCCGCTCCTTGATAACTTCCAAGGCACATACGTGCGACCACCGACGCCGATGACCTAAGCCACATTATTCAGCAGCCCGATGAATCGCCGACAATTTCGACTCGGTTCTGACGAAGAAAATCAAATCGCCGACCGTCCGGATGCGTAAGCCCTTGCAGCCTTCAAACATAACATCCGGGACGAATGGCTAGCTCGGCACCTTGGGCAGGAAAAGCCAAAATCCATGGCAGCCCTCACATCTTTAATGACCCGCGAAAGCGGAGAGGACAGCTGGCTAGCTCGCAGTAACAACCTCCGTAAAAATTCTGGCAGTCCGGACACTAAGGACAACAACGGCAGGTCACGTCGAATCAAAAACAAGCGCCACATTAACGGCGACGATAAGGAGGACACGGCAGTCAATGCCGGATTCCGAGGCTCTAAACCCAGTCAGCGGAAGAAGCCATTCAAAAGAACCACTCCGGGTCCGTCCAATTTGGACCGAATACTCGACCGCTCATGCCAGATACATGGCACCTCTGAAAAACTAGCTAACCACACCAATAGAGATTGTTGGGTGTTCAAGCAGGCCGGCAAGTTAATTGCCGAACACAATGACAAGGGGCTAAATAGTGACGACGAGGAAGAGACCCGGCCGCCGAACAATAGAGGACAGAAGGGGTTCCCCCCACAAGTGCGGACGGTGAATATGATATACGCGACCCACATACCCAAGAGGGAGAGGAAGCGCGCACTACGGGACGTCTATGCGATGGAGCCAGTCGCCCCAAAGTTCAATCCATGGTCCTCCTGTCCGATCACTTTTGACCGAAGAGACCATCCGACCAGCATACGCCATGGCGGATTCACCGCATTGGTCTTAGACCCAATCGTCGATGAATTTCACCTCACAAGAGTCCTGATGGACGGCGGCAGCAGCCTGAACCTGCTTTATCAGGATACAGTGCGCAAAATGGGCATAGACCCATCCAGGATTAAACCTACAAAGACAACCTTTAAAGGTGTCATCCTGTGAGTGGAAGCCAATCAGACGGGCTCACCACACCGAAGTGGTCTTCGGATCCCCTGATAATTTCCGGCTTAAGAGTTAATCTTCGATATAGTCCCGTCAGAAGCGGCTATCATGCCTCGCGCCGACGAACCGCTGCTTGTAAAATTCAACGCGTGCCGCACTACGCATACCTAAAGCTCAAGATGCCAGCCCGCGTGGAGTCATCACGGTCAATGGGAATACGGAACGCCCTCCGAACGGAGGAACATACAACGACTCGTGGCGTATACAGAGTAGCCTTCTAAGGCATTTCAAGTCCGCAGCTAAAAAGCCGGATACATCAAAGCGCGCCGAGCAATGCCAACCAAGACCACTGGCGCGATCAAAGCATCGCCAGAGTAATGTGGCCCCAACCCGCCCCACGCATGATCGCAGAAGAATAACACTCGCAGACATCATTACGCTTTGGAGATACCATGGGCGCAGGGAAAGGGGCACAAGGAACAAAGAGTGCGGCTCGACCACACCAGGGGCTCTCACTAAACGCCCCCCTTGTTTTTTATTTTTATCTTTTCTTATTTTGCGTATACAGGACTCCATTAACCGAAGCCTCGTCCGATGGCGAACTCGCCGAACTCACGATGCAACAGTCGGGGACTAAGAAGGCTGCGCATTTAACACTCGTGTGGTCTCAATTACGAGCATTAATTTCGAATACATACACCAAGTCTGCAGCTTATCCCTGGAGGGGGACGTGTTTACTTAGTCCAAATCCCTTGCTTACCGCATTATTTGTATCAGTCCGCTCTCTCAGCAGACTTTCTTTCATAAATAATGCAGCATGTTCTTATTTGCAATTGCATTACCTCTTATGTATACTTTCATTACATGACTTCTTGCACCCGTACATTTTGGTATGTCCGAATACGCCAGGGGCTTATGTTCCCCAGATTATGGTGTGATTAAGTCCGAACACTTTCACAAGTGCGGCACCCCGAACTTATAGCATTATATGAATCGGCTCCAATTATGTCATGGGTCAATAGTTGGGTTTGCCGGCCCCATGTTTTGGTGCCTTACGCCCGCTCCGTCGGCTAAGGTAGCACTGGAGAACCATCGCGATTGCGCCCGGTTGAGCCGGGTTAATGCCTCAAAGGAGAAAGCTAAAACCGACCGGGCATAATATGGCGAGAGACTGGTCGCTGTTCGAGAGGTTCTTTCGGTCCTTAAAGACTCACGCCGCCGAGCGAAGTTCGGATGATGTCCGATGAAGGCGTGATAGCGCCCGATTCGGTCTTCCGAATACTGGGGCTTCACCAAATTTAAAATTATAGAATTTTATGGCTAAGGAGAGTGTTCAAGCATTATAAGTCCGTTGCCTTGTTCGTCGGTTGAGCGCCCCAGATGGACCCAAAATGGGAACAAGAGTGCTCAAGTTTATCATCAACACCCTAGCACTCGTGGCTTGGGGGTGAAGCCAACGACTTGCCATCTCTCGATTTAACAAACGGCCGCATAGAAGGTAATATTTTAAATTAAACAAGCGCTGCTCATGGCGCATATGAACGAAGTTTTCAGCGCCTGTGATAAAAATACAGCGAAGTTCACTCAAAGATTACATTTCGGGGCACTCATCCGCAATATCGCAGGCTCCCTTCAGACAACTTTATAATATCGCTTCAAGGCATGCGATGGTCCTGCCCGGCGGCGTGGATCCGTGGAGAAGCCCGCATCCAGTTTGCCCCATTGCACTTTTATGCGGGCAAGGGCCCGACGAGCGCCTTTCAATACAAAGCCGAGCGCTTGATGACGCCCAGCCTCGGGGCATGCATCCAACAGCCGCCGCGACAAGGACAAAGTAGCTTCGGCATGGCCTGTCCAGCCACAACCGGACAATGAGACCCTTCATGGCCTCCTCACTACCTTTAGGAGTTCGACCACCGCTTCACCTGGTCGCTGGGGGCACGGATGGCCGCCTCATCATACCGAGACCGAAAACCATCTCCGCTGAGCTCCCTCCTCGCCACGATAGAATGCGGCGCATCGATGCGCTACTGGCAGATCCGCAAACGCCCTAGAGAGCTCCAATTCGGTAAGTATCCGTAATTTACATTAACATGCTTGCTCGCATGAAAACGCCTTACTCGCAGCTATCTTATTTATATCCTCTACTCTCCGAAGGGCCTTCGGGCCCCGCCTTGGCGGACTTGGCACTTTCAAGAGCCGAGGCAAGCTCGACTCGAGTCTTGAGTCACGCCCAAACTCTCATGCTTTTCCATGAGAGCCCGGAGCTCTTGCCAAACTTCGCCACCAGCGCCACTTGCTTTTCTCGCCAGCCTGCCTGCGGGTCAGATTATGCTCGTCGCGGACACAAGATCCTTCGTGGCTGCCACCTCCTTTGTGCCCCCTACAAATACACATATTATCCTTGTTAATTTTGTTTGCAACCAAAACCCTTTTCTCAGAAGGTACTTATTTAAAGTGGTGTTATTCACCTTCTTTTTCCTTGAGCTACCTCTTGGCATGGCCGAGCTCTTGTCCGACCGCCAAGGTCCTTCTTTCAGGCCGACCTCCGGCCAAGCACGCGGCAGAGGTCAACAAGCGCAGCTCGCAAACCCATATTGACATATTTTTAGAAACCTCACAGATATCTTGTTAGATCCTTAGTCCGCTTTTCTCAACACCGAACTAAGCATCAGGCTACCGCCTATGCGGTATTACACTACATAATTTTAACTTCTTACCTCAAAGCTCGTTAGAAGGCTGCTGCAAGCTGGTCAGCCCGCTTGGCGAGCCGACTTTTCAATCACCGCACTCATGATAGTGCGGTGTTCTTTCCTCGATGGAAGCACCTTTAAGCGCCTCCAACAGGTTATCCGGCGCCTCCGGCTGGACGGAGGCCGCCGGCGTCACGGTCTTGCCCTTCTTTCCAAGGGGCCGCTTGCCGGACTCTGGAACCACTGCGGCTTCCGATGTAAAGTCCGCACGAAGTCCGGAGGTTACTCAAGGCGCCCGAGCCTCGCCCCGATGGGTCCCCTTTGGGATCCCACTCGGCGCCCTCCTCGCCGTAGCGTGAGGTAGAGGCGCCGGGACGGAATTCACGTCCGACGAAGCCAACGACCCACTCATCGAGTCGGGGAGATCATCCATGGCCGGACTACATATAGAATGCTGTGTTAGAAGGATACTATGTGACATGAAGGGTGCGGCATATATATGATCCGACTACTTACGATCCGGCCGGACGCTTGGCCCTTGGAGGCCACTCATCCTCGCCAACGTCGATGTTATAAACTGTCCGGGGATAGTCCTCCCCTCTGACCCTTCGCCACCCCAGCTTGGGGAGGCCTTCCTTTCTTCTCTCCTCCTCCGGAGAGAGTACCTCCTCCTCCTCGCCTTCGGGCGGAGGAGTCCTCGCCGCCGTCGAGACGATGATTGCGGAACTCTTTCGAGTCCCCACGGCCACCTTCTTGGCCTTCTTCTCCGCACCACGCAGGTGCCGAACCAGCAGCCTTGCTAAGCGGCATCCACCGGTTCTTCTCGCATGGGAGCCGGGCTGATGAGCAGCTCGCCTTCTCCATCCACTCTGCCAAAGGAAGAGGCAGATTAAAACCTCACTAGAGTTAATCTAATTACCACGAGTGTCCCGTAATGGGGTTGAATCACTTACCTCGCCACGGAGATCGCGAGCTGAATTCGCGGTCTTCGGTCGCGGATGCGGGGCTTCGCGCCTTTGAACAGCACCTCCGTGCACCTTCGTGTTGTATCAAGAGCCCGCCAACGCCCGGTGCTGTTCCGGATTAAACTCCACAAGTTGAATGCCCGTTTGGCATGGGAGAATACCGAGGAGCATGACTTGGACCACATCGACAAGCCGGAGCCTATTGCTCACCATCTTTTTGATGCAGGCTCGGAGTCCCGTCACCTCCACTGGGTCACCCCACTGTAAGCCCTTCTCTTTCCAGGAGGTGAGCTGCGTGGGGATTCCAGATCTAAATTCTGGGGCCGCCGCCCATGTAGGCTTGCGCGTCTCGGTGATGTAAAACCACCCCGATTGCCACCCCTTGACGGAATCCACGAAGGTCCCTTCTAGCCAAGGGACGTTGGGAAATTTTCCCAACATGGCGCCTCAAGATTACGCTTATGCGTTCTTCACAACCTTCGCTTGACGTTGAAGGTCTTGAGCCACAGCCAAGTGGGGCCGGATGCGAGAAAGGCCTCGCACACGATGATAAACGCCGAGATGTTGAGGATGAAGTTCAGCGCCAGATCGTGGAAATCCAGGCCGTAGTAAAACATGAGCCCCCGAACGAATGGATGGAGCGGAAAGCCCAGTCCACGGAGGAAGTGGGGAAGGAAGACGACCCTCTCATGAGGCCCTGGGGTAGGGATGAGCTGCCTGCTGCCGGGCAGCCGGCGCGCGATATCGCTGGGAAGGTATCCCGCGTCGCGCAGCTTGGTGATGTCCTCTTCCTTAGCGGTGGAGGCCATCCATTTACCTCCCCCTCCGGACATATTCGGAGAAGGGTCGAGGTGAGATGCGCAGGCTTGAGCGTTGGAGCTTCAGTGCGCGGGGATGGATAAGCAAAGGAGGAAGAAGGCATAGGTGAGAAGGTAAATCGTTATCCCGCATATGTAGGCGGACTAAACTATGTGTCCCCCACCAGCCTGGTAAAACTCGCTTATCTCCCAGGCGCCACCATCAATGGCGCGGTTGGGTTACCCACGCACGTATTGATGAGAATCCCGAATAAGGGGAACACGATCCGCTCGACAAGACGTGTTAAGGAAACCGCCGCTAAACGTCTTTGCATGTGGAATAGTAAAAAACGATTCGAACGAAGACTTGGCTGCGATGTGATGTCATGCCGCATAATACGTCAGCAGATTGAGCTAAGTGTATATTTTCTCTCTACGGTGGAATGTGGAATTTATTTTGTAGAGCCGTACACTATCCTGGTGTTCATTATCATCTTCGGATTATTCAAGGGAGGAACCCGCCTTGCAATGCTGAACATTATGCACGCCGGACTTATCGTCATTAAAGACTGGTTCAGGGCTACCGAGGAGTCTCGACTAGGGGTGTCCGGACAGCCGGACTATCAATATCCGCCGGACTCCAAGACTACGAAGATAGAAGATTGAAGACTCCGGCTCGTGTCCGGAAGGTACTTTCCTTGGCATGGAAGGCAAGCTTGGCGATACGGATATGTAGATCTCCTACCATTGTAACCGACTCTGTGTAACCCTAGCCTCTCTGGTGTCTATATAAACCGGAGGGCCTTAGTCCGTAGGACGAATATACATTACAACAATCATACCATAGGCTAGCTTCTAGGGTTTAGCCTCCTTGATCCGTGGTAGATCTACTCTTGTACTACCCATATCATCAATATTAATCAAGCAGGACGTAGGGTTTTACCTCCATCGAGAGGGCCCGAACTCAGGTAAAACATTGTGTCCCTTGTCTCCTGTTACCATCCGCCTAGACGCACAGTTCGGGACCCCTACCCGAGATCCGCCGTTTTGACACCGACAGCCACTCGCCGCTGCCGGCGCTGGCGGAGCAGTCCGGAGAAAGGGTCCGCCCTTTCTTGGACCTTCGCCGCTTCGCTGGGGAGGCCTTCCTCTTCTTCTCTCTCGCCGGGAAGAGGCCTCTTTCTCCTCCTCCTCGGGAGGAGTCGCCTCGAGTCATCGGATGATGAGTTCGACATCACTCGGGCGCCGAACTCCTTCGGTTCCCATGGCCTTCTTCTTGGCCTTCCTCTCCGCACCACGTAGGGGTCGGAACCAGCAGCCCTGCTAAACGGGTGTCCGCTGGGTCTTCAGAAGGGAGCCGACAGTTAACCTGTCCGGACGTCTTCTCGCCAGTCTGTTAAAGGCATTGGGAGTTTTAGATCCCACATAGAGTCAAAATATGAAAGAAATAAGTGTCCCATAAAGGATAACATAGCTTACTCGCCGTCGGCGCCAGGCTGAATCCGCGATCTTCGGTTGCGGATGTGGGGGTTCTCCGCCCTTGAACAGCACCCTCCAGGCAGCTTCGTACATCGTGTCGAAGAGCCCGCTCAATGTCCGGTGCTATGCCGGATTAAACTCCCACAAATTGAAAGCCCATTGCTGGCAGGGGAGAATCCGACGGACGAGCATGACGTGGATCACGTTGACAAGTTTAAGCTTCTTGTTCACCAGGGTCTGGAGACAGGACTGGAGTCCTGTAGCTCCTCCGAACTACCCCATAGCAAGCCCTTATCTTTCCAGGAGGTGAGCTGCATGGGGCTACCAGATCTGAACTCGGGGGCTGCTGCCCATTTAGGGTCACGCGGCTCGGTGATGTAGAACCACCCCGATTGCCACCCTTTGATGGACTCCACAAAGGCACCCTCGAGCCAAATGACGTTGGGCATTTTTCCCACCATGGCACCTCCAAGACTCCGCTTGACGCCCTTCACCACCTTCGCTTGACATTGAAGGTCTTTAGCCACAAGTCAAGTGGGGCTGGATGCGAGGAAGGTTTCGCATACCACGATGAACGCCGAGATGTTGAGGATGAAGTTTGGCACCAGATCGTGGAAGTCCAGGCCGTAGTAGTACATGAGCCCCCGGACGAAGGGGTGAAGTGGGAAGCCCAGTCCGCGGAGGAAGTGGGGAAGAAATACGACCCTCTCATGGGGCCTGGGTCACTCTGTGCATTTCAAAACCGAACCGAAAAACCATACCGAAAATAAACCGAACCGAACCAATTTTATGGTTTTTATGGTTTATGGTTTCGGTATGGTATGAACTTTTCATACCGATTTGAACTTCGGTTTTTATGGTATATACCAAAAAACCGAATGGTTAACCGAATAAACCGAAGTAAAAATAAATATATATTTCTTGAGATGAACAACCATACAAGTTGTCATTTTTCTTATACATGAGTCAAATTCACCACTAAGCACGTAAATTTCTCTTGTAACATAGTCATTTTTCTCTTTTTAAAATGCTAAGCATGTCCATAATCATCAACAAATGAATTAGTACATACATCTATACTTATATATATAGTTATATACTATTTGTGTAAAATAGTATGTGTTTTGAGTCATAAATTTGCAAATTATTATTACGTCATTTTAAAATCACGTCAACTTTGGTTTTTTTGGTATATACCGAAACCATACCGAAATAATTTGGTATATACCGAAACCGAACCATATTTTAATTTCATACCGTATTTACCAAAGTATTAATACCGTACAAACCGAAAAACCGGATAAACCAAACCATGTAAACCGAATAAACCGAACGCACAGGGCTAGGCCTGGGGGTGGCGATGAGCTGCCCCTCGTCGGGCAGTCGGTGCGCGATGTCGCTGGACAGGTATCCGGCGCTGCACAGCTTCTCGATGTGCCCCTCCGTAACGGAGGAGGCCATCCAGTTGCCTAATGCTCCGGACATGGCTGGAGAAGGTTGAGGCGAGATGTGCGGACTTGGGCGCTGGAGCTCGGGTGCGCGGAGATGGATAAGCAAAGGAGAAAAAGGCGTAGGTAAAAAGGCGGATCCTTATCCCCTTATATATGGGCCGACGAAGACTATGCATCCCCATCGGCCTGGTAAAACTCGCTTATCTCCCAAGCGCCACAATCAATGGCGCGGTTGGGTTACCCACGTCCGTATTGATGGGAATCCCGAATAAGGGGAACACAATCGCTTGACAAGACGTGTTAAGGAAACCGCCGCTAAACGCTACCGAGGTGGTATAATAAAAACGATTCACGTAAAGGCTTGGTAGTGGTGTAACGTCACGCCACAAAATACGTCAGCAAATTGAGCTTGTGTAAATATTATTCTCTCAACGGTGGTATGTGGAATTTATTTTGCAGAGCCGGACACTATCCTGGTGCTCACAATCTTCTATGAATTATTCGGAGGAGGAACCCGCCTTGCAATGCCGAAGACAATATGCATGCCGGACTCGTCGTCATTGAAGCCTGGTTCAGGGGCTACTGAGGGAGTCCTGGACTAGGGGGCGTCCGGATAGCCGGACTATCATCGTTGGCCGCACTCCAAGACTATGAAGATACAAGATTGAAGACTTCGTCCCGTGTCCGGATGGGACTTTCCTTGGCGTGGAAGGCAAGCTTGGCAATGCGGATATGTAGATCTCCTACCATTGTAACCAACTCTGTGTAACCCTAGCCCTCTCCGGTGTCTATATAAACCGGAGGGTTTTAGTCCGTAGGACGAACAACCATTACAACAATCATACCATAGGCTAGCTTCTAGGGTTTAGCCTCCTTGATATCATGGTAGATCCACTCTTGTACTACCCATATCATCAATATCAATCAAGCAGGAGTAGGGTTTTACCTCCATCGAGAGGGCCCGAACCTGGGTAAAAACATCGTGTCCCTTGTCTCCTGTTACCATCCGCCTAGACGCACAATTCGGGACCCCCTACCCGAGATCCGCCGGTTTTGCCACCGACAGAAGCTGTCATATTTCAAATTCTATGACAGCAGGACAGGCTATGACTTTACCTCTGCAGCGGTGTGTCAGCCCTCACCGCCTCCCTCTTGAGCCTGCCCGATCAGGACGCCCGTGGTTGACGAGTCCCCAAGGGCTCGGCCCCTCGCTCCGGCCGTTGTTTCTGCAAATAGAGCGACGCCTCACATGTAAAAATTACAATACCTGGGAAAGTCCTCTTCGGAGGATAGGGTCTTTTAGCTCAGCTTACACGTGACGTGGGAAGCAGTCCAGGGGAGTCGGCTGTAATGGCCACTAGGGCGCCGTCCCAGCTCGCCTAATAAAATACTCCGTTGACAAGCTCCACGGTAATATTCGGATCTACTTTGAGTCCCCGATCTAGGGCCCTTCTAGGGTCCTCTGGTTGCGGGGAGGTGCTGAAGATTCCTTCCATGGCCCTCCTTAGTTCCTGCTTAGAGGCATTGATGCAAGTAATCTTAGCAGAAGTACAATAAAGTAAATGAAAACTGGGAAAAGAATGGCAACTTACCCACTCTGGGGGTTGTACATGGAGAACCTGTCCCGCGTTTTTATACGAAGGAACTCCTCCTCTTCCCCTTTGTACAAGTCAGACAAAATCCTTGCCAAAGCGGCAGCGGAGTCCGGACACTTACGGCCACAGTGGGTGGCGTCATCTTCCCCGTTGTAATGCCACATGGGCCTCCCCCGATATTGAAGGGTCTGCACTCCTCGCTTTATGCATATTGCCATGACCTCAACAATCGTTAGTCCGGACTTGGCCAGCAACTTTATCCTATTCATCAGGAGGAATATCTCCCTTGTGTCCTCTTCTTGAGGGCCCCGTGGACGCCAGCTTAGACGTGCTCTCGGTGGGGCGTTGCTGAACTTGGGGAGACCCCTCCGGATTGGATCCGGAAGGGGAACGTCATTTATATAGAACCACTCTAACGGCCAGTTTTCTGGTGCGTTCTCAGGAGTGCCGGACAGGTATCCGGTCTCGGCAATGCGCCATACTTCGGCCCCGCCCACTTGATACAGGGACTCCCCCTGGGTGCGGGGGACAAGGCAAAACAGCTTCCTCCACAATCCGAAGTGTGGTTCGTAGCCTAGAAATAGTTCGCAAAGAGTGACATACCCCGCTATGTGCAGAATGGAGGCTGGGGTAAGATTGTGTAGCTAGAGGCCATAGAACTCCAGGAGCCCACGGAGAAACGGGTGGATAGGGAACCCGACGCCCCTCAGCAGATGCGAGATGAGGCATATTCACTCCTCCGGAGACGGGTTAGGAAATCCCTTCGCTTGTTCCCCTCCGTCGTAAGTAGCTATTCCAGCTCGGACGGAGACCATGAATGCCGGTGGAAGAAACCCTTGAGTTTGTAACTTCACCAAATGGCTGTGGGGAACTGAGCACTCTCCCCAATCCCCCGACTTAGAGTGAGGAGGGCAAGCAGAAGAGCTGCGACGGCCAGCCATGCTGGAATGGCTTTTCGCGAAGCACTCTAGGATGCTAGCTCAAGGGAGGGGAGTGAGGTTTGGATCTGAGAACCCCTGTCCCTTCAAATAGACGGTTGGCTCAGAGGATCGAGGGTGGAAAATGCAAAAATACCTTGACTCCTTGCATTTGCTCGACACGTGGAGATGGTCATTACTGAGGCGCTAAAGCCGAGGAGCACGACATCGATTGGAGACTGGACACTATTTGTCGCAACAGGTACTCTGGAGTATTCGGAGAAAGAACCTACCTTGCAATGCCGAAGACAATACTGCGCGCCGGACTCATAGTCATTGAAGCCTGGTTCAGGGGGCACTGAGGGAGTCCTGGATTAGGGGGTATCCGAACAGCCGGACTGGGTACAATGTCCGGACTATTGAAGCGTGAAGATACAAGACTCAAGACTTCGGCCCGTGTCCGGATGGAACTTTCCTTGGCGTGGAAGGCAAGCTTGGCAATCCGGATATTATGTTTCCTTCTTTGTAACCGACTCCATGTAAACCCTAGCCCTCTCCGGTGACTATATAAACCAGAGAGGTTGGTCCTTAGAAGGCCGATCACAATTACATTCATACCAACATAGGCTAGCTCCTAGGGTTTAGCCTCTACGATCTCGTGGTAGATCTACTCTTGTACTACCCATATCATCAATATTAATCAAGCAGGAAGTAGAGTTTTACCTCCATAGAGAGGGCCCGAACCTGGGTAAACATCTGTGTCCCTTACTTCTTGTTACCATCAGCCTTGACGCATCGGGACCCCCTACTCGAGATCCGCCGGTTTTGACACCAACATCGGTGCTTTCATTGAGAGTTCATCTGTGACGTCGCCGCAAGGCTTGATGGCTCGACTCGTCTTCAAGGACGACATTACTTCCGAGGGAGCTCTGGCTGTAGGCCAGATGCTCCGGCTCGCAGCTTTATCATGGCCTTCTCCATCGCTCTTTGGTACCGTTCGTCGCCGGGCGCCGGGGACAGGTGTCCTCTGGCGGAGCCTGAGGGAGTCCTGGATTAGGGGGTATCCGGACAGCCGGACAGGGTACAACGTCCGGACTATTGAAGCGTGAAGATACAAGACTCTAGACTTCGGCCCGTGTCCCGATGGAACTTTCCTTGGCGTGGAAGGCAAGTTTGGCGATCCGGATATTATGTTTCCTTCTTTGTAACTGACTCCATGTAAACCCTAGCCCTCTCCGGTGTCTATATAAATCGGAGAGGTTGGTCCTTAGAAGGCCAATCACAATTACATTCATACCAACATAGGCTAGCTCCTAGGGTTTAGCCTCTATGATCTCGTGGTAGATCTCTTGTACTACCCATATCATCAATATTAATCAAGCAGGAAGTAGGGTTTTACCTCCATTGAGAGGGCCCGAACCTGGGTAAACATCTGTGTCCCTTACTTCTTGTTACCATCAGCCTTGATGCATAGATCGGGACCCCCTACCCGAGATCTGCCGGTTTTGACACCGACAGAGCCCGAGCCCTCCTCACTGCCCCGCCTATAAAAGCCCCCCTACGTAGCCTCCTAGAGCATAGCAACTCACTGCCACTCCCTCCTAGAGCCACCAAAAGCCGCAGCCCGGCCGGGCAGGCCGCGGGCTGCCGTCCACGAGCCGAGCTGGCCGGCGATCCCCTCTAGATCATTCCCGTAGCTCCGGCCACCCCCAAGCCAAGGCGACCCCGCCAGGGCCTCCGCCTCTCCTCCGTGAAGCCAACGTGTCTAGCTAGAGCCCCTGGAGCCGCCCCAAGCCGCCGTCTTCTTCAACTCCGGCGACCTCCGCCCTCTGTCGCTGCTGGAGAGGTAAAATCCGACATCGTCCGGCCACCGTTAGCCACGCTACGGGTACGGGCAGGTGCGCAATCTCCTTCTCCATCGATCCCTCCCTCTCGTTTGCCTCCAAGAAGTATCATCGCCAGCGTGAGCTCCGGCGAATCACCATTCCCCTCTGTTTCCCTCTCCCCTCCCTCTGGCCTGACTAGCGGGGCCCGCTAGTCAGCCACTCACTACGCGCGCGAAGCGGTATGAGTGGTGGCGCCCCGAGAGAATACACCTTCGACGTCACCCCCCTCTGTTTTTATTTTTCAAATTCATTTAAATTCCAGGAGACTTGAAATGGCCATAACTTTTATTCTACAAGTCCAAATGCAGTGATTCTTTTTGCATCGTGTTATGTGTCCAAAAATCTAACAGCACCCAAAAGATGGGATTTTTTCTTGCTGTCTAGATTTTCTGGCAATGTTCAAAAGGTTTCTTGATATTTTCTTTTTGTGGTTTTGAATAGTTTCAGAAGAACCAGCTTGTCTTGAGGATCACCAGGAGCTTTGTGAACCTCACCAGTGCTAAGGCACGCCACAGTAACATTTTTATGGTGCCACTTCAATATTTATGATTTTCATACTTGAACTTATGAATATTGATGCATTTAAATTATTTATATAATAAATATATTCTGTTATATGCTTGTTATGTTAAAACACTTGAACTTCGGAATGTTTGAAGTAAATATTGTTGGCAAGATAAGGAGCACTTAGTTGCAAGTGATAAATAAAAAATGTGGTCATAGAGTTTGATGAGTAGTTTCAATATTATTTTTGCATGAGGTGTAATGATGATAATGCTAGAAATGGTTCTGGTATAAGTAAAGTGAGATGCTAACCAGAATGGTAGCATGAGTTTAGGATGGCTCCGTAGGAGCGTGGTTGGTGCAGTCTTTGCACGGTTATGTGATGCATATGTTAAGTGATACATAGTATGGCCGTATGACACCGGTTATTTTCTTTTCACATTAAGTTGAACCTGATTAATAATTCAACTTGAACATGTTGTTGACCGGGTCGTGGTGCTGCCGAAACGAGTCTTTCCCAGTGCAACCACATTTGCCGGTATGGGACAGCCTTAATGCGTTTCATTGTCGTGCCTCTAGTCGGTACTTCAATTTAGGGAAGGTTATGGGCGTGCTGTACCCTGGCCCGGTAGGCAAGCATAACCTTGTGATTCCGTTGTTAAGTTAATTTTTTGTACCGGATCCTAGAGTGGATCGTGGCCACGACGGTGGTCGAGGTGTCTGGAGGTAGACACGGGGCCACCTAGGACTAGCCTGGTGGGGTCTGAGTCGGAAGGGCCGGGAGAGTGTCATGACAATGAAATAGTTTCGTCGGAATGCTATTGGTCCACCCGAATGGGAGTGCGAGGCCATGGGTCCCAATGTGTGTGTACAGTGTACTAACCTCTGCAGAGTGTTTTTAATATATCAATAGCTGAGTCCAAGGTTACGGACACGCTCGAAAGTAAGGTACACCATGGGTCAACACTTAATAAATATGCACACTAAATTGCACTAAGGATGGCAGTGAGGTCATCGTGTTGAGTTGGCTATGAGTTGGTCGGGTTGTGATCGCCGTAAGGATCATGGGCCACGAGTTGGTCGGGTTGTGATCGACGTAAGGGTCACGGGCCATGAGATGGTCGGGTTGTGATTGCCATAAGGATCACGAGTGTGTTATGATATTATTATGTTTATTGGTCACATCTGGTAAGCAAGTCGGGAGAATGAGTACCTGTTGAGCATAGTCACATCATGTTGAACATATGGTTGCATTGTTGTTTAAATTGGATAAATATCATAATATTGTCTGTCATCATGTTTATGCTTATTGTGAGCTTGCAAGTACATTCAATGTACTGACCTAGCATGTCATGCCAGATTTCAGGAAAGACCCATTAGAAAGGAGAGTCTAGACCGTGTCCACGTCAGTGTCCTTGTGCTATGGAGTCCCTCTACGACGTTGTTCCGCTACCGAGTAGTTGTCATGATCGAGGCCCCTTTATGTTCACTAAATAATGTAAATATTGTTCAGCTGCACCGGGTGTGCCGTTGGCCTCGCTAACTGTTGTAATATGAACTATGTTCCGCTAGCATGAATAAAGCGGTTGTTTTCTGTACCATGTTGTTGTGTGTTGCCAGAAGACAAGGTCTCTGGGCTGGCAATGCAAGGTAAACCGGTCGCTGCGAGCCGGGGTGCCACAACGCTTGGTATCAGAGCCGCGCTGACTGGAGGCCACGCTAGACTAAGCCGAGTTAACTGGACGCTAGATACGAGTTGTAGCTGAGTGTCGGTAATAACTGTAGCTGGTTGTTGCATTGCTTGCGTTGATTATATGTTTTCTATGCTAACCTGCTAATGGTTGTGAGTGTAGATGGCTCCGGTGCTATATCCGTGCCAGTTGCAGCTGATGCCGTACACGTCGCCGCATCTCCTTCGTAACGTGTGGCGTCGGCTGTACCCTCACGGAGACGATCCAGCCTATCATGTGTACCGAGCGCCTAGCTGACTCAGTGTATGAGTATCACGCTGTGGTTACTCTGCGCACCAGTTCTGATTCCGGCTCTTACACTCGTACCTCTCGTAGCGGCTATGCTTCTTGCGCTTCTCAGGCTGTCTAGTTTGCTGCATTCGAGGTACTTGTTGAGCTCCGCTACAACGAGGTCTGGATGCAGAATCACCCAAGTTTCCATTACTACCCTTCTCTCCACGATAATGGTCGTGTCCGTTTCCCTATCATTGATCCGGAGTCTGATAGTGTAGCTAGCCACCTTTCTCGCTACATCACTGCTAGCTATCTTCTGATCTAGGAGCTGGCTCGTGAGCTAAGTCGTGCCCGTACTGCTATAGCCTCTACTTTAGTCTCTGCTCGCTCAGCCACTACTTCTCCATCTGTGGGATTTATTCCCTATGTTCCTGCTAGTTCTAGATCCCCTGTTTCTCCAGTTACTCCCCCGAGTAGCTCGGGCACCACGACTGCGAGTCCACTTAGTGCTCCTGCCGAGTGGGTTTCACTTCTCGCCACTCCTGCAGCCCCGATGATCCACCCTCCACCTGCCCCAGAGGGAGAGCCCTTGAGGCAGTGTCTTCGTGTCACTTTTAACCCGGAGGTCTCCGTTAACCCCGTTAGTTCTGGATCCGAGTCCGCTTCAGGAGAGGACCATGCAGCGCCAGCCGAGCAGTAGAGCTTTCGAGTATTCTCAGTCATCGGGATGGAGTATGGATGTAGTCGTACGAGTCACGATGTTTCATTTCTTGTATGAGAGTAGTTGGACCTGGCATGTCGTTATCTTTCATGTATGAGTCTATGTATAATTATGTTGGACTTTATTTTATTCGCCGCATTTTCTTCGCCTTTTCGGTTTCGCTTGGTTTTTGTTGCTGGCTTCTCCCCAATTTTTCTTGAATGCTTCTCATCTCGGTTGCGTTGACCTGGGAAAAATCATATTAGGATGACGCGGGGAGGCGGCAGTAGCAACGTTCGCGAGGGTTTTCCTGTTCGGCGTTCCGCACGACAGGCAGGACAATCACCGGAGCCGTACGTTCCACCACCGCTTCCACCGCCATATCCGCCCTCCACCGAGCAAATTATGCGTATATTCGAGGAACGACGAAACAATGACCTAATGGAAATATACAGAAGTATTCAAGCAATGGTTGGACAGAATGGAAATCAGCCCGCCCCTCACTCCAAGCTATCTGATTTTCAAAGGACTAAGCCTCGCAGTTTCAGTCAGGCCGTTGATCCCTTGGATGCAGATGATTGGTTAAGAACTACGAAATAGAAACTTGAGGTTGCTCGAACTGATGAAGAGGATAAAGTTCCATTTGCAACACATTGTCTAGAAGGCGCTGCTGCCATATGGTGGGAAAGTGAGAAAGCCATAGGGACTGAGAATGAAGCAATCACCCGGTCAAGATTCAAGGAGCAATTCCGGAAATATCACATCCCTGCGGGAATTATGAAGACTAAGCAGCATGAATTGCTCGTGCTCCTCCAAGGAAGTCAGTCAGTGGGAGAATATTTGCAGAAATTCAATGACCTGTCACGTTACTCTCAATATAACGTGGCCACTGAAGAAAGGAAGATGGACCGATTTCTTGGTGGATTAAACCCACAACCTGCGCAGGTTTCAAGCAGGTTTGATTTTCCAGATTTCTAAACTCTGGTAAACAAGGCTTTCATTGCTGAAAGGGAACACAAGCTCGTGTCAGATAATAAGTCTGCCCATAACGATCACAAGCGCAAGTTTGAGCCCAAGAAGGAAATGCGACCGGTGCAGAAGGTTCGTACTTGGCAGCCAACTCCGGTGCCGTACCAGCCTAGTTGGCAACAAAATGTTAACAAGACCACCACCCAAGTCAAGAATGACGTGCTCAACCCAGTTATGGAGAATCGTCTGCGCAACAATTCCTGTTATAGTTGCGGACAAACCGACATTATGCCAAACAAGGTCCCAAGAACAACCGAGCAATGCTACGCTCAAGCCTCAAATCCATTATTTGGAAGCCGGTCCAAGTCAGACGAAGTCACGGATACGCTCATCATATTTCAGCCGACGGCCCAAGAAAATCCCGAAGTCGCCGCTGGTATGTTCCTCGTTAACAACATACCTGCAGTAATTTTATTTGACTCTGGGGCTTCCCACTCTTTTATTTCTCGGAGTTTTGTTGCCCAAAACAAATTTCCATGTTCACTTTTGGGCAAGAATATGTTGGTACAAACCCAGGGATCTATTATCCAAAGCAATCTTATCTGTCGCAATCTGGAAGTCAGTATCAATGGAATCCGTTTCCCAACATCTTTGATACTCATTGAGTCTGATAAATTGGATGTTATCTTGGGTATGAATTGGCTGACTCAGTACTGTCATGCCCAATATGCGACCCTATCCAAAAGGAACTCGAAGGTCCCACCAAGGATATACCCGCATATTGGAACGCTTTTGCAAGGTGGATATCATTACATCAACATTACATAATAGTGGGGATACATCCAATACATACAATGTCACATGAATACAACAATACAACATACAAGAACAACATCCGACTATGGATGAATCATAAAATGTAAACTCAAACAATATCCACCTGCTAGCCCAAGTGCCGACCGAACCTATCCCCGATCAAGAAGAAGCGTATGAGAACTCCAAACAAGCAAACAGCGCCTCGGCCATGATCATCGTGATAAACCTGTACCGCAATCGTTGTTGTAGTAATCAGGAGCCACGAGGACTCAGCAATCCCATTACCATGGGTATCAAGACTAGCAAAGCTTAATGGGAAAGGAAGGGGTAAAGGTGGTGAGGTTGCAGCAGCGACTAAGCATAGTATGGTGGCTAACATATGCAAATAAGAGCGAGAAGAGAACAAGCGGAACAGACGTGAAGCTAGCAATGATCAAGAGGTGATCCTGAACACCTACTTACGTCAAACATAACACAAAAACCATGTTCACTTCCCGGACTCCGCGGAGAAGAGACCATCACGGCTACACACGCGGTTGATGCATTTTAACTCGGATCAGGTGTCAAGTTATCTACAACCGGACATTAACAAATTCCCATCTGCCACATAACCGCGGGCACGGCTCTCGAAAGTTTATACCCTGCAGGGGTGTCCCAACTTAGTCCATGACAAGCTCTCGCGATCAACGAAGGAATAGACCTTCTCCCAGGAAAACCCGATCAGTCTCGGAATCCCGGTTTCCAAGACATTTCGACAATGGTAAAACAAGACCAGCAAAACTGCCCGATGCGCCGACATCCCGATAGGAGCTGCACATATCTCGTTCTCAGGGCAACACCGGATAAGCTAAGCGTACAGGTACCGACGAATCCAAGTTGCCAAGGAATGGTCCCGCACGGTGCTCTAGTTTGGACCAACACTTAGACAAGCATTGGCCGGGGGCTATAATAAAGATGACCCTTGGGTTAATTACTCCCAAGGAAAAGTAGGTGGTGGTGAGGCAAATGGTAAAACCAAGGTTGGGCCTTGCTGGACAAGTTTTATTCAAAGCGAATCGTCAGGGGGTCCCATAAATCACCCGACGCGTTAGGAACGCAAAATCCGGGAACATAATACCGGTATGACGGAAACTAGGGCGGCAAGAGTGGAACAAAACACCAGGCATAAGGCCGAGCCTTCCACCCTTTACCAAATATATAGATGCATTAATTAAATAAGAGATATTGTGATATCCCAACAAAACCCTGTCCACCATGGAGAAATCTTCAACTTCACCTGCAGCTAGCAACGCTATAAGAGGGGCTGAGCAAAGCGGTAACATAGCCAATCAATGGTTTGCTAGGA
Organism: Aegilops speltoides; assembly: GCA_021437245.1. Classification (NCBI taxonomy): domain Eukaryota; kingdom Viridiplantae; phylum Streptophyta; class Magnoliopsida; order Poales; family Poaceae; genus Aegilops; species Aegilops speltoides. The sequence continues at coordinate 467,103,892 of CM038147.1, read as the reverse complement.
ATGGTGTGAAAGGTTATGGGTTCATGGAAATTTGGGGAGGCTTGAAGAACAAATGATAGGTAACACAGCATAGCGATAGAACGAAGCAACTAGCATAGCAATGATAGTAGTGAGATCCAGGGTAGCGGTCATCTTGCTTGAAATCCCGCAAGGAAGAAGAACAAGTCCATGAAGAATATGAAGCCACGAAGACGAACCAAGCGTAGACGAACGCATCCTCACGATCGCAACGAAACGGGAAACTATCGAGAAGAAGCACACAACATGGTAAACACACCACACATAGACAAGACATGCTGCACAACAAGCATGATGCATGACAAAACTACATGAAGCTACTCATGGCAAGATATGATGCAAACAAAACAACACATCAAGGCAAGTTTAAATGAGGCCGGAAACAACATATAACAATTCCGAAAAGTCCTCATATGCAAATTTCGAAATTGGTCCAGATCTGAACAAACCTTAAGTTGAAGTTGTTAAACAACAAGTTAAGAACACCAAGAGGATCTACACGAAATTCTAGTCAAGTTGCATATAAAGTTCATTAGATTCGGAGTTACGGCCTAGAAGATATGAGCAAAACAAGTTAAACATGGCATTGATGCAAAATGCACCCAAACATCAAGCAAACACCTCAAAACAAGGATGCAACATGATAATATGAAGCTATATGCAAAAACAAGCAAGTTTCATATAGAGCACACTCAAAACAGAGCAACGGTGCAACACATACACACTATACAAGTCATAGCAACAATCTGTCCAAAACAGCAACTAGGCATCTTGCAAGCATCAAAACAATAAGCTACATCATCCTAACATAATAAAAAAATGCATGGGCATGAAGTACAGGTAAAGGACAACCAAACATGAACACTGAGCTAATCCCAGAAATCACTAGATCATGCTCAAAATGACATGGTAAGATTGCAAATAATAACAGTTTCAGACTTGGCGGAAATAACATCAGGTTGCAATGTTTAGAGCTATCAAACAACATGTTCAAGGAACATATCATGGCAAACAAAGGCATGGCATGATACTACTAAATGCATAGAACAACAGTCCCTTACTGACCAAGAGCCAAAATTGCACGGAAAATATGATGGCACCCATGTAAACATGGCAAGTTATATTACAGATTCATACATGGCAGGAACAACAATAAGTAGGCATGTTGGTGAGCTTGAACCACTCACCACAGAGCAATACATGGCATGGCAAGGCAACCAACAGTAAGAAGACATGTTTATGAAGCTAAGCATGGCAAGAGCAAGTTCATAGGGTGCATGGATCACTAGAAAACAATCATGGAAACATAGAACTTAATGTTAACAGGCTGACAGCAACATCATCAAGCAACTTTGGAGCAAGATAACAACATGTTACAGGAAGCTATAATTGCAACCAAGGGCATTAATGGATAAAGCATGACATGTAGATCAAAACACGTTTATAGAACATCTCCAGATTATGCATAGAACGACTAGTAGAGGCATGGTAACATAGCAACAAAATATAACAGAATCTGTCAGGAAAACAGCAATAGCAACTACCCTACTTAGCAAGCTTGATACACTCAGCACACAACTCACAAAAATACATGGATGACACCTCTGGAAAGATGGCATGGCATAGATCAAAACACATGTAGACATCAACCTCATAGGATGCACACATCAATCATGGCAAACATGATAAATGAGCAAGTTATAACAGTTTCAGCAGATTAACATCAACATGCACTCTTCCAACAGCATTTCGGGCATGAAGATGAGCTCAAATGAAAATGATTCAATGGAATGAAATGTAGTACTCGTTGAGACGAGCAATTTGACATATTACACGCAAGAAACGGAGCTACGGATGCAGAGATACAATGCGATGAACATGGCATGATTATGTCAGGGATTCGGGGACTTGGTCATTTTTACCTCCGGGAAAAGTCAACCCGGGACGGAGGCGTTCCGGGACGGAGGGATCCGGGATCGGGGGTGCTGTTTGGTTGGAGGGATGGGTGGATCTCGTCCACCCCGAGGAGATCTCACCGGAGAAGAACTCCGGCGAAGGGCGGCGGCAGGGCGAGGCCGGACGGCCGGAGGGAGGACGCGGCGGCGGACCTGCCGAGGCGGGCGCCGGGCGAGGCGAGCAAAGGCCGGCGGCGGAGCTCCGGCTAGCGGCGTCAGGACTCGCCCGCCAGCGGGCGGCGCTGGGCGGCACGGGCGCTGGTGGCCGGAGGGCGGCGACGAGGCGAGGGACGCGCCGACGGCGGCGGAGGAGCGGGGCGGCGCGGCGCGACGGGGCTGAGGCGTTGTGGCGGCGCTGGCCGCCGGGCGCTGGAGACCGAGCGGCAGCGGCGGGCGCGGGCCTTCGGGCGCGGGCGGCGAAGCGGGCGACGAAGCCACGGTGGCCGGGCGCTGGGCCTGCGGGCCGGCGGCGGCGCGCGGGTGGCCGGGGTGGCCACGTGGCGAGATCCGATTGGGCACGGCGGTGGGGCGGACATGTCCGCTGCCCGGATTTTTGTCCGGTGGCGGCGGGTGGAGTTTGATCTAGGGTTTGCCCGAGATTTCGGGGGAGGGGCTAATATATAGGTAGAGGGAGCTTGGAGACTCCAAATGAGGTGCGGTTTTCGGCCACGCGATCGTGATCGAACGAACGAGAGCGTGGAAGAGACATAGATGGGTTTTGGGCCACTTTGGAAGGGGTGTTGGGCTGCACACGAAAGAGGCCTTTGCGGTTCCCCGGTTAACTGTTGGAGTATCAAACGGACTCCAAATGGCACGAAACTTGACAGGCGGTCTACCGGTGCTATACCAAGGCCGCTTGGCGAACCTCGGGCCATTCTGAGAACGTTTAACACCCGCACACGAAAAGAGACAAGAGGAGGACGCTGGAGGACATAGGAGTGCTGGATTGCAAAACGGACAACGGGAAAAAAGCTCGGATGCATGAGGCGAACATGTATGCAGAATGAGATGCACATGATGACATGATATGAAATGCATAAGATGACATGGCAAATTGCAACACGCAAGCAAATGACATGGCAATGACGGCGAAAAAGTGGCAGACACCTGGCGCATCGAATCCGGGGCGTTACAACACTCCTCCACTAACAAGAGATCTCGTCCCGAGATCTTAGGACCGAGACGGAAGGGAAAAAGGATGAGGTGAAACAAGAACTCAAGAGAAGAAGCCAAGAATCGAGAGCACTCGAGAAGAAGAGAGGAACGACGAGAATGACGAGAATCGAAAACTCATGGAATCAGATAGGCTATGAAACCTCTCGTTCTAACCGGAGTGGTTAGAATGAGAAAAGAAACGAATAAGTCTGAAAGGATTTAGGAAGCACTTCGGCTGAAACATGGGGGAATAGAACATGAGCTAGAGAGGATGGAATGATACTTGATGAAGACATGACACAAAACCTCCGGAAAGAATTGAAAGAGTTGAATGAAATGAACGGATAAGGATATGACAACTTGTGCCACGAATGAAATAGAAAGCAATCTCAGCAGAAAGGATTGAACGGAGTTGTTGAAAAAATCAACAACGAAAGAATAAGCTTGTTGTGGACTTATAGATAACATCTCAAAATTATGAGGTGATCTCCGACCACAAACGGAAATGATTGGATAGCTTAGAAGAACGAAGAAATGCAAAAATCCACTTCAGAAGAATACGGAGAATTAATTGCACTTCGAGATGTGAGAAGAAAAGATACTTGAACTCCTCCAAAATAATCTTGGTGAACACTTGAAGAATGAATTAAATCATGAAGAACCACCGTGAAGAACTCCGGTACAAAAGGATGATGAGATAGAATTGAAAGATGAAAGAATAAGATTAAAACCTTGCAATGATTTAAATGGAGGTTCCGACCAGATGGCCGAGGAAATTTGAACTCCGGAAAAGAAAAGATGAGAACACTTGGAACTAGAATTTATTCCTCAAGAACAAACTCCGAAGAAAAGGAAGGGATTACTCGCTTGGATGAAATAAGAATAAGATTTATTGTATGCTTATCCTTCATCAAATTAAATTGATGACAAGCAATGGATTTTGCATACTATTTATTCTTCTTGAAAAGGATTAAGAAGTGACATATCGCAAACTTGAGAAGGTCTTCATGAACCACCGGTAGGATTGAAACGAACGAATGGATTAATATGATAAACAAGGAAAAGAATCTGAAAGAACCACCGTGAGAATTCGAAAATGACTGATGAAAGAGACTTACTTACCGGGAAGAATTAGAAGAACCAATATGATTGAGGGGATTTAGATGCAAAAGAAATGGAAGAACTCGAGCTGATTAAAGAACACTTGAACGAAGCATGGGGATAAATAGAGAACGATAACTGGATTGATGGCCTCCGGTGAAAAGAAATGGGAAAACAACTCCTGAAATACTCCGGATGGGTAAGAAAGAAAATCTGACAAACGGAACAAAATGAGAGGGTAACATGAAGCTAGAAGCACGAAACTTCGAGAGAATGGGCTAGATTTAGAGGAAAAACTCTTCTTTGGTCTTCAAATGATGACGAGAAAACACCACCAAAATTACTGAGATACTCCGGGAGAAAGAAAAGCGAAGGGGTTGAGCCAACAATGAAATGAATTTGAAATCGATCTTAGAAAAGCATCTGACTGATGAAATCCATACTTACGTCACCCTTGAAAAGAATTGAGAATAACTCTGGGGAATTAGAAGAGTCAGGTAAGATCCTGGGAAAGACCTATGGGTTAGGTCCCACTAAAAGAAAACACCGTTGGAAAGGATTGTTGAACATATAGATGATGCACCGGAATGAATGAAATATTTGAATGAGGTGACAACCTCGAATTAATTCGAACACAGACGAATCTTCTGAGATGTCCTCCGAACTCCGGAATGATTGAATGACGAGAGGCAAACGAGTAAGGAGAACACTTGAGCCGAGGAAATGAATATGATCAACCCAAAAAACTTGAATTGAGTCCACCGGAAAGAAAAAGAGATGAAGAATGGCGAGCGAGACGAGAATTCACCGGTTGAAATAATTTATGAAAGACTGAAGAGGCTCCACACGAATGAAATTGATGCTCGAAAGAGACTCAGACTTCGGGAAGAAAAAGGGTGGGAGGGCGGGAAAACAAAGGCAACATGGAAGGGGAAAATGACGAATACCTTGAAGAGAAAACACCGGTTGAAATCATTGAGGAAAGAAAGCAAAGACTTTGCACGAGTAGAATGGATACTCGATTACGGACTCCGGTTCCGAGAAGAAAAAGGGTGGGTGGGTGGGAAAAACAAGGACAACTTCGGACAGGGAAAAGAACATCGATCGAAAAGAGCTGAGGATTGATCTCCCAAAGAGAGAGAGGTTCGAATCAGCTTGACGAGGAATGCGCCGGATAAAAGAGGATGGACAACGAACGAAAACTAACCGCGTGATCCTAAAGAAAAAAAATTGAAGGGGAAGAGGAATAGTTCCAAATACCTACGTCAAGATTCCTTACCAGAGCGACGAAGGGGCTGAGGAGTAAAAAGAATTCCTACTCTCCGATATAACTAGACTCCGAAAACAGTTTTCTTCTAGACTCAACAACGGCCAAAATACTCGATCAATCAAGGGGGCTCCTAGGGTCGGTCGAGGCTCTGATTACCAACTTGTCACGCCCAATATGCGACCCTATCCAAAAGGAACTCGAAGGTCCCACCAAGGATAGACCCGCATATTGGAACGCCTTTGCAAGGTGGATATCATTACATCAACATTACATAATAGTGGGGATACATCCAATACATACAATGTCACATGAATACAACAATACAACATACAAGAACAACATCCGACTACGGATGAATCATAAACAGAAACTCAAACAATATCCACCCTACTAGCCCAGGCTGCCGACCCGGAACCTATCCCCTGATCGAAGAAGAAGCAGAAGGAGAACTCCAAACAAGCAAACAGCGCTCTCGCGTCATGATCATCGCATAAACCTGTACCTGCAACTGTTGTTGTAGTAATCTATGAGCTACGAGGACTCAGCAATCCCATTACCATGGGTATCAAGACTAGCAAAGCTTAATGGGAAAGGAAGGGGTAAAGGTGGTGAGGTTGCAGCAGCGACTAAGCATAGTATGGTGGCTAACATACGCAAATAAGAGCGAGAAGAGAACAAGCGGAACGGACGTGAAGCTAGCAATGATCAAGAGGTGATCCTGAACACCTACTTACGTCAAACATAACACAAAAACCGTGTTCACTTCCCGGACTCCGCCGAGAAGAGACCATCACGGCTACACACGCGGTTGATGCGTTTTAATTCGGATCAGGTGTCAAGTTATCTACAACCAGACATTAACAAATTCCCATCTGCCACATAACCGCGGGCACGGCTCTCGAAAGTTTATACCCTGCAGGGGTGTCCCAACTTAGCCCATGACAAGCTCTCGCGATCAGCGAAGGAATAGACCTTCTCCCAGGAAAACCCGATCAGTCTCGGAATCCCGGTTTACAAGACATTTCGACAATGGTAAAACAAGACCAGCAAAACCGCCCGATGCGCCGACATCCCTATAGGAGCTGCACATATCTTGTTCTCAGGGCAACACCGGATAAGCTAAGCGTCTGAGTACCAAGCGAATCCAAGTTGCCAAGGAATGGTCCCAAGACGGTGCTCTAGTTTGGACCAACACTTAGACAAGCATTGGCCCGGGGGGGCTATAATAAAGATGACCCTTGGGTTAATTACTCCCAAGGGAAAAGTAGGTGGTGGTGTGGCAAATGGTAAAACCAAGGTTGGGCCTTGCTGGACAAGTTTTATTCAAAGCGAACTGTCAGGGGGGTCCCATAAATCACCCGATCACGTTAGGAACACAAAATCCGGGAACATAATACCGGTATGATGGAAACTAGGGCGGCAAGAGTGGAACAAAACACCAGGCATAAGGCCGAGCCTTCCACCCTTTACCAAATATATAGATGCATTAATTAAATAAGAGATATTGTGATATCCCAACATAACCCTGTCCACCATGGAGAAATCTTCAACTTCACCTGCAGCTAGCAACGCTATAAGAGGGGCTGAGCAAAGCTGTAACATAGCCAATCAATGGTTTGCTAGGAATGGTGTCAAAGGTTAGGGGTTCATGGCAATTTGGGGAGGCTTGAAGAAGAAATGATAGGTAACGCAGCATAGCGATAGAACGAAGCAACTAGCATAGCAATGATAGTAGTGAGATCCAGGGTAGCGGTCATCTTGCCTGAAATCCCGCAAGGAAGAAGAATGAGTCCATGAAGAATATGAAGCCACGAAGATGAACCAAGCGTAGACGAACGCATCCTCACGATCGCAACGAAATGGGAAACTATCGAGAAGAAGCACACAACATGGTAAACACACCACACATAGACAAGACATGATGCACAACAAGCATGATGCATGACAAAACTACATGAAGCTACTCATGGCAAGATATGATGCAAACAAGAACAACACATCAAGGCAAGTTCAAATGAGGCCGGAAACAACATATAACAATTCCGAAAAGTCCTCATATGCAAATTTCGAAATTGGTCCAGATCTGAACAAACCTTAAGTTGAAGTTGTTAAACAGCAAGTTAAGAACACCAAGAGGATCTACACGAAATTCTAGTCAAGTTGCATATAAAGTTCATTAGATTCGGGGTTACGGCCTAGAAGATATGAGCAAAACAAGTTAAACATGACATTGATGCAAAACGCACCAAAACATCAAGCAAACACCTCAAAACAAGGATGCAACATGATAATATGAAGCTACATGCAAAAACAAGCAAGTTTCATATAGAGCACACTCAAAACGGAGCAACGGTGCAACACATACACACTATACAAGTCATAGCAACAATCTGTCCAAAACAGCAACTAGGCATCTTGCAAGCATCAAAACAATAAGCTACAACATCCTAACATAATAACAAAAGGCATCAGCATGAAGTACAGGTAAAGGACAACAAAACATGAACACTGAGCTAATCCAAGAAATCACTAGATCATGCTCAAAATGACATGGTAAGATTGCAAATAATAAAAGTTTCAGACTTGGCAGAAGTAACATCGGGTTGCAATGTTTAGAGCTATCAAACAACATGTTCCAGGAACATATCATGGCAAACAAAGGCATGGCATGATACTACTAAATGCATAGAACAATAGTCCCTTACTGACCAAGAGCCAAAAGTGCACGGAAAATATGATGGCACCCATGTAAACATGGCAAGTTATATTACAGATTCATACATGGCAGGAACGACAATAAGTAGGCATGTTGGTGAGCTTGAACCACTCACCACAGAGCAATACATGGAATGGCAAGGCAACCAACAATAAGAAGACATGTTTATGAAGCTAAGCATGGCAAGAGCAAGTTCATAGGGTGCATGGATCACTAGAAAACAATCATGGAAACATAGAACTTAATGTTAACAGGCTGACAACAACATCATCAAGCAACTTTGGAGCAAGATAACAACATGTTACAGGAAGCTATAATTGCAACCAAGGGCATGAATGGATAAAGGATGACATGTAGATCAGAACATGTTTATAGAACATCTCCATATTATGCATAGAATGACTAGTAGAGGCATGGTAACATAGCAACAAAATATAATAGAATCTGTCAGGAAAACAGCAATAGAAACTACCCTACTTAGCAAGGTTGATACACTCAGCACACAACTCAAAAAAATACATGGATGACACCTCTGGAAAGATGGCATGGCATAGATCAAAACACATGTAGACATCAACCTCATAGGATGCACACATCAATCATGGCAAAAATGATAAATGAGCAAGTTATAACAGTTTCAGCAGATTAACATCAACATGCACTCTTCCAACAGAATTTCGGGCATGAAGATGAGCTCAAATCAAAATGATGCAATGTAATGAAATGAAGTACTCGTCGAGACGAACAATTTGGCATATTACATGCACGAAACAGAGCTACGGATGCAGAGATACATTGCGATGAACATGGCATGATTATGTTAGGGATTCGGGGACTTGGTCATTTTTACCTCCGGGAAAAGTCAACCCGGGACGGAGGCGTTCCGGGACGGAGGGATCTGGGATCGGGGGCGCTGTTTGGTTGGAGGGATGGGAGGATCTCGTCCACCCCGACGAGATCTCACCGGAGAAGAACTCCGGCGAGCGGCGGGCGGCTCCGGCGAGGTCGGTATGGCCGGAGGGAGGACGCGGGCGGCGGACTCAAATGAGGCGGAGCCGGCGAGGGCGGAGGCGAGCAGGCAGCGCCGCGGCGGCGGCGCCCGGCTAGCGGCGGCGCTGGGCGGCACGGTGCCGGGTGGCCGAGGGCGGCGACGAGGCGAGGGACGCGCCGACGGCGGCGGAGGAGCGGGCGGCTGACGACGCGACGGGCGGAGGTGCGGGCGGTGGCAGTGGCGCCGGGCGCGGGGACCCGAAGGGCGGCGGCGAGGCGCTGACCATGGGCGCTGGCGGCGAGCGGGCGACGGGTTACGGGGCCGGCGCTGGCCGGGCGGCGGCGCTGCTGGTGGCCGGGTGGCTACGTGGCGAGATCTGATTAGGCGGCGGGCGGACATGTCCGCTGCCCGATTTTTGTCCGGCGGCAGCGGGTGGAGTTTGATCTAGGGTTTGCCCGAGATTTCGGGGGAGGGGGCTAATATATAGGTAGAGGGAGCTAGGAGACTCCAAATGAGGTGCGGTTTTCGGCCACGCAATCGTGATCGAAGGACCGAGAGCGTGGAAGAGACTTAGATGGATTTTGGGCCACTTTGGAAGGGGTGTTGGGCTGCACACGAAAGAGGCCTTTACGGTTCCTCGGTTAACCGTTGGAGTATCAAACAGACTCCAAATGGCATGAAACTTGACAAGCGGTCTATCGGTGCTATACCAAGGCCGTTTGGCAAACCTCGGGCCATTCCGAGAACGTTTAACACCCGCACACGAAAAGAGACAAGAGGGGGGCGCCGGAGGACATAGGAGTGCCGGATTGCAAAACGGACAACGGGGAAAAAGCTCGGATGCATGAGGCGAACATGTATGTAGAATGAGATGCACATGATGACATGATATGAAATGCATAAGATGACATGGCAAACTGCAATACGCAAGCAAATGACATGGCAATGACGGCAAAAAATTGGCAGACACCTGGCGCATCGAATCCCGGGCGTTACAAGTACCAAGTATGCATAAATTGTGCGACCCGAGAAGTCAACTTTACCGGATAAGATGGACAAGCTACCAAGTTTATTGCTCATAGAAGCATACCCTCCAAGGAAATGGTTTTTACAGCAATAGCAGAAATGGAAATAATTCTGGTGGTCAGTGAGTTTCCCGATGTATTCCCAGAAGAACTGCCAGGCATGCCACCTGACCGAGAGCTTGAGTTTGCAATAGAACTTGTGCCTGGAACCACACCAATACACAAGAAATATTATCGAATGCTGTCATCCGAGTTGGTGGAGCTAAAGAAACAACTCGATGAGATGCTCCAAAAAGGATATATCCGCCCCAGTTCCTCGCCATGGGGATCACCCGCTATTTTTGTGGATAAGAAAGATGGCAGCTTCGTATGTGTGTGGACTATCGACAGTTGAATGATGTCACGATCAAAAACAAATACCCTCTGCCAAGAATTGATGATTTGTTTGATCAGCTCAGTGGAGCCAAGGTATTCTCAAAGATTGATTTGCGGACTGGATATTACCAGCTCAAAATTAAGAAGGAGGATATTCCCATGACCACGTTCACCACTCGCTACGGTTTTTATGAATATACCGTCATGTCCTTCGGCCTCACCAACGCCCCCGCCTTCTTCATGCACATGATGAACAAAGTATTCATGGATTTCCTTGATAAGTTCGTGGTCGTCTTCATCGATGATATACTTATTTATTCAAGAAGTGAAGAAGAGCATAAAGGACACCTCTGCGCAGTGTTACAACGACTCCGTGAGCACCAATTGTACGCCAAATTCAGTAAATGCGAGTTTTGGCTCAAGCAAGTTGGATTCCTTGGGCATGTGCTATCCGCTGAAGGAATAGCCGTGGACCCAAGCAAAGTAAAAGACGTGCTCGACTGGTTGCCACCCGCCACCGTGTCTCAGATCCGGAGTTTTCTTGGATTAGCTGGATACTACCGTCATTTCATTGAAGGTTTCTCCAAGATTGCTAAGCCCATGACGGAGCTGCTTAAAAAGGATAAGAAGTTTGAATGGACGTCAGACTGTGAGAAAAGTTTCACCGAGTTAAAGAAACGCTTAACAACTGCGCGAGTATTAACACTGCCAGATATCTACCGCAGCTTTGACGTATATTGCGACGCTTCCCGGCAAGGACTTGGGTGCGTGCTTATGCAAGATGGCAAGGTAGTAGCTTATGCCTCACGGCAGCTACAACCCCATGAAGAAAATTACCCCACTCATGATTTGGAATTGGCCGCGGTAGTACATGCTTTAAAAATTTGGAGACACTACCTCATTGGAAAAAGGTGCCAAATTTTATACTGATCACAAAAGTCTCAAATACATATTTACTCAGCCGGATTTAAATCTCCGTCAGCGAAGATGGCTGGAGTTGGTCAAGGATTATGATCTTGGAATAAATTACCATCCGGGTAAGGCCAACGTGGTTGTCGATGCACTCAGTCGAAAGCCCATCAGTTTAAACGTTATGTTGGAATCTCTGCCTTCAGAACTTAAAGAAGAAATTGCTCAGCTCAACCTGGTCATAGTTGAGGCTGGCCTTGCCAATATTCTGACGGTTACCCCTACTCTTGAGGAAGAAATCCGTAAGGCCCAGTCAGGCGATGCCGATCTGCAGAAACGCATCAAGTCATCCAATTTCTCGAAGGATCAGTGCGGTACCCTCCGATTCAGGGGAAGGATTTGCGTACCTAATCGAACTGAACTAAACCAGAAAATTTTGTCAGAAGCCCACGAATCCTCGTATTCAATCCACCCTGGAGGTACAAAAATGTATGAAGACCTTCGGCAAATATTCTAGTGGGATGGAATGAAGAAAGACATTGCTTATTTCGTGGCCTATTGCGACGTATGCAACAAAGTTAAGGCAGAACATCAGAAACCAGCGGGACTTCTCCAACCACTGCCCTTGTCACAATGGAAATGGGACGATGTCTGTATGGATTTCATCACAGGATTACCTAGGACCCGACGAGGCAATAATGCGATCTGGGTCATAGTAGATACATTAACCAAGGTGGCCCACTTCCTCCTAGTCAAAACCTCATACCGAGCAGATGAGCTTGCCCAACTGTATGTATCCAGGATTGTTAGTTTGCATGGAGTTTCCCGGACCATCACTTCTGACCGAGGTTCACTTTTCACCTCTGCTTTCTGGTCCCGTCTCCATTAGGCCCTCGGAACGGAATTGAAATACAGTACCACTTATCATCCTTAGACGGATGGGCAAACGGAAAGAGTAAATTAGATACTCGAAGATATGCTCCGCGCCTGTGTTTTGGCCCAAGGACCCCAATGGGAAGATTGCTTGCCATACGCCGAGTTCTCGTATAACAATGGGTTCCAGAGCAGTTTAAAGATGTCACCATATGAAGCTTTGTATGGCCGTAAGTGCTGCACTCCATTAAATTGGTCGCAAACTGGAGATAGCCGTATTTTCGGAAAAGATCTCATGCTGGAAGCCGAAAAGCAAGTCAAGGAGATCCGAGACAAATTACTACTGGCCAAATCGCGACAGAAAAGTTATTACGATGCTAAGCACCGGCAGATCAGTTTTGAACCTGGAGAACATGTCTACCTTCGATTCACACCCATGAAGGGAATAAAAAGGTTACAAACCAGTGGAAATTTGGCACCTAGGTTTATTGGCCCATTTCCCGTCATGATGCGAGTAGGTGCTGTGGCATATCAGTTGGAGCTTCCCCCTGAACTGTCGGACATGCACAGCGTGTTCCACGTTTCACAACTGCGACGGTGGATCTCACCACCCGAGAAAAAGACCGCTTGGCAGAGATAGAACTGGCAAAGGACTTGACCTACGAATAGAGGCCAGTGAAATTTTTGGATCAGATGGAAAGGGTCACTCGCAGTAAGTCACGAAAGTTTTACAAGGTTCAATGGATCCATCATACTGAGTCAGAATAAACCTGGGAATCAGAAGAATTTCTAAGGGCATGTTATCCAGAATGGTTTTCCCAAGCAACCGAATTTCAAGGACGAGATTCATTCTAAGTGGGGGAGGTTTGTCACAGCCTGGTTTTTGCCCTCTTTTCTTTGCTTGATTTTCAGCTGAGTTGATTTTAGATTTGGAGTTTTGAATCATTCCATTTTCACCCAAGTGTTCCCTCTTCTCCTCTAAGCCATCATTTCACCCCTGGCCAACCCAACAATACTGCTTGGAATATTTTTCTTAAATGAAAAATATTCATTTTTGCCTCCAAAACCCTAGCTAACTCCTTGAGTTCCAAAGCAACCCTAATTTATCTTGCCCCAAAAATCCTAAGAAAAATCCCAAATATTCCTTGGACCCTAGGGCACATTTCTGAGCAAAAATATATCACCACTCTTTGGAGTATTTTGGCTACAGAAAATAAAATCACTTCTGGGCTAAAATGGTAGTTTCTACAGCAACTACCTTTTTACTAGCTCCAATGTAGCTGGTTTTCCCTGAGCTTATTTACCTTAGTTAGAGTCAGTAAAACCCCAAAGCTCAGCCCTTGAATCCCTGTGGTTTGACCATAGTAACTTCCCAAAGTTTCTGTCCAGTAACTTGACCTCATCACCATTTTACTTCTACTGCACCTGGAACCAAACCGAGCCATGGTAACACCTCCGTTCACCAAGGACTACACGCCAGACATCCTTGTTAGTGCGTAGGTGGCCTGATCTCACGGTCCACGCGGTGACCACGTTCGTCCGAGCGTGCTGGCATGCCAAACATGCGCGTCGCCAGCGCCTCTGTGGATGTCGGAGTAATGGGACACGGGTAGGCTAACCCGAGTCCCAGAACCTTTCAAGACATCGGGGCAGGCTGCGCCCCGTGAGTCCAGAAGCGACTCCAAGATAAGCGGAGTCCCAAGAGCGACTCTCAGTCAAGCCGAGTCCAGGAGGCGACCCTCAGCTAAGCCGAGTCCAGAGGCGACTTCAAGATAAGCCGACTCCTGGCCCGGCGACTTCCAAAGAGGCCGGATGTAGGGAGTTGGCCTGCAACTCCAACCGCCTCGATAATTAAAGGCACGCATGGCCACAGTGAGCTGTACCCGCGGATATCTCCGCCCAGCGCGGCACTGTTGCCATGCCGGCCCCGACATCAGCCCTTGGGGGCGGAGCCCTGTACCCACGACGGCCTGTCTATACGGCCCGGAGATGGCGGGGCCTACCAGTCAGCGAGAGTGTTGAAGACAGCGAGAGCGCCAACAGTCGGACCCGTTGGGAGTCGGCCCCCAGGAGTAAGCCGGCCCCTCCCACGGGCCCCACACGCCATTAACCAGACGCGACGGGGGAATGGCAACAGTGATCGCCCGCCAGGCGGCTGCACTGTTGCCATGACCCCATGACCAAGCCCGCGTCATTAGAAGCACGACTACAGTAATCTGCAGCCGGCGTGACCCGCCCACGGCGGATCAGGGCTGACGTCCCCGTACCAGGCCAGTCGGCGGGACCCACCAGTCGGCGGGCCCCAGGAATCGGCGGAGAAGACGGCGCCTGAGAGACAGACGGCTGGGACCCGCACCCAGCCGGTTTTACCATTGTAACCCTAGGGGGTAGGCCTCTATAAACCCCCCAGGGCACCCATGCAAAGGGTTCGAATCCATTAGCACTAGACATACCACACAGGGAGGAGAGAGCTAGCCTTGCCTTCTCCTACCTCTAGAAACAGCTCTAGGAGCAACCTTGTATTCACTTTGCCTTAGTGACCATGCAGAGACCCCGCAGAGCAGCAGTAGGGGTGTTATCTCCTCGGAGAGCCCTGAAGCTGGGTAAGATCCGCCGGCGTGCATGTCTTCGCCTCATCCCGCTTCCAGGCACCGACGACGTTCTACTTGCCTCCACCATGATAAGCCATCCTTTGGCATATGTCGCACCAAACCCCCGACATTTGGCGCCCACCGTGGGGCAAGGTGCACCGTCGTCCGGAGATCTGTTCTAGACGGGAACCCTTTTTCTCCCTAGTGAGCGCAGCCAGCCAGGCTCACCGGACGGAGTCTGCATCGACGCGCTGCGCAGTGCTGAGGCCGCCTGTGCGGCAAGCTGCCTTGCCGAACTTGTCGGTTAGGTTCGCCTCTCCGACGAGCCTGCATCGGACGCAGGCACGGGTGGCGCCGAGAGCCTCCTCGCGGGCCTCCTCGACCAACTCCACGTCACCAGCGAGCCTGCCGTGGACTTGGAGTCCGTAGGCTCCACCGACCCGATGCTGGTCGACTCCGACGCCGTGTCGCTTGACGCTTTCCCCACCAATGTGGTGGTCTATGACGAGCCGCTCCCTCACGAGGAGAGCGGCGGAAGCGCCGTCACGGAGGTGCTCGTCATCAGTCACGATGAGCGTTCCGGTGAGGGAGCTCATGACCCGCTCGGCGCAGCTCTACAAGACCTGACTGCGCCTATTCCAGAAGACGCAGATGTCGAGACGCTGGACACACGCCGCCTTCAGATCATCGAAGGCGCCAAGAAGCTGGCAAGCATGAGGCGCTTGTTAGAAGCCTACCAGCGCGAAATGGATCGCGCCGTGGGCGGCTCGCCGGCTCCAACTAGGCCTAGCCACCTAGGCGCGGTCCGACAGCGCGGCGCGACCATCGCCAACCTGTTCGGGGCCAATCGCCCCGTATACGCCACCCCTGCGGAGAACATCCGCGCCGCCCAAGCGGCGACTGATGAGCTGAAGAACTTCGAGGGCGAAGAGCGCTGCATGATGACGAAGCGAGTCCAGCAGCTCCTCGACGCGGTTGCTGCGCAGAACACGGCCGGCGGCCGCACGGAGGCGCCGCAACAACCAAACGACGACTTGCCTCCCCGCCGAGATCAAGGCGCCACGTCTCGGACGCCGACTGGCGGAGTCCGCGGAGGGAAAGACAAAGAGCCGGCTTTCAGTCATAGTCGGACTCGCATCACCATCGAGGCGACCAAGACGGCCGTCCGAGAGCAGTGGAGCGGCAGGGCGACTATCTGCCTCCCCCACCAAGAAGAGAATGGCGAGTTTCCCCACCGCCTGTTGAGCATCCGACTCTCGGTGGCCGCCTTGGCCGCCGAGAGGGAGTCGGAGAGAATGTCGCCCGCCACCGGATCGACCGACTCCACCGATCCCTGGCGCTGGAAGTAGAAGATGAGTTGGGTCCGCCCTGCTTTGGACCCCGCATCCGAGACGAGCCTTTTCCCAAAGGGTTCACGCTCCCCCGAGACACACCCAAGTACACCGGCTCCATGAAGCCGGAAGACTGGCTAGTTGATTACTCCACGGCCGTCAACATAGCGAACGGCAACAAGTGAGTTGCCGTGAAGTATGTTCCACTCATGCTCCAGGGCACGGCCCGGACATGGTTGAACAGTCTGAAACCCCGCAACATCAACAGCTGGGTCGACTTCACCGAAGCCTTCATCCGCAACTTCACGAGCACGTACAAGCGACCTCCCAAGCCGCGCCAGCTTTCCTTGTGCGTGCAAGGCCCTGACGAGTCAACACGCGACTACCTCACGCTACTGGGCGGAGCTTCGGAACTCCTGCGAGGGCGTGCACGAGGTGCAGGCTATCGAGTATTTCACCACCGGTGCCGAGAAGGCACCTCCTCAAGCACAAGCTCCTCCGCGACGAGCCGGAAACCCTCGATTTAACTGCTGATCATAGCAGCATAAACGCCACGGCCGACTCTTCCATGAAGACGGAAATTCAAGTTAATGCGGCTGGCAAAGTGGCCCCTCAGGTTCCCAGAACTCCAACTGGAGACACCAGTCGGTGACAACAACAGAACGACAACAAACGCAAGGCCCAACAGCCAACTTCCAGCAGTCGGCAGGTTGCAACAGTCGAAGATCAACAGCCGGAGGGGCAGCCTCCGGCCAAGCGACAGAACGGAGGCAAGTCCAACTGGTTGCCGGCCTTCTCTTACGAGCAGACTCTGGATGGTCCCTGCAAGTTCCACAGCGGCATGAAGCCGTCAAACCATACCACCCGAAAGTGCCACTGGCTTACCAGAATCGCCAAGGGAGACGGTCTCCTTCCTCCCCCGCTTGCTGGGCCACTGCCTCCACCGCCGCCCCAGCAGCCAGCTTCTCGGCCAGTCGGCGCAGTACAAGATGAGTACCCGGAAGAGCATGGAGCCTATGTGGTGTTCATGAGTGTGGCTGATGATCGACGCAGCAGGCAGCTGCAGCAGCAAGAAGTGAACGCTGTGGCATCAAATACTCCATAGTTTATGCATTGGTCCGAGAAGCCTATCAGTTGGAGCAGAGCAGATCACCCAGAGGTGATGCCGAATCCGGGCTCCTATGCCCTGGTCCTGAGTGCCACCTTGGCCACTGATAGGCGGGCTGCCCGCCATGAAAATCGATAGACGGAGGCAGTAGCATCAACATCCTGTACAAGGACACTGTGGAGAAGTTAGGAATCAAGCAAAGACAGCTGTAGAGCAGCCGGACTGTGTTCCACGGCATTGTACCTGGCCTTTCCTGCTCACGAATCGGCAAGATCCCGATAGACGTCCTCTTCGGAGACAAAGATCATTTCCGCCGAGAGCCAGTCTGGTTTGAAGTGGTGGACCTCAAAAGCCCATACCAGGCGTTACTTGGCCGACCTGCTTTGGCCAAGTTCATGGCGGTTCCCCACTACGCCTACCTCAATATGAAGATGCCGAGTTCCAAGGGGATTCTGACCGTCGCTGGCGACTACAGGAAGTCGTCTGCTTGCGTGGCTGAGAGCAGTCGGCTGGCCGAGTCCCTAGTGATCGCGGCTGAGAAGCGGCTTCTTGATCGGGTTGTGGCGATGGCCGGCAAGCAGCCAGAGATGTCGCCTGACCCCAAGGAGTCGGAAGCTGAGGGTTCGTTCAAGCCGGCCAAAGAGACCAAGAAGATACCCTTGATTCGGAGCACCCGCATGTGCACGCTGTCATGGGTACAAACCTTGATAGTAAATAGGAAGGCGAGCTCGTCGATTTCCTCCGTGAGAATCGAGACATCTTTGCATGGTCCCCTAAAGACATGCCAGGTGTACCGACGGAATTTGCCGAGCACAAGTTACATGTCCGATCCGATGTGAAGCCCGTCAGGTAGCCCTTGCGCCGCCTGCCAGAAGAGAAGAGTTGTAGGAGAAGAGATAGCCCGGCTCCTGGCGGCCGGCTTCATTATGGAGGTGTTTTTTCTAGAATGCTTAGCAAACCCGGTCTTGGTGCTGAAGAAAAACAAGCAGTGGCGGATGTGCATTGACTACACAAGCCTCAACAAAGCTTGCCCCAAGGACCCCTTTGCTTTGCCAAGAATCGATTAGGTGATAGACTCCATAGCCGGATGCGAGCTGTTGAGTTTCTTAGATGCATATTCGGGATATCACCAGATCAAGCTGAACCCGGCAGACAGACTGAAGACCGCCTTCATCACGCCGTTCGGAGCCTTCTGCTACCTGACCATGACATTCGGCCTAAGGAATGCCGGCGCCACCTTTCAGCGCTGCATGCAGAAGTGCCTCCTCAAGCAACTCGGCAGAAACGCCACGTCTACATGGATAATGTAGTGGTGAAGACAGAGAAGCGTGGGACACTGCTGGAAGACCTCAAGGAAACCTTTGAAAACTTGCGCCGATTCTAGATCAAGCTCAACCTTGAGAAGTGCGTTTTGGAGTACCAGCCAGCCAACTCCTTGGCTTCCTAGTCTCTGAACGCGGCATAGAGTGCAACCCTATGAAGATCAAGGCCATCGAGAGGATGGAGGTACCCAGCCGACTGTTAGATGTGCAGAAGTTCACCGGCTGCTTGGCGTCCATCAGCCGATTCATCAGTCGGCTGGGTGAGAAAGCGCTCCCTTTGTATCAATTAATGAAGAAGACCACCTTTTTTGAGTGGAACCACAAGGCGGATGAAGCATTTCTCTAGCTGAAGAAGATGTTGACTACTCCCCCTGTGTTGGCGGCTCCGACTCCCAAAGAGCCCATGCTCCTATACATCGCCGCCACCAGCCGAGTAGTCAGCACAGTCATTGTAGTCGAACGCAAAGAGGAAGGCAAGGCGCTCCCTGTCCAGAGACCGGTATATTACCTGAGCGAGGTACTGTCGACCTCCAAGCAGAACTACCCCCACTACCAGAAGATGTGCTACGGTGTGCATTTTGGCACCAAGAAGTTGAAGCCTTACTTTCAAGAGCATCCAATCACGATGGTTTGCACAACCCTGCTGGCCGAGATCATTGGGAGCCGAGATGCTTCTGGCCGAGTGGCCAAATGGGCCATAGAGTTGGATCCCTACACCATCCACTATCAGCCCCGCACAGCCATCAAGTCGCAAGCGCTGGCCGACTTCCTTGTCGACTGGGCCGAGACCCAGTACCTGCCGCCAGTGCCCGACTCCACCCATTGGCGGATGCATTTCGACGGCTCCAAGATGCGCACCGGCTTGGGAGCCGGTGTCGTCCTCACCTCCCCTAAAGGCGACAAGCTCAAGTATGCGCTGCAGATCCACTTCGCCGCCTCCAACAACATCGCCCGAATCTGAGCGCTCATTCACGGGCTCCGCTTGCCAAAGAACTCGGCATTCACGGAGCTCGTGCTATGGCGACTCGATTTGGTGGTCCAGCGATCATCTGGCGATCGACGCCAAAGATGCAAACATGGCGAAGCTACCGCTTTCGTGCAGCAACTCAGCGGATACTTCGAGGTGCGAATTCCTTCACGTACAAGAAATGACAACGACCAGCGGACACCTTGGCACGAGTCAGCTCCACCCGCCAAGCAATACCATCCGCGTCAAGGCCATTGCCTCCTTAAACCGTCTATCAAGCCTTCACCAGAATCAGACTCCATCTTTGTGCCGGCTTCCCCCGAAGAAGTCGGATCCGACTGAAGAGCCCCAGCAGACGGCCCCAAGAAAATCATGGACGAAGCCGGCCCGGGGACTTCGGGACCCGCCCGAATCGCGCCGATCAACACAGGGATCTGCGCCCGTTCGGGATCGCGGGCTTGGCCGATTGGCCTTCATTAATCCATCCAACGTCAGACTCCAGCCCACCGCCTCCCAGCCCAGCCGCCCTTGTCCAAGTCGCGGTGGTGGCAATTGAAGAAATAGAAGCACCCTCATGGGCACAGCCCATCCTCAAGTTTCTAGTGAACAAAGAGCTGCCAACTGATGAAATCTTGGCTCGGCAAGTGCAACGCCGAGCGGCAGCCTACACCATAATCAACAGAGAGCTGGTCAGGCGCAGCGTCGCTGGTGTCTACCAGCGCTGCATGGAGCCAGAGCAAGGCCAAGCAATTCTTAGAGACATCCACCAAGGCGAGTGCGGCCACGATGCGGCTTCAAGAGCACTCGTTGCCAAAGCCTTTCGGCACGGTTTCTTCTGGCCGACTGCCCTAGAAGAGGCCAAGGAATTAGTCCAAAAATGCAAGGGGTGCAAGAAGTTCCGCTCCAAGCCGCTTCAGCCGGCTTCCACGCTGAAGACAATCCCCATCGCCTGGCCCTTTGCAGTTTGGGGCCTGGACATGGTGGGACCATTCAAGACGGCCCGAGGCGGCCTAACTCATCTGCTTGTCGCGGTGACCAAGTTCACCAAGTGGATAGAAGCAAAGCCCATCAAGAAGTTGAACAGTCCGACTGCAGTGACTTTCATCACCGACATCACGGTGCGGTACGGCATACCGCACAACATCATCACCGACAATGGCACAAATTTTGCCAAAGGCACCTTGGCCCGTTTCTGCGCGACACAGGGCATCCAACTGGACTTAGCGTCCGTTGCCCATCCACAGTCAAACGGCCAGGTGGAGCGAGCAAACGGCCTCATCCTGTCCGGCATCAAGCCTCGACTGGTCAAACCACTCGAGCGTTTGGGCGGCTGTTGGCTTGAGGAGCTGCCAGCCGTCCTCTGGAGTCTACGCACGACTCCAAACAAGACAACCGGCTTCACGCCTTTCTTCCTCGTCTACGGTGCCGAAGCCGTCATCCCGACGGACATAGAATTCGACTCCCCGCGAGTCACCATGTACACCAAAGAGGAAGCGAAGAAGACGTCAAGACGGGCGCCGATCTGCTGGAAGAGGGCGGCTGTTGGCACTCGGCCGTCCAAAGATCTACCAGCAGAGTCTGCGCCGATACTACAACGGAAGGTCAGGCCGAGATCTTTCCAAGAGGGCGACCTTGTGCTCCGGCTGATTCAGTGAACAGCCGGCCAGCACAAGTTGTCGGCGCCTTGGGAAGGCCCCTTCATCGTCAGCGAAGTGCTGGGCAACGACTCCTATTACCTAATCGACGCCCAGAAGCCCCGAGCACGCAAGAGGGACGACACCGGCAAAGAGTCGGAACGACCATGGAACGCAAATCTTCTCCGAAGATTTTACAGTTGATGCAGTATGTACCACGCTATCCCTTGTATTAAAGTATCGAGACTTTGGGCCCCCCGTGACGAGCTCGGGGAATGCCCTTTTTGTTATCTGTATGATAAGAGTTATGCCTCCGAGTATGCTATTCTTTGTTATGCCATTTGGCACCGGGTACGACTAGTCGGCCCGGGGACTCGCCGTCTTGCGCTATGAAATGCTTCCTGCAGTCGGACAAGTAGTGTGCGGCGCCTAAGCCGTCTCCTGTCAGAAGCCGCAGCTCACAGAGCGACTGTTGGTAGGCAGAGAGTAAGCAAGAACGAGCGCACACACAAAAAAATGGCTAAGGACTCAAAGCATAAGCATAGCCCAAGCCGGCTTCCAGGCTCTCTTTGCAGAGCCGACTCTCGAATAGTCGGCTTGCCGCCTTCTATCCACTTGTCAAAAGACTCTAAAAAGGCCAAGTACTTGCCTTCCCTAAAAGTAGCCAAGCATTTGACCCAACGGCAGTCTGCAGAGCGGTTGTTCATCTGGCAAAGCGGCGACTATGGAAAGGCGGCAAAGGAAAAAGCCAAAAGAGCTATGAGCAAGGAAAGATAGAAGTCGGATAGATAGTTACATAACATAGGCCTCTGGCCAAGTTCAAGATACACCCCGCGGGTGGAATTGTGCAAATTAACAAGTTCTTCAAAGACTATGAAAGCAGATAAAGTAAAAGACAAGACGACAGCCTAGGAAGCGGCAGATGGGTTCGGAGGATCGGTGGAGACGGCGGTGTCAAGCGCCGGAGCGGCCGGCTAGGCGGTCTCGCTTTGATCGTCTCCGGCGGCGGCCGGCCCATTCGGACGCGGCTCGGTGCTGGAGGCGCGGTCGAGCTGAGGCTGGTCGTCCGCTCCGTCTTCTGGCGCCTCCATCTCGCCCCCGTCCTCCCCCTCGTCGTCCTCCTCGGCACTAGAGCCGATCACCTCCGCCGAGTCCTCGTCATAGTCCGGGTTCATCCCAAACCACTCCGGAGGCACCTCCTCGCCGTTTGCGGCCCACTCAAGAACGAAGACACTGGTGTCGGTGTAGTCGGCGATCGCCGCTGCACGCTCGACGAGGGCACCTTCCACAGCCGCCAGCTCTGCCTGGGCCTCTGACCTGAACACGGCCAGCCGGTCCAGTTCCAGCCCTGGATACCAAGCCTTGACGAATTCCAAGGCCCGACGCGCTCCAGCCTGGGCTGAGGAACCCTTCCAAGCCTCAAGACGGCCAACTGCGACCTCCAGCCAGTCCGCAGTCCAACTGGGAGTGCGCAGGGCCGGCATGTCTGGCCACAGGGCGGAGATCGCCTGGGCCCCGGCGTGTTAAAGCTGGCGCAGCAGCTGATGGGCCAGCCACAGACGAGTCTCGATGCTCAGGAGCTGCTCGTCGACGGTCAGGGGGGCATTGGCGGCGATCTCCTCGCCATTTGCCCTCCGCACCTCGCGATCATCCTCGATGGCTCGAGTGACCGCCTGCGAGTGACCGGGGAAGAAGTCTGCCAAAACAAGAAAGAAGCAAAAGAAAGAATCAGGAGTCGGCCTGACTTATAGTCGGCGGCTCGAAGAAAGAAAGCAAAAGAAACTCACCGTCGACAATGTCTTCGATCTCGTGGAAGCCAGAGGTCAGCATCGCCTCCTTGTCACCCAGAGGAGCTTCGCCAACTCGCCAAGAGAGCGGTCTCTCTCTCTCGCTCAGTCTTGTGCCGCTTAAGCAGCTCCTTCGCTCCGCCACCATGCTGCCAGCCAGTCGCGCTTCGTGGCGAAGCTTGCCGACTCCTCCTCCTTGGCGCAGAGAGCGTTGCCGATTTCGCCCAACCGTTCTCAAGAGCGGCATTGGCCTCAAGAACAAAGAGAAAGGACGTTAAGTCATCAACAAGGAAGGTCGCCGGGAAGATCCGCCCGGCCGCCAGCCAGCCGCCCGAATCTCGAGGATTACAGCTGGCGCGCTACTAAAAAAAAAAAAAGAAGAACTTACTCCGGCTCTCCGACAAGTCGGCAATCCGCTTCCCCACCGCTCAACGTTAGGTTGAAGGCGTGACGCGGAGGTTCTCGATACTCTGTGATAAACAATCGGACAAAGACAAAAATGAGGAACTTCGCCAGATTGAGTTCGGGTCGCTCAGCAGCAGCCGCCCGAAACTCGATCAGACTACAGCAGTGGGTGCGCCGCGCCACAGAGAAGAACGAGAAAAGACAAAGTCAAAAAAGAAAGCATACCCGGATAGACGCTCGCGACGCCAGATGCACCTTGGTGCAGCTCGATGGCTAACCGCCCTCGGCTCACGCCGCACGCCCAGAGCGCTGTTCAGCGGACCGTCACCGCCTCCTCGCACCCACCCAGTAGGCACGGCGCTTGTCGCCTCAGCATCTGGGATGGCCGAGCTGGCGGCGCCGGCTTCCAAGGGGCATGGCACCGAAACCGCCTTCTCAAGGCGGCAGCGCGCTGGTGAGGCGACTTGAAGGAGCAGCCTCGCCACTGTCTCGTCCTCAGTCGGCGGCACTGGCGGGCCTGCCGGCTGCTTGCCATGCGCACTTCCCGATGGTGGTGGAGGCGGCGGTGGCGGCATGGCCGTGCCCGACGCGGAGGCCTCGCCACCGTCCTTCTCCATGATGGGGTGCTCCCGGCCGACTTCTCCAGTCTGCCCCATGGACTCCGGGGGCGGCGGCGCGGAGTTCAGCGGGACGACAAGTAACGCCGATTGGCGGCGTGCGGTCTCCTCAGCCCGCTGTCTTGCTGCGGCGGCGGCTTCAGCTTCCTCCAGTTTCTTCTGGGCGGAGGCCGCCGCTTTCTTGGCCTCCGCCTTCTCCAGACGGTTGGCCTCTTCCTCATCGCGCTTCTCCCGCGCGTTGCGCTCCGTCGCCTCCCGGAGGTCGGCGGCGGGGTCAATCCGCAGAGTATTGGCGGACGTGTCGGCCGACCCCATGATAGAGGGGCTGGCGACCCTCTCAAGAGAAAGAGGGGCCCTGAAGCAAAGAAGGGAATATAAAGACTCGGAAAAGATTCATCGAAGAAAACAAGACAAAGGCAGTGAACACTTACGCAGAGACTAGCGGCGGCTTCTTCACTTCCTTGCGGAAGCGGTTGGCCTTCGCGACCGCCTCCTCCCGCTTGGTTGCGGTGGCCGCCCCCTTGAACTTCTTCGGCCGGCCGCCGAGCGAACTTGGCGCGACCTAGTGTTTCTTTGCGCTGGCTTGACCGGCCAAGCCGGCGGAGGAACCCGCGCCTGGATGGGCGGCTTTCGAATGGCGGTGCGGGAAGACTTCCCCTTCGACGTCGTCTTCGGGCCAGTCGGCGAAGGTGGCCGAGGGCCTGAAGCCGCCTTCCGCTCCTCCTCCTCCGCCTTCGGCATCGGCCTCCATTGCCGCCGCTCCCAAGTCGGGGTCGTCGACATCGCTCTCTACTCGATCTTGAGCGAACTCGCGGGGCGGTCCCGAGGTGCCAGCTG
The DNA here is from genome assembly GCA_021437245.1 of Aegilops speltoides. Taxonomy (NCBI): domain Eukaryota; kingdom Viridiplantae; phylum Streptophyta; class Magnoliopsida; order Poales; family Poaceae; genus Aegilops; species Aegilops speltoides. Next base: position 467,078,905 of record CM038147.1, on the reverse strand, counting down.
CCGGCTGGATAAGGGGGTTCTGACTCAAAGAATCCAAGAGGATCAGAAGTCGGATTCGGCTACAAAGAAAAAAGAAAGAACAAAAATACAACTTACCACTGGTGGGGGTTGGCGCGCGAGTACGGCTCTTTGCCGAACTCCCAGTCCGCCGCGAGCTCGCAGTTCGCGATGTGGTTCACCACGTTCGCCACCTCCGCGTGGGGCATCTCCCTGGTGCACATCCGGCTCGGGTCTCGGTGATCGCTCATCTGACAGATCAGATGAGGTCGGCCTTGGAGTGGGAGGACTCGGCGCGCCACGAAGGCGGCCAGCAAGTCGGCCCCAACCAAGCCTTCCAACTGCGTCAGCACTCGGAGTCGTGCGACGGCGGCGGCGCCTGCGGGAGTCAACGTCTTGGCCCGATGGGACCAGCTGGGAAGCCTCCCAGCCGGCGCACCCGCTTCATAGTGCGGCAGGTTGACCCAGTCGCTTCTGGGGCGACGTTCTTCACGTAGAAGTACGACCGCCGCCACATCTTCACCGACTTGATCAGCACGATGGAGGGAAATGGATTGTCGGCGGTCGACCTTCACATTGCGATGAAGGCGCCACACTGAGCCGGTATGCCAGCGACGTGTGTGCCGAGTTTCGATTGGAAGAACTCTCCCCACAGCTCGATGGTGGGGAGAACGCCGAGAAAACCCTCGCACAGGGTGGAGAAGGCGGCCAGCAGCACCATCGTGTTCGGAGTGAGGTGGTGAGGCTGGAGCCCGTTGAACTCCAGGAAGGAGCGGAAGAAGCCGCTCGCCAGCAGGCCCAGGCAACGCATGAGGTGCGAGCGGAATATGACCCGCTCGCCCTCCTCCGGCGCCGGCCTTATTTCCCCTGCTGGCGCGGCGCGGGCTCGCACCAAGTTCTCGCCGGGGAGCCAGCGCGTCTTGCAGAGGTGCTCGATGGTGTCGTCGTCCACTACGGAGCCGTCCCACACGCCGGAGCGCACGGCAGGAGACGTGGCGGCGGAGGAAGAACTCATCACGGCGAGCGCTGTGCGGCTTGGAGAAACGATGGAAGGAAGAAGAAGAGGCAAGAGGAGGCAGGGGAGCAGGGAAGAATGGGCACGCGTGTTTCGCCGCCCCGCTCCTCCAGCCTACTTATAAGACCGTAGGCTGAGAAGCCGATGGGACGGCGTGGAATTAACTGCGCGCGAGTCCCCACGCCCCCCACGATTTACCCCACAAAGTTACTGCACGCAGTAACGACGTGGGGAACCCAACCGTCCGCACGGCCGCAACGGATCCGTTCGCGCACCGAGGCGCGGTAGTGGCGGGCCCCGCCTGACGGCCTGTCCCGTCGCGCGCGTGGGTAGGCAGACTGTCCCGCCAGGTGGCGCCAGGCGACGGGCCGTGGTCGGGCGACAGGGAAGCGACGCACGCCGCTGGTTCCCGCTTGCGCTTTCAAGCTCCTTAGGGGGCAAGACGGCCCTCAGTGAATCCGACTCCAGCTAGTCGGTTTGAAGCAGGACGGCCCTCTGTGAATCCGACTCCAGCCAGTCGGCTTGATTGAAGACGGCGAGCAAGGCCTAAATCCCACCACTAGAAGAATGAAACTGTTGAGGCCCACGACGTATCACCCTCGGAGCCTCACCAGCTTTGGGGACTACTGTCGGATTAATGGGCCACGGGTAGGCTAACCCTAGTCCCAGAACCTTTCAAGACATCGGGGCAGACTGCGCCCGGCGAGTCCAGAAGCGACTCCAAGATAAGCCGAGTCCCAGGAGCGATTCTCAGTCAAGCCGAGTCCAGGAGGCGACCCTCAGCTAAGCCGAGTCCAGAGGCGACTTCAAGATATGCCGACTCCTGGCCCGGCGACTTCCAGATAGGCCGGCTGTAGGGAGTCGGCCTGCAACTCCAACCGCCTCGATAATTAAAGGCAGGCATGGCCACAGTGAGCCGTACCCACGGATATCTCCGCCCGCATGTTGCCATGCCGCCCCGACATCATCCCCTTGGGGCGGAGCCCTGCACCACGACGGCTTTGCCTATACTGCCCGGAGACGGCGCTGCCCATCGCCGAGAGTGTTGAAGACGGCGAGAGCGCCTAAGAGTCGGACCCGTTGGGAGTCGGCCCCAAGAGTCGGCCGCCCCTCACACGGCCCCACACGACATTAACCAGACGCTGACGGGGAATGGCAATGTGATCGCCCGCCAAAGCGGCGGCATGCTGCCATGTCCCCATGACCAAGCTCGTCATTAGAAGCACGGCTACAAGATAATCTAGGTATTGGCGCGACGCCCACAGCCGGATCAGGGTGACGATCCCCATGCCCAGGCCGGTCAAGGGACACACCAGTCGGCGGGCCCCTGGAGTCGGCGGAGAAGACGGTGCTTGAGAGACAGACGGCTGGGACCCGCACCCAGCCGGTTTTACCATTGTAACCCTAGGGGGTAGGCCTCTATAAACCCCCAGGGCACCCATGCAAAGGGTTCGAATCCATTAGCACTAGATAGACCACAGAGGGAGGAGAGAGCTAGCCTTGCCTTCTCCTACCTCCAAAAACAGCTCTAGGAGCAACCTTGTATTCAGTTTGCCTTAGTGACCATGCGGAGACCCTGCAGAGCAGCAGTAGGGGTGTTATCTCCTCGGAGAGCCCTGAAGTTGGGTAAGATCCGCCGGCATGCATGTCTTCGCCTCATCCCGCTTCCAGGCACCGGGGACGTTCTACTCGCCCCCACCATGATAAGCCATCCTTTGGCATATGTCACACCCAACCCCCGACAGTGGAGCGCGTGCTCGCTGCTCGGCCGGCCAGAGCGTGTCTCCCCTCGCCACCATCCTCGTCTCCACCCCCATAACTCCACCCTGCCGCTCGCCGACGCCGGAGCTCGCCGCAGCGAGCACGGGCACGGTCCGGCCAACGGCACAGTGCCTGCGCACTGTGTTCGTCTCTTTCCCCCTCGTTCCTATGCTCATCCGCGCCCGTGTACAGTTGCTGTGTGACCTCCGTCACCTTCTCCATCGCTCTCTGGCACCGTTCGTCGCCGGGCGCTGGGGACAGGTGTCCTCCGGCGGAGCCCGAGGCCTCCTTGCCGCCCCGCCTATAAAAGCCCCCATCCGCAGCCTCCTAGAGCATCGCAACTCACTCCCACTCCCTCCTAGAGCCACTAGAAGCCGCAGCCCGGCCGGGCAGGCCACGGGCTGCCGTCCCCGAGCCGAGCTCGCCGGCGATCCCCTCTGGATCGTTCCCGCAGCGCCGGCCACCCCCAAGCCAAGGCGACCCCGCTAGGGCCTCCGCCTCTCCTCCGTGAAGCCAACGCGCCTAGCTAGAGCCTCTAGAGCCGCCCCAAGCCGCCGTCTTCTTCAACTCCAGCGACCTCCACCCTCTGTCGCCGCTGGAGAGGTCAATCTGACGCCGTCCGGCCATCGTTAGCCACGTTACGGGTACAGGCAGGTGCGCAATCTCCTTCTCCGTCGATCCTCCCTCTCGTTTGCCTCCAAGAAGTCTCATCGCCGGTGTGAGCTCTGGCGAATCGTCGTTCCCCTCTGTTTCCCTCTCCCCTCCCTCCGGCCTGATTAGTGGGGCCCGCTAGTCAGCCACTCAGTACGTGCGCGAAGCGGTATGAGTGGTGGCGCCCCGGGAGAATGCGCCTTCGACGTCACCCCCCCTCTATTTTTATTTTTCAAATTCATTTAAATTCCAGGAGACTTCAAATGGTCATAACTTTTATTCTACAAGTCCAAATGCAGTGATTCTTTTTGCATCGTGTTCTGTGTCCAAAAATCTAACAGCACCGAAAAGATGGGATTTTTCCTTGCTGTCTAGATTTTCTGGCAATTTTCAGAAGGTTTCTTGATATTTTCTTTTTGTGGTTTTGAATATTTTCAGAAGAACCAGCTTGTCTTGAGGATCACCAGGAGCTTTGTGAACCTCACAAGTGCTAAGGCAAGCCACAGTAACATTTTTATCGTGCCACTTCAATATTTATGATTTTCATACTTGAACTTATGAATATTGATGCATTTAAATTAGTTATATAGTAAATATATTTGTTGGGGAACGTAGTAATTTCAAAAAAATTCCTACGCACACGCAAGATCATGGTGATGCATAGCAACGAGAGGGGAGAGTGTTGTCTACGTGCCCTCGTAGACCGAAGCGGAAGCGATCACAACGTAGAGGAAGTAGTCGTACGTTCTCCTCGCGATCCAACCGATCCCAGCGCCGTTACTCCGGCGCCTCCGAGTTCTTGACACACGTACAGCTCGGTGACGCTCCTCGGGCTCCGATCCAGCAAAGCTCCGGGGAGAGAGAGTTCCGTCAAAACGACGGCGTGGTGACGATCTTGATGTTCTACCATCGCAGGGCTTCGCCTAAGCACCGCTACGATATGACCGAGGTGGAATATGGTGGAGGGGGGCACCGCACACGGCTAAGGAACGATCTCAAGGATCAACTTGTGTGTTCTAGGGTGCCCCCCTGCCCCCGTATATAAAGGAGAAATGGGGAGGGCCGGCCGGCCTAGGAGGGCGCCAGGGGGGGAGTCCTCCTCCTAGTGGGAGTAGGACTCCCCTTTCCTAGTCCAACTAGGAAGGAGGAAGGGGGAAGGAAGGAGAGGGAGAGGAGAGGGAAAGGGGGCCCCCTCCTTGTCCTATTAGGACTCCCCATGGGGGGCGCGCCACCTCCTGGTGCGGCCCTCTCTCTCCCCTCTTGGCCCAATAAGGCCCATTACTTCCCCGGGGTTCCGGTAACCCCTCCCGGCACTCCGGTTTTGCCGGAAACTTCCGAACCTTTCCGTGTCCGAATATAGCCGTCCAATATATCAATCTTTATGTCTCGACCATTTCGAGACTCCTCGTCATGTCCGTGATCACATCCGGGACTCGAACTCCTTGGTACATCAAAATACACAAACTCATAATATAACCGTCATCAAAACCTTAAGCGTGCGGACCCTACGGTTCGAGAACAATGTAGACATGACCGAGACACGTCTCGGTCAATAACCAATAGCGGGACCTGGATGCCCATATTGGCTCCTACATATTCTCGAAGATCTTTATCGGTCGAGACCGCATAACAACATATGTTGTTCCCTTTGTCATCGGTATGTTACTTGCCCGAGATTCGATCGTCGGTATCCAATACCTAGTTCAATCTCGTTATCGCAAGTCTCTTTACTCGTTCCGTAATACATCATCTCACAGCTAACTCATTAGTTGTAATGCTTGCAAGGCTTAAGTGATGTGTATTACCGAGAGGACCAGAGATACCTCTCCGACAATCGGAGTGACAAATCCTAATCTCGAAATACGCCAACCCAACATCTGCCTTTGGAGACATGTGTAGTACTCCTTTATAATCACCCAGTTATGTTGTGACGTTTGGTAGTACCCAAAGTGTTCCTCTGATAAACGGGAGTTGCATAATCTCATAGTTATAGGAACATGTATAAGTCATGGATAAAAGCAATAGCAACATACTAAACGATCGGGTGCTAAGCTAATGGAATGGGTCATGTCAATCAGATAATTCAACTAATGATGTGACCTTGTTAATCAAATGACAACTCCTTTGTCTATGGTTAGGAAACTTAACCATCTTTGATTAACAAGCTAGTCTAGTAGAGGCATACTAGTGACACTCTGTTTGTCTATGTATTCACACATGTATTATGTTTCGGTTAATACAATTCTAGCATGAATAATAAACATTTATCATGAAATAAGGAAATAAATAATAACTTTATTATTGCCTCTAGGGCATATTTCCTTGATCTCCCACTTGCACTAGAGTCAATAATCTAGATTACATAGTAATGATTCTAACACCCATGGAGTCTTGGTGCTGATCATGTTTTGCTCGTGGAAGAGGCTTAGTCAACGGTCTCGCTACATTCAGATCCGTATGTATCTTGCAAATCTCTATGTCTCCCACCGACCAAGTCCGGATGGAATTGAAGAGTCTCTTGATGTGTTTGGTTCTCTTGTGAAATCTGGATTCCTTTGCTAAAGCAATTGCTCGATATTGTCACAAAGATTTTCATTGGACCCGATGCACTAGGTATGACACCTAGATCGGATATGAACTCCTTCATCCAGATTCCTTCATTAGCTGCTTCCGAAGCTGCTATGTACTCCGCTTCACATGTAGATACCGCTACGACGCTTTGTTTAGAACTGCACCAACTGACAGCTCCTCCGTTTAGTGTAAATACGTATCCGGTTTGCGATTTAGAATCGTCCGGATCAGTGTCAAAACTTGCATCAACGTAACCATTTACGATGAGCTCTTTGTCACCTCCATATACGAGAAACATATCCTTAGTCCTTTTCGGTATTTCAGATGTTCTTGACCGCTGTCGATGATCCACTCTGGATTACTTTGGTACCTCCTGCTAAGCTTATAGCAAGGCACACATCAAGTCAGTACACACATTGCATACATGATAGAGCCTATGGCTGAAGCATAGGAACATCTTTCATTTTCTCTCTATCTTCTGCGCAGTGGTCGGGCATTGAGTCTTACTCAACTTCACACCTTGTAACACAGGCAAGAACCCTTTATTTTCTTGATCCATTTTGAACTTCTTCAAAATTTTGTCAAGGTATGTGCTTTGTGAAAGTCCAATTAAGCGTCTTGATCTATCTCTATAGATTTTGACGCCCAATATGTAAGCAGCTTCACCGAGGTCCTTCATCGAAAAACTCTTATTCAAGTATCCTTTTATGCTACCCAGAAATTCTATATCATTTCCGATTAGTAATATGTCATCTACATATAATATCGAAATGCTACTGAGCTCCCACTCACTTTCTTGTAAATCTGAGCTTCTCCAAAAGTGCATATAAACCCAAATGCTTTGATCACACTATCAAAGCGTTTATTCCAACTCCGAGATGCTTGCACTAGTCCATAAATGGATCATTGGAGCTTGCACACTTTGTTAGCTCCCTTTGGATCGATAAAACCTTCGGTTGCATCATATACAACTCTTCTTCCGTAAATCCATTCAGAATGCAGTCTTTACATCCATTTGCCAAATTTCATAATCATAAAATGCGGCAATTGCTAACATGATTCGGACAAACTTAAGCATCGCCACGGGTGAGAAGGTCTCATCGTAGTCAATCCCTTGAACTTGTCGAAAACCCTTTGCGACAAGTCGAGCTTTGTAGACGATAACATTACCGTCGTCGGTCTTCTTCTTGAAGATCCACTTGTTTTCTATTGCTTGTCGACCCTCGGGCAAGTCAACCAAAGTCCACACTTTGTTTTCATACATGGATCCCATCTCAGATTTCATGGCCTCAAGCCATTTTATGAATCTGGGCTCACCATCGCTTCTTCATAGTTCGTGAGGTTCATCATGATCTAGTAGCATCACTTCCGAACAGGATTACCATACCACTCAGTGCGGATCTTACTCTGGTTGATCTACGAGGTTACGTAGTAACTTGATCGAAGATTCATGATCATCATCATCAACTTCCTCACTATTTGGTGTAGATGTCTCGAAAACGGTTTCTGCGATAAACTACTTTCCAATAAGGAGAAGATACGATTACCTCATCAAGTTCTACTTTCCTCCCACTCACTTCTTTCGAGAGAAACTCCTTCTCTAGAAAGGATCCATTCTTAACAACAAATGTCTTGCCTTCGGATCTGTGATAGAAGGTGTACCCAACTGTCTCCTTTGGGTATCCTATGAAGACACATTTCTCGATTTGGGTTCAAGCTTATCGGGTTGAAGCTTTTTCACATAAGCATCACATCCCCAAACTTTAAGAAACGACAACTTTGGTTTCTTGCTAAACCATAGTTCATAAGGTGTCGTCTCAGCGGATTTTGACGGTATTCTATTCAGCGTGAATGCGGCCGTCTCAAGAGCATAACCCCAAAAGCGATAGCGGTAAATCTGTAAGAGACATCATAGATCGCACCATATCTAGTAAAGTGCGATTCTGACGTTCGGACACACCATTACGTTGTGGTGTTCCGGTGGCGTGAGTTGCGAAACTATTCCGCATTGTTTCAAATGTAGACCAAACTCGTAACTCAAATATTACCTCCACGATCAGATCGTAGAAACTTTATTTTCTTATTACGATGATTTTCAACTTCACTCTGAAATTCTTTGAACTTTTCAAATGTTTGGACTTATGCTTCATTAAGTAGATATACCCATATCTGCTTAAATCATCTGTGAAGGTGAGAAAATAACGATATCCGCCACGAGCCTCAACATTCATCGGACCACATACATCATGTCATGTATGATTTCCAACAAATCTGTTGCTCTCTCCATAGTACCGAGAAGCGGGTTCTAGTCATCTTGCCCATGAGGCACGGTTCGCAAGTGCCAAGTGATTCATAATCAAGTGACTCCAAAAGTCCATCGGTATGGAGTTTCTTCATGCGCTTTATACCGATATGACCTAAACGGCGATGCCACAAATAAGTTGCACTATCATTATCAACTCTGCATCTTTTGGTTTCAACATTATGAATATGTGTATCACTACTATCGAGATTCATTAAAATATACCACTCTTCAAGGGTGCATGACCATAAAAGATATTACTCATATAAATAGAACAACCATTATTCTCTCGATTTAAATGAATAACCGTCTCGCATCAAACAAGATCCAGATATAATGTTCATGCTCAACGCAGCACCAAATAACAATTATTTAGGTCTAAAACTAATCCCGAAGGTAGATGTAGAGGTAGCGTGCCGATCGCGATCACATCGACTTTGGAACCATTTCCCACGCAAGATCGTCACCTTGTCCTTTGCCGGTGTTCTCTTAATCCGTAGTCCTGTTTGAGTTGCAAATATTAGCAGCAGAACCGTTATCAAATACCAGTGCTATCTGCGAGCTCTAGTAAGGTACACATCAATAACATGTATATCACATATACCTTTGTTCACCTTGCCATCCTTCTTATCCGCCAAATACTTGGGGCAGTTCCGCTTCCAAAGTGACGATCCGCTTGCGAGAGAAGCACTCGATTTCAGGTTTAGGTCCGACTTGGGTTTCTTCTCTGAGCAGCAACTTGTTTGTTGTTCTTCTTGAAGTTCCCTTCTTCTTCCCTTTGCCTTTCTTCTTGAAACTAGTGGTCTTATTGACCATCAACACTTGATGCTCCTTCTTGATTTCTACCTCCGCAGCCTTTAGCATTGCGAAGAGCTCAGGCATAGTCTTTACTAACCCTTGCATATTATAGTTCATCACGAAGCTTTTGTAGCTTGGTGGCAGTGATTGAAGAATTCATCAATGACACAATCATCCGGAAGATTAACTCCCAGTTGAGTCAAGTGATTGTAATATCCGGACATTACGAGTATGTGCTCACCGACGGACCCATTCTCCTCCATCTTGCAGCTATAGAACTTATTGGAGACTTCATATCTCTCAATCCGGGCATTACTGTTGAAATATCAACTTCAACTCTGGAACATCTCATATGCTCCATGACGTTCAAAACGTCGTTGAAGACCCGGTTCTAAGCCGTAAAGCATGGCACCTCGAACTATAGAGTACTCATCAGCTTTGCTCGCCAGACGTTCTTAACGCCGTCGGTTGCATCAGAAGCAGGCTCGCACCCAGCGGTGCATCGGGGCGTAACTCTTACGTGCAGCAATGAGGATAATCCTCGAGTTACGGACCCGATCCGTAATTGCTACCATCATCTTTCAACTTTGCTTTCTCAAGGAACGCATTAAAATTCAACGGAACAACAAAGACGAGCCATCTATCTACAAACAAACATAGACAAGCAAGATACTATCGGTACTAAGTTCATGATAAATTTAAGTTCAATTAATCATATTACTTAAGAACTCCCACTTAGGCAGACATCTCTAGTCATCTAAGTGATCACGTGATCCAAATCAACTAAACCATAACCGATCATCACGTGAGATGGAGTAGTTTTCAATGGTGAACATCTTATGTTGATCATATCTACTATATGATTCACGCTCTACCTTCGGTCTCCGTGTTCGAGGCCATATCTGCATATGCTAGGCTCGTCAAGTATAACTCGAGTATTCTCGTGTGCAAAACTGGCTTGCACCCGTTGTAGATGGACGAGAGCTTATCACCCGATCATCACGTGGTGTCCAGGCACGACGAACTTTGGCAATGGTGCATACTCAGGGAGAACACTTCTTGATAATTTAGTGAGAGATCATCTTAAAATGCTACCGTCAATCAAAGCAAGATAAGATGCATAAAGGATAAACATCACATGCAATCAATATAAGTGATATGATATGGCCATCATCATCTTGTGCTTGTGATCTCCATCTCCGAAGCACCGTCGTGATCACCATCGTCACCGGCGCGACACCTTGATCTCCATCGTAGCATCGTTGTCGTTACGCCATCTATTGCTTCTACGACTATCGCTGCCGCTTAGTGATAAAGTAAAGCAATTACAGGGCGTTTGCATTTCATACAATAAAGCGACAACCATATGGCTCCAGCCAGTTGCCGATAACTTCGGTAACAAAACATGATCATCTCATACAATAAAATATAGCATCACGTCTTGACCATATCACATCACAACATGCCCTGCAAAAACAAGTTAGACGTCCTCTACTTTGTTGTTGCAAATTTTACGTGGCTGCTACGGGCTTAGCAAGAACCGTTCTTACCTACGCATCAAAACCACAATGATAGTTTGTCAAATAGACTCCGTTTTAACCTTCACAAGGACCGGGCGTAGCCACACTCGGTTCAACTAAAGTGAGAGACAGACACCCGCCAGCCACCTTTAAGCACGAGTGCTCGTAATGGTGAAACCAGTCTCGCGTAAGCGTACGCGTAATGTCGGTCTGGGCCGCTTCATCCCACAATACCGCTGAACCAAAGTATGACATGTTGGTAGGCAGTATGACTTATATCGTCCACAACTCACTTGTGTTCTACTCGTGCAAAACATCAAACCATAAAAACCTAGGCTCGGATGCCACTGTTGGGGAACGTAGTAATTTCAAAAAATTTCCTACGCACACGCAAGATCATGGTGATGCATAGCAACGAGAGGGGAGAGTGTTGTCTACGTACCCTCGAGAGAAGCGAAGCGAGCGATCACTGGCGTAGAGGAAGTAGTCGACGTTCTCCTCGCGATCCAACCGATCCCAGCGCCGTTACTCGGCACCTCCGAGTTCTTGACACACGTACAGCTCGGTGGACGCTCCTCGGGCTCCGATCCAAGAAAGCCCCGAGGAGAGAGTTCCGTCGAAGACGACGGCGTGGTGGCGATCTTGATGTTCTATCGGCGAGGGCTTCGCCTAAGCACCTTCACGATATGACCGAGGTGGAATATGGTGGAGGGGCACCGCACACGCTAAGGAGCGATCTCAAGGATCAACTTGTGTGTTCTAGGGTGCCCCCTGCCCCCGTATATAAAGGAGCAAGGGGGAGGGCCGGCCGGCCTAGGAGGCGTGCCAAGGGAGGGGGGAGTCCTCCTCCTAGTGGGAGTAGGACTCCCCTTTCCTAGTCCAACTAGGAAGGAGGAAGGGGGAAGGAAGGAGAGGGAGAGGGAGAGGGAAAGGGGGGCCGCCCCTCCTTGTCCTATTCGGACTCCCCATGGGGGGCGCCACCTCCTGGTGCGGCCCTCTCTCCCTCTTAGCCCAATAAGGCCCATTACTTCCCGGGGTTCGGTAACCTCCGGCACTCCGGTTTTCCGGAAACTTCCGGAACCTTTCCGGTGTCCGAATATAGCCGTCCAATATATCAATCTTTATGTCTCGACCATTTGAGACTCCTCGTCATGTCCGTGATCACATCCGGGACTCCGAACTCCTTCGGTACATCAAAATACACAAACTCATAATATAACCGTCATCGAAACCTTAAGCGTGCGGACCCTACGGTTCGAGAACAATGTAGACATGACCGAGACACATCTCCGGTCAATAACCAATAGCGGACCTGGATGCCCATATTGGCTCCTACATATTCTCGAAGATCTTTATCGGTCGGACCGCATAACAACATCGTTGTTCCTTTGTCATCGGTATGTTACTTGCCCGAGATTCGATCGTCGGTATCCAATACCTAGTTCAATCTCGTTACGGCAAGTCTCTTTACTCGTTCCGTAATACATCATCTCACAGCTAACTCATTAGTTTTAATGCTTGCAAGGCTTAAGTGATGTGTATTACCGAGAGGGCCAGAGATACCTCTCCGACAATCGGAGTGACAAATCCTAATCTCAAATCGCCAACCCAACATACGCCTTTGGAGACACTGTAGTACTCCTTTATAATCACCCGATTACGTTGTGACGTTTGGTAGTACCAAAGTGTTCCTCCGTAAACGGAGTTGCATAATCTCATAGTTATAGGAACATGTATAAGTCATGGATAAAAGCAATAGCAACATACTAAGCGATCGGGTGCTAAGCTAATGGAATGGGTCATGTCAATCAGATCATTCAACTAATGATGTGACCTTGTTAATCAAATGACAACTCCTTTGTCTATGGTTAGGAAACTTAACCATCTTTGATTAACAAGCTAGTCTAGTAGAGGCATACTAGTGACACTCTGTTTGTCTATGTATTCACACATGTATTATGTTTCCGGTTAATACAATTCTAGCATGAATAATAAACATTTATCATGAAATAAGGAAATAAATAATAACTTTATTATTGCCTCTAGTGCATATTTCCTTCAATATTCTGTTATATGCTTGTTATGTTAAAACACTTGAACTTCAGAATGTTTGAAGTAAATATTGTTGGCAAGATAAGGAGAACTTAGTTGCAAGTGATAAATAAAAAATGTGGTCATAGAGTTTGATGAGTAGTTTTAATATTATTTTTGCATGAGGTATAATGATGATAATGCTAGAAATGGTTCTGGTGTAAGTAAAGTGAGATGCTAACCAAAATGGTAGCATGAGTTTATGATGGCTCCATAGGAGCGTGGTTGGTGCAGTCTTTGCACGATTATGTGATGCATATTTTAAGTGATGCATAGTATGGCAGTATGACACCGGTTGTTTTCTTTTCACATTGAGTTGAACCTGATTAATAATTCAACTTGAACATGTTGTTGACCGGGTTATGGTGCCGCTGAAACGAGTCTTTCCCCGTGCAACCACATTTGCTGGTATGGGACGACCTTAATGCGTTTCATTGTCGTGCCTCTGGTCGGTACTTCAATTTAGGGAAGGTTATGAGCGTGCTATACCCTGGCCCGGTAGGCAAGCATAACCTTGTGAGCCCGTTGTTAAGTTAATTTTTGGTACCGGATGCTAGAGTGGATCGTGGCCACGACGGTGGTCGAGGTGTCCGGAGGTAGACACGGGGCCACCCAGGACTAGCTCGGTGGGGTCTGAGTCGGAAGGGCCGGGAGAGTGTCATGACAATGAAATGGTTTCGTCAGAATGCTGTTGGTCCATCCGAATAGGAGTGCGAGGCCATGGGTTCCGTAGTGTGGGTACAGTGTACTAACCTCTGCAGAGTGTTTTTAATCTATCGATAGCCGAGTCCACGGTTATGGACACGCTCGAAATTAAGATACACCATGGGTCAACACTTAATAAATATGCACACTAAATTGCACTAAGTATGGCAGTGAGATCATCGTGTTGAGTTGGCCATGAGTTGATCGGGTTGTGATCGCCGTAAGGATCACGGGCCATGAGTTGGTCGGGTTGTGATCGGCGTAAGGGTCACATGCCATGAGATGGTCGGGTTGTGATCGCCGTAAGGATCACGAGTGTGTTCTGATATTATTATGTTTATTGGTCACATCTGGTAAGCAAGTTGGGAGAATGAGTACCTGTTGAGCATAGTCACAACATGTTGAACATATGGTTGCATTGTTGTTTAAATTGGATAAACATCATAATATTGTGTGTCATCATGTTTATGCTTATTGTGAGCTTGCAAGTACATTCAATGTACTGACCTAGCGTGTCATGCCAGATTTCAGGAAAGACCCGTTGGAAAGGAGTGCTGTCCGAGTCTAGACTGTGTCCACGTTGGTGTACTTGTGCTATGGAGTCCCGCTACGACGTTGTTCCGCTGCCGAGTAGTTGTCATGATCGAGGCCCCTTTATGTTCACTAAATAATGTACATATTGTTCAGCCGCACCGGGTGTGCCACTTGGCCTCGCTAACTGTTGTAATATGAACTATGTTCGCTAGCATGAATAAAGCGGTTGTTTTCTGTACCATGTTGTTGTGTGTTGCCAGAAGACAAGGTCTCTGGGCTGGCAATGCAAGGTAAACCGGTCGCTCTGAGCTGGGGTGCCACACTATACAAATGCAAAATATGTATGGAGCATTCATATATAACACAGTGTGGCGATTTTGCATCTCCCAACCATGCAAATAATGATGATCAGTTGTTCTGGAAAGCTCAAGTTGTGCCTAGGCCAAGCGATGTCGTAACCAAAGTCCCTAAAGAGTGCTAATTCTAATTCATCCATATCACCTAGATCAATACACAAAACTTTGTGCCTACAGTACATATGGTCAGATCAGCAGAAGCAAAGAAATCTGCATGAAAAAATACTTTTGCCATAGGGGAAATTAATTATTTCCATTATGCTTCAACTGATTGAAAAGAAACTGGCATATTTTTCCATACCTCTTTCCTGGGAGCAACACCTATCACCAACTTGAAGATATATAATCACTTTCGATCGGACCCACTGATCGTCTATTGCATCATTGCATGAGTGGAATCACCATCATTTATAAATTAGAAGTAATGAGCGTCACGATGAGAAAAAGATTTGTGTATTCAAAATCTTGCAAAAGCCATAATCACAAATTTTTTCCAGGACTACCTCCGTAAGATAGAAAATGTCACCACTCTCTTACAGAGAAAGGAAGCTCTCAATATTGTGCAAGTACTTAAAGGGATTATGCTAAACATTACAATGCTCAAGATTATTTCTCAGTTTGTTCAACAGATAAATCCTTACTTGAAAAATGCATACACCGATGGTGCAAATTTGAGAATAAGAGGACAATTGAGATCCAAAGTGTCAAGCATCGAACATACAAACCGAGAGAAAATGTAAAGACACTTGAATGTCTTTGTCACCAAGTCTGGCCTGGCAAGTTACTTAACAACTTGATCCAGTAGATATATACCTTAAATATCAGTTATGCACATTTAGTAAGAAAACTCAGTTTCAAACATTTCCAAGCTGATTTCAAAAAGAGTAACTTGACAAAGTGAGCAAAAGGGTCATCTTTTACATTCAATTGAAAATAGAGCAAAAGGACTTCATGACTGGAGTTACACAAGTAGTCCTGCATCGAAGCTATATAATTTCAAATATTGCACTAAACCATTGATGTCAGTATGAATAGAACATTTATTAACTCAATAGATTAGGATATTAACCAAGAAACCAATTCTAGAAGTACTATTTTTTTATAAAACCTACATGTCAGTGGGAAACGACACCTATGGGATCACAAGAATCCCTATTACGGTTGCGGGGCGCTGGGTTGTGAGGAGAGCAGGATCATCAGTCAGTATGAGCATGCGGCTCGCTTACCCAGGTTTGAGCCGTAGGGATGCGTAACACCCTAGTCCTGCTTTGATGTGTGTATTTCTGTTTTTGAGGTTGTTGAACTACCTACAATGGGCGTAACTTGTCCAAAAGTCCGAATCCTTCTCCTAGATGCCTCGGGCCTCCTTTTATAGGCAAGGGGGATCGCCACAGTGGCACACAGGAGGAGGCATCGGGGTACTGTGATTAAGCCTATCCCTTGCCATTACGGGACAAAGTGCATTTAATGCGCCCCTGACGTGTCCCCTCCACTTTACCGCCGCTTCGCCCGACCTCGACACGTGCCTGGGCCAGCGAGGCGGTCAGCGCCATGTAGGCTGGCAGGCTGCTGAGGTGGCGCGTTGGTAGGGCCTTCACGAAGACTTGCATGCCACCACGTAGGCATGCGCTGAGTTGACTGAGAAGGCTTGTGCCGACACGCAGGTGCCTGCCCAGCTGGTGGGCTGGCAGCTGCATGGGAGCAGTGGCAGAAACCTGGCGGGTGCGTGCCTGGCCGTGGCCTCACGGATATCCTCGACAAGGGCCCTGCCAGGGCCCCGGCAAGGGTCTTGCCGCAGCGTCGTGGTCGTCCCCGGCAAGGGTCTTGCCGGGGGTCTTGTGGGTTTCCTTGGCGAGGATCTCGCCGAGGTTCGTCGTCTTCTACTCTTCTGATTTGAAGTATTATCCTTGTCTTCACAAAGATCTGCATGCCATCATGGAGGCGCCTCCCGAGCCTATGTTCCAACGTGGTTGTTGACGCTGGAGAAACTGGGACCCAAGGGTGGTGCATCCTGCTGGCGTCAGGTAAGCTGCCCCGGCAAGGGCCTTGCCGAGGCCATGGGGGCTGCCCCGACAAGGACCTTGCCGGGGGAAACCACTTCGCCTTCTTGCTCTTTATGCTTTTGTCTTGGCGTTGCTTTGATTCTGTGTTGTGGCTCTGATTTCCTGTCTCTGCCCTGCTCAAGTGTGGTCATGAGCGCGGCTCTGACTGCCCGTGCACAAATATGGGGTACAAAAGAGTGCCCCTATTTTAGTACACCGACAGGTGCACCGGGGCCTGGGCCACACATAAGCGCGGCACGTTGTTGGGCCAGGCCCAGAACGGTGTGCGGGCCGGCGGGGCGGTTTTTACCGCGGTAACTTCCCGTCCGCTGCGCTTCCCCACGACCCGTGTTGAATGCGTGATGTGGGGGTCGCGCGCGCGGGTGATCGAAGCACGCTTGCGTCATCTTGCGGTGAACAGTAAAGATGCGGCTTGCGTGTCCCTTCGAGACTGCAGGGCCGCCGCTCATTTACTATCCTTACCTGGGAACCGTCGCTCCACGCATCCCATTACTCCGTCTCTCGCGCCACGTACGCCGCATGCACGATGCAGAGCGAATGACAGGCGCGCGGGATACGGGTAGACGTGCGCGCGTGGGTCGATTCCCACGCGCCTTCAATTGGGTGGGAAGGGCGGTCGACGGCCTCGCCCGCTGTCACCTTTAATGAGCCGGATTGGCCGAGAGGGGCGGCCAAGCCCCGCCCCTGTCTCTTTATAAGGAGGGGAGCGGGAGGAACGGCACCTCTCAGTCCTTCCTCATTCGCCTCTCCCCATCCCTGCTCCTTCCTATCTTCTTCCATGGCGAGAGGGTACGGTGATGCTTCATTGGTGGCGGCGAGGATCTCTGCTCGACAATGCGTCGCTCCTCCCCAAGAGCTCGTGGCGGCAGAGCCAGCCGTTAGAGGAAGGGGAAGGGGGCGAGGTCGAGACCGTTGCGGCGCTCAGGGAAGAGGAGGATGGGGCGGCACATCGTCCTCGCCTCCGCCAGCGGCCCCTCACCCGGTGGAGGGCCACGTCGGGGACAACCCCTACGAGTTCTTCATCAGGCTGCGCCAGCCGACGCGCCGTCGTCTTCATCTCCCAACCCCATTTGCACGGGCGATTGAGCTGGACCCGCCGCAGGCACTGCGGCTGCATATGACGGGCTGTGGGAACAGCGGCACATGGGCCAACGTCGAGTTCCCCGCCCCTCACGTCATGTATCTTCGCCGAGGGTGGAAGATCTTTGCTCGCATCCACAGCCTGACGGAGGGCTCACTCTCCATTTCAAATTAATGGAGAGTGGCCTACTCTCCGTCAAGGTCTTTGGGAACTTCGGGACTCGCGTAAGGTGCTACGTGGAGAGCTCCTCTGATGACGAAGACTCCTCGTCGAGCGAGAGTGGCGAGGAGGACAGCGGCAGCGACGACAAGGGTAGCGGGTGGCAGGATGACGGGTCCGAGTAAGCGTCGGGCGCGCCGCTCCGAGGCAACACCGGCGACCCCATCATCCGTGTCGCCGGCTCCTTGAACTTCTCGGGGTCGCTTCCTTGGGCGGCTGGTGTGGGGAGGCCGGAGAAGGCGAAGAAGGCAGGTGGCGGGCCGTCAAGTCGGAGTACGATGGCACCGACACCTTCGTAGCGTATTGACGGACCGCTGCCTCATCTTCCAGCTCTTCCTCTGGTGCCACCACCATGAACCCTCTCCTAGGCGACCGCCGCATTGTTCTCTTGGCGCCTTCTGCTGCTCGTACCTCGCCTAGGCACTCCTTCTGCCCTTTTGGCTTTTTGTTTCATCTGCTGAGGAGAGGGACAAGAAAGGGATTACGGTCATCTTATCTTTTTCAGTTTGTAAGCCCACGGGCCTTATTTAGATCTAAAACCCGTAATCTCCCTATTCATGTTTACATTCCGTATGAATTGTACCTGTATGGAACGTACTAATGGAAAAAAGGGTGCCTGCCGGGTCTTCTGCGTGCGTGTGAGCAAAGCCCATACCAAGGAACAAATCCTCGTTATTTCCAATATAAACACCTCTGCCCGGCAGCAGGCCTTGCCGTTCCCCCACTCTGTTCGTCCATACTCACGCCTTTGGCGGAGGCAGGGACGAAGTGGGGGCAGGGCCTACGCTTGCTTCCTTGCCACCGCGGCTACAACCATATTCTGAACCAAGAAGCTCTTGGGTCATAGGAACAAGGGGAGCACAACAGCCTTGGAACAAAACAAGGTTCCGTACGTCCCAAGTTTCATATGGAAATGCATGACAGGGGATGGAAAAAATTATCTGAATCTGCAGCCCCCTGCAACCCCGACTTGCCGTGGGTGGACCTTCGTGTCTTCAGCCCTCTTGTCCGGAGTGCCGGCTTGTTCTCTTCCTTCCACTTGGCTTGGCAGAAACATTCATGTACCCTGCGTACCAAAGAGGATGGATAGGAACAAAATGACGCAAAATCGACCTCTATGTTGGGGGTTAGTCGCTGCTAGGCACTATCAACCCTAACCTAGGGAGAGACTTAATCTAGCATGCATGCTACAACTTAGGGCGCCAGCACTTCATTTATTTATGCTCAGGGTCTGTGCCTAGCTTTGTACAGAGGGTTACATGCCTTGCCGGGTGATGACCCACAACTATAGGGGATCTATCGTAGTCCTTTCGATAAGTAAGAGTGTCGAACCCAACGAGGGGCAGAAGGAAATGATAAGCGGTTCTCAGCAAGGTATTCTCTGCAAGTACTGAAATAAGTGGTAACAGATAGTTTTGTGATAAGATAAATGGTAACGAGAAACAAGTAACAAAAGTAAATAAAGTGCAGCAAGGTGGCCCAATCCTTTTTGTAGCAAAGGACAAGCCTGGACAAACTCTTATAATAGGAAAAGCGCTCTCGAGGACACATGGGAATATCGTCAAGCTAGTTTTCATCACGCTCATATGATTCGCATTCGGTACTTTGATAATTTGATATGTGGGTGGACCGGTGCTTGGGTACTGCCATTACTTGGACAAGCATCCCACTTATGATTAACCTCTATTGCAAGCATCCGCAACTACAACAAAAGTATTAAGGTAAACCTAACCATAACATGAAACATATGGATCCAAATCAGCCCCTTACGAAGCAACACATAAACTAGGGTTTAAGCTTCTGTCACTCTAGCAACCCATCATCTACTTATTACTTCCCAATGCCTTCCTCTAGGCCCAAATAATGGTGAAGTGTTATGTAGTCGACGTTCACATAAAACCACTAGAGGTTAGACAACATACATCTTATCAAAATATCGAACCAATAACAAATTCACATGACTACTAATAGCAAGACTTCTCCCTTGTCCTCAGGAACAAACGTAACCACTCACAAAGCATATTCATGTTCATAATCAAAGGGGTAATATTGTGCATAAAGGATCTGAACATATGATCTTCCACCAAATAAACCAACTAGGATCAACTACAAGGAGTAATCAACACTACTAGCAACCTACTAGCACCAATCCCGGACATGGAGACAAGAATTGGATACAAGAGATGAACTAGGGTTTGGAGATGAGATGGTGCTGGTGAAGATGTTGATGGAGATTGCCCTCTGCCGATGAGAGGAGCGTTGGTGATGATGATGGTGATGATTTCCCCCTCCCGGAGGGAAGTGTCCCAGCAGAACAGCTCTGCCGGAGCCCTAGATTGGTTCCGCCAAGGTTCCGCCTCGTGGCGTCGGAGTCTCGTCCCGAAAGGTTCTATTCTATTTTTTTCTCATCGAAAGACTTCATATGGGAGAATATGGGCGTCGGAGAGCCACCAGGGGGCCCACACCCTCGTGAACAGGGTGTGGCCCCCCTGGCCTTCATCTTTGGCGATGATTTTTCTTTGTTTATTTTAAGGCGTTCCGTGGAGTTTCAGGACTTTTGGAGTTGCACAGAATAGTCCTTCAATATTTGCTCCTTTTCTAGCCCAGAATTCCAGCTGCTGGCATTCTCCCTCTTCATGTAAACCTTGTAAAATAAGAGAGAATAGCCATAAGTATTGTGACATAACGTGAAATAACAGCCCATAATGCATTAAATATTGACATAAAAGCATGATGCAAAATGGACGTATCAACTCCCCCAAGCTTAGACCTCGCTTGTCCTCAAGCGAAAAGCCGATAACAATAAATATGTCCTCATGTTTAGAGGTAGAGGCATTGATAAAAATAAAATACGGACATGAGGGCATCATGATTACTTCATAATAGCAACATATATAAATTTTGTCATATGATTACTTATGTTCTAGTGATGATCTTTTCACAAAGCCGAAATATGAATCAGAAACTTTATTGGGCATCAACAATTATAATCTCAGTCATTGAAGCAATTGCAATTTATCATAACATCGGAAAGAGTCTATGTCAGAGCTTAAAAGCAAGTCCACATACTCAACTATCACTTAGTCATTCATAATTGCTAACAGTCACGCGATACTTGTGGTTACAGAGTTTTATTCAGACATGGAGAAAGATAGGGGCTTATAGTTTTTGCCCCACAACCTTTTACCTCAAGGGTAATGTCAACAATAATAATTCACGCTCCCCCACATACAATAGATATATATATATATATATATATATATATATATATATATATATATATATATATATATATATCATGTTCTTTCCAACATGCTGAGCTTGCCAAAGGATAAAATGAAAAAGGAAGGGTGAAGATCACCGTGACTCTTGCATAAGGTAGAGGAAAATAATAAAAGATAGGCCCTTTGCAGAGGGAAGCGAAGGTTGTCATGCGCGTTTAGGGTTGATGCACAAAATCTTAACGCAAAAGAACGTCACTTTATATTGCCCCTTGTATGTGAACCTTTATCATGCAGTTCGTCGCTTTTATTGCGTCCACAACAAGTTCGTACAAAGCTTATTTCTCTGCACTAATAAGTCATGCATATTTAGAGAGCAATTTTTTATTGCTTGCACCGATGACAACTTACTTGAAGGATCTTACTCAATCCATAGGTAGATATGGTGGACTCTCATGGTAAAACTGGTTTAAGGGTGTTTGGAAGCACAAGTAGTAATTCTACTTAGTGCTGGAGATTGGCTAGCATGAGGGGGAAAGGCAAACTCAACACGGTAGAGGAACCATGACAACATATTTTATCTCAGATGTAAGAGAACATAACTCATTATGTTGTCTTCCTTGTCCAACATCAACTTTTAGCATGTCATATTTTAATGAGTGCTCCCAATCATAAAAGATGTCAATGATAATATATCTATATGTGAAACCTCTCTTTCCTTATTACTTCCTATTAATTGCAACGATGACCAAAGCTATATTTGCCAACTCCCAACAACTTTAAATCATCATACTCTTTCTATGTGAAGTCATTACTTTCAATAAGATCAATATGAACTCTCGATTCTTTTTATTCTTTTTCTACTAATCACCCAAGATCATGGCAAAATACTCAAGCCCTTGACTCAACACTAATCTTTATTATATAGCTCACGGACTTGATTACAAAGAAGGATCATAGAGCAAAACTCAAAACTAGATCATGCCATGACTTTATTCTACTGAATCAAGATACTACTAATAGGATCGAGCTAAGAAAAATGGTAAAGATAGGAGTTGTGATGGTGATACGATACCAGGGCACCTCCCCCAAGCTTGGCAGTTGCCAAGGGGAGTGCCCATACCCATGTGATTATGTCTCCTTCCTTGTTGGCGGTGGAGGTGTTGATGATGATGCAAGCTTGTCGTCCACCTTCCATGGCATAGGCTCACCATCATAGAAGGATGATCGAGTCTTCGAAATCCTCAAATCTGTAGCCAAACTCATCCTTTTGAATCTATATTCATACTCACAGTTTTGGTTTTGCAGATCAGAGATTTGGGCTTGGAGGTGCTCAATCTTCTCATGTAGCTTATAGATGGCTTCCTCGGTCTTCTTGGCATCCGGCTCATAGTTGTTGGTGAACTCCGCGAGCATCTTGTGGGTAGCGTTGATTCCACACTCCACCATCCCCTGACATTTTAAAACTTGTTGCTCCATTGCTTCGAGCCTCAACTCCACGCTTCCGGTTCCTTTTGGTCCCTCAACATCGCGGATGTGCAGCAACCCATCACTTATCTCAATGGTTTGAGGGTGTCGCAGCACCTCCGCGAGGTAAGGGTTGATAAACTTCTCGAAGAACTTGTCCTTGGAAGCACTTGGGGTCGTCATGATGATCTAGACCTGTCAGAAAAACAGCTCGAAACAAGAATAGGGGAGGTTTGCGTGATACGAGAGTCAAAACCTTCGGAAGTATATATAATGAATTTTTACCGACCAAAATACGTATCGTGCAAGGAAACAGAGTTCGGAGGGCATACGAGGTGCTCACGAGGTAGGGGGGCGCGCCCTCCACCCTCGTGGAGGCCTCGTGTCCTCCCCGAAGTGCTACTTATTTTTCTATTTTTCTAAATTTTCTAAAACGAAGAAATATTGCCTTAAAAATTGTTTTGGAGTCGGTTTACTTACCGTACCACATACCTATTCCTTTTTGGAGTCTGGAACGTTCTGAAAAGTATCCCTTGTGTATTCCTCCGGGGTTACGGTTTCAATAACATTAGTTTCAACATTCATAGGATTACCTGAGATATAGTGTTTGATTCTTTGACCGTTCACCACCTTCGGATTTGTGCCTGCGAAGTTGTTGATTTTTATGGCACGGGAATGATAGACCTCCTCGATAACGTAAGGACCTTCCCATTTGGAGAGAAGTTTTCCTGCAAAAAATCTTAAACGAGAGTTGTATAGCAATACATAGTCACCTACATTAATCTCACACTTTTGTATCCTTTTGTCATGCCACCTTTTAACTTTTTCTTTAAATAGCTTGGCATTTTCATAAGCTTGGGTTCTCCATTCATCAAGTGAGCTAATATCAAACAACCTCTTCTCACCGGCAAGTTTGAAGTCATAATTGAGCTCTTTGATAGCCCAATATGCCTTATGTTCTAGTTCAAGAGGTAAATGACATGCTTTTCCATAAACCATTTTGTACAGAGACATACCCATAGGATTTTTGTACGCGGTTCTATAGGCCCATAATGCATCATTCAGTTTCTTGGACCAATTCTTTCTAGACCTATTGACAGTCTTTTGCAAAATTAATTTGAGCTCTCTATTGCTCAATTCTACCTGACCACTAGACTGCGGGCGATAAGGAGATGCAATTCTATGATTAACATCATATTTAGCAAGCATCTTACGGAAAGCGCCATGAATAAAGTGTGAACCACCATCACTCATTAAGTATCTAGGGACTCCAAACCTCGGAAAAATAACTTCCTTAAGCATTTTAATAGAAGTGTTATGATCAACACTACTAGTTGGAATAGCTTCTACCCACTTAGTAACGTAATCAACAACAACTAGAATACGAGTGTAACCATTAGAGGCAGGAAAAGGTCCCATATAATGAAAGCCCCAAACATCAAATGGCTTAATAACAAGTGAATAATTCATGGGCATTTCTTGACGTCTACTGATATTACCAATTCTTTGACATTCATCACAAGACAAAACAAACTTACGGGCATCCTTGAAGAGAGTAGGCCAATAAAATCCGGATTGCAATACCTTATGTGCAGTTCTATCTACAGCGTGATGTCCTCTATAAACTTCGAAGTGACACTTGCATAGGATCTGTTCCTGTTCATGCTCAGGTACACAACGTCTAATAACACAATCTACTCCTTCTTTATAAAGATGTGGGTCATCCCAAAAGTAATGTCACAAGTCATATAAAAACTGTTTCTTTTGTTGGTATGTGAAACTAGGCGGTATAAATTTAGCAACAATATAATTAGCATAATCAGCATACCAAGGAGCGCTACAAGAATTACTTATGACATTTAATTGCTCATCAGGAAAGCTATCATCAATAGGTAGTGGGTCATCAAAGAACATTCTCTAACCTAGATAAATTGTCTGCAACGGGGTTCTCAGCTCCTTTTTTATCAACAATATGTAAATCAAATTCTTGAAGCAAGAGAACCCATCTAATGAGTCTAGGTTTTGCATCTTTATTTTCCATAAGATATTTAATAACAGCATGATCTGTATGAATAGTTACTCTAGAATCAACAATATAGGGCCTGAATTTATCACAGGCAAATACAACCGCTAAAAGTTCCTTTTCGGTAGTAGCATAATTTCTTTGAGCATTGTCTAGAGTCTTACTAGCATAATGGATAACATTCAATTTCTTATCAACTCTTTGCCCTAGAACAGCACCTACACCATAATCACTAGCATCACACATAATCTCAAAGGGTAAATTCCAATCAGGTGGCTGAACAATAGGTGTAGAGACTAATGCTTTCTTAAGTATTTCAAATGCTTCTAGACAATCATCATCAAAGACAAATGGTACATCTTTTTGTAATAAATTAGTCAGAGGCCGAGAGATTTTTGAGAAGTCCTTGATGAACCTCCTATAAAATCCGGTGTGACCAAGGAAACTTCTTATACCTTTGATGTCCATGGGACATGGCATCTTTTTAATAGCATCAACCTTGGCTTTATCAACTTCAATACCTCTTTCAGAAACTTTGTGCCCCAAGACAATACCTTCATTCACCATAAAGTGGCACTTTTCCCAATTCAAGACAAGATTAGTTTCTTCACATCTCTGCAAAACTCGAGCAAGATTGCTCAAGTAATCATCAAAACAGGAACCATAGATGGAAAAGTCGTCCATGAAAACCTCACAAATTTTCTCGCAGAAGTCAGAGAATATAGCCATCATGCATCTTTGAAATGTAGCAGGTGCATTACATAAACCAAAAGGCATACGTCTATATGCAAAAGTACCAAAAGGGCATGTAAAAGTAGTCTTTGATTGATCTTTAGCCGACACAGGTATTTGAGAAAAACCAGAATAACCATCTAGAAAGCAATAATGTGTATGTTTGCATAGTCTTTCTAACATTTGATCAATAAAAGGTAAGGGGTAATGATCTTTCTTAGTAGCCTTATTTAATTTGCGGAAATCAATTACCATCCTATAACCTGTGATAATTCTTTGCGGAATCAATTCAAGTTTATCATTAGGGACAACAGTAATACCTCCGTTCTTAGGGACACAATGGACAAGACTTACCCACTGACTATCAGCAACGGGATAAATTATACCTGCCTCCTGATGCTTGAGTATTTCTTTTCTTACCACTTCTTTCATTTTAGGATTCAAACGTCGTTGAGGATCACAAACTGGTTTGGCATCAGCTTCCAAATTTATTTTATGTTGACATAGAGTGGGACTGATGCCCTTAAGATCATCCAGAGTATATCGAATAGCGGCACGATGCTTCTTCAGAGTTTTCAATAATCTTTCTTCTTCATGCTCTGAAAGGTTAGCACTAATAATGACAGGATATATTTTCTTTTCATCAAGATAAGCATATTTAAGATTATCAGGCAACAGTTTAAGCTCAAACATGGGATCACCCTTGGGTGGAGGAGGATCCCCTAGGATTTCAACAGGAAAATTGTGTTGCAAAATGGGTTCCTGTTTAAAGAATAATTCATCTATTTCCCTTCTTTCATTCATGAACATATCATTTTCATGGTCTAGCAAATAGTGTTCTAAAGGATCACTAGGAGGTACATCAATAGAAGCAAGACCAATAATCTCATCCTTACTAGGCAATTCTTCCTCACGATGTTGTTTATTAAATTTAGAGAAATTAAACTCATGGACCATATCATCCAGGCCAACAGTAACAACATTCTTTTTGCAATCTATCTTAGCATTAACGGTACGCAAGAAGGGTCTACCAAATATAATGGGACAAAAGCTATCTTGTGGAGAACCAAGAACAAGAAAATCAGCTGGATATTTGGTTTTCCCACACAAGACTTCAACATCTCTAACAATTCCCATAGGTGAAATAGTATCTCTATTGGCGAGTTTAATTGTAACAGCAATATCTTCTAACTCAGCAGGTGCAATCTCATGCATAATTTCTTTGTATAAGTCAATGGGTATAACACTAGCACTAGCACCCATATCACATAATCCATCATAACAATGATCTCCTATTTTAACAGAAATAACAGGCATGCCTACCACAGGTCTATGTTTATCTCTATCACAAGGTTTAGCAATTCTAGCAGTTTCACCAGAGAATTGAATAACATGCCCATCAATATTATCAGACAAGAGATCTTTAACAATAGTTTGGGTTCTACTTTGACTTGCTCAGGAGGTGTATAAGTCCTAATATTGCTTTTACGAACAACATTTGAAGCTTTAGTATGATCCTTCATTCTAACAGGGAAAGGGGGTTTCTCAACATAAGAAGTGGGAACAATAGGATCATTATAAGTGACAATCTTTTCTTCAACTTTAACAGGTGCAGCTACTTTTACTTCTATGGGAGGATGATATTTAAACCACTTCTCCTTGGGGAGATCAACATAAGTAGCAAAAGATTCACAGAAAGAAGCTACTATCTCAGAGTCCAGTCCATATTTAGTGCTAAACTTACGGAAAATAGCGATATCCATAAAAGATTTAACACAATCAAACTTAGGTGTCATACCTGACTCCTTACCTTCCTCGAGGTCCCAATCTTCAGAGTTGCGTTTAATTCTATCCAATAAATTCCATCCAAATTCAATAGACTTTATCATAAAAGAGCCAGCACAAGAAGTATCGAGCATGTTGCGATTATTTTCAGAAAGCCGAGCATAAAAATTCTAGAGAATTGTCAATTTTGAGAGCTCATGATTGGGGCATGAATATAACATTGATTTAAGCCTCCCCCAAGCTTGAGCGATGCTTTCTCCTTCGCGAGGCCAAAAATTATATATATAATTGCGATCACGATGAACATGATGCATAGGGTAATACTTTTGATGAAATTCCAATTTCACTCTTTTATAATTCCATGACCTCGTATCATCACATAGCCTATACCATGTCAATGTGTCTCCCTCCAAAGATAAAGGGAAAGCCTTCTTCTTAACGGCATCATCAAGTATACTGAGGGAGTCCTGTACTAGGGGGTGTCCGGACAGCCGGACTATCATCGTCCGCCGGACTCCAAGACTACGAAGATACAAGATTGAAGACTCCGTCCCGTGTCCGGATGGGACTTTCCTTGGCGTGGAAGGCAAGCTTGGCAATACGGATATGTAGATCTCCTACCATTGTAACCGACTCTGTGTAACTCTAGCCCTCTCCGGTGTCTATATAAACCGGAGGGTTTAGTCCGTAGGACATAACCTCCATTACAACAATCATACCATAGGCTAGCTTCTAGGGTTTAGCCTCCTTGATCTCGTGGTAGATCCACTCTTGTAATACACATCATCAATATTAATCGAGCAGGACGTAGGGTTTTACCTCCATCAAGAGGGCCCGAACCTGGGTAAAACATCGTGTCCCTTGCCTCCTGTTACCATCCGCCTAGACGCACAGTTCGGGACCCCCTACCCGAGATCCGCCGGTTTTGACACCGACATTGGTGCTTTCATTGAGAGTTCCTCTGTGCCGTCGCCGATAGGAAGGATGCCTCCTCCCGTCTTCAAAGACGGTATTTTCGCCAGTGGGGCCTTGGCCGCCGGCCAAACTATCCGGCTAGGTGGTTTTCTTATGACCGCCTGTCCGGCCACCGCTTCGACAATGACTTCTCAAGTCGTCAAAAGCAATCTTCACGTCAGCTCGGAATTTGCCGAGCGGCTAGATCCAGTAGAGCTCTCATCTGCCAACGAGCTCTTGGATCGCATCACCTCCCTGGGAGTCACTACAGACTACAATCAGATTGGGCTTAAAACCGATCTGAGAGAGATTAACTCTCCCCAGGTCACCCACCACGTTGCAGTGGTAGAGGAACAATGCGGCGACTCTTCTCTTGTATTGAAAACTTGCCATGTCCGGGCTCCCGAACCCTCCATGCCGGATTCCCGCGGAGGGACGGACTTCGATCAAGCACTGAACTTAAAGTCAGGCATCGGACCGAACCTGTTGGACAACGTTCAACAATCCAAGCTTCCAAATTTGGAAACTTCTCGGCCTTTGAGCCCTGAGATGGGTAGGGTTCCGGACTTAATTCCACCCGCCCGCCTTGACATATGCGATCTATCTCTAATCCGGCAAGAGCCCGCTGAAACAGTACATCATTACTGGGCCAGATTCCTCCTGGTTATGGACATGATAAAGGACTGCCGAGAAGAAAACACACTCTCAATCTTTTGCAATAATTGCACGGACAAGGGAATCTTGAACGCCGTCAGCCGTCGTAAAATTACACGCTTCGCCGACCTGGCGTCCATAATACGAAAGTACTGTGCGATGGAGAGTTTCCAGAAAACCAAAAATAAGTTTTGGGACAATCCGGCCCGAACCCTAGTCCGCAACAAAAGGGTGCACTACACTCCGGCACCAGATACAAAAACCAAAAAGCAAAAATCCCATAAAGGGCATGGAACCATACTGGAGGGATGGCTTAGCGGACCCTGTAAAATTCACAGTACAGAGGGCGCCACCCCAACACATAGCCTTCGAGCATGTTGGATATTACGGCAGGTGGCCAAAAGTGGCGAGAGGCTTCTAGCCCCGGAAAACCACTCCAACAATACCAGTACGGTATCAACAGTCTTCGAGACCTTCGCATCAAATAATATGCGGAAACGAACAATCCGCAGCCTCGCCGAAGTCTACCAAGTAGCAACAACAAATCCATGGAGCGACACAGCCATTACCGCCAGCGACGAACCTAAATTCCGAACAGCCCGAGCACTAGCCGCACTGCTACTTAGTCCAATAGTGGACGGCTTTCGACTTACAAAGGTCCTCGTGGACGGAGGCAGCGGACTAAACCTCATCTACAAGGAAACTCTTCAAAAAATGGAAATAAACTGGAGCCGCATTGAGCGAAGCAGCACAACCTTCAGAGGAATAATCCCTAGCCGGGAAGCGCGCTGCACCGGAAAAATCACACTCGATGTGGTGTTCGGCTCGCCGGACAATTACAGATCCGAGGAAGTCACGTTTCAAGTGGCCCCGTTCAACAGCGTATATCACGCTATATTAGGACGAGAGGCATTCACAATTTTTCAAGCCGTACCCCATTACGGGTACATGAAGCTCAAAATGCCTAGGCCCGGCGGAATAATCACTCTCGTTAGTGATCCAAACATAGCACTCCGCGCCAAAAATAAGACAGCCGCATTAGCCCTGGAGGCACTATCCGAAGCCCTAGCGACAGAAGAACTCACCGCGCTGCGCTCTACGGTGAATAGGGACGACGTGATACTCGATAAGAGATCCAAGTCTACCTCCTTTAAACCAGCAGACGAAATAGTAAAATTTCAGGTCCATCCAACGGACCCGACAAAGACGGCTTCCATCGGGGCACAGTTGAACCCTGACATTGACGCCGCACTGCGAGAATTCCTTCGGGAAAATTGGGACATTTTCGCGTGGCACCACTCAGATATGCCCGGAATCCCACGCAAATTGGCAGAACACAACCTAAATATCCTAAAAGGATTCAAGCCAGTCAAACAGGCTCTTCGACGATTTTCTGAACCCAAAAGACAGGCAATGGGAGAAGAGCTAGCCAAACTATTGGAAGCCGGATTCATCAGAGATATCAAACATCCGGATTGGCTAGCAAACCTGGTAATGGTAACAAAGAAGGACAAATCCTGGCGCCTATGTGTCGATTTTAAAGACCTCAACAAGGCCTGCCCAAAGGATCCCTTCCCCCTCCCCCGCATCGACCAAATAATCGATGCTACCGCAGGACACGATTCACTGTGCTTCCTCGACGCATATTCCGGCTACCATCAAATCAAGATGGCAGAAGCAGACCAAGCCGCAACGGCATTCATCACTCCATACGGACCATTCTGCTTCACACGATGCCCTTCGGACATAAAAACGCTGACACAACATATCAGCGCATGATTCAAACATGTCTGGCCACCCAGATCGGCAAAACAGTAGAGGCATACGTAGACGACGTAGTCGTCAAAACGAAACATGTCAAAACTCTAGTAGATGACTTGAGGCTCACATTCGACAACCTCAGAGCATACGACATCAAGCTAAATCCGGAAAAATGTGTTTTTGGCGTACCAGTCGGAAAGCTCCTGGGCTTCATTGTATCCGGTAGAGGAATTGAAGCAAATCCAGCCAAGATCCAAGCTCTGTCTCAGCTAGATATTCCAAAAGACCTCAAACAAATACAAAAACTGACTGGATGCATGGCGGCTCTAAGCCGCTTTATCTCCCGTCAAGGTGAAAAGGCTTTGCCCCTCTATCGCCTCCTTAGGCGCACCGAACACCAGTGGGACGGATCTGCCCCGCGGAATCGAAGAAATAAAAGCCATATTGGCAACAAACCCGGTCTGGCTGCGCCGAACCTCGGCGAACCAATGTTGTTATACATCGCGCAACACATCAAGTTGTAAGCGCGGTACTTTCGTCGTCGAGCGAGAGCGAAGGGCATAAATTCCCTCTTCAAAACCAGTGTACTACGTATCCCCGTGTTAACCCCCGCAAGTCCGTTACCCGCACTATCAAAAGATAGCGTGTCACGGTGTTCATGGCATCCGGAAGCTCGACACTACTTTCGTGGAGTGTTCGATAACAGTGGCCTCCGAAGTACCCCTCAACGACATTATAAAGAACCGCGACGCGACGGGGAGGATTGCAAAATGGGCCATTGAGCTCTTACCATTCGATATAACTTACAAACCTCGACGAGCTATAAAGTCACAAGTTTTGGCTGACTTCGTCGCTGAATGGACCGAAGCCGAACTCCCTAAAGAGTACGGCGCATACTCCCATTGGATTATGCACTTTGACGGCTCTAAAATGTTGGCCGGATTGGGGACTGGCGTCGTATTGACGTCCCCAACCGGGGATACAGTCCAATACGTACTTCAGATAATATACACGGACTCCAACAGCCGAATACGAGGCCCTTTTACACGGCCTCCGGATGGCAATCTCCATGGGCATTCAACGCCTAGAGGTGCGCGGGGATTCAAACCTTGCAATATCCCAAATAAATGGAGACTTTGACGCCAAGGATCCAAAAATGGCAGCATATCGCAACGCTGTCCTAAAAATGTCAGCTCGGTTTGAAGGACTTGAATTCCACCACGTAGCCAGGGATAATAACCAAGCGGCCGACGTATTGGCACGCATCGGCGCAAAACGTGACGCTGTCCCTCCAAATATCTTCCTGGAATGGCTATTTAAGCCATCCGTACTATGGGAAGAGGAGTCCGGAAACAATAAACCGGAAGCAGTCGCACCAACCGACACAAAGCAATCTGTCATAACCGGCGATTCAGCTGACGAAATAACACCTTCAGCCCACAACATAATGGTAGTAATTGCCCCGTGGACCGAGCCATTCCTAGCCTACTTGCTTAGGCAGGAACTTCCCGAAGACCAAACTGAGGCCCGCTGCATAGTCCGGCGATCTAAAGCCTACAAGGTCCATGACGGAGAACTCTATAAGAAAAGCACAACCTGAGTCCTTCAAAGGTGTTTCTCCGAAGAAGAAGGGCGAAACCTTCTGGCTGAAATTCACGCCGGACTAGGCGGACACCACGCAGCGGCCCGGGCCCTTGTAGGAACGGCATTCCGTACAGGATTTTATTGGCCGACGGCCCGGGCAGATGCTCAGGACTTAGTCCGAAGATGCGTCGGTTGTCAGCTCTTTGCTAATCAGAGCCATATGCCACCCACCGCCCTCAAAACTATACCCATTACCTAGCCGTTCGTGGTCTGGGGGCTTGACATGGTCGGACCCCTTAAAGGGGGAACCCACAAGCAAAGGTACCTACTGGTCATGGTGGATAAATTCACCAAATGGATAGAGGCCAAGCCAGTTAAAACGGCAGAGTCCGGACCAGTGATAGACTTTATTTCCGGGGTAGTACACCGTTTTGGTGTTCCCCACAGCATCATCACCGATAACGGCACGAATTTCACGGCCGACGAGGTTAAATCATGGTGCAAAAACATAGGCATTAAGCTCGATTACGCTTCAGTCTATCATCCTCAAACCAACGGTCAAGTGGAACGAGCAAATGGTCTAATAATGAGCGGCATCAAACCCAGACTAGTGCGGTCACTTACGAGTCGACCGCGACCGGGTAGAGGAGCTCGACTACGTAGACTGGGGCTGCGACGACGCCCAACCGTACTACACCGGATTCACACCATTTTTTATGCTATACGGCGCAGAGGTAGTTCTGCCCTGCGACATCATTCATGACTCACCTCGAGTGCGCATGTACGAAGAAAGAGAACCCGAGCTAGATCGGCAGGACAGCTTGGACGCATTGGAGGAAGAACGCGACGTCGCCAAGGCTCGTTCCGCATTCTATCAGCAGCAGGCTCGAAGATATCAAAGCAGAGAAGTACGGGCCAAGACCTACAATGTTGGCGAACTAGTTCTACGCCTGCCGGACAAGAAAAAGGACAAGCTCAATCCCAAATGGGAGGGCCCCTTCATTATCGATCAAGTCTTGACCGGCGGAGCGCATTGCTCACTTAAATGCGTCGGACAACCGACTCGAGCCGAACCCATGGAACGCAGCCCGCCTCCGAAGATTCTATGCCTAGTGCCGGACTAAGAGTTCGTCCCCTTCTCCCGTTCAATTTTTTACACTTCAGCTGTCTTTTGTTTCTCTTTCTTCTCTTAACCCTTTTACTAAAAAGCCCTTAAGGGCCTACTCGCGCATTGTTCGCATACACTTGATGTGCCATCCGCACTCATTATACCTGGGGGCTTCTTTACCAGAAGCTTAATTATAAAGGCTTCATGCCCAGCACATGTGTCAAGCTTCCACATGTACCTTTTATTCACCATTATATGCATCGATATGACTTAAGTTTTGGCCAAGATGGGTTGCGTGGCTCCTATGCTTACCCCTACGTTCCCGATTGTTCGGCTAGGAGGTAAAGGGAGCACCTCTACGATTATTACTGCCGGGTCAGCCGGATGTGTACCTCAGACTGGGTGAAGCCGAAAGCTAGCGTTCTTAAGGGAATATTCGGTCGGTGACTTGAAAGATGATTTTTTGCCCACTTATTTATCTGCCCCCAGATGTTTTCCTGCTCCTTTCGCAGTCCGGACATGCACTTTAGGGCATGCCTCCCAGGGAAAGGAACCCTTAACGAAACTATTCTCCCTGGAAGATGTTTCTTACTAACCATGTAATATAACATAACTAGTTGGACACTTGTCTGATAAAGCACTAATGACCCCTACGCCTGGTCTCCATGCATGCCCCAGTTGTTTTTTAACCGAGAAGGTATTCGGACACACTCCGGACTCTAGGGTCCCGAGGCTGAAGCGAAAAGGTCGGCAAAGACAAACGATCTACAATCCGGCTAGAAGGCATTTTACATGTCATTTTAAAATACATTGTCACATTGATTGACTGTATTCATCCTCAATCCCGTCTAACAGCTGTCCAATTTACTGAGTCCGTTGGGAAAATTTAGCGCCAACTCTACTTGGCCGTATACTAAACTCACAGGGATCTCCTTCCCGTCGGGCCCCATAGGTCCGACCTCGGCCATATGGTTGGGATCCGCCTTCTTGTATCGCGTCTTCACCATGGCCCAGGCCTCCCTGGCACCTTGGCGGCAGGCCGAAATCTTCCATAACCGGAAGCGCTGCCGCATTCCCTGAAGCATCTCCGCAAGCTCCCCAAGGCCTTCGATCAGGGAAAGGGCCGGCCATAAAGCCTGAACGGCGCCGCTCATCGCCTGCCAAACTCGTTCGAGCAGCTGCAACAGTTCGAGAAGTTGATCACCCGTCGATACGGGCATCTCCTCCGCAGGACGACCTGTGAGTATACCTACAGACATATCTTGTCAATTGACTTCCTCGCCGAACTCTTCTTTTCAAAGGAGTCCGCTCAAGCACTTACTATAAATGCCGCGACGAAGCCGCTTATTCTCCTTAACGGAGCCGAACAGCTCGGCCCGAACGCCTTTCAGCTCTTCTCCAAGCTGGGCGTGGGCATCTTGGAGCCTGTTCCTTTCTTGCTGCACTCTATTCAGCACCCTCTCGCCGGCCTTCAGCTGGAGCAGTAGTTCTTTCCTGTCCGGATCTTGTCCGGCAGCACCTGCAATGTCATTATTAGACTTGCGCGCACACTGCACAGCGCTTATATTTTTCAAATACTGTATTACCAGGAGGGGTCTCTGTGCTTCCTCCTGCAGTAGCAAGTGCGGCCTCAAGTAGGGCCTTGCAATCTTGCAGCTCCTGAGACAGTTGGGCATTCTTCTCGGTAAGATCCTGCGTTTCAAATGATCCTTAAATTAGTTAATATAACTACTTTAAGTCTCGGGGGCTACTGGCATATATAACTATTAAATTCTCTTACCCGTATGTCTTTTACATACTGCTCCGTGGCTCTGGTAAAACCATCTTGAGCAGCACGGAGGTGCGCGTCCCCCGCGTTAAAGGCATTCAATGCCTCAGCGGAGAAGCACGCGTCACGAAATACTGTCCGGCCGCGCCTGTGGTTCATGGCGCTCTCCACCTCAGATTTGGTGGCGGACAGTCTGTCGGCATCCTCCGTTGGAGGAGTATCTGAAGGAAATATGCCCTAGAGGCAATAATAAAGTTATTATTTATTTCCTTATTTCATGATAAATGTTTATCATTCATGCTAGAATTGTATTAACCGGAAACATGATACATGTGTTAATGCATAGACAAACAATATGTCACTAGTATGCCTCTACTAGACTAGCTTGTTAATCAAAGATGGTTATGTTTCCTAACCATGAACAAAGAGTTGTTATTTGATTAACAAGGTCACATCATTATTTGAATGATCTGATTGACATGACCCATTCCATTAGCTTAGCACACGATCGTTTAGTATGTTGCTACTGCTTTTATCCATGACTTATACATGTTCCTATAACTATGAGATTATGCAACTCCCGTTTACCGGAGGAACACTTTGGGTACTACCAAACGTCACAACGTAATTGGGTGATTATAAAGGAGTACTACAGGTGTCTCCAAAGGCAGATGTTGGGTTGGCATATTTCGAGATTAGGTTTTGTCACTCCGATTGTCGGAGAGGTATCTCTGGGCCCTCTCGGTAATACACATCACTGAAGCCTTGCAAGCATTACAACTAATGAGTTAGCTGTGAGATGGTGTATTACGGAACGAGTAAAGAGACTTGCTGTAGCGAGATTGAACTAGGTATTGGATACCGACGATCGAATCTCGGGCAAGTAACATACCGATGACAAAGGGAACAACGTATGTTGTTATCTTGTCCGACCGATAAAGATCTTCAGTAGAATATGTAGGAGCCAATATGGGCATCCAGGTCCCGCTATTGGTTATTGACCGGAGACGTGTCTCGGTCATGTCTACATTGTTCTCGAACCGTAGGGTCCGCACGCTTAAGGTTTCGATGACGGTTATATTATGAGCTTGTGTATTTTGATGTACCGAAGAAGTTCGGAGTCCCGGATGTGATCACGGACATGACGAGGAGTCTCGAAATGGTCGAGACATAAAGATTGATATATTGGAAGCCTATATTTGGAGTTCGGAATGGTTCCGGGTGAAATCGGATTTTACCGGAACACCGGGGGGTTACCGGAACCCTCCCGGGGTTATTGAGCTTTAGTGGGCCATGAGGGAGAAGAGGAAGGGCCGGCGGGGCAGGGCGTCGCCCCCCCTAGTCCGAATAGGACAAGGAGAGGGGGCGGCGCCCACCCTTCCTCTTTCCTCCCCCAATCCTACTCCAACTAGGAAGGGGGAGTCCTACTCGGTGGGAGTAGGACTCCTCCGCGCCTCCCAAGGGCCGGCCGCACCCCCTTGCTCCTTTATATACGGGGCAGGGGCACCCTAGAAGACACAAGTTGATCTACGGATTGATCCTTAGCCGTGTGCGTGCCCCCTCCACCATATTCCACCTCGGTCATATCGCCGCATAAAGCTTAGGCGAAGCCTGCGCCGATAGAACATCAAGATCGCCACCACGCCGTCGGCTGATGGAACTCTCCTCCCAAGCTCTCACTGGTTTGGAGCCCGAGGAGCGCCATCGAGCTGTCGTGTGTCAAGAACTCGGGCGCCGGAGTGCTGGCGCGGGATCGGTCGGATCGCGAGGAGAACGTCGACTACTTCCTCTACGTTGTGATCGCTTCGCTTCGGTCACGAGGGTACGTAGACAACACTCTCCCCTCTCGTTGCTATGCATCACCATTATCTTGCGTGTGCGTAGGAAATTTTTTGAAATTACTACGTTCCCCAATAGTATCCGGCCCGCTTTGCGCTTTGCCTCCCCTCCGCATCGGTTTGGAGCACGGCTGGTAGAGGTCGGATTGGCAACCTCTACGCCCGCAGTCCGGTGGGCGCTTTTTCTCCTACAAAAGTCATGAGCACTCAAACGCTTCCTAGGGACGTTGCTTCAAATAATGAACTGTGAGCTATACCTTTGCGGCGACGTTTCAGTCCGCGCTGCACTCCTCTTCCGCCTGCTGGTCCGGACTGGCCTTTGTTGGTCAGCCGCCGCGGGTCCCGCCCCGGAGGCGCTTCCTGCAAAACACCATCGTATGCGAAGTTCAGAGATGAGCGAGGAAGAAACAATGGTGTTGGGACTTCGGTCACAATCACCTGGGAAGCCGGATATAATCCGGGGTAGTCAGCCGTAATGGCGACTAAAGCATTATCCATGTTGAGTTGGTGGAACACCCCGTCGATTAGCTCCACCTTTATGTTCGGATCCTCTTCCGAGGCCGGATCTTGGGATCTCTCTAGATCCTCAGGTTGCGGAGCTGGACTTATCATGTCCTCCACAATCCGACGCAGTTCCTGCGTCAAAGACATAATATAAGAAGCTTAAACTTTAAAAGCATGGGTCAGGCCCTTAAAGTGTTCGCTTACCCAATGCCGAGGGTTATTCATGGAGAACCCATTTAACGGGTTTGTCCGGAGAAAGTCCTCCTTCTCCCCCCTTGTACAGGCCGGACAGGATCGTCACCAGATCCTCGGCCGAATCCGGTCCTTTGCAGCCATGACGGTTGGCGTCGTCTTCCCCATTGAAATTCCACATGGGGTCTCCCCTGTATTGCAGTGGCTGCACCCCCCGCGTAATGCATGTTGCCATGACTCCAATCATGGTCAACCCGGAATGGGCCAGTAACCTTATCCGGCCCATCAGATAATGGACGCTCTTGTCTTCCTCCAGCTAGGGGCTCCGCGGACGCCAACTAAGGTGTTTCTTCGAAGGAACAGAACTGAACTCCGGGAGGCCGATCCGAACAGGGTCCGACAGCGGAGCGTCTTCTATGTAAAACCATTCCAAAGGCCAGTCTTCGGATGCCTTCTTAGGGGTTCCGGATGGATATCCAGTCCCGGCAATGCGCCATATTTCGGCGCCGCCCACTTGGTATATGGACCCCTCATGAGAACGGGGTACGAGGCAGAACAACCTCTTCCACAATGCAAAATGGGGTTCGATGCCCAGAAATAGCTCGCAAAGAGCTACATAACCCGCGATATGCAGGATAGAGGCAGGCGTAAGGTGATGGAGCTGGAGTCCGTAGAACTCCAGGAGCCCGCGGAGGAACGGGTGTATAGGAAATCCGAGTCCCCTTATCAGATAGGGGACGAAGCATACCCGCTCCTCTTTGTTGGGACTTGGGGTAGCCTCCGCTTGCTTCCCACCTTGGTAGGTGGCCAACCCGGCTCGAACCGGGACCATGAAGGCCGGAGGGAGATATCCCTTTGCTTGAAGCGCCACCAGCTCGTTGTGCGGGACGGAACATCTCCTCCAATCTCCTGGCAGAGGGCTGGGAGCGCGAGAAGAGGAGCCGCGTCGACGGTCCATCATGGAATGGATTTTTGGTCAGAGGTGCTCCGATGAGTTCTCGCGGAAGGAAGATGGTGTGATTTGGATCTGGATTCTTGCCTCTCTTATAGGCAGATTATTTGTGCAGCTAGGGGGTAAAACATTAAAGATACCATGGCTTTTCGCATTCGTGCGACGCGTGGAAGAAGGCCATTATTGGGTGTGGAAGCCGAGAAGCGCAACATTGATAAGGAAGCCGGACACTGTTCGGCAGGTACATGGAACTTAAAGGAGAACCCGCCTTGCAACGCCGAAGACTATATACGCGCTGGACTTATCGTCATTGAAGCCTGGTTCGGGGCTACCGAGGAGTCTGAACTAGGGGTGTCCGGACAGCCGGACTATCGCCATCCGCCGGACTCCAAGACTACGAAGATACAAGATTGAAGACTCGTCCGTGTCCGGATGGGACTTTCCTTGGCGTGGAAGGCAAGCTTGGCAATACGGATATGTAGATCTCCTACCATTGTAACCGACTGTAACCCTAGCCCTCTCCGGTGTCTATATAAACCGAGGGTTTAGTCCGTAGGACATAACCTCCATTACAACAATCATACCATAGGCTAGCTTCTAGGGTTTAGCCTCCTTGATCTCGTGGTAGATCCACTCTTGTAATACACATCATCAATATTAATCGAGCAGGACGTAGGGTTTTACCCCCATCAAGAGGGCCCGAACCTGGGTAAAACATCCTGTCCCTTGCCTCCTGTTACCATCCACCTAGACGCACAGTTCGGGACCCCCTACCCGAGATCCGCCGGTTCTGACACCGACATATACCTTCAAGCTTAAATAGTACACAAATATAATCCACACAGCGTAGATGTTCGTTAGGATGCTTTGTTCCATCTCCTGTGAAAGTGTTAGCTAGTAGTTTTTCTATCATACCCGAAGGAATCTGAAAAGCAGTTTCATCTTCAATAGATTCAGTAGGTTCAGTAGGTTCAGTAGGTTGAGTAGCAACTCTTGGATCAACCGGACGGGGTGAAGATTCCCCGAAAAAGCCCCTCAAACAATTACTTTCCATAGTAACAAGTGATAGAAAATTTCAGCACACTAAATAAATTTTTCCTTACCAAATTCCACCTACCAAAGGCGCTTCACTCCCCGGCAACGGTGCCAGAAAAGGTTCTTGATGACCCACAAGTATAGGGGATCTATTGTAGTCCTTTTGATAAGTAAGAGTGTCGAACCCAACGAGGAGCAGAAGGAAATGATAAGCGGTTCTCAGCAAGGTATTCTCTGCAAGTACTGAAATAAGTGGTAACAGATAGTTTTGTGATAAGATAAATGGTAACGAGCAACAAGTAACAAAAGTAAATAAAGTGCAGCAAGGTGGCCCAATCCTTTTTGTAGCAAAGGACAAGCTTGGACAAACTCTTATAATAGGAGAAGCGCTCCCGAGGACACATGGGAATATCGTCAAGCTAGTTTTCATCACGCTCAAATGATTCGCGTTCGGTACTTTGATAATTTGATATGTGGGTGGACCGGTGCTTGGGTACTGCCCTTACTTGGACAAGCATCCCACTTATGATTAACCTCTATTGCAAGCATCCGCAACTACAACAAAAGTATTAAGGTAAACCTAACCATAGCATGAAACATATGGATCCAAATCAGCCCTTACGAAAGCAACGATAAACTAGGGTTTAAGCTTCGTCACTCTAGCAACCCATCATCTACTTATTACTTCCCAATGCCTTCCTCTAGGCCCAAATAATGGTGAAGTGTTATGTAGTCAACGCTCACATAACACCACTAGAGGTTAGACAACATACATCTTATCAAAATATCGAATCTAATACCAAATTCACATGACTACTAATAGCAAGACTTCTACCTTGTCCTCAGGAACAAACGTAGCTACTCACAAAGCATATTCATGTTCATAATCAGAGGGGTAATATTGTGCATAAAGGATCTGAACATATGATCTTCCACCAAATAAACCAACTAGCATCAACTACAAGGAGTAATCAACACTACTAGCAACCTACTAGCACCAATCCCGGACTTGGAGACAAGAATTGGATACAAGAGATGAACTAGGGTTTGGAGATGAGATGGTGCTGGTGAAGATGTTGATGGAGATTGCCCTCTCCCGATGAGAGGAGCGTTGGTGATGACGATGGTGATGATTTCCCCCTCCCGGAGGGAAGTGTCCCCGGCAGAACAGCTCTGCCGGAGCCCTAGATTGGTTCCACCTCGTGGCGGCGGTGTCTCGTCCCGAAAGGTTCTCTTCTATTTTTTTCTCATCGAAAGACTTCATATGGGAGAATATGGGCGTCGGAGAGCCACCAGGGGGCCCATGAGGTAGGGGGCGCGCCCAGGGGGCGCCCCCCACCCTCGTGAACATGGTGTGGCCCCCCTGGCCTTCATCTTTGGCGACGATTTTTCTTTATTTATTTTAAGGTGTTCCGTGGAGTTTCAGGACTTTTGGAGTTGCACAGAATAGTCCTTCAATATTTGCTCCTTTTCCAGCCCAGAATTCCAGCTGCCCGCATTCTCCCTCTTCATGTAAACCTTGTAAAATAAGAGAGAATAGCCATAAGTATTGTGACATAACGTGAAATAACAGCCCATAATGCAATAAATATTGACGTAAAAGCATGATGCAAAATGGGCGTATCACCGGCAAGGCTTGTACAAAAAGTGGCCTGTCGGGGGGGCCCGGCAGCCACGCCTTATGGGTAAAACTTGCGAAGATGCTCGATGTTCCAGGAGTTGCTCACTAGAATGGCATCTTTGGTCTCCAGACGGACTGCGCCAGGCCTGGTCACTCGTGTTACCCAATAAGGGCCTTCCCACTTCGGCGTCAACTTGTTGGAATTCTTGGCTGACTGAATGTGCCGAAGAAGAAGGTCGCCTTCCTCAAAGTTCCAGGCATGAACCTTGCGGCTATGGTAGCAACGCAAGGCTTGCTGGTAGCATGCTGCCCTCACAGCCGCCCGGAGACGATCTTCCTCAAGGAACGTTGCATCATCTTGCCGCAATCGCTCGTGCTAAAGCTCATCATAAGTGAGCACTCGAGGTGACCCATATATGAGTTCCGTGGGGAGAACTGCTTCTGCCCCGTAGATCAGGGCAAAGGTTGTCTGGTCGGTGGCTCGATTTGGCGTCGTTCTGATCGACCAAAGAACCGCTGGCAACTCGTCAATCTAGCGCCTTCCACTCTTGCGCAACCTGTCAAAAGTCTTCGTTCTTAAGCCTCAGAACTTCAGCATTTGCTCTCTCTGCTTGGCTATTGCTTCGTGGGTGTGCCACGGAAGCAAAACAGACCTTGCTGCCGAGATCCTCAATGTACCGCATGAAGGTGTGGCTTGTGAACTGTGTGCCGTTGTCGGTGATCATCCTGTTGGGTACACCAAAACGGCAAACTAGCCCCTTGAAGAACTTGATGGCTGACTGCGCTGTCACCTTCCTCACTGTTTCCACCTCAGGCCACTTTGTGAACTTGTCGATTGCAACGTACAAGTACTCAAAGCCCCCGATGGCGCGGGGAAAGGGGCCCAGTATGTCGAGCCCCCAGACCGAGAATGGCCAGGAGAGAGGGATTGTCAGCAAGGCTTGAGCTGGCTAATGAAGTTTCTTCGAATGGAACTGGCACGCTTCACACTTGGTTACTCGTACCTTCGCATCCTGGAGGGCAGTGGGCCAGAAGAAACCTTGCCGGAAAGCCTTGCCAGCAAGGGCCCTTGACCCTATGTGGGAGCCACATATGCCTCCATGTATCTCTGCCAACAGCTCCAGTCCTTCTTCCGGGAGATGCACTTCAATTTCACCCCATTCGGTCTTTTTCTGTACAAGACATTGTCAACGAATTGGTACAGAGCAGACCGGCGGGCTACTCTCTCTGCCTCTTCCTACTCCTCAGGAAGCTCCCCCATTTGGAGGAATCGGACGGTGTGTTGTGCCCATGCCGGAGCATGTGGCTCAACAGCAAGGACCAAAGGCATTTCCTCTGCCGCGGGAACGGTTGCCTCCGCGGCAAGGGCCTGGCGCCCCGCCGGAGTCGGTTGTCCCACGGCAGGCTTGGCGTCCATGGCAACTCCTTCGCCGGCGGCTCCATGGAGCTCAGTGGGGAAGTACTTGCCCGGGCCTAGCTTCCTTCGCTTGTTCTGCCCTGTCGATGGTTCGACGGATGGTTGAGTTAACCGAAGCACAAAAGTACCTGGTTCCACAGGTAGCTTGTGGGCAGCATGCTTCGACAGATAGTCGGCGGCGTCATTCTCCACTCGGGGGACATGCTTCGTCTGTATCCCATCAAAGCACTCCTCCAGTTTCCTTACTTCATCGATGTAAGCTTCCATCAGCGGGCTTTGATAATCCTTGTTGATTTGCCTAACAACGAGTTGTGAATCACCCCTGACGATGAGCTTTGACTCCGAGGTCCGCTGCGATCCTGAGACCGGAAAGCAAGCCCTCGTACTCGGGGGTGTTATTAGTTGACATCTCCCGGGGAAAGTGCATTTGGATGACATACTTGAGGTGCTCCCCGGTGGGTGCGACAAGCAGCACGCCAGCATCGGCGCCTTGCAGCGAGAAATCCCCATCAAAGTACATGATCCAGTTGCGGCTCGTTTCCTTGCCAAGGATAGTGGTCACCTGTACCTCTTCGTCGGGCGTCGAGGTCCATTCTGCAACGAACTCCGCCAAGACTCTGCTCTGAATCGTCGAGGTTCTCTCGAACTTTAAACCAAAACTTGACAGCTCCAGGGCCCATTCCACAATCCTCCCGCTGCATCCGGTTATGCAAGATCCGCTGTAACGGAGGCGGTGACAACGGTGATCTCGTGCGCTTGGAAGTAATGACACAGCTTCCCAGAGGCCATAAGGAGGCCGAAGAGAAATTTTTGCACACCTGAGTACCTCGACCTAGCCCCCTGCAAGAGGGAGCTAACGAAGTAAAATGGGTGCTGCACCATTTTCTTCTTCTGCACCACTTCACCTAGTCGCGCGGGCCCTGTTGCACTGGTGTCAGCCTTTGCCGGGGACTCAGTCTTGCCGGGACCGAGCCCTGCCGGGGAAGGTTCTGGCCCGCCATCCGTCGATTCTGCTGTTGTTGCTGCCTCTTCGTCGACCTCTCTCTGTGCCACCAGTGCAGCGCTAACCACCTGATTCATTACCGCTAGGTACAACAGCAACGGTTCTTGTGGTTTAGGCGCTACCAGCACTAGGGTAGAGGAGAGGTATTTCTTCAAATCCTGCAGCGCGGCCTCAACCTCTGGGGTCCACTCCATTGGGCCTAATGACCCACAAGTGTAGGGGATCTATCGTAGTCCTTTCAAAAAGTAAGAGTGTCGAACCCAACGAGGAGCGGAAGGAAATGATAAGCGGTTTTCAGTAAGGTTTTCTCTGCAAGCACTGAAATTGTAGGTGATAGATAGTTTTATGAGAAGATAAATAGTAACGAGTAACAAGTAAATAAAGTAAATAAAGTGCAGCAAGGTGGCCCAATCCTTTATGTAGCAAAGGATAAGCTTGGACAAATTCTAATAATGAGAAAGGATATCCCGAGGACACATGGGAATTATCGTCAAGCTAGTTTTCATCACGTTCATATGATTCGCGTTCGGTACTTTGATAATTTGATATGTGGGTGGACCAGTGCTTGGGTACTGCCCTTACTTGGACAAGCATCCCACTTATGATTAACCCCTATTGCAAGCATCCGCAACTAGAAAAGAAGTATTAAGGTAAACCTAACCACATCATTAAACATATGGATCCAAATCAGCCCCTAACGAAGCAACGCATAAACTAGGGTTTAAGCTTCTGTCACTCTACCAACCCATCATCTACTTATTACTACCCTATGCCTTCCTCTAGGCCCAAATAATGGTGAAGTGTCATGTAGTCGACGTTCACATAACACCACTAGAGAAAAAGACAACATACATCTCATCAAAATATCGAACGAATACCAAATTCACATGACTACTAATAGCAACACTTCACCCATGTCCTCAGGAACAAACGTAGCTACTCACAAAGCATATACATGTTCATAATCAGAGGGGTAACAATATGCATAAAGGATATGAACATATGATCTTCCACCAAGTAAACCAATTAGCATCAACTACAAGGAGTAATCAACACTACTAGCAACCCACAGGTACCAATTCGTGGTTTTGATACAAGATTGGATACAAGAGATGAACTAGGGTTTTGAGAGGAGATGGTGCTGGTGAAGATGTTGATGGAGATTGACCCCCTCCCGATGACAGGATTGTTGGTGATGACGTTGGTGGTGATTTCCCCCTCCCGGAGGGAAGTGTCCCCGGCAGAACAGCTCCGCCAGAGCCCTAGATTGGTTCTGCCTCGTGGCTCCGGAGTTTCGTCCCGTAAGCTTGCCCATGATTGTTTCCAGGGTAAAAGCTCCCATATAGAAGATGGACATCGGAGGCCCACCAGGGGGCCCAGGAGACAGGGGGCGCGCCCAGTAGGGGAGGGGGGGCGCCCCCCACTCTCCTGGCCAAGGTGTGGGCCCCCTGATGTATTTCTTTCGCTCAATAATTCTTATTAATTCCAAAAACATGTTTCATGGAGTTTCAGGATTTTTGGAGCGGTGCAGAATAGGTTTCAATGTTTACTCCTTTTCGGCCGAATTCCATTGCCGGCATTCCCCTCTTCATGGTAAACCTTGTAAAATAAG
This sequence comes from Aegilops speltoides, assembly GCA_021437245.1. Lineage (NCBI taxonomy): Eukaryota > Viridiplantae > Streptophyta > Magnoliopsida > Poales > Poaceae > Aegilops > Aegilops speltoides. The sequence continues at coordinate 467,034,010 of CM038147.1, read as the reverse complement.
AGAGAATAGCCATAAGTATTGATATATAATGTGTAATAACAGCCCATAATGCAATAAATATTGATATAAAAGCATGATGCAAAATGGACGTATAAACTCCCCCAAGCTTAGACCTCGCTTGTCCTCAAGCGGAAGCCGAAATCAAAAAATATTTCCACATGTTTAGAGATAGAGGTGTCGATAAAAATAAAATACAGACATGAGGGCATCATGATCATCCTTATAACATCAAAACATATAGATTCTATCATATGATTTCTTATGCTCAAGTAACAATCAATTCACAATGTCAAGTATGGTTCAAAAACTTCATTGAGAACTAACAAACTATAATCTCAGTCATTGAAGCAATTGCAATTTATCATAACATTAGAAAGAGTCAACAATAGAGCTTTTCAGCAAGTTCACATACTCAACTATATTGTAGTCTTCTACAATTGCTAACACTCACGCAATACTTGTGGTTATGGAGTGTCAGCCAGACACTGAGAAAGATAGGGGCTTATTGTATTGCCTCCCAACGTATTCACCTTTAGGTGATGTCAACAATAATAGCCCATGTTCTGGTAAAAAAACAATAATAGCCCATGCTAACTTACATCCAATTGGATATATATATATATATATATCATGATCTTTCAAACACGAGGAGCTTGCCAAAGGATAAAATTAAAAAGGGAAAGGTGAGGATCACCTTGACTCAAGCATAAAGTAAAAACATAAAGTAAAAGATAGGCCCTTCGCAGAGGGAAGCAGAGGTTGTCATGTGCGTTTAGGGTTGATGCACAAAATCTTAATGCAAAAGAACGTCACTTTATATTGCCCTTGTATGTGGACCTTTATTATGCAGTTAAATCGCTTTTATTACTTCTACAACAAGATCGTACAAAGCTTATTTTCTCTGCACTAATAAGTCATACATATTTAGATAGCAGTTTTTATTGCTTGCAACATGACAACTTACTTGAAGGATCTTACTCAATCCATAGGTAGGTATGGTGGACTCTTATGGCAAAACTGGGTTTAAGGATATTTGGAAGCACAAGTAGTATCTCTACTTGGTGCAAGGAATTTGGCTAGCATGAGGGGAAAGGCAAGCTCAACATGTTCGGAAGGTCAATGACAATATACTTTAACTGAGATGTGTGAAAACATAAACTGTTACATTGTCTTCGTTGTCCAACGTCAACTCTTTTAGCATGTCATACTTAATGAGGAATCCCAATCATAAGAGATGTCCAAGATAATATATTTATATGTGAACCCCTCTTTCCTTATCACTTCCTATTAATTGCAACAATGACCAAAACTACATGTATCAATCCTCAACAACTTTTATGCCTCATACTTTCTATATGTGAAGTCATCACTATCCATAAGATCAATATGATTTATTTATTCTTTCTACTTTCTCAAGATCATAGCAACATATCAAAGCCCTTGACTCAACACTAATCTTTATTATAGATAGCTCACGGACTCGATTACAAAAAGATATTACAATGCAAAACTTGAAACTACTTGATATCAAAACTTCAATCTACTAGATCAAGATACTACTAAAAGGATCGAACTAAATAAAACGGTAAAGGTAGGAGTGTGATGGTGATACGATACCAGGGAACCTCCCCCAAGCTTGGCAGTTTCCAAGGGGAGTGCCCATACCCATATGATTATGTCCTCGGGGGTGGTGAAGTAGGAGTTGTTCATGATGTAGGCTTGTCGTCCGTCTTCCAAGGCATAGGCTCTCCATCATAGAAGGATGATCGAGTCTCCGGGATCCTTAAATCTACAGCCAAACTCATCCTCTTGAATCTATATTCATACTCGCAGTTCTGGTTTTGCAGGTCATAGATCTGGGCTTGGAGGTGCTCAATTTTCTCTTGAAGCTTGAAGATGGTCTCCCCAATGACTTTGGCATCCAACTTGTGGTTGTTGGTGAACTCCGTGATCATCATCTGGTTGGCGCTGAGTCCACGCTCCACCATCCCTTGGCACTTGAAAACTTGCTGCTCCACGGCTTCGAGCTTTGTCTCCACGCTTCCGGTACGCATTGGTCCCTCCACATCACGGATGTGCAGCACCCCCTCACGCATCTCAATGGTTTGGGGGTGTTGCAGCACCTCCGCAAGATAGGGGTTGATAACCCTCTCGAAAAACTTGTCCTTGGGAGTGCATGGAGACGACATGATGCTCTAGATCTGAAACAGAAACAGCTCGAAACGAAAACAGAGGATATTTGCATGATACGGTGGTCAAAACCTTCGGGAGTATATATAATGAATTTTTACCGACCAAAATATGTAACGTGAAAGAAAACGGAGTCCGGGAGGCACACGAGGTGTCCAAGAGACAGGGGGCGCACCCAGTAGGGGGGGCCCTCCACTCTCGTGGGGGCCTCGTGTCCCTTTCGGACTACTTCTTTCTTCCTAAAATTCTTAAATATTCCTAAACTGATAAAAATTGCCATTGGAGTTGTTTTGGAGTCGGTTTACTTACCGTACCACATACCTATTCCTTTTCGGAGTCTGGAATGTTCTGGAAAGTGTCCCTTATGTATTCCTTCGGGGTTACGGTTTCAATAATATTAGTTTCAACATTGATAGGATTACCTGAAATATAATGTTTAATTCTTTGACTGTTTACCATCCTTGGACTTGTGCCTTCGAAGTTGTTGATTTTTATGGCACCAGAACGATAGACCTCCTCGATAACGTAGGGACCTTCCCATTTAGAGAGAAGTTTTCCTGCAAAAAATCTTAAATGAGAGTTGAATAATAACACATAATCTCCTACGTTAAACTCACGCTTTTGTATCATTTTGTCATGCCAGTGTTTGACTTTTTCTTTGAATAACTTGGCATTCTCGTAGGCTTGGGTTCTCCATTCATCAAGTGAGCTAATATCAAACAACCTCTTCTCACTGGCAAGTTTGAAGTCATAATTGAGCTCTTTAATAGCCCAATATGCTTTATGTTCAAGTTCAAGAGGTAAATGAAACGCTTTTCCATAAACCATCTTATATGGAGACATACCCATAGGATTTTTGTATGCAGTTCTATAGGCCCATAATGCATCATCAAGTTTTTTGGACCAATTCTTTCTAGATCAATTCACAGTCTTTTGCAAAATTAATTTGAGCTCTCTATTTCACAACTCTACTTGACCACTAGACCGCGGATGATAAGGAGATGCGATTCTATGATTAACATCATACTTAGCTAGCATCTTACGGAAAGCGCCATGAATAAAATGTGAACCACCATCTGTCATAAGATATCTAGGGACTCCAAACCTCGGAAAAATAACTTCTTTAAGCATTTTAATAGAAGTGTTATGATCAGCACTACTAGTTGGAATAGCTTCTACCCACTTAGTAACGTAATCAACAGTAACTAAAATATGTATATAACCATTAGAGGCAGGAAAAGGTCCCATATAATCAAAGCCCCAAACATCAAACGGTTCAATAACAAGAGAATAATTCATATGCATTTCTTGACGTCTGCTAATGTTACCTATTCTTTGACATTCATCACAAGATAAGACAAACTTACGAGCATCTTTGAAGAGAGTAGGCCAATAAAAACTAGATTGTAGTACCTTGTGTGCAGTTCTATCTCCAGCGTGGTATCCTCCATAGGATTCAGAGTGACACTTGTGTAGGATCTGTTCCTGTTCATGCTCAGGCACACAATGTCTAATAACACCATCTACTCCTTCTTTATAAAGGTGTGGGTCATCCCAAAAGTAATCTCTTAAATCATAAAAGAACTTTTTCTTTTGTTGGTATGTGAAACTAGGCGGTATAAATTTAGCAACAATGTAATTAGCATAATCAGCATACCAAGGAGCAGTATGAGAAGCATTAATGACCGCCGATTGTTCATCAGGAAAGCTATCATCAATAGGCAGTGGGTCATCAAGAACATTCTCTAACCTAGATAAGTTGTCTGCAACGGGGGTTCTCAGCTCCCTTTCTATCAATAATATGCAAGTCAAATTCTTGGAGCAAGAGAACCCATCTAATGAGTCTAGGTTTAGCATCTTTCTTTTCCATAAGATATTTAATAGCAACATGATCAATGTGAATAGTAACTTTGGAATCAACAATATAAGGTCTAAACTTATCACATGTAAACACAATTGCTAAGAACACTTTTTCAGTAGTAGCATAATTTCTCTGGATAGTATCAAGAGTCTTACTAGCATACTGGATAACATTCAATTTCTTATCGACTCTTTGCCCTAGAACAGCACCTACATCATAATCACTAGCATCACACATAATTTCAAAGGGTAAATTCCAATCAGGTGGCTGAACAATAGGTGCAGTGATCAAAACTTTCTTAAGTATTTCAAATGCTTCTACACAATCATCATAAAAGACAAAAGGAATATCTTCTTGCAATAAATTAGTCAGAGGCCTAGAGATTTTAGAAAAGACCTTAATGAACCTCCTATAAAAACCGGCATGACCAAGGAAACTTCTTATACCTTTTATGTCCTTGGGACATGGCATCTTTTCAATAGCATCAACCTTTGCTTTATCAACTTCAATACCTCTCTCGGAAATCTTGTGCCCCAAGACAATGCCTTCATTAACCATAAAGTGACACTTTTCCCAATTGAGTACGAGACTAGTGTCTTTGCATCTCTGCAAAACTCGATCAAGGTTGCTGAAACAATCATCAAAAGAGGATCCATAGACAGAGAAATCGTCAATGAATACCTCACAAATCTTTTCACAAAAATCAGAGAATATAGCCATCATGCTTCTTTGAAAGGTAGCAGGTGCATTACATAAACCAAAAGGCATACGTCTATAAGCAAAAGTACCAAAAGGGCAAGTAAAAGTAGTTTTAGATTGATCCTTCGTTGACACAGATATTTGAGAGAAACCAGAATAACCATCTAGAAAGCAGAAATGAGTGTGTTTCGATAGTCTTTCTAGCATTTGATCAATAAAAGGTAAAGGGTAATGATCTTTCTTAGAGGCTTTATTTAACTTACTGAAATCAATTACCATCCTATAACCTGTAATAATTCTTTGCGGGATCAATTCATCTTTATCATTAGGAACAACGGTAATACCTCCCTTTTTAGGAACACAATGGACAGGGCTTACCCATTCACTATCAGCAACGGGATAAATAATACCTGCCTCAAGGAGCTTTAGTATCTCGTTTCATACCACTTCTTTCATCTTGGGATTTAGTCGTCTTTGAGGATCTCTAACTGGTTTGGCATCTTTCTCCACTGTAATTTTGTGTTGGCATAATGTGGGACTAATGCCCTTGAGATCATTCAGAGTATATCCAATAGCTGCTCGGTGCTTCTTCAGAGTTTTCAATAATATTTCTTCTTCTTGCTCTGAAAGGTTAGCACTAATAATAACAGGATATATTTTCTTTTCATCAAGATAAGCATACTTAAGATTATCAGGTAATGGTTCGAGTTCAAACACGGGATCACCCTTGGGTGGAGGGGATCCCCAAGCATTTCAACGGGAAGGTTATGTTTCAGCATAGGTTCCTATTTAAGGAACACTTCATCTATTTCCCTTCTTTCCTCCATAAACATATCGTTTTCATGGTCTAGCAAATATTGTTCTAACAGATCAGTAGGAGGCACAGCAATGGAAGCAAGACCAATAATCTCATCCTTACTAGGTGGTTTCCTATCACGAGGTTGTGTACGAAACTTCGCAAAATTAAACTCATGAGACATACCATCTATGCCAATGGTGACAGTATCTTTTTCACAATCAATCTTAGCACCAGCTATATTCAAGAAGGGTCTACCAAAAATAATGGGACAAAAATCATCTTGTGGGGAACCGAGAACAAGAAAATCAGCAGGGTATTTGACCTTCCCACACAAGACTTCAACATCTCTAACAATCCCAATAGGTTTAATGGTATCCCTATTAGCAAGCTTAATAGTAACATCAATGTCTTCTAATTCAACGGGTGCAATATCATGCATAATCTCTTTATATAGATCATAGGGCATCACACTAGCACTAGCACCCATATCACATAAGCCATGATAACAATGATCTCCTATTTTAACAGAAATAACAGGCATGCCTACGACAGGTCTATGTATCTTAGTATCTGGTCTAGCAATATTAGCAGTCTCACCACAGAAATAAATAACATGCCCATCTAAATCATCATCCAAGAGATCTTTAACCATAGCAATACTAGGTTCAACATTAATTTGCTCAGGAGGTGTATAAGTCCTAGTATTACTCTTACAAACAACAGTCGAAGCTTCAGCATGATCCTTTATCCTAACAGGAAAAGGAGGTTTCTCAACATAAGTAGTAGGAACAATAGGATCACTATAGGTGATAGTCTTTTCTTCAACTGTAATAGGTGCAACTACTTTCACTTCAACAGGAGGATTATATTTAAACCACTTCTCTTTAGGGAGATCAACGTGAGTAGCAAAAGATTAACAGAAAGAAGCTACTATCTCAGAGTCAAGTCCATACTTAGCGCTAAATCCACGAAAGGCATCGGTATCCATAAAAGATTTAACACAATCGAACTTAGGTGTCATACCTGACTCCTTACCATCATCGGAACCCCAATCTTCAGAGTTGCGTTTAATTCTTTACAATAAGTCCCATTTGAAATCAATAGTCTTCAGCATATAAGAACCAGCACAGGAAGTATCGAGAAGGTTGCGATTATCAAGAGAAAGCCGAGCATAGAAGTTTTGAATAATCATTTCCCGGGAGAGCTCATGATTGGGGCATGAATATAACATTGAATTAAGCCTCCCCCAAGCTTGAGCGATGCTTTCTCCTTCGCGAGGCCAGAAATTATATATGTAATTACGATCATGATGAACAAGATGCATAGGATAGAACTTCTGGTGAAATTCCAACTTCAATCGCTTATAATTCCAAGATCTCGTATCATCACATAGCCTATACCATGTCAATGCATCTCCCTTCAAAGATAAAGGGAAGACCTTCCTTTTGACAACATCATCAGGAATACCTGCAAGCTTAAATAATCCACAAACTTCATCCACAAAGATAACGTGTAAATCGGGATGCAATGTTCCATCTCCCGCAAATGGATTAGCTAGCAGTTTTTCTATCATACCCGAAGGAATCTCAAAGTAAATATTTTCATAAAGTTCAGTAGGTTGAGGAGCAACTCTTTGCTCTTCTGGTCGGGGTGAAGATACCCCAAACAAGCCCCTCAAAGGATTAGTTTCCATAGTGACAAGTAACAGAAAATTTCAGCACACTATATAAATGTTTTCCTTACCAAGTTCCACTCACCAAAAGCGCTACACTCCCCAGCAACGGCGCCAGAAAAGAGTCTTGATGACCCACAAGTGTAGGGGATCTATCATAGTCCTTTCAATAAGTAAGAGTGTCGAACCCAATGAGGAGCAAAAGGAAATGATAAGCGGTTTTCAATAAGGTTTTCTCTGCAAGCACTGAAATTGTAGGTGATAGATAGTTTTGTGATAAGATAAATAGTAACGAGTAACAAGTAAATAAAGTAAATAAAGTGCAGCAAGGTGTCCCAATCCTTTATGTAGCAAAGGATAAGCCTGGACAAATTCTAATAATGAGAAAGGAGCTCCCGAGGACACATGGGAATTATCGTCAAGCTAGTTTTCATCACGTTCATATGATTCGCGTTCGGTACTTTGATAATTTGATATGTGGGTGGACCGGTGCTTGGGTACTGCCCTTACTTGCACAAGCATACCACTTATGATTAACCCCTATTGCAAGCATCCGCAACTACAAAAGAAGTATTAAGGTAAACCTAACCACAACATTAAACATATGGATCCAAATCAGCCCCTAACGAAGCAACGCATAAACTAGGGTTTAAGCTTCTGTCACTCTAGCAACCCATCATCTACTTATTAATTCCCTATGCCTTCCTCTAGGCCCAAATAATGGTGAAGTGTCATGTAGTTGACGTTCACATAACACCACTAGAGGAAAAGACAACATACATCTCATCAAAATATCGAACAAATACCAAATTCACATGACTACTAATAGCAAGACTTCACCCATGTCCTCAGGAACAAACGTAACTACTCACAAAGCATATTCATGTTCATAATAAGAGGGGTAATAATATGCATAAAGGATCTGAACATATGATCTTCCACCAAGTAAACCAATTAGCATCAACTACAAGGAGTAATCAACACTACTAGCAACCCACAGGTACCAATTTGTGGTTTTGATATAAGATTGGATACAAGAGATGAACTAGGGTTTTGAGAGGAGATGGTGTTGGTGAAGATGTTGATGGAGATTGACCCCCTCCCGATGAGAGGATCGTTGGTGATGACGTTGGTGATGATTTGCCCCTCCCGGAGGGAAGTGTCCCCGGCGGAACAGCTCCGCCAGAGCCCTAGATTGGTTCTGCCAAGGTTCCGCCTCGTGGCGGCGGAGTTTCGTCCTCTAAGCTTGCCCACGATTTTTTCCAGGGTAAAAGCTCTCATATAGCAGAAGATGGACACCGGAGGCCCACCAGGGGGCCCATGAGATAGGGGGCCCCCAGTAGGGGGCGCGCCCCCCACTCTCCTGGCCAAGGTGTGGGCCCCCTAATGTATTTCTTTCGCTCAATAATTCTTATTAATTCCAAAAACATGTTTCGTGGAGTTTCAGGATTTTTGGAGCAGTGCTGAATAGGTTTCCAATGTTTGCTCCTTTTCCAGCCAGAATTCCAACTGCCGGCATTCCCCCTCTTCATGGTAAACCTTGTAAAATAAGAGAGAATAGCCATAAGTATTGAGATATAATGTGTAATAACAGCCCATAATGCAATAAATATTGATATAAAAGCATGATGCAAAATGGACGTATCAGGGCCCGCCTTCTTCAAGATCTTCAAAAAGGGAAGGGCACCCTCCGCGGACTTGGAGATGAATCTGCTCATGGCGGCAACGCAGCCAGTGAGCCGACGCACGTCTTTGATCTGCTTAGGTTCCTCAATTTGCTCGATGGCTTTAATCTTGTCTGGGTTTGCCTCAATCCCGCGCTGTGACACAAAGAACCTGAGAAGCTTGCCGGACGGGACACCGAAGACACACTTCTCAGGGTTCAACTTGAGGTTGATCTTGCGCAGGTTTGCAAATGTTTCCTCCAGATCTTGCACAAGTGTTGCTTCGTCCTTGGTTTTGACCACTACGTCATCCATATAAGCTTCCATATTTCTATTTAGCTGGGGCTCAAAACCAATTTGGACTGCTCTTGCAAAGGTCGAGCCTGCACTCTTCAACCCGAAAGGCATCCGTAAAAAGCAATATGTACCACATGGGGTGATGAATGATGTCTTCTCCTCGTCTTCTCTTGTCATGAAGATCTGATGGTACCCTGAGTAGGCGTCGAGGAATGATAGCAGGTCACACCCGGCCGTGGAGTCAAGAATCTGGTCGATGCATGGTAACGGGAAGGGATCCTTTGGACAAGCTTTATTGATGTCTGTGTAATCAATACACAGTCTCCACTTCCCGTTTGCCTTGCACACCACTACCGGATTGGCTAACCACGTCGGATGGAGCACCCCCCTTACCAAGCCTGCCGCCTCTAGTTTTCTGATCTTCTCCGTGATGAACTCCTGCCTCTCCAGAGCTTGCTTCCTGACCTTCTGCTTGACGGGCCGTGCATGAGGACAGACAGCAAGATGGTGCTCAATCACTTCCCTGGGAACGCCGGGGATGTCGGATGCTTGCCATGCAAACACGTCGACATTCGCCCACAGGAAAATGACGAGCTCGCTTTCCTATTTGCCGTCGAGGGTGGAGCTTATGGTAAAAGACCCTCCCGTGTCCTCCTCCTTGACGGACACCTTCTTGGTCTCTGGTGGTGCAGCTCTGGACTTATTGCTCTTGCCGGTGGAGCTCTCTGGCACGTCCTCGATGGGAGCGCAACACCTCAAGGAGGTGCACTTGCCGGAGTGGGTGCGAAGAGTCTCGCCGGTCTTCTTTCCTCCCGGGGCTCCGTCGGCAGGAGCAGGTGCCTTGGCGGCAGCTGCTGCAACCGCTTCCCAGTAGAGTTGGTCGGCGCAAATCAACGCTTCTTTCTTGTCGGAGGGGACGGTGATGATGTTCGTCGGCCCGGGCATCTTCAGCGTGTTGTAGGCGTAGTGAGAAGCCGCCATAAATTTGGCTAGTGTCGGGCGGCCGAGGATCCGTTGTAGGGCAAGGGGATCTCGGCTACATCAAAGACAATCCTCTTCGTCCTGTAGTTCAACTCGCCTCCGAATGTTACGGGCGGCATGACATTTCCCTTAGGCTGGCTCCTCCCCGGATTGACCCATTGGAATGTGCCTGTCTCCTCGAGGTCTCCATCAGGGATCTGCAGCCTCTTGATCAAAACAGGTGAGATCATGTTCAGACCGGCCCCGCCGTCAACTAGCATCTTCGTCACCTTGAGGTTGCGGATTGTCGGTGAGACCAACAACGGCAAGCACCTGACCGCAGTAGTGAAGTCAGGGTGGTACTCGGTGTCGAAGATGATAGGCCTGCTGGACCACTTCAGCGGCTTCCGCGCGTTGAGTGACGGCTCCACCGCTGTGATCTCACGCGCCCACTGCTTGAGCTGGCGGTGGGATGTATAGAGCGAGACGCCACCATCGACGCACATGGCCTCTGTAGTTTTCTGGAACTCGTGGTCACCGGACTCATCGTCCTCGTCATGATCATCGTCTTCCTGCTTCTTGTCGCGGCCCCGGGTGGGCCTCTCCTGCTGACTATCTTTGCCGCGGCGGCCTCCTTGGCCACCATGTTTCTTGCCGGATGCCTCGGCACCCTCTTGGCCCTTCTCCTTGTCCCGCCGCTCATACTCGGCTTTTTGCTTCTCAGCAAGCAGCTCAACTTGCCGGCAGTTCTGGAGGTCGTGGCCCTTGGTGTAGTGGATCTTGCAATACTGCTTGTCAGAGCCTCCTGGCTTGTCGGCAACCGCCAAGGCCCGGCAAGCGGCACACCCGGCAACCTCCTTGCCGGGGTCGCTTGCCTTGGCCTTCTTGGCAGTGCCAGTGTCATCAGACCCCTCAACGACAGGCACAGTCTTGCCCTTGCGCTTCCTGTTGCGGCGCCGACCCTTCTTTGCCGGGGTGGCGGTGTCATCTGTGGAGTCGGTTTCTGCGCTAGCGTCCTCACCGGGGTACGTCCTCCTCTCTTCAGCTCGAGCTCACCGATCGGCCAGAACATAAAGCTCAGCCACATCCTTGACCTTGTTCATCGTCAGCTCCTCACGCATCCTGCGGTTGCGCATATTCTGATGGAATTCACTGATCACGGCGGCATGATAAACGTCCGGAATGTTGTACTGCACTCGGCTGAACCTTTGGATGTACTTGCACAAGTTTTCACCTTCCTTCTGGGGGATGATATGCAAATCGCTCGCCTGGCCATGAGCTTGGTGGCCTCTAGTAAAGGCGCCAACAAACTCATGACCCAGATCTGACCAGGAAGAAATGGAGTCCACCGGCAAGTGCATCAACCACGACATAACATTGGGCTTGAGTGCCAATCGGAAGTAATTGGCAAGCACCTTATCGTCGCGAGCCCCAGCAGGTTGCATCGCGATGGTGTAGATGCTGAGGAACTCCGACGGGTGAGTCTTGCTGTTGTACTTCTCGCCAACGTCGGGCTTGAACGTGCGGTGGGAGGGCCACTAGAACTGCCGCAGCTCATGGGTGAAGGCCGGACAGCCCACCTCGTAGGGTAGGCCACCGTAGCCTTCCGGCGCTGGGTGGTCCATAGTGGGCCCTGCTCGCCTGTCCGACTGGTGGCGTGCATCGCGTCGGCGCTCGATGGTGGTTCGAGCGTCTTCATGGGCCCGCTCCCGAAGGACTTAACGTTGATCGCGGTGGGTTCGTGGGTCGGACGATGCTATGAAAATACCGTCACGAGTGTCGTCGCGACGGATCGACACCCGCGATGGCTGGTGTGGAGGAGGGGAGTGCATTGTGGCCGCATCGCCTCCGACCCGTCCACCGCTGGCATGCGGTGGCTCGACGGTGGGCCTACGGGCCCCGCCGGTCGCAACTCATCTTTGTTGGCGATGCCGACAAGGCTCCGGACGGTGGCCCTCCATTTGTCGCGCTTCTCCGCAGCGGGAGGAAAATCGAGGAGCAGCTGCGCATGTGCTAGGGCTTCTGCTGGTGTGGGCGGCGGCGAAAGCTGCGTGGACCGTGATGCGCTTCGACTTCTAACTACGTTAGAAGGAGCTCCATCACGGCCCTACGGTCGTCCGCCACCTCCGCCAACACCTCGGTGCGCATGCTGGCCCTCCTCGCCACGTGAAGGCGCACGGGACTCTTCCCAGGGTGGCGCCCAGGGTCACCAGCGGGGCGGCGCTGCTCATCGCGCACGACCTGAGAAGAGCGTGCCGTGGGCGCCAGTGTTGGCGTCTTGGAGGTCGCCGCGCCGCTGTCTGGCGGCAATACGACGCCCCTGGAGGGCCCCGCGCCGCCTATGGGGGGGCCCAACTCCGTCTCTGGAGTTCGCGGCGTGTGGCTCGTTGCCTGAAGCACGAACGACGCCGGTCATCAGGCCCGGACTGCCAGGGTGATGTGGATGTTCGCGGGCTGCGCCATGGGTTCTCTTCGCATCTGGCCCGCTACTGGTCCACACCGGTACGGGCAGTCCGGTCCCGGACAAACCGATCGCCGTGGTCGTCTTCTTCTTGGGAGCCATGGCGATGAAGAGCTGTGCTACTAGCTGCTAAACCAGATGCTCACTACCTCAAGGCCCCTACCTGGCGCGCCAAAGATGTCGGTGGGAAACGACACCTATGGGATCACAAGAATGCCTACTACGGTTGCGGGGCGCTGGGTTGTGAAGAGAGCACGATCAGCAGTCAGTACGAGCACGCGGGTCGTCTATCCAGGTTCGGGCCGCAGGGATGCGTAACACCCTAGTCCTGCTTTGATGTGTGTATTTGTGTTCTTGAGGTTCTTGAACTAGCTACAATGGGCGTAACTTGTCCAAAAGTCCGAATCCTTCTCCTGGATGCCTCGGGCCTCCTTTTATAGGCAAGGGGGGTCGCCACAGTGGCACATAGGAGGTGGCATCGGGGTACTGTGATTAAGCCTATCCCTTGCCATTACGGGACAAAGTGCATTTAATGCGCCCCTGACGTGTCCCCTCCACTTTACCGCCGCTTCGCCCTGCCTCGACACGCGCCTGGGCCAGCGAGGCGATCAGTGCCATGTAGGCTGGCAGGATGATGAGGTGGCGCGGTGGTAGGGCCTTCACGAAGATTTGCATGCCACCACGTAGGCATGCGCTGAGTTGGCTGAGAATCCTTGTGCCGACACGCAGGTGCATGCCCAGCTGGTGGGCTAGCAGCTGCATGGAAGCAGTGGCAGAAACCTAGCGGGTGCGGGCCTGGCCGTGGCCTCGCGGATGTCCTCGGCAGGGGCCCTGCCGGGGCCCCAGCAAGGGTCTTGCCGCGGCGTCGCGGTCGTCTCCGGCAAGGGTCTTGCCGGGGGTCTTGTGGGTTTCCTCGGCGAGGATCTCGCCGAGGTTCGTCGTCTTCTACTCTTCTGATTTGAAGTATTATCCTTGTCTTCACAAAGATCTGCATGCCATCATGGAGGCGTCTCGTGAGCCTATGTTCCAACGTGGTTGGTGACGCTGGAAAAACTGGGGCCCAAGGATGGCGCATCCTGCTGGCGTCAGGTAGGCTGCCCCGGCAAGGGCCTTGCCAGGGGAAACCATTTCGACTTCTTTCTCTTTATACTTCTGTCTTGGCGTTGCTTTGATTCTGTATTGTGACTCTGATTTCCTGTCTCTGCCCTGCTCAAGTCTGGTCGTGGGCGCGGCTCTGACTGTCCATGCACAAATAAAGGGTACAAAAAAGCGCCCCTATTTTAGTACACCGACACTATACAAACTACATATATCAGCTATTAAAGAGGTAACTGCAAACTTGCCAAATTTCACGGTTGAAACAATATCTTGCGCAAGTACATATGTTGCAATCTAGAAATGGAAGGCTCAATCCAATACAACAACTGAATAAGCAAGAATCACCTAGACATGAAGAGAAGCGAAAGAAGCAGGAAATATGAATGGATTAACTATATACCACGGAATCGTCGTCACTGCATTTTCCACCCAGAGCTCGCCGTGCTCATCCATTTCCTCTTGGCATTGCCCTTCACGGCATCTCAATGTTCACTCGCCTCTTGGCCGCCGGCTCCTTCATCACACAACACGCAAGCATATGCATCAGAGAACCCACCGGCACACGGTCAATCCAAAGAAATAAACAAAAAATACATCAAGATGATGGCTCTCCATTAGCGAGTAGGAGGACACAAAGCGGTAGCTCGTGCCTGAAGACCTCGATCTCGCGGTGCTCTTCCTGGAGGCCCCTGGTGTATATGCCCAGCGCACCGCGGACGCCTCGTTGGCCGTCGCCGGCCGTCTTGGCGACAAACAACTTCAGACCCAGAGGCATCACAAAGTCGTCTGGCCGTCTCTCTCAATTCATCCAGCAGTGGCGCGGCACTACGGCAGAGGAGGGGCTCGGCGGCCAGCACACCGGCGCAAAGGAGCAGAGACAGGGAAGGGCGAACGTGGATGGGAACTTGGGAGGTGGGGCCGGCACGACATCGCAGAAGAGGCGGGTCGGCACGATACCTTGGAGACGTATCAACGACCACGAGAGTTCTGGGGGCGGCGGATGAGGCGCGCCCTCGGCAGGATCAGTGGAGCACTCACCGTGATCTGACTGGCCACGAGCACCCGTGCTGGAAGAGCCACCCGAGGAGCCCCACCTGACAGAGCGAACGCCGAGACGCTCCCCTTGGCTGCGCGTTGCGTCTGGGACTCCTCAGCCAGTTCAACTCGGGAGAGGACGTTGTCGAAGGGAAGGGATTGATCGCCGAGGACGACCCAAATGGTGTCAAGCCGTTTGTCGAGGCCATGAAGAAACTAAGTGGTGAGATCCACCTCGGTGACAGTGTGGTCGATGTCAGCGAGACAGTCCGTGAGGAGCTTCATGCGACGCGCGTACTCGGAGACAGAGCGCCCTGCTTGAGGTTGCGATACTGGCGATTGAGAATCATAAAGCGGGCGGTGCGATTCGCGAGGAAGAAGTCCATGATTTTGTGCAAAATGGCGTAGGTGGTGGTTGCGCCGATGACATGATCACACATCGTGTCGGAGAGGGTGGCATAGATCCATAGGGCGACGTGGGCATCCAACTCAAGGTACTGGAAAGGAGCGTTGGGTGGGGGAGGGTGGTCGATAATGTTGGTGACGCCGTAGCGGAGGAGAACCATGAGGAAGAAAGTCTTCCACTTGTGGTAATTGTGTTCGGCGGGATTGAGAACAAATTTGATGTGGTTGGTGTAGATCGGATGGCGAGGGGCGGGTGCCGGCGCCGCCGGAGAGAGAACGATGGCGGAGTTGAAGAGCGGGGTGAATTGAGAGCCCGAGGCGGCGCTAGAGGAGCTCAGAAGGGAGGGAGCCGTGCCGAAGACGAACAGCAGGGAGGATGCACCGAAGGTAGCGGCAGAAGTAGCGGCGGCAGGCGCCGTGGAGGAGGAGAGGGAGCCTGGCGAGGTGGCAGAGCTCGTGGCGGCGGAGGAGGAGGATAGGTTGTCGGCGGCCATTGGTGCTCCTGGCGACTGATACGTACCAAGTTGGAAAGAATATTTCTTGCCTTGGTTGATTAATTCTGTTACACAATACACGTTATGTACCCCTAGAGAGAGAGATCCCACAGGAATCGGCACACGTACAGATATGGTACAATACAGAATACAATGTACAATGTTTAACATCGACTACCACAGTGATAAATCGCTGGAGGATTTTTTAGGCTGTGATACAGATTTACGGTACTAGTACATCCAGGCCCTGGAGCACCAAATCTGCACGGTTCTAGACATACACCGCCGGAAATCCGGCCCTACCCCCGGATGTCCAGCCCTTGGGATTTCAGCTTTTCCCGTTTTACCGTTTTGCCCATAACTTTCACATCCGGAGTCTGATTTTCGCGTTCTTTAGCTCGTTGAGAAGCTATTGACATCCTCCATCCATCTAGATAGGTTTCAACACCATTTGACTCCATCAAGGAGTACATGTCTTCATTTGCTTTGGAAGGCAAATAAGCAGGTCAGGTGAGGTGATATTCAGAGCTGACTCTAGAGGAAACTTATCGTGAGCCAGTAAGCTACTCTTACCGCTTATGGTCTTGTTGTTGCACGCTAGTCATGGATGTCATTGTCCTACAGCGGGCATTTACAACTGAACCCAGCAGTGTACAGGAAAAAAAAACCTGGAGTAGAACAGACCGCGTTGCTGAACCATGGCCACACAACATAACTTATTGGGTCCGTCTGTGTCACATCTAGATGTGAGATAATATCTCACATCTAAGCTGACATCATCCTCTAATCTGTCCCCACTCGTTGACAAACAATACGCCTGGTTGCTCCCGATCACCCCCACGTCGACTAATATGTAGTTAAACGCTGTCTGTTCTCTGTTCAGTTTTTAGTAATTCAGTTTCAGTAATTCTTCAGATCATCGTCACATTTGTTTTTGTATCATTGTTCAGAGAAATGTTCAGAGTGTTGACTCATCAATGTGTCTTCATAAAAATGTGTCTTGATCTCTGTATCATTGTTCAGAGAGTTGACTCATTAGTCAATTCTCAGATAGTATGCACCATTGTACAGTTTGTTCATTCAATCATAAGATACTTTTTTTAATCATGCATTCATATTTTAGGTTTGACTTCCCTTGTCAAAGAGTGGCGTCAGTTGCAGGTTAGAGTATGTGTCATTTTCTTTAGTCTGCAGCGCCATTTTTACTCATGGACATTTAATTACAGGCAGCAACCTCATGTGTCTGGATAGCATCCAGTTTGAACCTACCCACCCCCTCTAGAGAGATGTGCGGCTAGCTGTGATTTTTTATATCATTCTTCCACCAGACTCATTTAAGTTCATCAAGTTCTTAAGCTCTCAAGTTCTTACGTTCTACTACATGTCATTTTTTCTTTCAGTAGACAATATCTTGCTAAGGATTGAGTGTTCATTATCTATTTTCAGTCGAAATATGTTTTGATTCTATGTTTTTTTGGAGAAGTATAGTTTTTTGCAATTTTTTTTCTACTAACAAGGCCCAGGTCTGCGTACACATGTGGCCTTTTTCGTCTCAAACAAACAAGGACAAACAAACAAAAAAGCCCAACAAAACCAAGAACAGGTGGCGGGGGTTGTTGGGCTAGAAGGGATGGACTGCCCAGACAACAAACAAATTAGTCGACGTGGGGGTGATCGGGAGCAACCAGGCGTATTGTTTGTCAACGAGTGGGGACAGATTAGAGGATGATGTCAGCTTAGATGTGAGATATTATCTCACATCTAGATGTGACACAGACGGACCCAATTGAATGAACAAACTGTACAATGGTGCATACTATCTGAGAATTGACTAATGAGTCAACTCTCTGAACAATGATACAGAGATCAAGACACATTTTTATGAAGACACATTGATGAGTCAACACTCTGAACATTTCTCTGAACAATGATACAAAAACAAATGTGACGATGATCTGAAGAATTACTGAAACTGAATTACTAAAAACTGAACAGAGAACAGACAGCGTTTAACTACATAACACCTGAAACCTGAGCACACACTGATTGATAGAGCCCGATCAGTCAAAAAGGGCAGCCCGGTGCATGTAGCTCCCGCTTGCGCAGGGTCGGGGAAGGTTCCGACCACTTTGGGTCTATAGTACGCAGCCTTTCCCTACATTTCTGTAAGAGGCTGTTTCCACAAACAAGGACAAAACATGGTTGATGGTGCACTTGCAACTGAGGCAAATACGAAATTATAGACCCCGTGTTGCGAATACATGGCTGAGTTGCAACTGTGGCGACTACAAAATAACAAATAGACCCCTAGTTGAAAGTGTAGGGTCTAATTGCGAGTGGCATCAAATAAAGAAACAAAAAAATTACTATTATTACTGTTACTATTGTTGATGCAAAAACAAAAAATGGGAAATTTGGAAAATAAATTTTAAAAAAAGAAAAAGAGAAAAGAAAAGTCCTTGACTACTATTAAATGTCCTTCACTTTTCAATGATATCAACTTTAGGAACATGCTATCGTCCTCCCGTCCTTTCTCAACTTTCACCAAGACGATGCTCCCAACTCTGAGACCGCAGGTACAAGAAAAATCATGCGCGACTTCATCTATCATAGTCTGGTTGTTGGTGGTTCTTGAATACTATGTGGTAGTCATGGGTTCATTTAGGAAACTATTCCATAAAAAAGCTTGTCCTTTTCATCCATTCCTCAACATCAACAAAAAAAACACCTACCCCCGAGTTGCGAGTCTAGGGTGGACATCCAAATAGGGCAACTACAAAAAATGCGAGCACGTGGTTGACTTGCAACTGGGGAGATTACAAAATACATTCCCTCGAGTTGTGAGTCGATTGTGGACTTGCAACTGGGCCACAGAAATCCCTAGTTGCAGGTCGGGTCTAAATTGGAACTACCATGAACCAAGAACAAAAGAAACTACACCGCCCAAGTTGCAAGTCAGGGTGGACTTGCAACTAGGGCAACTACAAAACTACATCCCTGAGTTGCCAGTCGAGGGTGGACTTGCAACTAGGGCGATTACAAAAACTACATGCCTCGAGTTGCAAGTCAGGTGGACTTGCAACTTGGGAGATTACAAACTACATTACCTTGAGTTGCGAGTCGACTCTGGACTTGCAGCTTGGCCGATAGAAACCCCTAGTTACAGGTCAAGGGTCTAATTGCAACTACCATGAAACAAGAACGAAAAAACAAACACCCCCTCCCCCCGAGTTGCGAGTTGAGGGTGGACTTGCAATTAGGGCAATTACAAAACTACATCCCCGAGTTGCGAGTATAAGATTGACTTGCAACAGGGGTGAAAACAAAACAACACACCCGAGTTGCGAGTCGAGGGTGGACTTTCAACTGGGCCGACAGAAAACCCTAGTTGCATGTCGAGGGTCAAATTGCAACTACCACGAAACAAGGAAAAAACAACGCCCCCTGAGTTGCGAGTCGAGGGTGGATTTGCAACTAGGGAAACTACAAAAACTACATCCCCGAGTTGCGAGCACATGGTTGAATTGCAACTGGGGCGATTACAAACTATATTCCCTCGAGTTGCGAGTTGATTGTGGACTTGCAACTGGGCCGACAGAAACCCCTAGTTGCAGGTCGAGGGCCTAATTGCAATTACCATGAAACAAGAACAAAAAAACTACACACCCCCCCCCCCCCGAGTTGCAAGTCAGGGTTAGACTTGCAACTAGGGCAACTAGAAAACTACATCCCTAAGTTGTGAGTCAAGGGTGGATTTGCAACTAGGGCGATTACAAACACTACATTCCTCGAGTTGCAAGTCGGGGGTGGACTTGCAACTGGGGCGATTACAAACTACATTCCCTTGAGTTGCGAGTCGATTGTCGACTTGCAACTTGGCCGACAGAAACCCCTAGTTACAGGTCGAGGGTCTAATTGCAACTGTCATGAAACAAAGAACAAAAAACAACACCCCCACCCCGAGTTGCGACTCGAGAGTGGACTTGCAACTAGAGGAACTACAAAACTATATGCTTGAGTTGCGAGTACATGGTTAACTTGCAACTGGGGCGATTACAAAAACTACATCCCTCGAATTGCAAGTCGGGGTTGGACTTGCAAATGGGGTGAAAACAAAACAACACCCACTAGAGTTGCAAGTCGAGGGTTTACCGCATAGGTTTCGTCAACATTGTGAAAAAACATACCAAAAGCTCTTGCCATTGTCGACCTCGCAATGAGAAAAGCAAATTGGGCACACCATCCTGATTCATAGCAAAAAAAATTAAAAAGATCAACATAGAGCAAGATTGAACCTGATGGTGCTCATACTGATGCTTACACCAATGAAACTGTTGAAACAAGTAACAAGTAACTATGGAAAAGCTTGTCCTTCTTCGTCCATTCCTCGACAACGACAAAAAAACAACACCCCCGAGTTGCGAGTGTAGGGTGGACTTGCAAATAGGGAAACTACAAAAAATGCGAGCACATGGTTGACTTGCAACTGGGGAGATTACAAAATACATTCCCTTGAGTTGCGAGTCGATTGTGGACTTGCAACTGGGCCGACAGAAGTCTCTAGTTGCAGGTTGAGGGTCTAAAATGCAACTACCATGAAACAGGAACAAAAAAAACTACACCCCACGAGTTGCAAGTCGGGGTGTACTTGCAACTAGGGCAACTACAAAACTACATCCTCGAGTTGCCAGTCGAGGGTGGACTTGCAACTAGGGCGATTACAAAAACTACATGCCTCGAGTTGCAAGTCGGGGTGGACTTGCAACTGGGGAGATTACAAACTACATTCCCTCAAGTTGCGAGTCGACTATGGACTTGCAGCTTGGCTGACAGAAACCCCTAGTTACATGTCAAGGGTCTAATTGCAACTACCATGAAACAAGAACGAAAAAACAAACACCCCCTCCCCTCGAGTTGCGAGTTGAGGGTCGACTTGCAATTAGGGCAACTACAAAACTACATCCCCGAGTTGCGAGTATAAGATTGACTTGCAACTTGGGCGATTACAAGAACTACATCCCTCGAGTTGCAAGTCGGGGGTGGACTTGCAACTAGGGTGAAAACAAAAAAAACACCTGAGTTGCTTGTCGAGGGTGGACTTGCAACTGGGCCAACAGAAAACCCTAGTTGCAGGTCGAGGGTCAAATTTCAACTACCAAGAAGCAAGGAAAAAAAACACCCCCCGAGTTGCAAGTCGAGGGTGGATTTGCAACTAGGGAAACTACAAAAACTACATCCCTGAGTTGCAAGCACATGGTGGGGCGATTATTCCCTCGAGTTGCGAGTTAATTGTGCACTTGCAACTCGGCCGACAGAAACCCCTAGTTGCAGGTCGAGGGCCTAATTGCAATTACCATGAAACAAGAACAAAAAAACTACACCCCCGAGTTGCAAGTCGGGGTTAGACTTGCAACTAGGGCAAGTAGAAAACTACATCCCCGAGTTGCAAGTCGAGGGTGGGCTTGCAACTAGGGCGATTACAAAAACTATATGCCTCGAGTTGCAAGTCGGGGGTGGACTTGCAACTGGGGCGATTACAAACTACATTCCCTTGTGTTGCGAGTCGATTGTGGACTTGCAACTTGGCCGACAGAAACCCCTAGTTGCAGGTCGAGGGTCTAATTGTAACTGTCATGAAACAAAGAAGAAAAAACCATACCCCCACTGTCGGTGCCAAAACCAGCGGATCTCGGGTAGGGGGTCCCGAACTGTGCGTCTAGGCGGATGGTAACAAGAGACACGGGACACGATGTTTTTACCCAGGTTCGGGCCCTCTCGATGGAGGTAAAACCCTACTCCTGCTTGATTGATATTGATGATATGGTTAGTACAAGAGTAGATCTACCACGAGATCAGAGAGGCTAAACCCTAGAAGCTAGCCTATGGTATGATTGTTGTTCGTCCTACGGACTAAAACCCTCCGGTTTATATAGGCATCAAGAGGGTTAGGGTTACTGAGTCGGTTACAATGGTAGGAGATCTACATATCCGTATCGCCAAGCTTGCCTTCCACGCCAAGGAAAGTCCCATCCGGACACGGGATGAAGTCTTCAATCTTGTATCTTCATAGTCCAGGAGTCCGGCCGAAGATGATAGTTCGGCTATCCGGACACCCCCCTAGTCCAGGACTCCCTCAGTAGCCCCTGAACCAGGCTTCAATGACGACAAGTCCGGCGTGCATATTGTCTTCGGCATTGCAAGGCGGGTTCCTCCTCCGAATACTTCATAAAAGATTTTGACCAAAGGATAGTGTCTGGCTCTGCAAAATAAGTTCCACATACCATCGTAAAGACAATAATATTTACACAAGTTCAATCTGCTGACGTATTTCGAGGCGTGACATCACACCACGGCCAAGCCTTTATTCGAATCGTTTTTACTGTCCCACCTCAGCGCATTTAGCGAGGCGGTTTCCTTTTCACGCCTTGTCAAAGCAAAGATCGTGTCCCCTTATTCCGGGATTCTCATTAACACGGGCGTGGGTACCCCAGTCGTGCCCGTTGGCATGTCTCCTCTATCGAAGGCGAGGCCCGAACGGTCACGGGGAAGGCTCTTGGTATTCAACCTCTTTATAAAGAGACCAAGGCTCCACTCTTTTCTTTCAATCTCAATCGAATCCGCCCTTCGCCTCAAGTTCCAACACCCAAAGCTCCAGATTCAGGCGCTTCGGACCTCCGATGATGTCCGGCTCCGACCTGAAAGGCCGGTGGATGCCTTCCTCCGTTACGAAAGAAGACATGCTAAAGCTAAGAGATGCCAGGTATCTAACCAGCGAGATTTCGCATAGGCTGCCTGCCCAAAGGCAGCTTATTCCCACTCCCAAGCCTGGTGAAAGCGTGGTGTTCGCGTCTCACTTCCTTCGGGGGCTAAGCTTCCCAACGGACCCCTTCGTGAGGGGGCTCATGTTTTACTATGGGCTGGAGTTTCATGACTTGGATCCGGAGTCCATCCTCCACATCTCATCGTTCATTGTCGTATGCGAAGCCTTCCTCCGTATTACCCCTCACTTTGGATTGTGGCTCAAGACTTTCAAAGTGGAGCCGAACATGATCAAGGGGCAATAGGCAGAGTGCGGAGGGGCTATTATAAGCAAGAATGCTGATGCTCCATGGTCCGGGGGCTCTTTTCAACAGGATCTTAGCCTATGGCAACAAGAGTGGTTTTATATCACAGCTCCCAGGGGCACCAAATGGGTGGCGCCACCTGCCTTTCGCTCGGGTCCTCCACTGCGGCTGGCGTCAAGGGTCAATAAAGGACTTGACTGGGGGCCGTCCAAGGACGTGCCCTTGTTGCAGGGCCGCATTCAAGATCTCCTAGAGAGAGAGAGATCACTGTGGTCGTAGTGGCGCAGGTCATGCTGATTCATCGCATCCTGCCCTGCAAACGTTGCCCGCTCCGCCTGTGGGACCACGAGCTCTCCAACATTTCATGGGTGCGACGCCCGTGGAGATGTACAAGCTTTTCTTCGGATCACAAGAGATGTGTCCGGACTTGACCGAGGATGTAGGTCTGAGCTGCAATCGCCCGGATACTCAAGTAAGTAGCCCTGTACCCGGACATGCTATCCTGTATTTATCACAAACTTGCCCTTTAAAAGAGCTGTCCCTTGAACAGGAGTGGATAGCGAAAGCAAAGTTAATCAGGTGTCTGGCCCCCCTCCCTGAGACCACGCCGGACCCCATGTTAACCAAGATGCTGGAGGTTGTACCTTCGGAAGAAGGTGAAGGGGGGAACAAGGAAGCTACCGCCTCCGCGGAGGAGGCTGCCAAGAAAGGAGGGATCGAGAATCCCTCCATCCAAGGGAAGAAGAGGACTGCCTCTGCAAACCCGGAGACCATGTTCTCAAAGCGGGGGAAGAAATCTTCGTCAGAGGGTCCTGCGCCGAGAGATGCCTCGGCCGCATTATACCCCCAAGGGGATCAGCCCTCCACCGAGCCGTAAGTAAAAAGGGGAGTTTTTATTAAAATAAAGGATATCCCTGCCCTATTTCTGATGGAGATGACCGAAGTTTTACCTTGTAGTTCGGATCTCAGCCCTTCTCAACAGAGCTCATCTTCGGGGGATCTTCGTCCGGAGATGATAGAGAGAGATACGCCTCCCCCTGCCGTACCGTCGTGCGAGGCGGGTGACCCTGAAGTGTCATCGCGGAGGGTTTCTCCGAGTCCGGCGGGGCCGGAAGGCAGTCATATTTCCCCTCAAAGCCCTCCGCGTCCGGCCTTCGAAAAAGGCCCTCGGACGAGTCCGGCACCAACTGGTGTACGGTCGGAGGAGCTGAAGGATCTGCTCGGGCGAGCATCTATCTCAGAAGATCACCGTGCGTTAATGGGTACGATGATTGAAAGGATTTCATCCGCTGAGAGCGGATTGCACGAAGCCATCAGGAGTTTACTGACAGGTTTTGAGGTACGCGAAACGATGTACCTTTTGACAGTTCCGCATATAAAATGTGCCCTGTGTAGATAGTAGCCCCTGAGACTCGGTGTGTTGTCAAAAATGACAGTGCGCCGAGGATCATAATCCCAGGTATAATATGTCGCCCTCCCTATGTAGGTGGCGGCGTCCGTGGCTAGCCGGACTGATGGATTTGCCGAACTAAAGCGGCAACTTGACGTGGCGGATGCCGACATCGCGCTTGTCAATAAGCTTCTTGACGAGTCACAAGGTATGTGATTTCTCCGTGGACACCTGGTAAGGGAGCTTGATGCCCGTGCCTTACAACATGTATGCTTGATGCAGATGGTGCCGCTGCCATGGAGAACCTTCGGGCGGAGCTCGCCCGAGCCAAGGAGCAGGCCAGAAAAAGTGATGCGGCTGCCTTAAAGGCGGCCGAAGAGTTAAAAGCTGAACAGGCTGCTCACTGCCGAAGCAAGAAGGAAATGGCCAAGATGGCCATGAAGTTGAAGAATGCTGCCGACCGCTGCAAGCTTCCTGAAAAGGTAGATCAAACGGTGCGAGAGGGCCACTACCGAGGCCAAGGATGCTCGCTCTGCGATGAGAGCTATGAAGGAGGAGCTGCGTCAGGCCGGAGATATCGCGGCTGGAAAGCCCTTCCTGCTGCCGAGGAAGTTCACGGATCCTAAATATGCTCAGTTGGACCGGCTGTGGAGTTCGGAGGATGCTTATCTGGACTTGGCGGCAAGTGTCGCGGACGCGGCCGAACACTTCCGAGATCAAAAGGATCACGAAATGGAAAAGGTTTTTTGGTCGCAGTTCCATAATCCAGAGCGCCCTCTTCCATTAACCGATCGCTTGGCCGAATGGGCGAAGCTGAATAGGTTATCCGGACTTGCCATGAAGGATGTCGTGAGTCTTTTGTGGCTGAAAAGGCCCGAGCCGAAGAGTTATTTTGGCTTGGTGCAGCAGTTCCTTGGTGCGGTGCCACATATCAATGCAATGAGGAGGTCGGCATGCATAGAGGGTGCCCGTGTCAAGACATACTGGGTGGAGATGAAGGCCACCGATGTTGCATCCCAAGATTCGGACGGAAGCCGAGTACCTGTCGAGCACTATTTTCAGGAAGTTCTGCAGGGCGCTCGTTTAATAGAGACGAAGTGCTTGAAGGATATTATGTTCGAATAACATGTATTTATTGTGAAACAATGTTTCGATGAAATATAAAAGCTTTTTATACTTGTGCCTGCAAGAATTAAAATACCTCCTGTGCGACCGTTGATGTATATGTGTATATAACCTGAAAGATGGCAGTCTTCGGCTTTAGCCCCCACGCATATAATGCGGGGGTGTTTGTAAAAGGCACACTTTCACACTTGATCCAACGTCTTGGTCCTACAAAGGAGGTGGTAGCGCAGCAAACTAGGCAACCGGACTATAATGCTTTATCACTTTCACTTAGCCATAGAAGTTTGACGGTGGGGCTACTATATAGCCCCTAAAGGGGCACCGCGCTCACCCGAATTCGGGGCGCGTATGTGCCTGACCGGGAAACGGCCCTTCGTCAATGCGGAGGAATCCTATAGATTCCAACGGGTCATCGAGTGGTTGACCAGTCTCACGCTATATCATGAGAGTCAGTTTTCGGCTTTCTCTACTGAGGTGCTCGCCTGACCGAACCGGGGCACAATCGTAGTAGTTCTCCTAGTGACGCGTTAGTCGATAGAGCGGAACGTAAGGCAGCAAAACACAGGAGCCGGGCAAACCCAACATTTGACCAAAGACATGATTCGGAGCTAATGCATATAAGGCCTAACTCGAGACACCGAACACTCCCTAAGGTATTCGGTCTTTATGAAAACGGGCCGAACAACGCCCTATGTAGTAAGCCCCTGGTGTCTAGGTACGCGCAAAATTCTGACGTGGCCTATGCCAAAACGCCAGCCTCCTCCTCGGTTATAGTAAGAAACCAGGGGATGTGTATCAACAAGAGACAGTAAAAAAAGGTTTATGCAAGGTCTTAATCTAAAAAGAATCCTTGCAACGGGTCCCTACTGCACGTCTGCGCCTGTGTCTCCGTTGTGCCGTATCCTGGACGGGTGTCGCATGGTGTTCATCTATAAAAGAGAGGAACTTAGTTGAAAAAGATCGTGCAACAATGTAAGTTATATTAAATAAACAAAGTATGTTTCAAAAAATAAATAAAATTGAGCTTTATTGTCTCCTGTTGTATATGCGCGGAGCCCCTAGTGCGGGGGTATGCGGCTGGTAAGCCCGTATATGTGTACGCCGGACTCGTCTAACCGTGTCTGGGGTCTGAACGACCTGTTTAGGTGCTTGGACTAGAGAAGCCGGTTTAGTGTGTGGCCGTCGAGGCGGTCACACAATCTTCCGCGCTCGAGGAACACTCGATATTTCCCTTTAAGGAGATGATGCCTCGTGGACCGGGCATTTTAAGTGTGAGGGATGCATAATGCGGTATTGCATTAAAGCGGGCGAAAGCTTCACGCCCCAATAGTGCTTGATAGCTACTTGTAAATGGGGCGAGGTGGAAGGTTAACTTTTCACGGCGGAAGTTGTCGGGTGAGCCGAACACAACTTCTAGCAATAGAGAGCCCGTACAATGGGCATATCAGCCTGGCATTACCCCTTGAAAGGAAGTGTTGCTATGGCGAATTTTGGTTGGGTCTATCCCCATTTTGCGGATTGTGTTCTGATATAGCAGGTTTAGATCACTGCCGCCGTCCATTAGGACTTGTGTAAATTGGAGTCCATCGATTATCGGATCTAATATCAAGGCAGTCCATCCTGCATTCCGGATACTTCTAGAGTAATCCTGGTGGTTGAAGGTGATTGGTTTTGACAACCAACGGCGGGACTCCTCTGGGATAGGCCGTATGGCGCGTATATCTATGGGCGCCGTTCTGTTTTTCCCTTTTGTCACGCGAAGTGAGTTTACTGATTTGACTTCTTTTGGGAAATTCTTTTGTTGTCCGGTGCTTTGCTTGTGGGGTTCGTCATCGTCCTCGCTTGGTGTGTCGAGCCCCTTGTGTTCGGCGTTGAGTTTGTCGGACTGCTTGAAGACCCAACAATCTCTGTGGGTATGATTTGCAGGCTTCCCGGGGGTACTGTGGATTTGGCATACCTTGTCCAAGATTTTGTTTAAGTTAGATAGCTCGTCCCTGTTATCCTTAAGGGGCAGTTTTTTATGATTCTGCCGTGAGCTTTTGAATCCGGCATTGACTGCCGTGCTCTTAGGGCTGTTTCCCTTGGTTCGGCGCTGGTCCTTACTGCGTCATGGTTTCCCGTTTCCATCCCTGACTTCGGATGTAGTTGGGTCACTAGTACTGCATCTTGCCAGCCAGCTATCCTCTCCCGCGCAAAAGCAGGTCATGAGGCTTGTTAATGCAGCCATTGCTCTTGGCTTTTCTTGGCCGAGGTGTCTGGCGAGCCATTCGTCTCGGACGTTGTGTTTGAAAGCTGCTAAGGCTTCGGCGTCCGGGCAGTCGACTATTTGGTTCTTTTTAGTAAGGAATCTGTTCTAGAATTTTTGGGCTGACTCTCCGGGTTGTTGAGTTATGTGACTTAAATCGTCTGCATCCGGAGGTCGGACATAGGTCCCTTGAAAATTTGCCCGAAAAGCATCCTCGAGCTCTTCCCAACTTCCAATGGTGTTTTCGGGGAGGCTTTTGAGCCAATGCCGGGCTGGCCCTTTGAGCTTGAGGGGTAAGTATTTTATGGTGTGGAGGTCATCTCCTCTAGCCATGTGTATGTGGAGGATGTAATCCTAAATCCAGACTCCAGGATCTGTTGTTCCGTCGTATGCCTCTATGTTTACGGGCTTGAATCCCGCTGGAAATTCATAATCCAAAACCTCATTGGTGAAACATAGGGGATGTGCGGCACCCCTATATTTAGGTGTACCGTAGTATTCGGATACTTGACGTGTTGTGTTGCTTACTAGAGCTTGATTTCTTGGCCCGTAGATAGATCTAACTGGGCCATCTTTTTGATGCAAATCCGTGTGCGGATTGCATGCCCGCTTGTGTGCGGCGCCGTTTGCCGCTCTATGTTTGCCATGGGGGCATCTATCCGACCGGGTGGTCTCTTTGTTCTTTGATTGCAGGGGCTCTACAGCCTCCTCATCAAATTCGGGCAGTAGTTTTCACTTCGGGTAGCTCTTTGTTCGGTGACTGTCGCCGTATTTGTTTACGGTGTTGAGTACTTTGCTCCATCTGATTTTGAGCGCATCTTCCTCTGTTTTGAGCTTCCGCTTCTTCTTTCTCAGGCTACGCGCAGTGGCGACAAGCCTTTTGTGAAGGTTCTTCTGCTCTAGCAATTTGTCCGGCGCGAGATCGTCCGGACTGTTATCTTCGCCGGGGACGGATTATTTATCCATATCATCCTGTTCGGACGGCTGCTCGATAGCATGTTCGTCGTCCATCGGTTCGCCCTGCTCTATGGCTGGGTTTGTATGGTTGCTGTCTTTGTCGAGGCGGGATTTTGAGCGGCGCTTACGTCGCCGTTTTGAGTGCTTTTCGAGGGAATGATCCCTCGTGGCGTCCTGTTGTTCCTCGTTGTCGCTTCTTTTAGGTGTGTCCACCATGTATACATCGTGAGATGAGGTGGCTGTCCAATGCCCTATAGGTGCTGGTTCATGTTTGTCTTCTACATCGTCGTCCATACCGTCGATGTCTTCGGAGTCGAAGTCGAGCACGTCGTTTAAGCTTTCGACAGTGGCTACGAAGTGGGTGGTGGGTGGGCTTCGAATTTCTTCGTCGTCCGCACCCCAACCTTCCTGGCCATAGTCCGGCCAGGGCCCTCCTGATAAAGAGAGAGACTTTAGTAAATTCAGGACGTCGCCAAAGGGCGGGTGCTGAAAGATGTCCGCGGCGGCGAACTCCATGATTGGCGCCCAGTTGGATTCGATTGGCAGGAGCGCGGAAGGTTCGGAGTCCGGAGAGGAGTCCGTCACCTTGGAGTCATGAGCTTCGCAAAGGACAGGGTTGATGTTCGGCTCAATCGCCGTAGAGATAGCAGCCCCTGAGGCGGTGTCCAGCCACCCGTCCTCGATCGGTGCAATCGGCTCCGAGCTAAAGGTCGGAGCGGACACTGGTGCGGCCTCCAGGGCACTATTCAGCGGCAGAGCTAGATCATGCCCATCGTGACAGTGCAGCGCGCTTGGCTGTGGCTTGAACCCGTCGAAGATCAAGTCTCCGCGGACGTCAGCCGTATAGTTCAAACTTCCAAATCTGACCTGATGGCCAGGGGCGTAGCTTTCAATCTGCTCCAGATGGCCAAGCGAATTGGCCCGTAGTGCAAAGCCGCTGAATACGAAGATCTGTCCGGGGAGAAAAGTCTTACCCTGGACCGCATCGTTGTTGATGATCGGAGGAGCCATCGGGCCTAAAGATGAAAACACAGAGGAAGTCTCAATGAAAGCACCAATGTCGGTGCCAAAACCGGCGGATCTCGGGTAGTGGGTCCCGAACTGTGCGTATAGGCGGATGGTAACAGGAGACAAGGGACACGATGTTTTTACCCAGGTTCGGGCCCTCTCTATGGAGGTAAAACCCTACTCCTGCTTGATTGATATTGATGATATGGGTAGTACAAGAGTAGATCTACCACGAGATCAGAGAGGCTAAACCCTAGAAGCTAGCCTATGGACTAAAACCCTCCGGTTTATATAGGCACCGAAGAGGGTTAGGGTTACACAGAGTCGGTTACAATGGTAGGAGATCTACATATCCGTATCGCCAAGCTTGTCTTCCACGCCAAGGAAAGTCCCATCCGGACACGGGACGAAGTCTTCAATCTTGTATCTTCATAGTCCAGGAGTCCGGCCGAAGATGATAGTTCGGCTATCCAGACACCCCCTAGTCCAGGACTCCCTCACCCACCCCCGAGTTGCGAGTCGAGGGTGGACTTGCAACTAGGGGAACTACAAAACTACATGCTTGAGTTGCAAGTACATGGTTGACTTGCAACTGGGGCGATTACAAAAACTACATCCCTCGAGTTGCAAGTAGAGGGTGGACTTGCAACTGGGGTGAAAACAAAACAACACCCACTAGAGTTGCGAGTCGAGGGTTTACCGCATAGGTTTCGTCAACATTGTGAAAAAACATGCCAAAAGCGCTCGCCATTGTCGACCTCGCAATGAGCAAAGTAAATTTTGCACACCATCCTGATTCATAGATTTTTTTTAAAAGATCAACATATAGCAAGATTGAACCTGATGGTGCTCATACTGATGCTTACACCAATGAAACTGTTAAAACCAGTAACAAGTAACTATGGAAAACTTTCAAAAGTACTTATGGCAAAACTGTCGAAAACTAGTAACTAGAAACTACTAGTACTAATAAAAAAGCATGAAAACTACCTTTGCTTCCAGCATCATAACAAGAAATCCAAAAAGCAAAAAAAGTTATGAGAAAACATAAAAAGAATGACTCCATTTGGGAACAAAACACAACTAGTGATCAGATAGTAGTCTACTTAAGTAGTCCACTTAATCTTAACTACATCAATCCCCACCTCCAGAAATCTACATTTGGGTAGAATGAACACAAAAAACCAGTTAATTTCAGTTATTGTTTGAGTGATTTGACACTACTGAAAATTCAGTTATTATCTACTGAAAACTTTGGCAGTATTATTTATACTGTCAACTGAACACTTTGATAAACTGAACCAACCCCAGTTGAATCTAGTAAAAAAACATTAAAAAAATTCAACTACGTGCCATTCCACTTAAATACTATACACACACAAATTACAAACCGTCGCACTTGGACTTAACTACATCAAAATCACACCTCCCTGCATTTTTGGATAGATTGAATGGAGATAACCCTAACTAATCAAATAACACATATAAAACAAGAGTACATGATACTCATCTGGTGGGAGAAAAGAAGAACCGCATAAATCGAAGAAAAGGACACATACTTGATTGGTGCTCTCTTCCCCTTCCTTCTGACTCCCCATAAATACCGCCACCAGACATGAAAAAAACGTCGCAAAACCAAGAATGTAAACTGAAAAAATAATGTTAACCTTGAATTTCTTAGGAAGTCAAAACTCTATAAACTAGCTCTGCCAAACTAAAAACTTCACTTCGAAAGCCTAGGTAGATGAAAAACACTCAAACGGAAAACTACACTCCAAAAATTGATGTTATAAGTTGATTAATTTTGTGATGTGCTTTTGTTTTTGCATGATCAACTCTTTTAATTTCTAAAATGGGGAATTGCTTGAATGTTCTTACAAAAGTTATTTTCAGTCTGCCACAATGTGATCTGAATGCTCACTAACACACACACACACACAAAAAAAAACACATATGTAGAAGTTATCATACAGTACAAACCTTAACATGAAAAAGGATAGAACAACATGGATCCATATAGAAAAACAAAAAAACCTTGGTTAACACAAAAATGAATCTAGGAGGGGACAAAAAATCTGCCTATCATTCAAACCCTAACACTGGAATCACCTGAACTAAAAAAAATGAAAAACATCATAGAAAATGTTTCAAACTCAAACACTTCTGTTTTTCTTCAGAATTTAACCAGACAGGGCATAAAACTCCCTTCAGTTCTCACATCTCATACATAGTCAAAAGGACAACGTACACTGAGATTTCACCCAAAAAGACTAAAAAACAGAACGACATGAACACTCTAATAACTACCAACTGGACACAGATTGAGCACCAGAACTCATCTCACCCATCGACAAACACGACAACACAAGGCACTGTTCTTCTTCCCCCTCCTTCAGTCAACCTCCACCTCTTCAGCAAATGCAAAGAAGGGGATTCTATGCGCACTAACCAGCAACCACACTTACAATTGGGACAAGAAAAAGAAAGGCCCCCAATTGCATGTCAGGGATGGAGTTGCAACTAGAACAAAAAAATTGTCGAGGCCCTCAGTTGCATGTCGAGGGTGGACCTGCAACTAGAACAAAAAATTGGTCTAGTTGAAAATGCATGTCTAGTTATGTACATACAACTGCTGACAATGCCCTACTGGTCCAGTTCTAAGTCTAGTGATGGACATCCAACTAGTCACACAAGATTTGCAAAAAAAAATGTTCACAATTTTTTAAATAATGCGTTTATCTTTACCTAATAATAAAGCAAATTGGATTTCCTACGTCCGTCATGGCATTTTACATAAAAGTCCATGTCTTTTCATAAAATCAACCCACCGTCCGGATTTAAGTCACACCCGAACCGTTATTTTATATTTTTCAAAACCCCCCCTGATGTTTTAGGTAATTCATCCGCGTGAATCATATTTAGGTCAAACAAATGCTTTTTAAAATCATCCATATCTTTTAAATCGTAACTCCGATTTGAACATGTTATATATGAAATTTGATTAGAAAAATATTTAGAATATGAATATGAGATTATTTTTACCTGTTAAATATTTTTAAATATTATTTTGGAATATATTTGAGTTAAACCAAATGATTTTCTAAATTATCTGTACCTTTTAAACTGTAACTTCGATTTTAACATATTATATATGAAATTTTATTAGAAAATGTGTGGAATCTAAATATGATGTTAATTTTACCTGTTAAATATTTTTAAAATATTGTTATGGAAGCAAACTTATAATTTATAGTGCAAGATCCATTTTTTTTCATACCGGCGGCGATCCAGATTGCAAATAAACACCCCACTATAACCATATAAGGAAAAGAAAACATTGATAACTACACATCCATACCTCTGAAAAATGTCGCAGGGGAAAACAACAGATTTCTCACCGAGAGAGAGAGAGAGAGAGAGAGAGAGAGAGAGAGAGAGAGAGAGAGAGAGAGAGAGAGAGAGAGAGAGAAGGCCTTAGGATTAACCATATTCAACACACATTTTTTGTTGTTTTGTGTGAACACCGAGGCCATCGCTGGCGAGGATGAGAAGGAGGATAAGCGGCAACATAAATATGATGCCTCGCAAAAATAAAGGAGATGGACCTATTGTGGTCTTGAGTGATGGTTGTTGAGTTAAGAGCGTGTGTTATGTTTTCTCTCCCGTTGCAACGCACGGGGCTCTTTTGCTAGTAAAACAAAAAATATATAAAATTTAAGACAATAATAAATTTGAAAATCTTCATGAATTTGAAAACAATACTAATTTTAAAAAGTGTCCAATTCTTCTTCAAAGAAACGTATATTCTAAAAAATACTTGCACAGTTCAGAAAGTTTTCGTGTACAAGAGATGCTGTGGATTAAAAGTAAAGAAAAATAAAAAACGAAAAAATGAAAGTAAAAAACTGAACACATGCAGTTGTGTGGCGAGGGCGAGACATGCAATTGCATGTTTGTTGGCGGACATGGAACTGACACCCGACAAACAATTTTTGTCCTCTATCGCAAAGTTATAGTCGTGTTGAAGACATTAGTTGTAGTTACGGATGATGCTTGCAATTGTGCGTAAAGTAGAAGACATGCAGTTGTCCTCCCAACAAACATGTTTGCCTCAAATTGCAGTCGTGTTGAAGGTATACAGTTGCGGGACGAAGACGACACTGTAGTTGCACTGACACGGAAAAAATCATGAATTATTTAAAAGACAAATAGAACAAAAAATAAAAAGAAAAAACAAAACAAAAAAGACAAGAAAAATGGTTGTAAGCTTTTGTCAAAACCGGTAGAAAAAGTCCTTCATGGGTCCGCTCATTCACACACATACGCTCCGGGGAGACAAAAAAATCAAACAACTGTTAGGAAGCAGGAAATCTCACAAGAACACACAACGACTAGACGTATTTTCCTCCAAAAAAAAACAATTCACGTTTTCCTTGGCTAAAAGCCCACAAAGCACAAAAACAGGGGACCTAAAAAAAAGAAAAAGCCCACAACGGGCAAGCGGGTCTGCCCATGTATTCTTTTGACGGAAAACCAAACCAACCTAGCGACAAAAGGCCACACAGGACACCGACTGGATCGCATGGACCTGCACACGGGCTGCCCCGCGCGACAAACACGACGCGAGCGAGCGCACGAGCGAGTCGGACAACCTGCGTGAATCTTAAAGACAAACAAGATCCAACGCTTCTGAATTTAGATGTGAGATAACTACTCCCTCCGTTCTAAAATAGATGACCTAACTTTGTACTAAGTTAGTACAAAGTTGGGTCATCTATTTTGGAACGGAGGAAGTATTTCATATCTACTCCCTCCGTTCCTAAATGTAAGTCTTCGTAGAGATTCCACTATAAACCACATACGAATGTATATGGACGCATTTTAAGTTTAGATTCATCCATTTTGCTTCGTATGTAGTCTATCTAGTGGAATATATTTAGGAACGGAGGGAGTAGATGTGAAATAGCAAACCTGTAACTTATTTACCGAAGCTAGTGACGGATTGCTCATTCTTCTACGTGCAGAGGGCATCTGCTGAACCCAACATTCCACGGTACAATAATAACAACCACTAACAGCTACTGTACACAGGGGCGGTACCCTTAATCATCTTCAGTCAGTCGCTTTTACCTACAGTACATATACTAAATCATATACTCCTACAGCATTACTGACTGATAATCCTGGCCCATGCACAGCACAGTTATTGGCCAGATAACATGTTACCAGATAACATGCAAAGCATAGGAGGACGGCGGCGCTCGCGTTTGTCCGCGGGGAAGCGGAAGAGACCGGCGGGAGGGTGTCGATCGCAGACAAAGAGCAAGCAAGGAAGATTCTTTGTATACATATAAGAGCAAGGCATGTGCCTACGGTGTGTGTACTCTTGATGACCGTAAAGGGAGGCAAGAATCTTACTATTCTTAGTTCCATCCGGTAGCTTAACCCCTCTATCTATCAACAGATGCACCAAGCGCGGAAGTCGAGCGATGGTTGCTGGCAATTCAGTTATGAACGTGCCTTCGAGGTCCAGTGTCTCTAGATTCCGCAGTTCGCCGATTTGTTCCGGGAGCTCAGTAATGGTAATACGTGTGTTTCTGAGGCTAAGGTACTTGAGTTGAAATGAGCTAGATATGTTGTTAAGATAGCTTGCTAACATGTGACAGCCTTCCAGGTCCAAAACCCGCAGAAATCTGGATAGCCAGTGGCAAACCACGACATTTCTTCAATATATCATCACAAATTCTGTTGATGTGTGTGGGGGCACTGTCTTTCTGAACTGAATATTCTCTTGAGGAACAACCCCTTTGAGTGCAGGGCGCTAAGAGGCCTTATTTCATAAACATGATTTGCATATGTGGAGGAGCATGATTCGGCCACTGCCTTTTTATACGCGTTGTTGTGATTACTCTACTACCAAAACTGTTTCCGGAAATTGCACATATGATAATCTCCCATGTCTCTACGCTCCATACATCATCAATCACAATGAAGTACCTGCCACATGAATATGGTTGTAAATTTAGTCATAGAATGTACTGTTTCTAAAGTGTGCATGACCAAAGTTCCTATTGATGGATTAGCCATAGGGGTGATGATTATAGCTTCATACCTTTTGTCTCGAAGGAAATCTAGAATCTTGTCAATGAGTTGCCTCTCATCCCCAGATTCAGTGCTACTGTACTCACTCTTGCTCAGTTGGCTCATAATACCTCTAAGAACCTTCACCACGTTAGGGTTTTGAGAGGCGGACACGAAAGCCCGGTACTTGAACTGCACTCCGAACGAGCGGTAGATTTGGTTGGCAAGAGTCGTCTTGCCCATCCCACCAAACCCCACAACGGACACCACCTTCAGCTGCTTCGCTGATGTGCCGCCACCTTCCTTCAACAATCCGATGAGTTCCTTCATGAGTTCATCGATCCATCGCCCATGCAGAGCGCGAACTCATGTTGTCCTCGACATCGTAGGAGAGCTCGCGCACCCCGGCCATCCAGCGCCTAGCCTGCTCGTCGGGGTGCTCACCCGGGACAGCCTTACGAGTAACGCGCACATGTGTTCGAGCTCTGCCTTGAGGAACGTCACCTCGCCGCACACGCCCACGAGACGCGCGCACGCGTCACCCATCATGCCGGCCAGCTTCTCCAGGACCACCCCAAAGGCCCCTGTGGCGGCGCTCACCATCGATCCAACCATATTCTTAGACGTTGGCGTGAGGAAATGGTAGGAAGGGGAAGACAGAGCAGGCACCACCAGAAATGGTTAATGCTCCAGAAACATAAAGTTCTTCACTCTAGTTTGAG
The DNA here is from genome assembly GCA_021437245.1 of Aegilops speltoides. Taxonomy (NCBI): domain Eukaryota; kingdom Viridiplantae; phylum Streptophyta; class Magnoliopsida; order Poales; family Poaceae; genus Aegilops; species Aegilops speltoides. Next base: position 466,997,783 of record CM038147.1, on the reverse strand, counting down.
TTCCCAACTTCCATAGTATTCGTTCAACGACATCACACAACAATCACAGATCTGCATGAAAGTGGAGAATTTTATTAGATGTCCCATATAAGAGTTAATGGAACTCAACATTGACCGCATATATGAATTTGAAAGAACTTTTTGTTTCTCTTTAGTCACTCTGAGACAAATTTGCAGTTTTTCATTCACCGTGATATGATTGGCCTGTCACCATCAGCCTATCAGCACCATGCCATGGTATATATGTTCACTCTCCTGACAAACTTTTAAGCTTTTTTGGCTATTTGGACTGTGCCCACGAACTGTCAGGCCAACATCATGAGTCACCCTCCTCCATTGAACATATACCTTAAATAAATCTTGATTTTTGGTGGGATTTTGAGATTTCAAAACCGCCTATTTCGAATTGGAATGCGGATTGGGACAACCCCGCGGGGATTGTAGTTCAATTGGTCAGAGCACCGCCCTGTCAAGACGGAAGCTGCGGATTCGAGCCCCGTCAGTCCCGAACTAGGGTTCAATGAATGGAGAAATTGATATTTCCCTTTTCCATGAAAAAAAGGGGCAGGGAGCAAGATCAAATACCCATAGGGCACCCTTACTTCACTTTTTTATACCCTATACATATACATGGAGCATATGGAATATTGACCGTGTTGGTGTAAATTCCATCTACAAGACATTTAGGGTACCTTTAGATTCATCCATAATACTAGAAAGCATACAAGAAGTTAAACGCTGATCTACGGAGACAAGAAACCTGAATTGGAATGCCGCTACATATTTTTAGTTGGTGCTATACATTGTTTAGTGCAAATTCTAACCAAACATGAATTTCGCTCTGATCTTTTTTTTTCTTTTGCGAGTGAAATTTCGCTCTGGAGACAAGAAACATGAATTGAAATTCCAAGGTAGAGAAGAGTAACAACACAAGTTGATGGGGCCCTTTATTGATTCATCCATAATACATGAAAGCATACAAGAACTTAAACGCTGCAAACTAACGGTGCCACAAGGTGCAAACAGAAAGAAAGAAAAAACATGAAAGTATGGGCTCCATCTTCAGATCTACTATCACATAGATAGAGATAACTTAAGGGTATGCACCAGCATTACCGCTACCACCTCCCGTGCCGCCACCGCTGCCGCCGTTCTGACCAACTCCCGTGCCTCCACCATTACCATTAGCATTTGCATTCGCATATCTGTACCAGCCATTACTTGCCTCGCTAGAGCCAGAACCGGCACCGCCACCGGCTCCGTAACCGCTGGAACCAGGGCCCGCTGCCTGTCCTCCACCGCCGCCGCCACCATTGCCGCCTGCGTAAGAATCTCCACCATAACTATATCCTCCATCCCTCGTTTGGCTAGAGCTTGAGCCGTCGCCGGACCCAGCGCCATACCCGGTGCCGCCTTCCTGCGACGCACCACCCCCGCTACCGCCCCCTCCCGCATTTGCATGGGCTCCACTGCCGCCACTGTAGGCATTCCCGTTGCCACTGCCAGCCCCTCCACCGCTGCCGTTCACAGTCCCACCACCATTCCCCCCTCCCGAGCCTGTCCCCTGAGAGTTGGCGTCTCTAACTATCCTAGTGGCGCTGGCTAACCCAATGCTCAGTAGCACAACCAAGCTAAGTGACACAAGCTTAATGACAGCCATTGTGAGAGTGTAGCCAAGTGCTAGATGAGATCGTTTGATGGTAGACCATGGAAATGCATGGGTATTTATATTGTTGAGGCGATCTTGCAAATGTACGTTGGAGCCGTGCTTGTGCTTGACCTAGTGGGCTCATTTTTATGTCAAAGCGTATCGGCTCCCGATCACGCTAATCTTGTTTGACCGAGTAGGCGACGACTTGACAGCCGACAGTAAACTGGTTAATCTCCAGTGTAAGCCAGCAGCTTCCTGCACCTTTGCTTCCTTCTAGGGTTACTCCATATCCATGGTGGGAGTAAACTTACATGCATGGTTATCTCTAGAACATCGTGCCATGCATATATATATTGACTTAACATGTCAGATTTGACTTGAGTTAATGGATAGTTCATGTTGTGCAAAGTTAATTGGAGGGGAGCTTCCTCGAAGGAGTAGCTGATCTGCAGCATCAGGTTAATCAATGGAAAGATCTTCTGCAAGTTCCATCTGCAGCTAGAGGGACACGTACGTGCTTGAAATTAAATAATCATGGATCAATCCGTTTATCTGTCCAGGTAACTACTCCAACAGTACAATAAGGAGTATTTGACAAGAAACTATCTCATTTAGGGTTGCTGTCCCACAGAATTACCACATTCAATAAAATGACCGAAAACTCCAGTTTAGTACTAATTTTGTGACAAAAACTACCACTTTCATAAAATGGCCAGTTTAGACGATTTAAGCACGTTTATGACATAAGGGGCCCGCTTGTCAGGGCTGACGTGGCGGAAATCGTCAACTCCGTTTATTCTGGCTGTCATATTGACCGTTACGATGGGTGGGACCCACATGTCATTCTTCTTCTTCCTCCTCTTTCCCTGTCCGACATTTTAACAAACACTTCATGTGCATCATCCAACAAAAGGAGTGACTGGTGATGTCGTTTAAGCACGCATGTCAGGTGCGGCCATGGGCACCGCCACGGGCGCGGCCGTGAGGGCCACCACGGCCATTGGCGGGGTGCTCCCTTACACCACCATTTGGAGCACCATCCCATGGTCGGGCAGGGCGTCGCCGCTCCTCCGTTGTCGCATCCACACAGCCCGTCGCCGGAGTGGTCCGTCCATGCCAAAGACCTCCTCCTCCGCGCGAAAGAAGTCGGCTCCGGCGCCCTCAGGCAGTGCTCGCCCGTGCCGCCCATGGGAACCTCCTCTCCTATGCTCCGCGCTCTCCTCCTCGTCGTCCTTTTCTCGGCGGCCGGCGTCCACGACGCGTCCAGCTCCAGCGTCGCGCCCTGTTCGCCGTTGGACCGGCTGTGCGGCAGGCCGGCAGCATGGGCATCTTCACGCGCGGGACGAGGCTCCTCCTACCGCTTCACCTCTGCGTCGACGCCTCCTCCTCCCACTCCGCGCGCGGCGCGCCGGTGCTCGCGGCGCTCGTTACCAGGCTCGCGGTGGCCAACGCCACGGCGCTCGTGAAGCTTGCAGACAAGGCCACCGGCGATGCGGTAGGGCGAGCTCCGCGTCCTCGACAGCGGGCCCATGCTCTGTTTCACCACGCGGGCACGAATACCAGGTGTTAGTCGAAATGCCTAAGAGAGAAAGAGGATGAGGAAGAAGGAGGTAGATGCTGACATGTGGGACCCACATGTAATAACGGTCAGTCTAACAGTCGAAATAAACGGAGTTGACTTTGTCACCACATCAGCCCTGACACATGAGTCCCGCATGTCATAAATAGGTTTAAAATCGTAAAAACGGTCATCAACTTGACTTGGTAGTTTTTTGTCACAAAATTAGTACTCCCTCCATTCCTTGATATAAGGTGTATAGTTTTTTGAGAAAAAAATTCAAAATATAAGGTGTATTGCGTTGCACCACTCATTTGGATAATTTTTTTTAGGATTTGATTACATTTCCTTATGTTAGGCAAGCTCCTCTACTTTCTCATGTCAATTAGTAAGCTTTAATCCCGCCCAAAACTTGTGAAATTCTCCCTCCACGTGCGTTCTTTAATTTCCGTGCCAAAAACTATACACCCTATATTTAGGATTGGAGGGAGTACTAAACTAGAGTTTTCGGTCACTTTTCTTAATGTGGTAGTTCAGTGGGACGGCAACCCCAAATGTGGTAGTTTTTTCGTCAAATACCCTGTACAATAAGAGTACGGAAATCCGTATCATTGTAGATAGATATATTCCACCATGGCGACACTGCCCTCTTTGTTATGCCGCTACGTGATATGACAAGGCAAAACTACCCCAGTGGGGTAAAGAAATTGCTGGATATATTAGCAATTTTCTGATTGATTTAATCCATAATAAATCATGATGAAAACAATATTAAAATCATATTGATAGCTTTACAGGTGAGTACTTACTATGCATATATCCAAGCAAACAATAGTATTATCCGTCGACGCATCCACCAACAGTGATACAGAAGCCGATCATCCAACACTCGCCGTAAATGCCCGCGATACAAAGTAATTCGGACGTAATCCATGCAAAAACAATGGAATTCATTCAAACGGAAATAAGTTCGATATATTTTACATAAACCGGACGATATTCCATCCGTTCAACTAATAAAACCTAAAAAAACTAAACTGGCTTGTAGCAGATGGTGACCTCATACGCGTGGCTGGGCTGGCCGGTGGCACCTATGTCGCATATGTGCCTTCGTCGTTGTCATCACCGTAGTGGTCCTTCCAGTGCCGGAAGGGCGCGAAAGCACTGCCAGCTGCCGCCTGGGCTCAAGCTCTGTTTCCTCCCGTGATGTGCGGAGGGCCGCCTCGGAAAACACAGGCCCTTACCGGAGAGCCCTGCCCCTTCCCCTACGGGCGGCGGTGGCAGTTTCGTTGAGTGACCACTCTAGGCGATCTTGCTGAGGTCCCCGTTGAGGCGCCGATGTAGCGGCGTCAACGTCTCCGCGGTGGTTAGCGATCGGTCGTAGGCCCAGGCCTTCGTGGGGTTGGGATCCGCACTGACCCAGGCCGGTGCCTCATAGGACTTCGCGAAGGTCGAGCGTCATGCCACATTGCAGTGCTCCTGCCGTGCCGCCTCCCTGGTCGCCCTTTCCTCAGTAGCCACGATGCTCCGTGATGAAGAGGAGCCACCATCACTGCAACCACCAAGGTAGTGGAGGAGGTGTACGTGCGCCTTAGCGGTCACATGGAGCACCTACTCCTTCACGACTTTGTCACGCCAGACGGTGCGTGGCGGTGATGCTGGCCGGCCGATGTGGTTGTACCGACTATGCGGTGGAAATGCCAACTCCTCCTTCCCGCGGTGTCCGATTTGGACGCCGCAGTTGCGCGCGGGGGTGGGGGTGGGGTTCCTGCTTCACGCGCTACCGCCACCTGCAGGTGTGGACAACCACGACTTTGACATCATCAAGGATGGTGAGCGGAGACAAAGAGGAGCGGATCGGGGCAGGGCGGAGAGGAGAGGATGTGTGAGGTGTGGGGCGGACAGCGCCAGAGCCATGCTTAAATAGACGTGGCCTGATGAATGGGCAGGGAGCCAGCTTCAATGCGGCACACCCATAGGACTAGGCTTGTCGTTGCCGCGTTGGCATTGAGGCGGCGCCTCCCGCTCGTTCGGTCGCGTTGCTCAGACCGGCATTGATGTCATGGAGTCTCGTCTACTTTGGAGCGGCGCTGATCGGCATGAATGCACATCAACCGCTTTGTGGAGAGATAGTTTTTCAAGCGAAGAGGTTTATGGGAGGGACCGGGGTGTCGGACAAGTACATGGCGCGGTCCGGACACTGATACGTCTCGATCGTATCTATTTTTCCAAACTGTTTTGCCCTTGTTTTGGACTCTAATTTGCTTGATTTGAATGGAACTAACCCGCACTGACGCAGTTTTCAGCAGAATTGCCATGGTGTTATTTTTGTGTAGAAATAAAAGTTCTCGGAATGACCTGAAACTTCATGGAGATTATTTTTTGGAATAAATAAAAATATTGGCGAAAGAATATATTTGTGCCATGATTTCAGATATGAACCCATTATGTTTTCATGAATACATTTGTGTTCCTGATCCTATCTTACAAGTTATAGTCACCTACTACGTGTTATGATCCGGCAACCCCGTAGTGACAATAGTCGGGACACTTCCTGGTGATGACCGTAGTTTGAGGAGTTCATGTATTCACCAAGTGCTAATGCTTTGGTCCGGTACTCTATTAAAAGGAGGCCTTAATATCCTTTAGTTTCCAATAGGACCCCGCTGCCACGGGAGGGCAGGACAAAAGATGGCATGCAAGTTCTTTTACATAAGCACGTATGCCTATATTCAGAATACATGCCTACATTATATTGATGAATTGGAGCTAGTTCTGTGTCACCCTATGTCATAATGTTGCATGATGAATGCCATCCAACATAATTATCCATCATTGATTCATTTCCTATGATCTCACTTCATATTGATCTTTGCTAAGTTACTTTTTCGTCGCCACTGTTACGATTGCTAAAAAACTGCTAATGTTACTTTTGCCACCGTTACCGCTACTTCCATATTACTTTGCTACTAAATACTTTGCTGCAGATATTAAGTCTTTCAGGTGTGGTTGAATTGACAACTCAGCTGCTAATACTTGAGCATATTCTTTGGCTCCCCTTGTGTCGAATCAATAAATTTGGGTTGAATACTCTACCATCGAAAACTGTTGCGATCCCCTATACTTGTGGGTTATCAAGACCTTTTTCTGGTGCCATTGCCAGGGAGCATAGCTCTATTCTGTGAGTCACTTGGGATTTATATCTGTTGATCACTATGAGGAATTTGAAAGATCAAAGAACCAAGATTTTTCCCTCAACTACGAGGGGAGGTAAGGAACTGCCATCTCGCTCTGCACTTGATTCTCCTTCTACTTTGAGTAAACTTGCGACACCTACACCTACTATTGATTCTATATGTCGCATGTTATTGATGATGCCACTTCTGCTATGCATGATGCTTATGATGATACCACTTCTCTGCTTGATAATATTGTGCCACTAGGTGAATTTCTTGATGAACAAGTTGCTAGGGTTAGAGAGAATGAAATTGCTGAAACTGATGATATTATTGAAACTGAAGATTATGATTCTCCCCCTAGATATGAATTGCTTGTTGTACCTGAGGGTTATATTATGGATGAGGAAACTGCTAGAGACTTTCTTGCTTATAATGATAGATGATCTTAAGAAATTGTTAGCTAAGCTGAAAGAAAAGTCTTTGCATGCTAGAATGCAATATGACCATCTGTTTGCTACTTCACCTATCTTTGTTACTGATAAGGATTATGAATTCCCCGTCGATCCTGAGTTAATTACTTTGGTAGAATCTGATCCCTTCTATGGTTATGAATCTGAAACTGTTGTGGCACATCTTACTAAATTGAATGATATAGCCACCCTATTTGCTCATGAGGAAAAACTTCACTATTACTATATTCTCAAATTGTTTCCTTTCTCGTTAAGGGTGATGCTAAGTTAAGGTTTAATTCTCTTGCTCCTGGTTGTGTGGGTAGTCCCCAGGATATGATTTACTACTTCTCTGAAAAATATTTCCCCGCTCATAAGAAACAAGATGTCCTAAGGGAAATATTTAACTTCGTGCAATTTGAAGAAGAGAGTCTCCCACAAGCTTGAGGAAGGATTCTCATATTAAATGCTTTGCTTGATATCCTCTCAAGAAAAATTAAATACTTGATATCTTTTATAATGGACTAACCGATGCTTCCAAAGACCACCTGGATAGTTGTGCTGGTTGTGTTTTTAGGGAACGAACTGTTGAGAAAGCTGAATTGCTATTAAATAATATATGTAGTAATGATAATGATTGGACACTTCCTGAACCAACTCCTAAGCTGAGTCTGAAGAAAAGGGGTATTCTATTTCTCAGTCCTGAAGATATGCAAGAGGCAAGGAAATCTATGAAAGAAAAAGGTATTAAAGCTGAAAATGTTAAGAATTTACCGCCTATTGAAGAAATACATGGTCTTGATAACCCAACACAGGTAGTAGAGGTAAACTCTCTCCATAGATTTGATGAAGGTGATATTCCTCATATCAAGTCTGCTAGTAATTGTTTGGATGAGTTTGATAATTTTATTGTTAAACAAGAAAACTTCAATGCTTATGTTAGTAGACAATTGAAATGTAATGCTTACATGCTTGACCACTTGGGTGATTATGTGAGTAGAACTGTTAATGATCTTAAGCTTATTAGTAAACATGTTTCCATGGTTACAACTCAAATAGAACAAGTACTTAAGGCACATGATGATTTGCTTAATGAGTTGAATAGTAAGAATAATGATAATGTTGTTGGTTACGACTAGAGCTGGTAAGATGACTTAGGAACCTTTGTATCCCGAGGACCATCCTATGATATTTGAGCAAGATTCTCAGAGAATTAATACTGATGCACCTAGTCCTAGTAATAAAAATAAAAAGAAAAGAGATAGGACTTTGCATGCTAGTGAACCTGCTATAGACACACCTAAGAATCCCAATGATATTTCTATTTCTGATGCCGAGACACAATCTGGTGATGAACATGAACCTAGTGATAATGTTAATAATGATGTTCTTTTTGATGCTCAACCTAGTAATGATAATGATGTTGATACTGAACCTGTTGTTGATCTTGATAACCCACAATCAAAGAATCAACGTTATGATAAGAGAGACTTCATTGCTAGGAAACATGGTAAAGAAATAGAACCATCGGTCCAGAAACCCATTGTCGGTGTCAAAACCGGCGGATCTCCGGTAGGGGGTCCCGATCTGTGTGTCTAGGCTGATGGTAACAGGAAGCAAGGGACACGATGTTTACCTAGGTTCAATCCCTCTCGATGGAGGTAAAACCCTACTTCCTGCTTGATTAATATTGAAGATATGGGTAGTACAAGAGTAGATCTACCACGAGATCGTAGAGGCTAAACCCTAGAAGCTAGCCTATGATGGTATGATTGTAATTGTGATCGGCCTTCTAAGGACCAACCTCTCCGGTTTATATAGACACCGGAGAGGGCTAGGGTTTACATGGAGTCGGTTACAAGGAAGGAAACACAACATCCGGATCGCTAAGCTTGTCTTCCACGCAATGGAGAGTCCCATCCGGACACTAGCCGAAGTCTTGAGTCTTGTATCTTCATGCTTCAATAGTCCGGACGTTGTACACAGTCCGGCTGTCCGGATACCCCCTAATCCAGGACTCCCTCAGTTGCCCCTGAACCAGGATTCAATGACGATCAGTCCGACGCGTAGTCTTGTCTTCGGCATTGCAGGGCGGATTCCTTCTCTGAATACTCCAAAGTAATTATCGAACACTTGAATCGTGTCCGGATCCACAAAATGATCTTCACATGCCACCGTAGAGAGAATGATATTTCACAAATGCAATCCGCTGACAACTTTTTAGACAACGCAATGTGTCATTACGGTCGGGTCATTATTCTAACCGTTTTCCTACAACCAGCCACAGCGCATATTGCGAGGCGGTTTGCTTGACACGTCTTGTCAAAGCAGAGATCATGTCCCCTTATCACAGGATTCTCATCAATACGGGTATGGGTAATCCCACCACGCCATCAATCGTGGCGCTTGGGAAGCAAGCGATTCCCAACGGGCAAGTGGGGAGGCGCACCACTTTCGTCGCCTCTATAAAGGGATAAGATTTCCCCATTTTTACCCACGCTTTCTTCCTCCTTTGCCCACTCTTGACCCCTCAAGCTCCAGCGCCTAAGCCCAAGTCTTCTCCGCATAGCTAAACATGTCCGGAGTAGGAGGCAAGTGGGTGGCTTCCACCGTCAAGGAGAAGCATATCCCAAATCTTCGGGCGGCCGGATACTTGGCCTCAGACATAGCGCACCGGCTACCAAACGTTGGGCAGGTCATTCCGACCCTAGGACCCCACGAGAGGGTCGTGTTTGTCGCCCACTTCGTCCGTGGACTGGGATTTCCACTTCATCCCTTCGTCCGCGGGCTCATGTTCTACTACGGGCTAGATTTCCGTGATCTAGCCCCGAATTTCGTCCTCAACATCTCGGCGTTCATCGTCGTATGTGAGGCCTTTCTCCGCATCCGGCCTCACTTTGGCCTGTGGCTGCAAATCTTCTGCGTGAAGTCGAAGATTGTAAGCGGCCAGCAAGCAGAGTGCGGAGGGGCCATGGTGGGCAAGATGCCTAACGTCACCTGGCTGGATGGTTCCTTTGCGGAGACCGTAAAAGGATGGCAATCGGGGTGGTTCTACATCACCGAGTCGCGCGGCGCCAATTGGGCGGCGGCCCCCGAGTTCTGATCCGGAGCCCCCATGCGGCTCACCTCCTGGGAAAAGAAGGGCCTGGCTTGGGGCGAACCTACAGAGCCGACCGGACTCCAAACCTGCATCAAGAGCATGAAGGACAAGAACAACAAGCTTGTCAACGTGATCCAGGTCATGCTCGTTCGCCGGATTCTACCGTGCCAAAGGCGGGCATTCAATCTGTGGGAGTTCGTCCCGGCCGAACACCAGATGCTTCAGAGGCTCTACGGCATGAAGCACAAATACGCGTGGAAGGCATTGTTTAAGGCCTCCAAAGTACCTCCTCCCACATCCGAGGATCGTGGGCTCCACGTCGCGCAGCCTCCTAGTCAGGTGAGTTTTCAGGCTACCACCGGATTCGGTTCTTCCCGATATATTTATGGGGGAGTCTTAAGTAATTGTACATATTTGTTCAGAATTATGTGGAGACAACGGAGCAGATTGACTGTTCGGCTCCGCTGCCAGAAGGCCCAGCTGATGCTCTCTTGACGGAGATGCTAGTCCCGGCGCCCTATAAGGCACCAGAGAAGAAGGCCGAAAAGAAGGCCCCGGGGATCCGAAAGGGTCTCCGGCGTAAGGTTGTGCCGGAAGCCTCGTCCGAAGATAACGAGGCACGCTCCTCCCCCGAAGGGGAGGAAGAAGAAGAAGAAGAAGGGACCACCCCACCCGGAGGGGGTGAGGGGCCCAAGAAGGTAGACCAGGGGGGCGGGAAAGGCCCTCGGCGCAAGGCCGTCATACGCACGTCGTCTGACGACGATGAGACAGATTCCTCCCGCGGAGGCGGGGGGAAGCAAGAAGAAACTCTACCTCCCCGCACTGGGGAGGAGAAAAAGAGAAAAGTCGCCCTGGAGGGAGAGGCTGGGACGACTAAGAAGGGAAAGGTGTCCCTTCCGGACTACTCGGCCACGGACACCCATAGCGAGGAGGGGTGGCTGCCCAGGGGGAAGCCCCTAGCATGATCGTAAGTATCCACACTCTATCATGACTTTACTTCTCTGTCTTTTTATAACACCAAACGTATATGCAGTCCGGCCAAGGTTCATCCCGAGGTATCTTCTTTGGATGGGTCCCTGAGCGATTCAGTGATGAACTCGCTCCCGACGACCACTACTCCTCAGCCCGCGGATGACACGGAGGTGTTGTCCCGAAGGCTCCCAGAGCGGGGGGAGGTGACTCTGGAGACGCCTCAAGGCGGGATTCCAGATGTTGGACACGTGGGGTTCAAGATCCCCGCGGATCGTACCGATGAGAGCCGCAGCAAGCCGGACTCTCATCCGGATACTATGCCGGAGCCTTCAGTGGCTTCGGATGTGGGCAGGTGGCCCCTCGCTAGGGAGGGCGAGCCGTCCATGCCGATGACTTCCGTCACACCCAAGGCATCAGATAGTCTGCTGGAAGCGCTTCACGGCGCTTCCATGGGTGACGAGCACCGTACTCTTATGAGTGCAGTGATTCAGAGGTTTTTGTCCACCAAGACTAGACTGACCGAAGCGTGTACCAGCCTCCTGACGGGCTTTGAGGTAAGTAATAAAAATGTATGAAATTACCACCTGATAGTTAGTAGCCCGTGATACTCTGTTTGGTGTTCGGAAGGAAAAGCCAAACGGAGGGTCAATTATAATCCGCAGGAGTCTAATAAATATTCATGTGAATAAGCAGGCTGTGCTGCTTGCTGCTGCTGCCCGCACAACCGAGGTTGCCGAACTAAGGCGGGACCTGGAGCAGGCGCAGGGAGAGCTTGATCTCACGAAGAGGCAGCTCGAAGAGAACAAGGGTAAGTGATTCCCCGCTCTTATGTATTTAAGGATAGACAAAATTTGTTAGTCTAAGGCCAAAGTGTCGTGACTGTGTAACAGGGGCCACCGCCGAAGTGGCGTCCCTGAAGAAAGCGCTGTCCGAGGCCGAAGACAAGGCAGCCTTGGAATGCAAGGAGCGCGAAAAGCAAAGTGCTAGAGTGGGCGAGGTACAGCAAGAGCTCCGGGACCTCGACAAGAAGTTCGAGTCCGTGGAGCATGATCTGAAGATGAAAGAGGCCGAGCTTGCGAAGGCCCTTGTGAATATGAAAGACGCAAAGGCCGAAGCCGAGAAGGCACAACAGGAAATCCAGGAGGCCAAAAAGATAGCGGCGGGTAAGAAATTCTTTATGCAAAGCAAACATGTGGAGGAGGCATTTCTTTTACTTACCCGAATTCAGAGCTCTCCAGGGTCATTTGCAGATCTGCCACGTAGTGTATCAGATGCCGCGGAGTTCTACCGTGCCCAGGAGGGGAGCTCAACGGAGAAGCTGTTCTGGTCCCAGTATACTGGGGCTGAATACCCAATGCCTCTGAGTGACCAACTAAAGCAGTTGGTCGAACTCCACAGGACAGCCGAAGTGGCTATGAAAGATTTCATAGTCCGGATGTGGCCTGGTGAGCCCCTGCCCACTAGCTACTTCGGCCTGATCAAGCGGATGGTGAATGCATGTCCGTGGCTTGAAGTAATCAAGCAATCCGTTTGCATCGAGGGTGCCCTCCGGGCCTTTGCCCGCGCGAAGGTGCATTGGGGCAAACTGGATGCGGAGAAGCTAGTAAAGGACAGGCCGTTGGAGGGCAAGGCACATCGCCATCCCGAGAAGTATTATGATGGCGTTATGAAGGGCTCTCGTCTCATGGCGGATGAATGTACCAAGGACAAGATCTTTGATTGAGTGTACCTCTGCTGCTGTTGTAATTTAAAGACGAAGTTACTTGTGCTATGTAGCACTTGTTTGATTTAAAATATTACCTTCTGTGCAGCTGCTTATAGAATACTGAAAGTAGGCCAGTCGTCGGCTTCCGCCCCCACACACAACTAGTACCGGGGTGTTCCTAGAAAAACCCGGATACTCTTTATCCAAATGTTTGGTCCCTTAAGGAGGTATCCGGCGCAGCGAACAAGGCAATCACACTATGCGGCTTTATAACTTTCACTTAGCCATAGAAGTCTATAATTTTAAATTTTGGCGAAGCCCCTAGAATTCGGAAGGCCGAATTGGGGTGCTATAGACACCTAAATCGGACGAAGCCGATTCCTCGCCCAAAGCGGAAAAATCTTTAAGGATTTTAAGACCTCTCGAACAGCGACCAGCTCTCGCCGCATCATGCCGGTCAGTTTTCGGCTTTCTCCACTGAGGTGCTCGTCCGGAAGAACCGGGACACAATCGCAGTAGTTCTCCCTGCGCTACCTTAGCCGATATAACGAAACGTAAGGTACCAAAACAAGGGAGCCGGGCTAACCCAACTGTGGACCCAAGACATGATTCAGAGCTGATGCATATAGTGCTATAAGTTCGGGGTGCCACACTGTTGAAAGTGTTCGGGCTTTACTTGCCGTATTACAGGGCGCCATCAGAAGCCCCTAGCAAACTGACCGTACCAAGGTGTACGGATGCAATATCAAATAAACATTTATAAGAAAAAAAATGCTCAAATAAGAATAATAAGCTGACGCTATATATGATCTCCCACTGATGAATAATACGTTTAAGCGTATGTTTACAATGGATGCATTAAGCAGAGATAAATAGGACTATTTGACATGTCCTATCCAGGGGCAGGTCACGTACATATAAATAAAACAGGTATAACGATCGTAAATAGATTCCTCCTGGATGTTTCCTTCTGTGTGCAAAGATTGTTGCCTCCTTGGTTTTCTCTCCTATGTAAGTCCGGCAATCCGGCTCTTCTGAAGAGGCTGCACTAAAGCAATGTCCTGAAAGGTAAAAGGGAAAGATTATGAAGGTATGTTGCGGTGATACCGCAATGTTGACTGAGTCACTGCTGCGCCTCCGCCTGTGCCCATGGTATTGTGAGTGCGTAATTGTGTATGCGTGGCACGAATGCTGCTTTAATGGGGTTTGAGCGGAGGCCGGACTGCTAATCGCGCTCTTGGCGTGCCTGATGATCCTATTGCGGGGTGCTCCGGACTCTCTTGACGGTGCTTGAGGTTGTCGTCGCCGGATTGGTGGTTTGCCGGAGGAGGACGCATTGTACTTCTGCCGCGAGGGCTGCAGTATGCTCTTTTGTACGGAGAGAGCGGTCCATGTTTTCGTTGACTGTTATGACCCCGCGCGGGCCTGGCATCTTGAGCTTGAGGTATGCATAGTGTGGTACCGCATTGAATCTAGCGAATGCGGTTCGTCCGAGCAGTGCGTGGTAACCACTACGGAAAGGGAGGATATCGAAGATTAACTCTTCGCTTCGGAAGTTGTCCAGAGATCCGAAGACCACTTCCAATGTTATAGAGCCTGTACAGCGGGCCTCTACTCCAGGAATTACACCTTTAAAGGTGGTTTTGGTGGGCTTGATCCTTGAAGGGTCGATGACCATTTTGCGCACTGTGTCCTGATAAAGCAGGTTCAGGCTGCTGCCGCTGTCCATAAGGACTCGCGTGAGGTGGAATCCGTCGATGATTGGGTCTAAGACCAATGCGGATGAGCCGCCATGACGGATGCTAGTAGGATGATCCCTACGATCAAAGGTGATCGGACAAGCTGGCCATGGGTTGAATTTGGGGGTGACTGGCTCCATCGCATAGACGTCCTGTAGTGCTCGCTTCCGTTCCCGCCTGGGGATGTGAGTGGCGTAGATCATGTTGACCGTTTTCACCTGGGGGGAAATTTCTTCTGTCCCCCCGTGTTCGGACGCCGGGGCTCCTCGTCATCGTCCCTGTGCAGCCCCTTGTCCTTGTTTTCGACATTTATTTTGCCGGCCTGTTTGAATACCCAGCAGTCTCAGTTGGTGTGGTTGGCTGGCTTGTCCGGGCTGCCATGAATTTGGCACGAAGCGCCCAAAGATATCTGGTCCAGCATCGGACGGTCCTCGATTATTTTTTTGAACGGCTTCTTCACGACCGGACTTGGATCCGCTGAATCCGGTGTTTACTGCCGTGTCTTCAGTGTGTCGCCGTTGTTCCGTCGCTTATGTCTGTTGCGTCGTGGCTTGCCATTATTGTCGCGGACATCCGAAGTGCCGGAATGTGGCGTGGTGCCGCTGCGAGCCAACCAGCTGTCCTCGCCCGCGCAAAAGCGGGTCATTAATATTGTGAGAGCTGCCATGGACTTGGGTTTTTCCTGGCCGAGGTGTCGAGCAAGCCACTCGTCACATATATTATGCTTAAAAGCCGCCAGGGCTTCGGCGTCTGGACAGTCGACTATTTGGTTCTTTTTAGTTAGGAACCGAGTCCAGAATTTCCTGGCTGACTCTCTGGGCTATTGAGTAATGTGGCTCAGGTCGTCATCGTCTGGTGGTCGCACATATGTTCCCTGGAAGTTGTCGAGGAATGCGTCTTCCAGGTTTTCCCAACTGCAATGGAATTTGTGGCAGGCTGTTTAGCCAGTGCCGGGGTGGCCCTGTGAGCTTAAGGGGAAGATACTTGATGTCGTGTAGATCGTCTCCGCGGGCCATGTGAATGTGGAGAAGGAAATCTTTGATCCATACTGCGGGGTCTGTTGTGCCATCGTATGATTTGATGTTTACGGGTTTGAACCCTTTTGGGAATTCATGATCCATCACTTCGTTAGTGAAGCAGAGGGGGTGTGCGGCGCCTCTGTGCTGGGCTATGTGGCTACGTAGTTCGAATTGGTCTAGGTTGCTGTGTTCCGCCCTGTCGGACTTGTTGATGATGTATCCGGCGTGACGGTCATCGTCGCATGCCGCGGCACACCTCCACGATCCGTAGATCGATCTTGGCTGCCCTGCTTTGTTCTCCAGAATATCTTGCAGGTCTTGCCTGTTGCCCCGGGCTATAGTGTATTGGCGTGGGGGTGCGGGCTGGTATTCAGGCTGATATCCCATTTTATCCCGGCCACGGGGTGGCCGGTCAGCCGTTTGGTGCTCGAGTCCGTATTCCTCGGCTGCCAGGACTTCAGTCCATCTATCTGTGAGCAGGTCTTGATCATCCTGGAGTTGCTGCTACTTCTTCTTTAGGCTATTCGAAGTGGCAATAAGCCGGCACTTGAAGCGCTCCTGCTCCACAGGATCCTCGGGCATGTCGAACTCGTCGTCGCTAAGGCTAATCTCATCTTCGGAGGGGGGCATATAGTTGTCCTCCTCCATGTATCCGTCAGTCGCCTGTTTGTCTGGGTTGACCTGCTCATCCTCCTGTTCAGCCTCCTCGAAGGTGGGCTGGTCAGGGTTCTATTCCTCTTCGGCACCATCCGGATTGCTTTCCTCTTCGGGGCCGGTATTGCTGTGGCGGGGCTTGGAGCGGTGCCAACGACGCCCATGCTTTGCTTTTCTCCCTGAGGGGTTATCCTCCGTTGCCGCGTCGCCATTGGTTTCCTTCGGAGTGTCCACCATGTATATATCGTATGAGGAGGTGGCCGTCCACCGCCCTATGAGCGGTGGCTCCTGTAATTCTCCTGCATCATCGTCCATATCGTCGATGTCTTCGGAGTCGAAGTCAAGCACGTCGGTTAAATCATCGACTGTGGCAATTAAGCGGGTGGTGGGTGGGCAGCGAATTCCTTCATCGCCTGCTTCCCACTCAAGACGGACATAGTTCGGCCAAGAGCCTCCTGAAAAAGAGAGAGACTTTAATGAGTCCAGCATGTCGCCAAAGGGCGAGTGCTGGAAGATATCCGCGGTAGTGAACTCGATTACTGGAGCCCAGCCTGGCTCGACTGCTCAAGGGTATGCGGACCGGAACCAACAACCGGATACAAGTCCGGGGGCCCGGGGTTACAGGCTTCCACAGGGGTGAGACGTGTATTCGGTTCCACCGCCGATGAGTGTGCGGCCTGCAGGGCAGGGTCCACCCCTCCGTCCTTAGGCAACGCAACCAGCTCTGGATTTAGATCTGGGGCTACTGCAGGGGTGATATCCCGAGCATCGTCCGATAGCAGGTCTAAGCCGTGCCCATCGTAACTGTTCGGTGCTCCTGGCGTAGGCCCAAATCCGTCGAAGATCAAGTCTCCGTGAATATCCGCCGTATAGTTCAAGTTTCCGAACCTAACCTTGTGGCCAGGGGGTAGCTGTCGATCTGCTCCAAATGGCCAAGCGAATTGGCCCGCAGTGCGAAGCCGCCGAACACGAAGATCTGTCCAGGGAAAAAAGTGTTCCCCTGGACCGTGTTGTTGACGATTGAAGGCGCCATCAAGCCTTGCAGTGACGACACAGAGGAACTCTCATTGAAAGCACCAATGTCGGTGTCAAAACCGGCGGATCTCGGATAGGGGGTCCCGATCTGTGCGTCTAGGCTGATGGTAACAGGAAGCAATGGACACAATGTTTACCCAGGTTCGGGCCCTCTCGATGGAGGTAAAACCCTACTTCCTGCTTGATTAATATTGAAGATATGGGTAGTACAAGAGTAGATCTACCACGAGATCGTAGAGGCTAAACCGTAGAAGCTAGCCTATGATGGTATGATTGTAATTGTGATCTGCCTTCTAAGGACCAACCTCTCCAGTTTTTATATTGACATCGGAGAGGGCTAGGGTTTACATGGAGTCGGTTACAAGGAAGGAAACACAACATCCGGATCGCCAAGCTTGTCTTCCACGCAAAGGAGAGTCCCATCCAGACACGGGCTGAAGTCTTGAGTCTTGTATCTTCACGCTTCAATAGTCCAGACGTTGTACACAGTGCGGCTGTCCAGATACCCCCTAATCCAGGACTCCCTCACGCATGCCCTTTCCTCCTAAACCATCCAAGAAAAAGGATGATGGGGATTTTGAGCGCTTTGCTGAAATGATTAGACCTATCTTTTTGCGTATGCGTTTGACTGATATGCTTAAAATGTCTCATTATGCTAAGTATATGAAAGATATTGTTACAAATAAAAGAAAGATACCGAAAGCTGAAATTTCCACCATGCTTGCTAATTATACTTTTAAGAGTGGAACACCAAAGAAACTTGGAGATCCAGGAGTACAAACTATACCATGCTCCATTCAAAGAAACTATGTTAAAACTGCTTTATGCGATCTTGGAGCCGGTGTTAGTGTTATGCCTTTCTCTTTATATCGTAGACTTGAATTTAATAAGTTGACACCTACTGAAATTTCTTTGCAAATGGCTGATAAATCAACTGCTATACCCATCGGTATTTGTGAGGATATGCCTTTTGTGGTTGCAAATGTTACTATCTTAACGAACTTTGTTATTCTTGATATTCTCGAGAACGACAGTATGTCGATCATCCTTGGTAGACCTTTTTTGAATACTGCAGGGGCTATTATTGATTGCAACAAAGGCAATGTCACCTTTCATGTTAATGGTAATGAGCATACGGTACACTTTCCGAGGAAACAACCTCAAGTTCATAGTATCAATTCTATTGGAAAAATTTCAACTATTATTATTGGAGGTTTTGAATTCCCTCTTCCTACTATCAAGAAGAAATATGATATTCTTATTGTTGGGGACATGCATATCCCCGTTGAGGTAACCTAGTGTTATTCCAAAGTTCTCTAGTTTCATGTCATTCGAAAGAAGTTTGTTAACAAGACTTGACCAACCTTGTTAATGGATTCCTTTTGATGAACATGAGATGGATGAATATAGAAGGCACAACTCTCTGTACCCACCTTTTACTTTGTGTTATTTAGAATAAATAAAGCAAAATTAGTATTTTCTGTCTGTTTTCTGAATTATCCATGCAATAAAAACTGTCCCGAAAATAAAAGTTCTCCAAATGCCCTGAAAATTTAGTATGATTTTTTATAGAATATTTGAGAATTTCTAGCACTAAGAACACACCAGGGGGACCCACCACCTATCCACAAGGGTGGAGGGAACGCCCTACCCCCTGGGCACGCCCCCTGTCTTCTGGGTCCCCTCCACTTATTCCAGCACCCATCCACTTCGTCTTCCTCCAGAAAAAATCATCCCGTAGCTCAAACCCGTGTTGTAGCTCATTTTGCTACCATTTTCTATCTCCTTTCTTAAAGCTCCATTCACAAAACTGTTTTGGGGGATTGTTCTTCGGTATGTGACTCCTCCAATGGTCCAATTGGTTTTTGTTTTAGTGCTTTATTTATTGCAAATTTTTCCTGCTATGGTGACCCTGTTCTTGAGCTTGCATGTAAAATTTATATGGTCCAAAGTAGTTTTGATGCATGATTTAGCCTCTAGACACTTGTAGGAGTAGTTGCTATCAATATTGTTGAGTTTGGTTCACTTTTTTTTGAGTCACTAAAAATTTCAAAAAATTTCAAAGGAAGAAAATGATGAGGAGATTGTTGAGAAGATCTTCAAGCAGTGGTTTGAAGGAAAAAGAAAATGAGGACAAGGAGAAGCCCAAGTACAATCTTCCTCGCACCACAGAGGTTCGGCCGTGTGAATGGCCATGTGATGCATTATTGGAGGCGGCCAGAATTTATGAGGATTTCTATTATTTGGCTGGGAATGCTGGCCTCGCCGACTTTCTCTACGATAAGTGTGATCAGTACCTCTTACTCACTAATACTTTTGTGCAAAATTTTCACTTTCATGCTAGGAGATCACCACCCATGGTAGAGTTTTACTTATATGATGAGCATAAAGAGATGATGCTTTATGACTTTTGTGAGGTTTGTAAATTACCATTTGAGGGCAGCGTCGAAGAACCACGTCCTAGAGATGTGGAAGATTTTATTGATGAAGTTATCGTAGGGGAAGGGAGAGAGGTGTTGAAAGCGAGAGTGTCCAGTTTACATTTTCCTGTTCTGCGCTACTACTCATTATTTGCTGGGAGATGTTTAATTGGTCGTGGGGAGAGTGGAGGCCTTAGTGCTCCTGACCTTGCCGTTTTGCGCCATGCTTTACTTCATGATAGAACTTTCAGTTTTGGCACTATCGTTGATAGACGGTTGAGTCTAAACGGTACAAAGGGTCCTATTTCCGAAGGTATCTTCGCCTCCTGTCTTGGGAGACGCTCCGAGACACCCATTAGGCACGATGAAAAGGAGGAGAAGCTGCTACCCACTATATACTTAGATTATGAAAGCATGGTAGCACATAATTTTATTCGCCATGATAAGGAAAAGAGACTCATTTATAACCTGGTATTTAGCAAGGATACGTTTCAGATTATTACTTTGCCTGCTCCTGCTTTGTTCGATATTCATTCAGGAAAGTAGTTCATTTTGCCTGCAGACATTCATGCATACTGGGAATGGACACGATCCCTAGTTCCCGAGCCTGAACCATCACCTGATCCATATCAACAGTCTATTTATCAGTGGGAACCACAGGAGCTCGCAAACCAGTGGAACCCTCAGGATCCTCCTCGGTACATCGGAGAGGGCTAGTTTGATCCATGGGCATAGACCAACTTAGGACAAAAGCCTAAGATTGGGGGAGTACGTATTTCTCACTGACATTACATTCATGTTCACACACTCATTTCAGTTGTCGGTGTTCATACTTTTTCATTGTATATCCATGTTAGTTTATTTCTTTCTCTCGCTTTCTTCTTGTATGTTTGAAAAACCTTGAGAAAAACCAAAAAAATTAGTTATAGTTTAGTTTACTTTGCATGCTTGTTTAGTAGTAGTACTAAAAGAAAACCCAAAAAACTTCCCGTTCTTCTTTTACTTGTTGGGAGCTTTCCCGTGTAAATAGTTTTTCTCGTTCTTGTTTTACTTCTTTCAGAAAAACAAAAACTCCAAAAACATTTCAGTGTGTTTCTTTGAAATTCCTTTTCTTTTCTTTGGAGGTCGAGAGGAGAAGACCACGATGAAAATGTTGTGTGGCTCTCATATGCATTTTTGTTGATCTAATAAAGAGCCCATATTACCTTGTCTTCTCCTTTGAATAAATGTTTGCAGATTCTAGCTTAGTCCAATGCAAATGCACTATTATTATTATTCACATCGCTCAGTCGTGAAAGTGAAAGTCAATAATGACGATATATGATGAAATGATTGAGATGAGGAAAAGCTGGTATGAACTCGACCCATCTTGTTTTGTAAATATGATTAGTTCATTGTTCCTGATTCAGCCCATTATGAGTGAAACATGTTTGCAATGTCAATTAGAGATTATAGTTACTCATACCATGCTTAATTAGCTAGGAGTTTATAATGGTTTACCTTGCATGCCAACATGCAAATTAAAATGGTTGTGATGTAGTATGATGGGATGGTATCCTCCTTTGAATGATTCGAGTGGCTTGACTTGGCACATGTTCACGCATGTAGTTGAAACAAAATCAACATAGCCTCCACGATATTTATGTTCATGGTGATTTATATCCTACTCATGCTTGCATTCAATGTTGGATAATCTCAATGCATGTTTATGACTGTTGTCACTCTCTAGTTGGTCGCTCCCCAGTCTTTTTCTAGCCTTCACTTGTACTAAGCGGGAATACTGCTTGTGCATCCACTTTCATAAAACCAAAATTGTTCCATATGAGTCCACCATACCTACCTCTATGCGGTATTTACCTGCATTTCCAAGTAAATTTGCATGTGCCAAACTCTAAACCTTCAAATGATAATATGTTTTGTATGCCCGAATCGCTCATGTAGTGACTGGGGGCAGTCAGTATCTTTCATGCTAGGTGGGTTATTCTCATGATGAGTGGACTCCGCTCATCATTCATGAGAAAATGGCTGGTAACCGGGATGCCCAGTCCCATGCTCAAATCAAATCAAAATATAATTGCAAACAAAACTCCCCTAGGACTGTTGTTAGTTGGATGGTACCCATTGTTTTGGACCTGCCGTAGAGTGTGCTTGTTGGTGGTGAGGGAGTATAAACTTTACCATTATGTTTGGGAACCGCCTATAATGTATCTAGTATGGAAGATATCGAGATCTCTTGGTTGTTATATTGATAATGAAAGCATACCGTTCAAAATATTATTTATCTCTATTTTAAAAAACTCGAGCTCTGGCACCTCTGCAAAACCCTGCTTCCCTCTGCGAAGGGTCTATCTATTTACTTTTATTGCTGAGTCATCATCCTCTTATAAAAAGCACCAGTTAGAGAGAAACACTGTCATTTGTATGCATTGTTACTAATTGATATTGAGTATGATTGTGACTGGATCTCTTTTACCATGAGTTACAATGTCTAGTCAGTCCTTGATCTTCAGGGGTGCTCTGCATTTATGTTTTGCGGTCTCAGAAAGGGCTAGCAAGATACCATTTTGCTATATCATATCATGATTGTTTTCAAAAAGTGTTGTGATCCGAGATTTATTATTATTGATCGCTAGTTAATTATGCCATTGATATGAGTAAGTGTGAGACCTAAATGTTATTGTGAATATGGTTAGTTCATAATCTTTGTTGAAAACTTGAATGTTGGCTTTACATATTTGCAACAACAAGATCAAACAGAGTTTGTAAAAGTTTTCCTTTATCACTTTCAGTTTGTCAACTGAATTGCTTGAGGACAACCAATGTGTTAAGCTTGGGGGAGTTGATACGTCTCCATCGTATCTACTTTTCCGAACTCTTTTGCCCTTGTTTTGGACTCTAATTTGCATGATTTGAATTGAACCAACCCGGACTGATGCTGTTTTCAGCAGAATTGCCATGGTATTATTTTTATGCAGAAGTAAAAGTTCACAGAATGACCAGAAACTTCACGGAGATTATTTTTGGAATAAATAAAAAATATTGGCGAAAGAATCAACCAGAGGGGACCCACACCCTGTCGACAATGGTGGAGGGCGCGCCCACCCCCCTGGGGTGCGCACTCTAGTGTTGTGGGTCCCACAGACCTCCATCGATCTCAACCCCAACTCCATATATTCACATTCGGGGAGAAAAAAATCAAAGAGAAGGATTCATCACATTTTACGATATGAAGCCGCCGTCACCCCCTGTTCTTCATCGGGAGGACAGATCTGGAGTCTGTTCGTGGCTCCGGAGAGGGGAAATCACCATCATCATCACCAACCTTCCTCCATCACCAATTTCATGATGCTCACCATCGTGCGTGACTAATTTCATCGTAGGCTTGCTGGACTATGATGGGTTGGATAAGATTTACCATGTAATCGAGGTAGTTTTGTTAGGGTTTGATCCCTAGTATCCACTATGTTCTAAGATTGATGTTGCTATGACTTTGCTATGCCTAATGCTTGTCACTAGGGCCCGAGTGCCATGATTTCATATCTGAACCTATTATGTTTTCATGAATATATTTGTGTTCTTGATCCTATCTGGCAAATTATAGTCACCTACTACGTGTTATGATCCGGCAACCCCGGAGTGACAATAGTCGGGACACTTCCCGGTGATGACCGTCATTTGAGGAGTTCATGTATTCAGTAAGTGCTAATGCCTTGGTCCGGTACTCTATTAAAAGGAGGCCTTAATATCCCTTAGATTCCAATAGGACCCACTGCCACGGGAGGGTAGGACAAAAGATGTCATGCAAGTTTTTTTCCATAAGCACGTACGACTATATTCGGAATACATGCCTACATTATATTGATGAATTGGATCTAGTTCTGTGTCACCCTATGTTATAACTGTTGCATGACGAATGCCATCCGACATAATTATCCATCATTGATCCATAGCCTACGAACTCCTTTCATATTGATCTTTGCTAAGTTACTTTTCCGTTGCCACTGTTACGATTGCTACAAAACTGCTGTTGTTACTTTTGCCATCGTTACCGCTACTTCCATATTACTTTGCTACTAGATACTTAGCTGCAGATATTAAGTCTTTCAGGTGTGGTTGAATTGAAAACTTAGCTGCTAATACTTGAGAATATTATTTGGCTCCCCTTGTGTCGAATCAATAAATTGTTGGGAAACGTAGTAATTTCAAAATTTTCCTACGCACACACAAGATCATGGTGATGCATAGCAACGAGAGGGAGAGTGTTGTCCACATATCCTCGTAGACTGAAAGCGGAAGCGTTAGCACAACGTGGTTGATGTAGTCATACGTCTTCATGATTCGACCGATCAAGTACCGAACGTACGACACCTCCGAGTTCAGCACACGTTAAGCTCGATGACATCCCATGAACTCCGATCCAGCAGAGCTTTGTGGGAGAGTTCCGTCAGCACGCCGGCGTGTTGACGGTGTCGATGATGCTACCGATGCAGGGCTTCGCCTAAGCACCTCTACGATATTACCGAGGTGGAATATGGTGGAGGGGGCACCGCACACGGCTAAGAGATCAATGATCAATTTTTGTGTCCAGAGGTGACCCCCTGCCCCTGTAGTATAAAGGAGCAAGGGGGAAGGCGGCCGGCCAAGGAGGAGGGCACGCCAAGGGGGGAGTCCTACTCCCACCGGGAGTAGGACTCCTCCTTTCCTTGTTGGAGTAGGAGAGGGGAAGGAAGGGAGAGAGGAGAAGAAGGAAAGGGGGGCGCCGCCCCCCTCCTTGTCCAATTCGGACTAGAGGGGGAGGGGGCGCACGGCCTGCCCTGGCCGCCCCTCCTCTTCTCCACTATGGCCCATGAGGCCCACTAAACCCCCGGGGGGTTCGGTAACCCCCCCGGTACTCCGATATATGTCCGAAACCTCCCGAATCATTTCCGCTGTCCGAACATAGTCATCCAATATATCGATCTTTACGTCTCAACCATTTCAAGACTCCTCTTCATGTACGTGATCACATCCGGGACTCCGAACTACCTTCGGTGCATCAAAACAAAAAAACTCATAATACCAATTGTCACCAAACTTTAAGCGTGCGGACCCTACGGGTTCGAGAACTATGTAGACATGACCGAGACACGTCTCCAGTCAATAACCAATAGCAGAACCTGGATGCTCATATTGGCTCCCACATATTCTACGAAGATCTTTATCAGTCAAACAGCATAACAACATATGTTGTTCCCTTTGTCAACGGTATGTTACTTGCCCGAGATTCGATCGTCGGTATCTCAATACCTAGTTCAATCTCGTTACCAGCAAGTCTCTTTACTCGTTACGTAATGCATCATCCCGCAACTAACTCATTAGCTACATTGCTTGCAAGGCTTATAGTGATGTGCATTACCGAGAGGGCCCAGAGATACCTCTCGAATAATCGGAGTGACAAATCCTAATCTCGAAATACGTCAACTCAACAAGTACCTTCGGAGACACCTGTAGAGCACCTTTATAATCACCCAATTACATAGTGACATTTGGTAGCACACAAAGTGTTCCTCCGGTAAGCGGGAGTTACATAATCTCATAGTCATAGGAACATGTATAAGTCATGAAGAAAGTAATAGCAACATACTAAACGATCAAGTGCTAAGCTAACGGGATGGGTCAAGTCAATCACATCATTCTTCTAATGATGTGATCCCATTGATCAAATGATAACTCATATCTATGGTTAGGAAACTCAACCATCTTTGATCTATGAGCTAGTCAAGTAGAGGCCTACTAGTGACACTATGTTTGTCTATGTATTCACACCTGTATTATGTTTCCGGTTAATACAATTCTAGCATGACTAATAAACATTTATCATGATATGAGGAAATAAATAATAAATTTATTATTGCCTCTAGGGCATATTTCCTTCAGTCTCCCACTTGCACTAGAGTCAAAAATCTAGATTACACAGTAATGATTCTAACACCCATGGAGCCTTGGTGGTGATCATGTTTTGCTCGTGGAAGAGGCTTAGTCAATGGGTCTACAATATTCAGATCCGTATGCATCTTGCAAATCTCTATGTCTCCCACCTGGACTTGGTCCCGGATGGAATTGAAGCGTCTCTTGATGTGCTTGGTTCTCTTGTGAAATCTGGATTCATTTGCCAAGGCAATTGCACCTGTATTGTCACAAAAGATTTTCATTGGACCCGATACGCTAGGTATGACACCTAGATCGGATATGAACTCCTTCATCCAAACTCCTTCATTTGGTGCTTCCGAGCAGCTATGTACTCCGCTTCACACGTAGATCCTGCCACGACGCTTTGTTTAGAACTGCACCAACTGACAGCTCCACCGTTCAATATAAACACATATCCGGTTTGCAATTTAGAATCATCCGGATCAGTGTCAAAGCTTGCATTGACGTAACCATTTACGACTAGCTCTTTTTCACCTCCATAAACGAGAAACATATCCTTAGTCCTTTTCAGGTACTTCGGGATGTTCTTGACCGCTGTCCAGTGATCCACTGCTGGATTACTTTGGTACCTCTCTGCTAAACTAATAGCAAGGCACACATCAGGTCTAGTACACAGCATTGCATACATGATAGAGCCTATGGCTGAAGCATAGGGAACATCTTTCATTTTCTCTATCTTCTGCAGTGGTTGGGCATTGAGTCTGACTCAACTTCACACCTTGTATTACAAGATAGAACCCTTTCTTTGCTTGATCCATTTTGAAATTTTACAAAACTTTATCAAGGTATGTACTTTGTGAAAGTCCAATTAAGCATCTTGATCTATCTCTATAGATCTTGATGCCCAATATATAACCAGCTTCACCGAGGTCTTTCATTGAAAATCTTTTATTCAAATATCCTTTTATGCTATCCAGAAATTCTATGTCATTTCCAATCAATAATATGTCGTCCACATATAATATTAGAAATGCTACAGAGCTCCCACTCACTTTCTTGTAAACACAGGCTTCTCCAAAAGTCTGTATAAAACCATATGCTTTGATCACATTATCAAAGCGTTTATTCCAAGTCCGAGAGGCTTACACCAGTCCATAAATGGATCGCTGGAGCTTGCACACTTTGTTAGCACCTTTCGGATCGACAAAACCTTCTGGTTGCATCATATACAACTCTTCTTCCAGAAATCCATTCAGGAATGCAGTTTTGACATCCATTTGCCAAATTTCATAATCATAAAATGCGGCAATTGCTAACATGATTCGGATAGACTTAAGCATCGCTACGGGTGAGAAAATCTCATCGTAGTCAACCCCTTGAACTTGTCGAAAACCTTTACAACAAGTCGAGCTTTGTAGACAGTAACATTACCATCAGCGTCAGTCTTCTTCTTGAAGATCCATTTATTCTTGATGGCTTGCTGATCATCGGGAAGTCAACCAAAGTCCATATTTTGTTCTCATACATAGATCCCATCTCAGATTTCATGGCCTCAAGCCATTTTGCGGAATCTGGGCTCATCATCGCTTCCTCATAGTTCGTAGGTTCGCCATGGTCAAGTAACATGACCTCCAGAATAGGATTACCGTACCACTCTGGTGCGGGTCTTACTCTGGTTGACCTACGAGGTTCGGTAGTAACTTGATCTGAAGTTTCATGATCAATATCATTAGCTTCCTCACTAATTGGTGTAGGCGTCACAGGAACTGGTTTCTATGATGAACTACTTTCCAATAAGGGAGCAGGTACAGTTACCTCATGAAGTTCTACTTTCCTCCCAGTCACTTCTTTCGAGAGAAACTCCTTCTCTAGAAAGGATCTATTTTTAGCAACGAATGTCTTGCCTTCGGATCTGTGATAGAAGGTGTACACAACAGTTTCCTTTGGGTATCCTATGAAGACACGTTTCTCCGATTTGGGTTCGAGCTTATCAGGTTGAAGCTTTTTCACATAAGCATCGCAACCCCAAACTTTAAGAAACAACAACTTTGGTTTCTTGCCAAACCATAGTTCATAAGGCGTCGTCTCAACGGATTTTGATGTTGCCCCATTTAACGTGAATGCAGTCGTCTCTAAAGCATAACCCCAAAACGATAGCGGTAAATCAGTAAGAGACATCATAGATCGCACCATATCTAGTAAAGTACGATTACGACATTCAGACACACCATTACGTTGTGGTGTTCCGGGTGGCGTGAGTTGCGAAACTATTCCGCATTGTTTCAAATGTAGACCAAACTCGTAACTCAAATATTCTCCTCCACGATTAGATCGTAGAAACTTTATTTTCTTATTACGATGTTTTTCCACTTCACTCTGAAATTCTTTGAACTTTTCAAATGTTTCAGACTTATGTTTCATTAAGTAGATATACCCATATCTGCTCAAATCATCTGTGAAGGTGAGAAAATAATGATACCCGCCGCGAGCCTTAATATTCATTGGACCACATACATCAGTATGTATGATTTCCAACAAATCTGTTGCTGCTCCATAGTTCCGGAGAACGGCGTTTAGCCATCTTGCCCATGATGCATGGTTCGCAAGTACCCAGTGATTTATAATCAAGTGATTCCAAAAGTCCATCAGTATGGAGTTTCTTCATGCGCTTTACACCAATATGGCCCAAACGGCAGTGCCACAAATAAGTTGCACTATCATTATCAACTTTGTATCTTTTGGCTTCAACATTATGAATATGTGTATCACTACTATCGAGATTTAATAAAAATAGACCACTCTTTTGTTGGGGAACGTTGCAGAAAATGAAAATTTTTCCTACGGTTTCACCAAGATCCATCTAAGAGTTCATCTAAGCAACGAGTCATGGGAGAGAGTTTGCATCTACATACCACTTGTAGATCGCGTGCGGAAGCTTGCAAGGTGATGATGTAGTCGTACTCGACGTGATTCGAATCACCGATGACCAAGTGCTGAACGGATAACACCTCCGTGTTCAACACACGTACGGTACGGGTGATGTCTCCTCTGTCTTGATCCAGCAAGGAGGAAGGAGAGGTTGAGGAAGACAGCTCCACCGGCAGCACGACGGCGTGGTGATGGTGGAGAAGCGGTACTCC
Organism: Aegilops speltoides; assembly: GCA_021437245.1. Taxonomy (NCBI): domain Eukaryota; kingdom Viridiplantae; phylum Streptophyta; class Magnoliopsida; order Poales; family Poaceae; genus Aegilops; species Aegilops speltoides. The sequence continues at coordinate 466,969,252 of CM038147.1, read as the reverse complement.
GACAGGGCTTCGCCGAGCACACAACGGAGGAGGACAGGTGTTGGGGAGGGGAGGGCTGCGCCTTGGCTTGTGGTGCGGCTGCCCTCCCCTCACCCCTCTCTTTATAGGGGGAAGGGAGAAGGGGGGCCGGCCCGTCTAGATCCATCTAGAGGGGGGGGCGGCCAAGGGGAGGGGGGACTTGCCCCCCAAGCAAGGGGGGCGCCCCCTCTAGGGTTCCCCCCTCAACCCTTGGCGCAAGGGCCCAAGGGAGGGGGTGCGCCCAGCCCACCAGGGGCTGGCCAACTCCCACGCAGCCCAAGTGCCCCCCCGGGAGGGGTGGCCCCTCCCGGTGGACCCCCGGAACCCTTCCGGTGGCCCCGGTACAATACCGGTATGCCCCCGAAACTTTCCGGTGTCCTTTTAACAACTTCCCATGTATAAATCTTTACCTCCGGACCCTTCCGAACTCCTCATGACGTCCAGGGATCTCATCCGGACTCGAACAACATTCGGTAGTCACATACTAGTCTTCCTAATAACCCTAGCGCCACCGAACCTTAAGTGTGTAGACCCTACGGGTTGGGAGACACGCAGACATGACCGAGATGACTCTCGGCAATAACCAACAGCGGGTCTGATACCCATGTTGGCTCCTACATGCTCCTCAATGATTTCATCGGTTGAACCACGATGTCGAGGATTCGATCAAACCCTGTATGCGATTCCTTTGTCAATCGATGCGTTACTTGCCCGAGACTCGATCGTCGGTATCCCAATACCTTGTTCGGTCTCGTTATCGCAAGTCACTTTACTGCATGCCGTAATGCATGATCCGTGACCAACACCTTGGTCACCTTGAGGTCATTATGATGATGCATTACCGAGTGGGCCCAGAGATACCTCTCCGTCATACGGAGTGACATATCCCAGTCTCGATCCGTGTCAACCCAACAGATACTTTCGGAGATACCTGTAATGCACCTTTATAGTCACCCAGTTACGTTGTGACATTTGATACACCCAAGGCACTCGTATGGTATCCGGGAGTTACACGATCTCATGGTCGAAGGAAGAGATACTTGACATTGGCAAAGCTCTAGCAAACGAACTACACGATCTTTGTGCTATGCTTAGGATTGGGTCTTGTCCATCACATCATTCTCCTAATCATGTGATCCCGTTATCAACGACATCTAATGTCCATAGTCAGGAAACCATGACCATCTGTTGATCACAACGAGCTAGTCAACTAGAGGCTCACTAGGGACATATTGTGGTCCATGTGTTCACACGTGCATTACGATTTCCGGATAATACAGTTATAGCATGAACAAAAGACAATTATCATGAACAATGAAATATAATAATACTTTTATTATTGCCTCTAGGGCATATTTCCAACAGTCTCCCACTTGCACTAGAGTCACTAATCTAGTTACATTGTGATGAATCGAACACCCATAGAGTTCGGTGTTGATCATGTTTTGCACGCGAGAGGTTTAGTCAGCGGATCTGCGACATTCAGATCCGTGTGCACTTTGCAAATCTCTATGTCTCCATCTTGAACATTTTCACGGATGGAGTTGAAACGATGCTTGATGTGCTGGTCTTCTTGTGAAACCTGGGCTCCTTGGCAAGGGCAATAGCTCGGTGTTGTCACAGAAGAGTTTGATCGGCCCCGACGCATTGGGTATGACTCCTAGGTCGGTGATGAACTCCTTCACCCAAATCGCTTCATGCGCTACCCCGAGGCTGCCATGTACTCCGCTTCACACGTAGATCCCGCCACGACGCTCGCTTGCAGCTGCACCAGCCATCTTGCTCCACCATTCAACATATACACGTATCCGGTTTGTGACTTAGAGTCATCCAGATCTGAGTTGAAGCTAGCATCGACGTAACCCTTTACGACGAGCTCTTCGTCTCCTCCATAAACAAGAAACATGTCCTTCGTCCTTTTCAGGTACTTCAGGATATTCTTGACCGTTGTCCCGTGTTCCTTGTCGGGATTACTTTGGTATCTTGCTACCAAACTTACGGCAAGGTTTACATCGGTGCAGTACACAAGACATGGCATACATAATAGATCCTATGGCTGAAGCATAGGGGATGACACTCATCTCTTCTTTATCTTTTGCCGTGGTCGGTGACTGAGCTGAGCTCAATCTCACACCTTGTAACATAGGGAAGAACCCTTTCTTGGATTGATCCATTTTGAACCTCTTCAAAATCTTATCAAGGTATGTGCTTTGTGAAAGACCTATGAGGCGTCTTGATCTATCTCTATAGATCTTGATGCCTAATATATAAGCAGCTTCTCCAAGGTCCTTCATTGAAAAACACTTATTCAAGTAGGCCTTAATGCTGTCCAGAAGTTTTGTATCATTTCCCATCAAGAGTATGTCATCTACATATAATAGGAGAAATGCTACAGAGCTCCCACTCACTTTCTTGTAAACGCAGGCTTCTCCATAAGTCTGCATAAACCCAAACGCTTTGATCATCTCATCAAAGCAAATGTTCGATCTCCGAGATGCTTGCACCAGTCCATAAATGGATCGCTGGAGCTTGCATACTTTGTTAGCGTTCTGAGGATCGACAAAACCTTCCGGTTGCATCATATACAGCTCTTCCTTAAGATGTCCGTTAAGGAATGCCGTTTTGACGTCCATCTGCCATATCTCATAATCATAGTATGCGGTAATTGCTAACATGATTCGGATGGACTTAAGCTTCGCTACGGGAGAGAATGACTCGTCGTAGTCAATCCCTTGAACTTGTCGATAACCCTTAGCGACAAGTCGAGCTTTATAGATGGTAACATTTCCATCCGCGTCCGTCTTCTTCTTAAAAATCCATTTGTTTTCTATCGCTCGCCGATCATCGGGCAAGTATGTCAAAGTCCATACTTTGTTTTCATACATGGATTCTATCTCGGATTTCATGGCTTCAAGCCATTTGTTGAATATGGGCCCGCCATCGCTTCTTCATAGTTCGAAGGTTCACCGTTGTCTAACAACATGATTTCCAGGACAGGGTTGCCGTACCACTCTGGTGCGGAACGTGTCCTTGTGGACCTACGAAGTTCAGTAGCAACTTGATCCGAAGTACCTTGATCATCATCATTTGTTTCCTCTTTAGTTGGTGTGGGCATCACAGGAACATTTTCCTGAGCTGCACCACCTTCCCGTTCGAGAGGTAGCACTTCATCGAGTTCTACTTTCCTCCCACTTACTTCTTTCGAGAGAAACTCTTTTTCCAGAAAGCATCCATTCTTGGCAACAAAGATCTTGCCTTCGGATCTTAAGTAGAAGGTATACCCGACAGTTTCCTTAGGGTATCCTATGAATACTCATTTTTCCGACTTGGGTTCGAGCTTTTCAGGTTGAAGTTTCTTGACATAAGCATCACATCCCCAAACTTTTAGAAATGACAGCTTAGGTTTCTTCCCAAACCATAATTCATACGGTGTCGTCTCAACGGATTTAGACGGTGCCCTATTTAAAGTGAATGTAGCTGTCTCTAGAGCGTATCCCCAAAATGATAGCGGTAAATCGGTAAGAGACATCATAGACCGCACCATATCCAATAGAGTGCGATTACGACGTTCGGACACACCATTTATTTGAGGTGTTCAGCGGCGTGAGTTGTGAAACGATTCCACATTTCTTTAAGTGTGTACCAAATCGTGACTTAAGTATTCTCCTCCACGATCGATCAGGAACTTTATCTTTCGGTCACGTTGATTCTCCACCTCATTCTGAAATTCCTTGAACTTTTCAAAGGTCTCGGACTTGTGTTTCATTAAGTAGACATACCCATATCTACTCAAGTCATCAGTGAGAGTGAGAACATAACGATATGCTCCGCGAGCCTCAACGCTCATTGGACCGCACACATCGGTATGTATGATTTCCAACAAGTTGGTTGCTTGCTCCATTGTCCCGGAGAACGGAGTCTTGGTCATTTTGCCTAAGAGGCATGGTTCGCATGTGTCAAACGATTCATAATCAAGAGACTCTAAAAGTCCATCAGCATGGAGCTTCTTCATGCGCTTGACACCAATGTGACCAAGGCGACAGTGCCACAAGTATGTGGGACTATCGTTATCAACTTTACATCTTTTGGCATCCACACTATGAACATGTGTAATATTACGCTCGAGATTCATTAAGAATAAACCATTGACCATCGGAGCATGACCATAAAACATATCTCTCATATAAATCGAACAACCATTATTCTCAGACTTAAATGAGTAGCCATCTCGTATCAAGCGAGATCCAGATACAATGTTCATGCTCAAACTTGGCACTAAATAACAATTATTAAGGTTCAAAACTAATCCCGTGGTAAATGTAGAGGCAGCGTGCGACGGCGATCACATCGACTGGAACCATTCCGACGCGATCGTCACCTCGCCCTTCGCCAGTCTCCATTTATTCCGCAGCTCCTGCTATGAGTTACAAATATGAGCAACGGCACCGTATCAAATACCCGGGAGTTACTACGAGTCTTGGTAAGGTACACATCAATTACATGTATATCAAATATACCTTTGGTGTTGCGGCCTTCTTATCCGCTAAGTATTTGGGGCAGTTCCGCTTCAATGACCCTTCCCTTGCAATAAAAGCACTCTCGTCTTAGGCTTGGGTCCATTCTTTGACTTCTTCCCGCAAGCGGCTTACGGGCGCGGCAACATCTTTGCCGTCCTTCTTGAAGTTCTTCTTCCCCTTGCCCTTCTTGAACTTAGTGGTCTTATTGACCATCAACACTTGATGTTCTTTCTTGATTTCAGCATCTGCTGACTTCACCATCGAGTACACTTCAGGAATGGTCTTCACCATCCCCTGCATGTTGTAGTTCATCACAAAGCTCTTGTAGCTTGGTGGGAGCGACTGGAGGATTCTGTCCATGACTGCCTCATCTGGGAGGTTAATGTTCATTTGGGTCATACGGTTGTGCAACCTGACATCTTGAGGATGTGCTCACCGTGTAACTGTTTTCCTCCATCTTACAACTGTAGAACTTGTCGGAGACATCATATCTCTCGACCCGGGCATGAGCTTGGAAAACTAGTTTCAGCTCTTCGAACATCTCATATGCTCCGTGATGCTCAAAACGCTTTTGGAGCCCCGGTTCTAAGCTGTAGAGCATGCCGCACTGAACGAGGGAGTAATCATCAGAACGAGTCTGCCAAACGTTCAAATCGTCTTGCAGTGCTGGGAGAACGGGTGGGTCACCTAACGGTGCTTCTAGGACATATTGTTTCTTGGCAGCTATGAGGATGATCCTCAGGTTCCGGACCTAGTCCGTATAGTTGCTGCCATCATCTTTCAGCTTGGTTTTCTCTAGGAACGCGTTGAAGTTCATGTTGACATTAGCGTTGGCCATTGATCTACAAGACATATTTGCAAAGGTTTTAGACTAAGTTCATGATAATAAAGTTCTAATCAAAATTATGAACTCCCACTTAGATTAGACATCCCTCTAGTCATCTAAGTGTTACACGATCCGAGTCGACTAGCCCGTGTCCGATCATCACGTGAGACGGACTAGTCATCGTCGGTGAACATCTTCATGTTGATTGTATCTTCCATACGACTCGTGTTCGACCTTTCGGTCTCCGTGTTCGAGGCCATGTCGTACATGCTAGGCTCGTCAAGTTAACCCTAAGTGTTTTATTTGTGTAAAACTGTCTTACACCCGTTGTATGTGAGCGTAAGAATCCATCACACCGATCATCACGTGGTGCTTAGAAACGACGAACTGTAGCAACGGTGCACAGTTAGGGGAGAACACTTCTTGAAATTTTGTAAGGGATCATCTTATTTACTACCGTCGTCCTAAGTAAACAAGATGCATAAACATAATAAACATCACATGCAATTATATAGTTGTGACATGATATGGCCAATATCATAAAGCTCCATTGATCTCCATCTTCGGGGCTCCATGATCATCTTGTCACCGGCTTGACACCATGATCTCCATCATCGTGTCTTCATGAAGTTGTCACGCCAACGACTACTTCTACTTCTATGACTAACGTTTAGCAATAAAGTAAAGTAGTTTACATGGCGTTCTTCAATGACACGCAGGTCATACAAAAAATAAAGACAACTCCTATGGCTCCGCCGTTGTCATACTCATCGACATGCAAGTCGTGAATCCTATTACAAGAACATGATCTCATACATCACAATTCATCATTCATCACAACTTCGGCCATATCACATCACATGATCAATCGCTGCAAAAACAAGTTAGGCGTCCTCTAATTGTTGTTGCATCTTTTACGTGGCTGCGATTGGGTTCTAGCAAGAACGTTTTCTTACATCTGAATCACCACAACGTGATTTTGTCAACTTCTATTTACCCTTCATAAGGGCCCTGTTCATCGAATCCGCTCCAACTAAAGTGGGAGACAGACACCCGCCAGCCACCTTATGCAACTAGTGCATGTCAATCGGTGGAACCGGTCTCACGTAAGCGCACGTGTAAGGTTGGTCCGGCCGCTTCATCCCACAATACCATTGAAGCAAGAAAAGACTAGTAGAGGCAAGTAAGTTGACAAGATCCACGCCCACAACAAATTGTGTTCTACTCGTGCATTAGAGAACTACGATAGACCTAGCTCATGATGCCTTTGTTGGGGAACGTTGCAGAAAATTAAAATTTTTCCTACGGTTTCACCAAGATCCATCTATGAGTTCATCTAAGCAACGAGTCATGAGAGAGAGTTTGCATCTACATACCACTTGTAGATCGCGTGCGGAAGCTTGCAAGGTGATGATGTAGTCGTACTCGACGTGATTCAAATCACCGATGACCAAGTGCTGAACGGACAGCACCTCCGCGTTCAACACACGTACAGTACGGGTGACGTCTCCTCCGTCTTGATCCAGCAAGGAGGAAGGAGAGGTTGAGGAAGACAGCTCCACCGGCAGCACGACGGCGTGCAGGATGGTGGAGAAGCGGTACTCTGGCTGTGGCTTCGCCGAGCACACAACGGAGGAGGAGAGGTGTTGGGGAAGGGAGGGCTGCGCCTTGGCTTGTGGTGCAGCTGCCCTTCCCTCACCCCTCTATTTATAGGGGAAGGAGAAGGGGCCAGCCCTCTAGATCCATCTAGAGGGGGGGCGGCCAAGGGAGGGGGACTTGCCCCCAAGCAAGGCGCCCCTCTAGGGTTCCCTCAACCCTAGGCACAAGGGCCCAAGGGGGGGTGCGCCCAGCCCACCAGGCTGGACAACTCCCACGCAGCCCAGTGGCCCCCGGGAGGTGGCCCCTCCGGTGGACCCGGAACCCTTCGGTGGCCGGTACATAATACGGTATGCCCCGAAACTTTCCGTGTCCTTTAACAACTTCCCATATATAAATCTTTACCTCCGGACCCTTCCGAACTCCTCGTGACATCAGGGATCTCATCCGGACTCGAACAACATTCGTAGTCACATACTAGTCTTCCTAATAACCCTAGCGCCACCGAACCTTAGTGTGTAGACCCTACGGGTTCGAGAGACACGCAGACATGACCAAGACGACTCTCGGCAATAACCAACAGCGGGTCGGATACCCATGTTGGCTCCTACATGCTCCTCGATGATTTCATCGGTTGAACCACGATGTCGAGGATTCGATCAAACCTCGTATGCAATTCCCTTTGTCAATCGGTGCGTTATTTGCCCGAGACTCGATCGTCGGTATCCCAATACCTTGTTCAGTCTCGTTATCGCAAGTCACTTTACTCGCATCTGTAATGCATGATCCCGTGACCAACACCTTGGTCACCTTGAGCTCATTATGATGATGCATTACCGAGTGGGCCCAGAGATACCTCTCCGTCATACGGAGTGACAAATCCGATCTCGATCCGTGTCAACCCGCAGATACTTTCGGAGATACCGTAATGCACCTTTATAGTCACCCGATTCGTTGTGACGTTTGATACACCCAAGGCACTCCTACGGTATCCGGGAGTTACACGATCTCATGGTCGAAGGAAGAGATACTTGACATTGGCAAAGCTCTAGCAAACGAACTACATGATCTTTGTGCTATGCTTAGGATTGGGTCTTGTCCATCACATCATTCTCCTAATGATGTGATCCTGTTATCAACGACATCTAATGTCCATAGTCAGGAAACCATGACTATCTGTTGATCACAACGAGCTAGTCAACTAGAGGCTCACTAGGGACATATTGTGGTCCATGTGTTCACACGTGCATTACGATTTCCGGATAATACAGTTATAGCTTGAACAAAAGACAATTATCATGAACAATGAAATATAATAATACTTTTATTATTGCCTCTAGGGCATATTTCCAACATCTTTAAGGGTGCATGACCATAAAAGATATTACTCATATAAATAGAACAACCATTATTCACAGATTTAAATGAATAACCATCTCACGTTAAACAAGATCCAGATATAATGTGCATGCTCAACGCTGGCACCAAATAACAATTATTCAAGTCTAAAACTAATCCCGAAGGTAGATGTAGAGGTAGCGTTCTGACGGCGATCACATCGACTTTGAAACCATTTCCCACGCGCATCGTCACCTCGTCCTTAGCCAGTCTTCGCTTAATTCGTAGTCCCTATTTGTCGGTGTACTAAGGTAGGGGTACCTCAGTACCCCAACTTGTGCACGGGCAGTTGCAGCTTCCCGCAGCTGGATCCACCAACGAGCTTGCCGGAGACCATTCCCGCTCCATATCAAGCCATTCAAGAACAAAGTGTACAAGACAGAAGATCAAGACCCCGGCAAGAGGAGCTTGCCGGGAAGGCCGTCCCAGGCTTAAGCTCACATCACTCACGCAAGGCCCTGGCGAGAGGAGCTCGCCGGGGAGACTAGAAGACTACATCATAGAAGACACGCCTTGGCGCTATACGCGTCCCGGCAAGGGCCCGGGGAGCGGCATGTTATAGAGCCCGACGAGCTCCCGGGCCCGACAAGATCAAGACCCCGGCAAGGTACTTGCCGGGAGAAGTGCGCTGTGCGCCCGCGCCCCAGCTCATCTGCCCACGCGTCGCCCTGGGGCCACTCCAGAGACGCGTGGCGGAGGGTTGCGCAGCCTGGGGGGTGCGGTGGCACTCCACGGTGGTGGATTCATCGCCGTGGCAGACGGAGACGCTAGGGCGGGAGCTTTTGGGGTCGACAGCGACGGGCATTAAATGCTCTTGTCCCCTACTGTCAAAGTAGGTAGAAACCACTGTTCAAGCACTGTAGCTCCACTGTTCCAAGACTGTTCCAACTACCACCTTTTTACATTTTTACCCCTCTCTCCACGTTGACACTGCCGGTGACCCTTGCCCTATAAAAGGAGGCCCATGCACAACGAGGGGGGTTCAACTTTGCAACTCCCACGCCGTGTGGCTACTCATGTAGCTCTTCAAGCCCCGAGCCCAATACAAACACAAAGCAGCAGAGGGTTTACGCGACCATCGCGTCCGGCTGGGTAAAAGGATCGCCAGCGCATCGCCTCGTCGCTCTCATGCTCCCTCCGCCAGACGGCATGCAGACGAAGGGCCCCGCCCCATAGGTGCTTTCGCGGCGGCGGATCACCTCCGTTCCGCCCCGACATCTTTGGCGCGCCGGTAGGGGCGTCGACAGCGGACCTGGTCCGGCGTTCGTCGCACGGGCGCGTTCTTCATCAACCTCTCAGCCGTCGGCAATTTCATCGACAATCGCGCCATGGCCCCAAGACGAGGGCTTCGAGGGTCGCAGAACCCGTCTGCGTTTCAACCGCCGCCACCGAGCCAGCGGTGGGCGGAGGAGACGCCAGCGAAGGGTGGACACCGGCGAGGGCACTTCGCGGCGCCACGAGATCCGAGGGCAGGGCGGATGACCGCGCCGGTCTCCGTGGATCCACGCCCATCTCAGCAAGACGACAACCCAGCAGCGCCATACCACGGAGGTGGTATCCGCCTTTGGAGCAGGACGCGCCGAGGCTCGCGAGATGTTCCGGACCCCGCCCGAATACGAGTAAAGCGAAGGCGCCGGGCAGGACCTGCTCCTTCTAACACTGTTAGAGTCCGAAAGCGCGTCCGCTCCTCGCACCACTCGCTTCCGCTTCCCCACTCTTCGCGAGCGCCACAAGAGCGCAAATGCTCCTCGACTTCCCTCCAGCAGCGGACAAGGCCGAAGACTGGAGGGCTACCATCCAGAGCCTGGTCGCCTTCGCCAACAACAACCCTCCACGGCAGCCAGTGGCCTCACGGCCACGGCAAGCCGAGAAGACGAAGGCCGGCGGCGACAAGACCGCCGGGGGCGCAACCACCGTGCACTCCCCGCCGCGGAAGCGAAAGACGCCGCCCCGCCGGAACAACGCCGACGACGGCTCCACGGCATCGTCGGACCCGCGGGCTCGTCGGGATCAACGCCAGTCTCGATTTAACGGCGATAAGAAGACGCTCGAACCACGATCGAGCGCCGAGACTTCGGCGACAATCGAATCAGAGGGCTGGGAGCACTTGTCGATGCGCGCTACCGGTGAGCGAGCGACTTGCCGACGCGGCGGCTGCCCTGCGTTCACCCGTGAGCTGCGCGCCGCCCAAAGGGCGTCGAAGATGAAGAATTTCAAGCCCGACGCATGGAGAAGTACGACGGCAAGACGCACCTCGAATTCCTCGTTGTCTACACCATCGCGGTGCAAGCTGCGGGCGCGACGAGAAGATTCTCGGCGAACTACTTCCGCCAGTGCTTAGGCGAACGCTCGTTCTTGGCTTATGCACTTGCCGGAAGGCTCCATTTCTTCTTGGGCGGACCTTTGCCATCGGTTTGTTGGCGCCTTCACCGGGCGGCCACAAACCCCACGCCAGAGAGCGATCTCCACATTTTGGCCTGAAGGAAGGAGAACCCCGCAAGTATATCCAGCGCTTCACCGTGTGCAGACAACATCTCGATGTCCACCCCGCCATGTTATCAGCGCGTTCCACGAACGTCGCGAACCGCCGCATGCGTGAAGAAATGGCGATGACCAAGATTCGGGATGTCACGAGCTTTATGCTCTGGTCGATAAATGCGACACGCTAAGAGGGAGGAGGCTCCCGGGAGGATCTTTGGCGCAGAGGAAGCGACTCGGCGCCGCCGCCAAGCAAAGAAGCGACGACGGCGGAACAATCAAGAAGAACAAGGAAGAGGTGCTTGCCGTCGAGAAGTCCGCAAGGAGGCTCCCGCCAAGCAAATACAGGCTGGCGACTCGGCAAGGAGCTCCTTCCTATAGCGGCAGCCGACAAGCGTGACGGCCCGGCAAGCAATCTGCAAAAATCCACCGCACTAAGGGCCACGATCTCTACAAGCGCAAGTTGCCGACTATCTCGTCGAGCAGCAAAAAGCTGAGTACGAGAGGCGCGACAAGGAGAGGGCCTAGGGCGGCGGAGGAGAACTGAGCAAGAAGCGGCCATTCAATGGTCGGGGAGGACGCCCCGGCAAGGCCAAGCGGCGGCAAGGTGATCGACCTTCCCGGAGCCGCGACAGGGATGAAGAAGATGACGACGAAGACATGGAAGATGAGGATGACAGCGAGCAGGAGTTCCAGAAGGCCACAGAGGTCTTGTGCGTCGACGGTGGCGCCTCACTGCACACCTCCCACCGCCAGCTAAAGCAGTGGGTGCGTGAAGTGAATGCAGCGGAGCCGCCCGTCAGTCGCAAGAGCTCCTCAAATGGTCCAGCACGCCCATCATTTTCGATCTGGAGGATCACCCGACCGCACCA